>JAWWEE010000105.1:46144999-46218032 GCA_035221455.1 Xenops minutus | reverse complement strand
AAAAAAAAAAAAAAAAAAAAAAGAGAAAGAAAGAAAAGCCAATGAAAAAACACTCCAGTGCTTTTCATTCAATATTCCTAAACAACCTGGTACAGCTGAGCTCTGAGGGACCAGAGTGGTTCTGGGGAAAGTTTTTAAAATATTCTTAAGTTGTCTTAGCATTTCATAGGATTTATTTCATTGGGAGTCATATTTTCCTTCCTAACGTATTCCATGACACCTATGCAGTTGAACCGTACTCTTTAAGAAATGCCAGAGAAGCTCCTTCTTCAAGAATCTGACACGAACAATCAGTGAACAGTTGAATGGTGTATACATACATATATATTTGTAGACATGCAATAACATCATGATCACTAGCAATGAATATTTCTTATATATTTCCCTAGAGACATCCAAAGAGAAGCTATGTGTTATCCAGCTTTCTGCCGTAAGTGGGAGAAAATAAAAAAGTGGAAAAGTCACAGACTTTGTGAATCAGAGAATCATAACATGGTTTGGGTTGGAAAGGACCTTGAAGATGATCTAGTTTAAACACCATGCTATGGACTGGGGCACCTTTCACTAGCCCAGGTTGCTCTTAAGTCACATCCAACTTGGCCTTGAACACTGCCAGGGATGTGTGTCCACAGTTTCTCTGGGCAACCTGTTCCAGTGTGTCACCACCCTCACAGTAAAGAACTTTTTCCTAATATCCAATCTAAAACTACTCTCAGTTTGAAGCCATTCCCCCTTGTCCTGGCACTCTGTGTCCTTTTCCATCTTTTGCGTAGGTTCCCTTCATGTACTGAAGGGCTGTAATGAGGTCACCCCAAAGCCTTTTCTTCTTTAGGCTGAACAAACCCAACTCTCTAAGGAAGTAACATTGACTGAGGAATTAGGTTTTATTGGGAGGTAGAAGGTGAGAACTTTACACAAAGTAAGTGATAGGAGCACACTGCCTGTCTGCTGCCTGCCAGACTTTTGACCTTCCTCCCATGCATTCAGTTCTCATTGATCCACAGCTGAGCTTTGGCCTGGCATAGCTGATTAAAATTCCACTCAATCATCTGCATAAAACACCAGACTTCTGTGAAAGGTGTAAACTATGGAGGCAGAAAACAAGTGAGATGAGAAAGGCCAAAGCCCAGGCAGAGGCAAGACTGCTGAGGGAAGACTCTCAGTGGCTCATTGGTGGAGCTACATCTGGCTATAGGGAGCTGCACTCTGTGCTGCCCTTGCAGGTGTCGTGCCTGCAGAGTCTCTTCACATGCAGTGAGTGTTCCCTCAATAAAGGGACCAAAAGAGATTCATCAAGTGACTTTCACCTGTTCACGTGTTTTGCACAGTGAAAAATTAGTCCATATAAAAGCTAACATTTTGATGCATTGGAACCTGGAAGATAGCCCCTCTTAACCACCACCATTTACTTATAGATGATTTACCACAAAATGGTCTACAGAGTCATAGAATCACAGAACTACAGAATCATAGAATGGCCTGGGTCAGAAGGGACCTTAAGATCATCTGCTGTGGACAGGAACATATTTCACTAGATCAGGTTGGTCAGAGGTCCATCCAACCAGGCCTTAAACACTCTCAGGGATGGGACATCCACTGTTTCTCTGAAAATATGTTCAAGTGCCTCACCTCATCACTCTCACGGTATAGCATTTTTTCATAATACCTAATCTAAATCTGTGTTCTTCCTGTGTCTGATTGCTTTTTTTTTCCCCCCTTTGAAAACAGACTGTCAGCGGCTGTCTGGTGAAGTCAAAGCCTTTTAAGTCTGAATATTGCTGATCTCACTTGCTGCTGCTCCAGAAGTTTTCCATACAAGTGCTGTGGAGAGCTGTTTGAGAGCTTCCACTTCATTAATGTAATTGGAGTCAGGAGTTATTTATTGCTGCCCACATTGATTTTGTATAGCACACAGATAAATGATAGTGCTGTAGAAAGTTGTTCTCTGGCAAATCAATTGAACTGTGCAGCAAAATGTCATGTGACTTTTGCACTGAAAAATGCTGGCCTATTGGTGTTCAGACTGCACATAATCTCACATGATATTGTAATGGTTTTGAATACCCAAACCATTTCTGGCTGATTTTTATCATCTTCTTTTACCAACCATTACATGTGAGGACTAGATATTGCACATATTAATGCTTTTCACATACCAATTTATGTTTTCTTTCAAATCAGAATGAACTGAACTGATTAAAATAATGTATCTTTGGTTATCAAACGATTGTACTGGAATTGGTACATCAAGAATATTTGGCAAGCATACTGCTGTCCTGCATTTCATTCTGATGACCAAAACAATGTCTAAAAAGCACAAAGGAGAATGCCAAGAGCCATGAAAAGATAATTGTGGGGGAACTGCAAGTGGATTTCACAGCCTGGAAAGACTGAAACACCACAACGACAGCTGAACTTGAGGAAATAACATCAAAAGAAGAGTCCTACCTGGGTTGGTTGAAACGCATGTGAAGTGGACCTCGAGGTCTTGTTAAAAAATCATTAAAAACGTTTTATAACATGGTTAATTATTGTATTAGACTAATAGTTATTACCATTGTATGGTACAAATGTCCTGATTGGTTAAACTGTTATTGATTCCCCATTGGCTAGCCTGTGGTGCATTGCACCACCACCATATAAGGCCAGGCCACTCCCCAGTTTTTCCTTTTATGTTGTTATACCTCCTACCTTTTCCTTTCTTGTCGCGTTCTGCCCCTAACTCCTCCCAAGCTCCAGAACCCTCCATCCCGACGCTTTATAAGTCCCATGCGCCCTTAATAAACTGTCCATTCCTGGTTGACTCCCATATGGTGTGGTCCTTCCTCATTTCTCCCAATGGAACACAACAGATAATAGCAATTTTGTTCTTTCACAATGGAGTCAATCAGTGTTAAACCATCCTACCAAGCTAATCAGTAAGACCATCCTGAATCTTCCATAGCAGTGCTAGTATTGAGAACACACCTGAGAAGCTGAGCACAAAATTACGAGTCTACTTTGGATAAATTCTTGTGCTCTTGATGACTTCAATGAGCTTGTACAGCCTGAGAAGAACTGGCTTGGAAAAAGAAGAAAGGTTAAATTTTTGGCTAAAATAAGAGTGGATTAGTCAATGCATCAGGAGTAGGTTTTCTCACTCTGATCCAGTCCTGAGGATGAAGCTTGTCAATTGTCATTTTAGCAAAGATAAATTTGATACATTATGAATTCATTGTTCTTGTAAGAGTGTCCATCCCATAACCCAGTTAGTTTATTCTGCTTTTTCTTGATTCCTTGCATCCTGGTCATGATCCATTAAAATAATTTTAATTTTTCTAAAATTAATCAACCTTTCTTACTGTGTTGATAGTATTCTGCAGTCTCTTTTGGGCTTCTGTGCAGGCAGAAGATCCTTGAACTTTTGAATTAATAGTATTTATTTATCTTTCCTTTTTGCAACCTCAAACGCATTGGAAGTTTCATAACACATTTTTCTTCAAGATAATTTAAACTCACAAAGCTGTCTGAATTTATTCTTGAATTTTTTACAGAAACAGTTTATTCTTAGAGTGATGGGGCAAGCTGGGCTGAGTGGGATTTCTTCTTCTTGGCTTTCCTTGACCTATATGAGCCAGAGCTATATGTTTCAGCACCAGCTGGGATAAAATCGATTTTTGTTAACTTCTGGGAAAATAATGGTAGTTTTCTCAGATTTATTAAGCCAAAATGTGATATTTTCAGACTAGTCCCCTGCAGGTGCATTCCTATTCCGGTGTTCCTCAGACTTCTAAGTACCTGCTTTCTGAATAGTCTGAGTTCTTTCTCTGATACTTTACTCTAACACAGCTTTCTAATTATGTGCAGAGCTAAGAGAGGAGAAGTGTCCAAACTAGCTTAACAGTCTAGATAAACTAGACTAGATATACTAGACTAGATAAACAGTCTTACTTATAGATTAAAAAGTAAATATTTGTTTACTTCCTAAGGAAAACCTTGAAAAGGGCAAAAAAATGAATTTGTTTCTAAGGTATCAGATGATAACCAACATTCCACCAGAACCCAAAGCCAAGGCAAGACAAAGAACATAAAGAATTTTTGTTGTGCTCACCTGTAATGGCGATTGCCTTTGTGAGCCAAGACAATAATAAAAATCATTGTGAAAACGATGCTTACATATTTTTTTTTTTCTTATACACAAAGCTCTGACCTGCTTTGCTGTAGAAATACAATTGAAAACAGCCAGTAGTGTGTAGACCTGGAGAAGCTATGTCACTTGCGTAGATGTAGGACCCAGGAAGGCACCAAAAGGTGCTACAACCTTCTTCAGACTGCTGCAGATCATTGAAATATCTGCAAGATTTCCTGCTGATCATTCAATAATGAATCACTTGGAGTGGGGTGGAATTTAGACATCTAAATACAAGTCTGTTACTTTGAAAAACACTCTGTTTTCAACTGTTAGCAATCAGTATCCATCAATGCCATGCTGCTTTTCAGAGCTATAGTCTAAAATTGCACTGATACAGATGCATCAAAACAGTTTCTGTCTTTAACTAGACAGAGCAGCCCATATCCCAACACCAAAGCAGGATCCAAAAACAAGATATAACATTGCCAAAGTAATCTTTGGGAGCTCAAACCAGCAACAAAGTGCACAGTTAAATTTGATATATCACTGATTGGTGTTGCAGTTATCACTTTCAATAGGTTATCTGAAGGAGAGGGTGGGGGATTGCATTTAACATTTCTTTTTTGGGATAGCCTCTTGACTGGAGCACTCCCTGAGGAAACATGAGTGTTTGGTTCCCTTTTCCTCCTGTGAAGTTCAGTTCATGCATACACACATGCCTCAGGAGCTGAACAACGACTTCTAAACTGAGGTTCTGTGCTTGCTACCATCATTCTTACAACATATTGTGAGGAAGTGGCAGGGGAAGTAGAATAAGACTTTAACTCCTGAGTCCAGTGTTTTTCCTAATAGTTATAAAACAAAGATGTCAGAATATCAAGCTGCAATGAAATGCAAAGAAAGGACCATTGTGTACTGAAATTCCTCCTTAAAAACAGGAAAACACAAGCAGTTCACCTAGATTAAAACATGCCCATTGGAGTATCATCTGTGCCAGAGAACCCCAGAGTAACAACTGGCAAAAGTAATTGAGTTGAGTCTATTTATTTCAACATCTGGTTGCCAATTCCAGCTAGGGTTGGAAAGGAAGAAAGAAATATCCCCTAAGACTAATGCCATCCCAATGGTTTAGAGATCTGTCAAAGCAATGATATCACATGGCTGAGTGGCACTTGGAATTCTTGCAGACCTTTCATCCAGCACCACAGGGAAGAGCTCGAGGGATAATGACAGCAATTTTTTTTTTTTTTTGGCCATCTTATGTTCACACTCCACAGTCAACTATGATTATATTTTGTTTTGTTGGTTGCTTTGTTTGTTTTTTCCTGTTCATTTTATCTTCCATTTACAAACTGTAGTGTCAGAATATATCCTGTGTAACTGACACTGAAATTATTTGTCCTGGGATTTGAATTGGCAAGTACCAGAATCACTGGGCCAGAACTGCCTACAATATATGTTCCTTGCCCAATAAATAGTAACAGATGCTCATCTGCAATAAAATAACTTTAGCATTACACTACATAAAATATATTGGAACTACACAAACTGAAAGAAACTTTCAGATTTTTATTAGGATAATTACCTCCTCTTTGGAAAGTAAATATACTCAGGTATGAAATTTTATTTAGGAGAAATCTTTAAGTTATTGAGTACCTAGATTCTTTCTGCTTTGATAATGTTTTATTAGTCTATCACTTGTCTTAAACTCATTCCATATTACTTAAACTCCATAACACTTTCTTAATGCAGTATTGTCCCAAATTTACAAATGAGCTACTTCATGCACTTTTAAATGAACATATCTAAAATTTCCTCCTTAAAAGCAGGTTACTAACATGTGGGTTTGAGTAGTGACCCATTTCAATCCTTTTTTCATACATATAGTTATTAAATTCAATTATAACTTCAGCTCAGCTACTGTAAAACTTAGGAGACATTTAACAGTGAGGGAGCATGAATCAGAGAAGTGAAGTGAAGCACAGTGTTCCTAATATCTGCCTAGGCTCCTAATTTAACTGCCACATTAAAATTAGAAAAAAAAACCCTCTTGGTCTCCCAGATATCTCCAGAATACCTTAGGTTTCTCTTAAGCAAGATTATATTTTTCTCTACCATGTTCTTTTATTACGTGGCATCCTATTCCCAAAGAGATGCTCATCATTGTTTATGCAAAAAATAGTGATTCGGAAGGTGTATGAATGTCTAAATTATTAGGTTGTTGCATATCTATAATTCTTCCTGGGAGATATTTACTTAACAAGAAAAACATCAAAAGATAATAATTATTAGCTGGTTTCCAAGCACTCTTTCTTTATTTTCACTCTTTTCTTTCCCCTGCAAGTCAATGTTATTAACTATGACTGACAACTGCTGATATGCAACAGCAGGAGGGTGTGCCGCTGATGCCTACACCTGACAGCCCACAGAAGGGACCCAGGGCCTACTGGACTTTGAGGAAAGAGCCCATGTATACCACAATATTATGGTAGTGCAGCTTTAGTTTCAAGTAAGAAAATGAGATTTAGAGCATAGAATATGTAGGAAGCACCAATAATTTGAATAGTTCTCCACTTGGCCAAGCACTGAAGCCAAGGAGCCAGAAGTGAGTCTTCCCCTGTGCCTTGCCTTGGCTGATCCCTTGTCATTCACATCAAAAGCAGGTGTCACATCTGGCAATCTACCCAGCACTCTGCACAGCACAGCAAGCAACAACCATCCAGATGGAAGAGAGAACGCACAAGATGACTTAATACATTCTTTCATTTGCAAGCCTGAATCTCATTGCTCTTTCCCTGAGAAAATGAACAAGACGAACTCTCTGCCCTTTGGTGTTTGTAACCTGTGAGGTGTGTTAAGAATATGGACCCCATAAGATGTAGTTTTTCTACCCTCTGACAGCTCTCTAAGTGAATCTGTCACTGCTCATTAAATCAACTACTCACAGCAAACAAATGCCTGCTCAGAGGTACCCCCTAGGCAAAAGCAGCAGCTTCAGACAAGGGTGCTAGAACGAACAAACCCAAACTGGTACTGATTATATCCCAGACCTTTTCCCTGCAGGATATCTGTACCTTTTGCAAAGGTTATTCAACTGATGCAGCTGCAGCCAAAGGTTTGTTACCAAATACTTTCTTCTTGGGAAAGGCTTTGGTCCTTTCCTAAGCTTACATATTTGTGCAACCAAATATAGCATTTAAACCAGATATAAATAAAAATGTATATAAATTTGTTTTTCTTCTGTGTGAAATTTAATTATATTGACCTTCAAATATCACAAGCTTTTCCCCAGAACCAGACTAAAACCTGCTTTTCGTTGTTTGGTTTTGGTTTTTTGGTTTGTTGGTTTGGGGGGTTTTTTGTGTGTGTGTGTTTTGTTTTTGTTTATGCATTTGTTTGTTTGTTATATTTATGCTTAGGACACATACTATAGTATGGGCTTTTTAGCAGCCAGAGAAGCATGTTACCAGGTCAGCATCAAGTTTACATGACAGACCTATTCAGCCTTGTGTGTAGAACTAAAACTAGTTAAATATATCATGACAAACATCACAGAGGTACAAAGAAATATCTGTCTTGCAAGTCAGTACTAAGTCAGCATAGGCAGTTTTGTTATGATTGATAGCACCGTCAGGCTGGAAATACAAAACAAAACAAAACAAAACTGCAACATCACTAGACATCAAACTCAGTGAAAGACACAGCAGCCTTTCATCAGAGCATAGGCATTTCTACAGTCTGAGCATTTTCTAATCAAAGCCACAGGTCAGTCCTTACAGTTCACAAGGTGAATTAGCAAACTGAGCATAACTGTGTTTGTTTCCAATCAGGGCAGATTTTGAAAGACAAAACAATACTTTTCACATGAAACAATTCCCAAATGATCCAATGCTTTGTTTTACTTAGTGTAAACTATAAACTGGGCTGCCCTTCTCAGTTAGATCTTCTAAAAACAGCAAACTGTAACATTTCTATGTGCCCTATATCAATGATGTGCAACATGATCAGAATCAGAGAGTAGTAGCACATAGTCAGGAGTCAGGATAAGAGACAGAGCATGTAGCTTTCTGAATGCCTTTTCAACTCTGTGAAAACTTTCTTTAAGTAGATTTTGGATACCAGAAAATATTTCACTTTTTTTTCTTTTTTTCCTAAGTACAAACTTGTCCATAACACTTCTAGAAATTGCAAATTACTTTGGTTTAGAAAGTTCAAGGGAACTAAACAGGCAAATCAATTCAATTTTCTGTATAATATCCAGCATATCTTTTGCACAAATGATTTACAGGAAATACAATCTTTGGGTATTTCTTCAGAAAACTTCCTGACTTTTAAGAGAAAATGTGGGATAAAGAAACAGGCCCAACAAATATCTGTAAGGAAGGAATCAGGCACTATAGGATGATGGACTGCATATTACCCCAGCCCATATGAAGAAAGAAACTCATGTTGTTCAGAAATAATGAACTGGCCAGCAATTTACCAGGAATTCTGTTTGGATGTTCTTTGCAGCATTCCCTGCAGACTCCACCATTGCTGTCTGATGGTAGGAGCCCTGAAGTTCAATGGTCAGAGGGATACTCTGAAATTCAGATTCCTTTCACCCAACACAGCAAATGACTGCAAACTTCAGTGTTATCACTCAAATGCTTGGGAAAACTCACAGTCTCAGGAACCTTTCTCATAGTCATCTTCACTCCATTAAAGTTTAGGGAGAGGTTGGCTTCCAGCCCACCCTTTCTTTCTCTCTTTTTCCCATCTTAACAGATCAGTAGGTGCTGTTCAGCAGTTTTCCTCCAAATGGTCTTCATAATATGTCCTTGCCCCTGCATAGCTACCATGAATTCAGTTTCCATAGGCTTTATTGCTGAGACACAGGCTGCAACAGCATTTTGGCTGTACAGCCGCTCTGCAGCCACTGGCAGCCATTTCAATAACTTGCTTCTGTTCTGCATCTCTACCCTTCATCAGTTCATTCTCTTCATACATGAGCTTCCTTTATTCCTCTTTAGCCCACACTACAGAGATGTAGTGAATGTCTGCTTTTCAAATCTAGAAAAAACGAAATAGTGGGATTTAACAAAACAATATTCTTGCTACCCATTTGAGGTAGGCCAGCATTAACTGTATGTTACATGTATGTCTGCAGGTGCATGAAATGACTTTCCTTATCGTAAAATAATTTGTAACATGGGCATAAGATTAGTTTCATGTGCTGACCACTCCAAATTTCTCCTTTAGAAGATTCAGCATTTTCCTTCTGCATTTTTAATGAGGGAACCTCGGCAATTAACCAATAATTCATGACAAAAATATAATGAAAAAAATCTCAGGTTCCGTAACAGCAAAACTCTCAAAAAGCGGATAATATAGATGTAGATGTACTGCACCAAAGATAGTGGGGAAAAAAAAAAAAAAACTGAAAAGACAAAGGAAACTTTAAAGTTAAATTCAGTCACTGAAACTTCCATATCACAGGTACATTTCTGAGTGTTTAACATACATTTTCTGCCAGAAAAAGAAGGCTAGGTATCAGAAGAGCTTTGTTAATCTCAAGAATCAGAGACAAGCACTAACTATACCACAAGAAATGATTCAAAGATAAAAATCCATACCTGAGATGTCAAGCCTTAAAAACTAATTAAAGGTTATTTTCACAATGAAGAAGGAAGCAATGAAACATGATTCTCCTGCATATAATTCAAATGTGTCTTTCTCCCACTTTTTTCTACTTCATAAGAGCTAACAGAAAGCATATACTTTAGTTGCCTTATGATGTTTGGTTGGAACTCTCCTGCTGATTTTCTATGTAGGAATCACAGATCTTTGGAAAAATGCTAGGTATAAACCACAAATCACTAAAAACATCATTTTAGGGTTTGCATCTCTGCTTGAAACAGCTCATAGGAGGGGAAAAAAAAAAAAGAAAAAGAAAAACAGAAACAAAGCATCACAAAATAATTCCAAAATCCTGAACTAATTAACCTACTTTAGAGGTAGGGAAAAAGAAATAGGCTTTAACATTCTCTTTGCTTTTGAGAGACTGCAACACTACTGCCACACACTGACAAGGTGATATGGTACTTCAGCAAACAAAGCAAATCATCAGTAAATACAAGAGGCTTATGAGAAGCGGTTTTTTCCTCCCCTCCCCTGTCTTCTGCTGAAGAAGAAAGGAAAAGTAACAGAGCAGAAGCATCTTATGCCAGTTTAAATATTCTGCGTGCGACTAGAGTAATACTCTCCATGCTTCTGCTTTAGTCAATGCACTAACCATATGCTGTTTTCTTTCACTTTGTTGTTCACATTACAGAAACTATTCATCCCTAGCCTTTTGCCATGAGCCAGACAGGAGTGACTCATATGTTCTGGGATTTAAAAGGCACATTTTGTAAGCACAGTTAGTGAGTCTTACCTGCCAAAAATAAAGCTCCCCCAGGTTTCTTCAGAGATGAGTTGTCCAGTCTCCCTTAATACCCTGACTTCAATCACAGAGTTGGTATTTACAAGTGTTTTACCTTTCATTTGTTTGGTTTTGAACTTCTTGAACTTCTGAACTTCTGCTAAAGTAAAAAAGCTGAGTTGTGCCTACCACCAACTCTATAGAAGGAGTTAAACTAGCAGGAGGTCAATGTCATAGCTATAAATGGCACTCTGTATGTGGAGAAGTGAATATGTAGGTGTTCAGTTTTATTGACACTGAGAAGAAGTATGTTTTTAAGGCATTGAATACTATGGTCCCTGCATGTAGTTTCCATAACAAGGCAGTTAGGTAATTGCAATTGTACGTTACTGCTGGCACAGAAAAAGAAGACATCAAAGATTCCCTTAATGCAACACTGAGAATAAGAAAACATTGGGCCTGACCCAGCATTTTTAATGTCCTCTTTCCTGAGCCTTGAAACTCCGCTTTCTGAAATGTGAATAGAAATCTTTCCTGTCATGCACTGGTGTGTAGCACTCAAAAAAAAGTGTCAGCTGAGATGCGTTGTATGAGAGAACACATAAGTCTGAGTACAATCAAAAACAGACCATAAAAGGTCTTGGCAAAGGAGCACAGGAAAGAAAGCCTTTTGTAGGATTAAAGCTAATAAATGTTTGCAGCAAGAAAAAGTAGCTCAAAGCTCCACTTCAGGACAGTATTGCCACATGTTTACATTTCAGCTAATTTGTTGAAAAACATGCTAAGTATTATCCTCTTTCTCCTACACTATGAGAAAAGAATGATTGCCACCTTGTTAAAATTGTTAATTTTAAAATTATTAATATTACCATACACCATGATGTATGTGGAACACTCTTTCTAGCGCTTACGTATGCATCTGTTCCTGTTAAAGAGCACTATGTTCTTGCACTGGTTCAGGGGAAGTGCAAAGAAATGTTATAGATAAGAATAGTAGCTGGTATTTTTAGGATAAAGTCAGTGCAAATTTATTTTTCATGCTGTTCTACACCTAAGATCCTTTTTCCTTCAAAGCTGACCTAACTACTAAGTTCAGTAGCCCATTGCAAACTCAGTCGTTCACTCACTTATTTTTCTATTGATTTTTTTTTTTTTTTTAATTAACCTTTTTTTTTCAGAAACTTGGCACAATCATTTTGTCCCAGAAAAGTTGCTCCTGTGCAGTGGTTTGTGCAAAAAGGCTGTCATACATAAATCAGCAAATGACAATAGTTTACACTTTTGGCTTTATATCCTCTGGAAATCCTGAAGTGGAAGATATACCAACAGGGGAGCAAGCTGGCACCACTTCTCTCAGTGGTAATCTCATTCCTTAGAATCGCACAGGGGAAGATCCTAGTGTTGAAACATATTTTTTGCATATGAGAAGTATTTGGTCATGTCCATCCAATTACTCAATTTTCCCATAAGCAGCTTTTGAATGAAAACAAAGGCCTTTTGTTGGTAGACAAAAAGACCACTGAATTGACACACAAGTCCATGTTGGGTATCAGTATTACTGTATCAATGTTGAATGATTGCACTTCAAAGCCTGAATATACTGGATCTCACTTTGGTGAGGAAGACAGCATTTTTTGTGCCCATTTACATTAATTCAGAATAACATTTTTTGGTTTTCCCAGTAAGTATAGGCACTGCCATGTGCCTGTTTGCCTCTTTAGATTAACCCAGTCAACCTTGGTATTACTTAGATGGAAGTCTGACATAGCAAAATACATAAACTGCCTTTGTTCATATTTAGACTTAGATGCTGTTCAAGTCATGACATTTTTAAATGTATGTCAAGCATGCAACAATAGTATAAAAATCTAACCATTAATGAACATTTTGACAATGCCTTCAGTGTAAGAATTTATGCAGTTAAATCAAGCATGCTAATAAAAGCCAAGAGAAAGAAAAAAATAAAAATCCAGCCTTATTGAAATTCTTCACTCTGTAGTAACATTAAGGAATTTAGAATATATAACATTAAAGAATTTAGAATATATAGCCCCTTCTGGAAAGGGCTTTGGATTTAAGGTGAGAGCACAAAGCATATTTTTTTCAATGCTATTGCAAGCCTCACAAATATTCCTGAGGTTCTGCACAACATTTGAAGAAATATCTATGAAATGTCAAGTGTATTCATATACTTGTGAATATGTCACAGGACTTCTGAGAACTGATGATACTCCACAGTAAAATTGTATGTCATTCTCTCATTTTTTTGGACAGCATTTAAACATACCTAAACCATGTCCATTCATGGTAGAAAAAGAACATGATCTTAAATTTTGGGCAGTGCAAGATGACACAATCAAAATGAAAGATAATATTTTGTGTCTGAGAATATCATTAAGTTCCCTAAAAACAAGCAGAGCAGATACATTTTTCAGATATACTCTAAAACATATTTTTATTGTCTGCAACTTTGAAAGCATGAGGTCTCATTTAACAGAGCCCTTTGACAACCCCACTGTCCTCTTCCACAGAAAAGACACTTGCTAGCCCAGCTTTGCCTCATTCTCTCAGCTAAAGGACATATGATGCCATCACATACTGCACTTCTAAAGCAGCCTTACTATAGCATCTCAGCTCCTTTTCCAGCAAGCATCCAGAGCTTCCTAGGCTGTGCCCATGTCACCAAGGGACATAAATGGAGCCCAAAGCTGAGTATATGGCCTGACTTACAGTCACATTGCTTTGGGCTGCTCCTTTTGATAGCAGATTGCAAAGGAGAAGGGTAGTTGGAGCAGTCCTAGACAGAGGGTGACCTAATTACCATGAAGCATAGATGCTTGTGCTTGCTCTTTCATCTTCACAGGTTTAACACCATAGCTGTATCAGTACATCATGCAAACTTTACAGCTATCGGCATCTGGCTATGGGTTTCTTTCCAGTGTGTGTGGGTTTATTTTAGCATTGTCATCCAGTTATAAGTCATCATTCAAAGATAAAGTATCAGGAATTTACTGAAAGGAGATACACCTAAAATAGCAAGTAAAGAAGAAGGAGAGAGTTTGTCATATAAAATTATTTCCTTTATCTTTCAAACAGAGAGAGAAAGCAGACATTGCACTTCAAATTTAAAACCGATATTTGGATGTGTTGTGTAAATTATAGGTCCTTTCTAGTGTAGATAAATTATAGGCATAGAGCTTTTGTTACTTTGCGGGTACAACCCAGTATCTGGTGAACAAGCACTGTAAATGATCTTAGTTTCTCCACTTGTTTCGATCTCTACAGCAATAAATCGAGGCAACATTTTTATCAGCTTTTTTATCTATGATTTTCCTCCTACTTCTGAGGAATGTTACAGTTTGTTCTCTGAATGTCTACATATGCCTTGTGTTGTTTTTAATACAATTGTCTGATGCCTGATTGTTGATTTTTTTTTTTTCCCAGGTATCTTTGGTTCTGTAATGATGCTTTGGTGCTTGGCTTAGGGGACAAAGGAAAGAAAAAAAAAAAAAAGACATTTCTTTTATCACCTTACCCTCTGTGGAATCCTTGCTGAAGTGAAACTCTACAGACATGTGGTACTCCTCAGGGCCCATACACTTGTGGCAGCGTTTTCCAACAATTTCAGTATACATTAATAATAGTTCAAAATGTCACTAAAGTATGTCAGTTTCTTCACCTACGCTATTTCTCCCACATGATTATAACACACAGTACAGTCCATGAAAAAAGAAGGCATTGTGATACAGCATCACTTTTATGCCTATTGAAAAAAAAAACTTATTCACGAGATGACCTGGCATGCATATGAAAGTTTTTTGTAACGAATTTGATTTTAAGCACATCTTTCCACAGATTTAGCTTGTTACTCATTACTCTTAGCTTCACCATAGAGTTTTAAAATGCTGCTTAGTTTTAGATAAAGTTTTTGGGCTTGCACTTTTTTTTCCCAGAATCACAGAATATGGTGAATTGGAAGGGACCCACACGCATAATCAAGTCCAATCCTTAGCCCTGCATAATACACCCCCAAGACTCACACCAGGTGCCTGAGAGCATTGTCGAGATCCTTCTTAAACTCTGTCAGGCTCTTGCTGTAACCACTTCCCTGGGGAGCCTGTTCCAGTGCCCAACCATCCTCTGGGTGAAGAACTTTTTTCTAATATCCAATCCAAAGCTCCCCTGACACAACTTCAGGCCATTCCCTTGGGTCCTGTCACTGGGCAACACAGAGGAGAAATCAGTGCCTGCCCTTCCTCTTCCCTTCACAAAGAAGCTGTAGATTGCAATGAGTTCTGCCCTCCATCTTCTCTTCTACTTAGTTTTTAAATTTTTCATTAAATTTTCCTCACAGGTAGCATTGCTGATACTAGCTTGCCATCAATTTCCTTATCCTCAGGGCTCTGTCATGTCCAGTGTTAATAATTCAACCGGTGAGGCCTTGATAAGAAATACTGTTAGCAAACAATAGAGCACTGCAGCTGAATTTCACAGATATTAAAATTACAACTTGCAAACAAATCCACAAGACAAGTATACCTGCCTTTTTTCTGTTTCCTCCTTGGGAATATTTTGGGAAATAAGAAATGGCAGGAATGGTTGCAGGTACAGTGTTTTAGTTACATATTAGACTAGACAAAATCTGAAATATGTGTTTATTACAATTATTTATGCTACAGTCTGAAAACGAACAAAGTGATTTACATGCCCAGTGAAGACTAAGTAAACTGAGTAACCCAGCTCAAATACTTGCAACTCTCTGATCTCGTTCAATTTACAACCCACAGCTTATTATCCCTGAGGTAATATGCTGGGGGGTTTTGTGGGTTTCTTTTTGACTGCAGTGCTGTGGATCAGATAACAGTCAAGCCAAACAGTGAAATTTATAAAGTCTTCAGTATGAATTTAAGCAATTAACATTGTATTATCAGCCTACAAATGTGATTTGAAAAGATTCCCTAAAGATATTCTCTGCTATCAAAAGCCATTTCTTTTTCTTTTAGCTGTGTCTAATAACTTAACCAAAAGAAGAGGATTGAATACCTCTGTCCCAAAGGGATAAGTTATGCTGCCCTTTTCCTATATTAAGGTAAAATGAAAGCACATTTGCAACACTTATACAACCTTCAGAAATGGGAACTTAGCTCTTACCATTGTGGTGGTGACAGATTATATTTGAAGTAGTCCCAGGACAATTTCTTTTTATCCTTCTATTATGAGTTAATCGCAGGGAAAAGTTCCTGGCTATTCATTTTGAAGCACTGCAATAACTCTGTAACAGTAAACATTCACTTTAGGAGGAGGCAGAAAATGTTATTTTCATTTCACAGGAAAAGTTGAATTACTGATGGAAAAGAGTTGAAAGCTCATATATTTTTTCTCAAAAACCCATAATAATTTAATTTCAAAACACTACTGTAATGCCTGCTGCAGTCTTTCTCTTGACAGGCCCCTGTGGTATCTGCTACTGCTCAGATCTTCTGTCCTTTTGGTTAAGAAAATGAAGTACCAGTAACAGTAAAGGTTTTCCCCTAGAGAAAGGTACACTTAGGCATAGCTGATCTCTGTTTCCTAGATGCCTGCATGATTGCATGAGGGTCTAGCTCTGGGATTTTTTTTCCCTTTAAGAATAATCAGAGTCATTTACAGAACTGCAAACCAGTAACAAACAAAACCAAAAACAAAGAAACAAACCAACAACCCCCCAAAAAAAACAAAAAAAGCCCCAACTAAACAAAACCCAAAACATCCTTTTTCCTTCATCCTGTACTTCTCATCTCTAAGCAGTTTTAAACATTCATGGATAGCAGGGAGATAACCTGAATCACCACTGTCTTCTCCATAGACCACCAGGGAATCCCTACTCTGGTGCCAGGAGCCCCTTCTCCCCTTCCTCCTACTATGACCTTGTTGTCTGCAGGACTTTTCTCTGATATAGTCTCAATCCTTTCTTACAGATGCTGTGCAGCACTTTCTTACCATTTCCTAAATATGTTGTCACAGAGGTACTGTCACCAACATTAGTCAGTGCCTCAGCAGTGTCCAGTGGCAGGTCCATTTTGGAGTCATTTGAAAATGCCAGTGGCCAACATGGGGCAGCTTCTGGTGTCTTCTACAGAAGCCACCCCCATTACTCCCCTCTGTACCCCTGAAAAAAACATTCCTTGCAATGTACACCAAATATTACAGCTCTGAACAAATTAAAAAAACAGCTCGTGCCTCCATATGGCATGCTGGTTAAGGACTTGCTCAAAATCACGTGCAGAGAGGGTGTCATAAGCCATCAGATGAGAACAGAATATCACATCTTGGAACAGGGGGCTACCCAAACCTTTTTTTTTTTTTTTTTTTTTTTGAGAAATCCTCTCAAAAACATTCCCAGGTTCTTTAGGATGAAAAATTCTCAGAGTGAAAAAACTCCAGACATTCATGGTGCCTGCATTTTGTTTTATTGTCAGGTATTCCTCAAGTAAATACAATATGTTATGTTCACTGTTTTTCTACTTATTCAACATTGCTTGTTTAAAATCTTTCCCATTATGCATTTATGTAACTGTCATTTCTTTGTGTTTTTTTCTGCTCCTTTGCCAGTTTCCAGTCTTATATTAACCTGATAGTGTAGAAATTTCTGCATAATTAGCTTTGGACAATATCACTTTCACAGCTGAGTGATGATGGACATGTAAAGAGACATTAAAAGCAGAAGCAAGAAACACAGAGATCGTTAGATGCTCTTTGTGTGAAGGAAACACTTGGGCTGCTCTCCTTGAGCAGAGAGGCTGGGCTGCAGCCTGTGAAATTTTCTGATTTAAAAACGGCAAAAGGAGTTGGCAGGTTTGGGCTGCTTATAATCAGGTTTTCTCTCACAGAGAGGCATGGCTGCATTTGGTGGGACTGGGTTCTTGGTTAGCTTTTATATCTGGTCACTTAAAACCTGTGTTATGCAGGAAAGTGAACAGCCTTCCAAAGAGGACTTTGAATTCTTCTCATCCTAAGTACAGCATATTAGAACATCTCTCCTGAATAGGCACAAATGCATTCTGTGCATTAAACAGGCATTAGATTGAGGCACAGTAAGTTTTGTATCTAGACCCATATGTTTTGAAGGGTTTAATATGAGCATGTATATTTCACTTATGTGCAAATCTTGTGCTACTTTTTCACTCCATTAAACTCTAGAAAAGACTGCAATAGGAACTTTTGCATTGATATCCTATGAAATAATCATTAATAAAATTCTTTCAGTGCAAATTTCCTTGACAATTTTAACATTAACCATAAATAGATCCAAATATTTTGCTTAGCTTTGGAATCTCCCTACTAAAAAATGAAAAATATTGAATAAACTTTTCAGTAAGAAGTGGAGACATGTTAATAATTCTGCCATTGCTTGAAAGACCTGTCGAATTGGGTAACTGACTATTTTTATTCTTCTGCTATTTCCCTTCTTCTTTTTTTGGAACACTGAAGTTAGTTGTATAGCAGTACTATCTTTGTTTCTCAGTTTCTGCACTCCTGCTGCTTAATCTTCATCTGTAATCATGAAAACTCTCTCCACAGCAAAAAAAAACCCCACATTGTGAAAAATACAAGTCTATGGTTTAAAGGAAAGGACAAAAAACTACTTCAAAGAAAGATGTGGTTTCAACAGAAAAAAACCCACACCCGTTCTTTAATGGCATAGCTGAAATGCAAAAATCTCTGGAGAGTGTTCAGAAAGTTCAAAACCTTCAAAAAGCAAATTATTCCATTGCGACTCAATGACTTCTCTTGATCTAACCTGGGTGTATCTCACAACAATGGAAATGGATACAGGTTTCACTCTTTGTATTAAAATTGCTCTTCACTTTCTGTATAAGTATTTTGCACTAAAAGGAAAGAATCTTTTGCCTCTCTCCTTTAAAAGGAACAGACTTTCTAAGACTTTGATCTCTATTTCCTTCGTTGTGTCTTCAGTGATTTGTACCATAACATTTTCAACCTGTATCCCTTGTTCAGTCATGACCCACCCTGTGCTGCTGGGACTGACCTCCTACCTCTCTAAATTCAGTTCTTCCACAGACTTTTGAAGACCAAAAAAGAAACAAAACTGAAGCACTGCAGGGCCAGAGGCAGCACTTAGGAAGTCAACTGCATCTCTGACTTACATCCATAGTCTGGCATCCCTGAAAACCCAATGGAGTTTTTTAGCAGTAATATGAATGCGAATGTACAGCTAGAAAGATCAGCTCTTTGACATCCTCTATGTAAACTCAGGTGGAAGAAAAATTTCTGTGTCTACAGAGACAAGTACTTCTGTGAAACCATAGCAATAACTGCAAAATCATTTCATTACCACCATGAGGCCCATTCACATACCTGCTTTGCAATTCACTTTTGAGAAGGGGCACAATCAGCCGGGTTTGGGTTTCTTTAACACTACTTGGAGGAAATCCCACTGTTACAACATGGAGGCTGTTCTGACATGTCTGTGTAAGAGCTACTGAGTGCCGGTTTGAGAATATTGGAAGGGGAGAAAAAGGACAAAAGTAAGCTTTAATAGAGCTTGTTAAATCTCTTCAATGTACAGAGGTAGCAGTTCTAGATAACTTAAAGTGTGTCCAACAATTTGCTAAGAATTTTTTGTCCTTTAAAATACACTGTGAAAAGAAGCATTTTAAAAGGAAATAAAAAAGCAATACGCTTTCACCCCTGTAACTGAGCAGCCCAACTACTGAAGTGTCAAATGGAATCATAGAGTGAGATCCTGAACACAGACAATAATGGTATCTGAATCTTAAAATTCAGGTTTTTTCTCCATTAATCAGATCAGAAAATGGGATACTCTTTGGCAGGCAGAAAATCAAATTAGTTTTAGAACTTCTATGTCTGAAGGCTGAGACTATGAATGATTTCATATGAGAATGATCCTGAACAAAAGGGCTTTTTAGTATCTCTATATCAAAGGAAACAAACTGAAAGCTTAGAAAAAAATTTCCTAACTTAACCTTGAGTTTAGAGAATCAGATAAAGTTGTGATGTTGAAGAATGCTTTGACAAATTGAATAAGAAAGTAATGTCTTCCTTTTCAATTCCAGGACCACTAGATTTCCCTCCATGTACACAGTATATATTTGACTGTCAGAACTAAAATATTTTATGCAAAGTTCAACAATGAATCTGGAAAAAATTATCTAATAAACTTCACAAGTTTGCCTAATTTTTTTCCCTACTATTTTTCATGATCAATCTTTTCCTTTGTTAGAAGCTTGGTTCATTTGCTGCTGGCTTTCCGCTCTTCAGGTGTTTTTAAAGATTTTTCTCTCAAGTTGTCTCCTTCAACTGCATTTTTAATATTGTCGGGATAACATGATTTTTTTCTTGTTCACACTACCACAAACATCTGTCTTTGTAACTCCAGATGCCTCACAGATTTCAAGGTTATGGCCTTGTCAGACAAAAGAGAGTCTGAACTGCAGTACAGGAATAAGTACTTAAGACCTATGTATTAAAGGCTGGTTTATAATATGAGAGATAGATATGCAGATATTCTCAGATGAGAATATAGATTTTATTAAATAGTCTTGTAGAAGTACTCCATGTTCTTGCACCCCTAAAATAATATTGGTCTTACTTAGGTGTTTTGGATCTTCGGCTGTAGTAAACTACTGTCTGCCCTTATGAACTTGTGGACCTTGGCACTTCATCCCTGATAACTCTGGCTCACTGTGCTACAGAGCATAAGGCACATGGTTTTGATATTATTACTGATCAAACAGAGATTGAGAAAATTAAGAATGACTAGTAACCTTTGCCTTTTCAACTCTATACATTTTCTATTCTGTAAATCTGACAAGGGAAGGTCTGAACACTGCTTTAAACAGCTAGCCACTTTTCAAATGTACTTACTGCAAGGAAGACAAAATATTTCCCTGAAAAAGTCAAATTAATCTCTTATAAACTGTTTCATAATAGTTACAGGAAACTTCATTTCATTGATTTTTTATTTACTTTTGGTACAGAGGTGAAAAAACCACTCAGCATGTGGCTAATAATTGTCTTCTCCTCCCTTTCCTTCATATCTTTCATCTTTTGTCACCAGGATTCAAGATTCTCTTGTTTGCCACATGGCTACTAAAAGAACATCTCTAAGACACTTTCCCATGAGAAAATTTGCTGTGTAAAAAGCAAATAAAATGTCCAGAAAGAAAAAGCAAAACCAAACCAAAACCTATAGGTACTTTTTTTTTCCTAAGCAAAAACTTGGTCTGTTTCACAACATATTTCATACTACCTGGCAGGAATCTTTTTCCTGTGATTTATCTAATCCTACTCAGAGTATAAAAGAGCCCCAAGAGAAAAGTTGTGCAAGGAATTTACTGCAAGTGAATAAATCAAAATTCTCTGCTTGAAGGTTCAGGCAGATTAGTTTAATTACTCCTTTGCAGTTTATCTGAAAACTTTTGCTCTTCATTCAGGCTGAAAGACTGACATATCTTTGCACAGTTAAACATCTGTCTTCAGTGAAAACAATCACAATCACAATTAGGAGCTGGAGCACCTCACATTCAAACATCCATTGTCTGATGGTTAAATAGAGTTCAGTTTGCAACAGCAATATAATTTATTGACTGTGACCTAGACAACTGGCTCAGTTGTTAAAATTCTGTAAAAACATGTTTTGTATGGGTGTCACACAAAAACTGAGCTAGTGGAACAAACTCCTACTAATCAGTAACATGCACTAACTAGAATTAATAACTTGTTAATTCAATAGTAGTATAAAATAACATTATCAAAGTGTTGGCAGGGTAAAGTAGAACATTTTGACCTAACCCTCATTCCTTGAAATTACAAATTTGGACAAAGGGATTAAAAGCCTACTCGTAACCCATTATGTAATTTAATACAAGATACTCTGTTACATAGGACATCCAATTATATACTTTGTCCTGAGCTGGGCTCAGTCCCTTCAGGGTGGCTGTAATTCACTTTCAGGAATAAGAACGCATTTGAAACAAAATTGCTCTAACATAAGAATACAGATTTTGCAAATTCCAATCCACAGGCATTGGGAAGGACCAGTATGTGTTGCTAATATATTCCTTTATTAAGCAAAAGTAAAAGTGAAAGCTTTAATTAATTCATGACTGCATAGCTAATTGCCCCATGACTAGTGTACTCAAACTATCTTTATTTGCTGGTGCTCAGAACACGGTTGGGAAAGTACTCTCACAAATTTTTATCTTAACTTGCCAAGCAACCATTACTCCTCCATTCATTTCAGATAAATCTCCAAAATTTTCAATAGATTTTGCCATTCATAAATTTTTCATTCATAGATTGATTTGAACTCTGGTCTCTTTCTTCTTGTTGTTGTTGTCTTTTTTTCTTTTTTTTTTTTTTTTTTTTTTTTTTTTTCCTTCTAGAAATGCTTGGCTCTTGGCTTGAAAACTAGAATCTATAAATGGTTCTAAAAACACACTTCAGCATGCTACTTTGGCTTTTTCCTTGTAGTGTGACAGGTCACTTAAATCATGTAGCATGAGCTAGTCTTCCTCACTAGATGATTAAAGCTTTTTAAATATCTATAAAGAATGAGTCATAGACATAAAGAGATGAATATCCAGGGAGTTTGTGAAAAGATAAGCCTGTTTCCCATTAGAAACAAAGGCCAATTTATTTGCATGGCTGCTTCCAGTGAGGGTATGGGTTGACCTTCTGTTCCCTGAATGATGTTAAATAATGACCTCTTGTACTGCCACCTCATATAGGTGGACATTTCAGCTTTTCTATTCTGCTAACTTTATACCAATTGCCTGTACTTCCCACTAAATTTGTATTGCTTTTTACATTGGGTCAAAATATGTCTAAATCCAAAACTCTTCCTATTTGGGAAGTTGCATGAATACAAGGAATATGGTCTCTAGGTCCAACTATAGGCTTTACAGATGATTTGTAAGATATAAACAAATTTTGTTATTTTTTAGAGGAGCAAGGTGTAGTATTAAATGTATAGAAATTCCTGTTGTCTGAAAACCAGCTACTGGTACTCCTTTTCTGCAATATACACCTAATAAAAATTACAAAGAAAATTCACATGGATGTCACAGTTTAAAGTCATAAAAACCCTTGCTTGAGAGAGTTACTTTAATGCTCATGAATGCTAAATAGGTAATTTATATAAATATCAAATTTTTATTATTCAATATCTTCTATTGCACATATAATAATTGAGCACCAGTTGCAATTGTTTATACCTTAACCATGTAGAGGAGTTTTTTGCAAAGAAACCATTTTTATGAAGAAAACACAGGAAGACAAGAAATTCGTTGTGAGAAATGGGATCATTTAGCCTGAGAAATGTACATTGGAATAGTAATGTTATGTCTGATTGCTGTTATTTGTTTTCACTGCATTTTTGAGTGGAAAGCCATTTTAGTCACTGCGTATTACTTCTCTCTTACTACCAGGAATTTCTATTTCTTCCTCTTCAATATGAGGTTACTGCTGCTGCACTTGGGATGCCTGTTAAACACAGCTTCATGACAGTATTGTGTGAACCTCAAAATCAGGAGTAAGTGCAGTTTCTTTCTCTTAGGGTTTTAAAGAAATTTCAGAAACCTGTGGTTGGACCTCCGTTGTCCAGCTCCAGAAAACCTTAGTCCTGAGACCAGCAAGTGTGATGGAAATGGAGATTGGTGCATTAAACCTTGATGCCACCCTTCCCTACAAAGCCTGAACAATCTCTTGGCCAAAGCACTGCTACCCACAGTCACCCTGCCCAGAAACACCCACCCCACAGGCCAAGACCTGCTGCACCACTGGAACTTCCTGGCCCCTCAAATACACAGAACACTGGACTCCAGCTGGCAACAGATGTCTCAGTGCCCTTCTTTTACACCTGGGGCAGATTATCACTGAAATACAAACCACCTTCCCATCTACTTGCTTGCAGCAGAGGTTTCCCCTCCCCATCAACTAATGTCCAACTGTCCAAACAGTCCCTTGGGCCAGCAGCCCACCAACATGAAGAGTGGCCCCTCTGCTTGTGACTAGACCTCAGGAGAAGACCCATCGCCTGCACACAACATCACAGTTCTGGAATAGTTCCTCGTATCTGTGATTTATGCTATTTCTTCCTGTCAGGCAGAAGTTCTAACTAAAGGTGATAGGATTGTTGTTGGGATGTTATTCACAGAGCAAAATTACGTTTATAATGTGGATAAATTCCCAGACTGTCAATACTTGCTCAGCAAAGTCCTACTACACTTCTTCAGGTGCCTGAGACCTAATGCAAGCAGCTTTCACTTACCTTTCTTACAGAAGGACAGGGCTTTATAGTGAACTTCAATGAATAGTGGGAGAAAAATTAAATAATTTTCCTTGATGAGTTAACATTAAACACCTTGACAGATAACAGGTGCAGTTTTAAAGAAAAAGAATGATGGGCAAGTACTGGGGATGAAATTCCACCCTGATTTCATTTAATAGTGCCTTGTTTCAGACTCCTTGCCATGCTGCTGAATATTCTGTGTCTGTTTTGATCCACTCTTTTCATCTGTGAATAAATAACTGATATTTTCTGTGGAGTCATACACTTGGAAAACATGTAGATAGATATATATATGACAAATACAGTATTTTATATATATCTGAAAACAGCTTTTCATTGTATTTTCTAACACATTTTGTACAAAACCTTAGTAACAGCTGATCCATGGTTTGGGGGGTTTTTTGTTTTTTTGTTTTTTTTGTTTTTTTTTACTTGAAAAAGAGTAAGCAGCAACAATTCTAAGCACAGAAAAATATATCCACAGCACAAAAGACTAAACGTGTAGCTAAACACTGTCACACCAGTGCTTTTATGGAGCACAGACCATCACTCTGGAAATGTTGGAAGGCCTAAAGACTACATCCTGGACACTGTTCCTTTTTCCTAAGCACATGAAAAACATATGGGTCCTGCCTGTCTCCCACATCACAGGCTATGGTCAAATGGTGTGTTGAAGAGAAGCCAGGCTGCAGGGTAAGGATCCCATATCGCATTATTACCATCAGAGCCAACTTGCTTTCATTGTGCTTCCTTTTACATAGCTTGATTAATGGCTACACAAGAGAGAGAAGAGAAGATAAGTGAATCCAGCTTTTTTGCACTCTAGTGCACAGATAGGCAAAGAAGTCACTTGTTCTTCTCATTTTATCTCTCTCATACTTTATTATATCAACCCCAATTCTTACATCACGTTGAGTTGCACCTCATCCATGAGCCAGCAGTGTGCCCTTGTGGCCAAGAAAGCCAGTGGGCTCTATTAGGAAGAGCATGGACAGCAGGTAGCAGGAGGTGATCCTGCCCTTCTACTCGGCCTTGCTGAGACCCCATCTGGGGTGCTGTGTCCAGTTCTGGGCTCCTCAGTCCAGGAGAGACAGGGAGCTCCTGGGACAGGTCCAGTGGACATCTGCAAAGTTGATCAGGGGACCTGAGCATTTCCCTTAGAAGGAAAGGCTGAGGGATCTAGGCCTGTTCAGCCTTAAGAACAGACGACTAAAAGGGGACCTCATCAAGGTCTGTAAATATCTAAAGGTGCAGTGCCAAGAAGATGGAACCAGGCCTTTTGTGGTGGTACCAATCAATGGGACAAGAGGCAATGGGCAGAAACGGATGCACAGGAAGTTCCCTTTGAATATGAGGAAGCACTTTACTGTGCAAGTGAGTATGTACTGGAACAGATTGCCCAGAGAGGTTGTATAGTTTGCCTTCTGGAGATATTCAAGAACTGTCTGGATAAAATCATGTGCAATCTGCTCTAGGATGACCCTGTCTGGGCAGGGAGGTTGGAACAGATGATCCACTGTTATCCCTTCCAATCTTACCCAGTCTGTGATTCTGTGATTCATTCTGCAACTATTCCCATTGTTCTTGACTAAACCATTTTAGAGAAACATAAAGTTAAGGGGAAAAAGAGAAAAACAACTCTAGCTGATAGATGTTAATCTTGTTTAATATGAGTAGAAGGAACTCTGATGTTTTATTAATCATGAGTGGGGGGCAAGAATCATATGCAAAAGGGCTCCATTTTTAGTATCAGGAGACCGATGATTTGAAAAATTTTATCTCTCTGCTAGGTAATTAATGAAATAAATAAAAGATGTTCTCAAATAATCTTACGGGCCTGGTTATATAATAGCATGAATTATGAAGCTTTTTTTACAGAAAGCAAAGAATGTAGGAACTAAAACTACAAATTTTCTTCCTACATTTCCTTAAAATATTTTTTCTATGAATGACAAATGCAGTATCCACAAAGCCATGCCCTTCCAAAAATGGATATTTGGGGGAATCTTTTAGAGGGGAAAATGGGTAATATACCCAGAGAAACTGCCAGCTTTCACTGAAACCACCCACATGCTGTCGACATGCTACTAGCAATTTTTTTTCCAGCTAATTAATACCTTAATCAAGATGTGTTCACTTTTGTCTTTTTACTTACCTGACATTTTTCACGTGATTTAAGTTGGAGGCTTGACAAAATTCTGCTCTGAAAGACTATATGTACAGGATGATCACCATGTGGAGTGGGACCATTCTCTGTAATAAAGGTATGAATCTTTCCCACAACTGAAATTACTTTGGAAACAATGACTGCTGAATCAATTCAAATGGTTTTGAGTTTCTCTGCTTCAGTGCTGCCTTCTCACTATGCTTCCAGATGAAACTGTTCACCCCTAAAAGGTTGTAGCAACTATAGTTTCATCAGAGAGACTGTGAAGATAAACGTTATCTTTGTCTAAAATAACACAGTTACTGCAGACTGTCTATTCTACCATTGGTCTTTTCCCAACAAATATTATTCATAAAGGTTTTATGACTGCTACTTAGTATAATATCTCTTGGGTAAAGCATTGCAAGTGTCCAAGGCCTAATGCCCCCTCACTGCCTCTGGATGGATTTTCCACTTCCTCTTGGCTGCTTTTGAGCTCAGAATACTAAAATTTATAAAGGAAGTCGTTGTTTGGAAACTCAGCTCTGATAAATAGCACATGTAACATTTTCCTGGGCCATGTCTGTTAGAACTTATGGTATATGAGAGCTGTCAGGCCTGACTAATGCACCAGTTATGTCAAATCTTGCAGTTTTCCAGTTTTGCAGGTTTTTTTAAACATGCTGTCACTTAAATACTGTGTGAAGAATGGCACTGTAAGAGGGAAGGGAATAGTTTACATTTTTTGTTTATTGAGCAAGCATCTCTTGCTACATTCTGCAGTGGACCTAGAGAAGTCAGTAAAAAGCAGACAAACCTCTCACCATGTCAGACAATTATGTATATCAAATAGTCTCAGTATCAAAATCAGAGTATAACCTGGTTAGAGTCAAGTAAGAAAACCAGAAAGTTGAGTCTTCAAATGGGTGTTCGGGCAGTTCCCTTTACTGCAGGTTCTCCCCAGTCTGTGCACTGTGTGAAGTGGGAAAGCTGCAGCCATTTACCAACCTTGGGAAGAGAAAACAAAATGTATTTCCTCAAAAAAGTCTGCTTTACAAGCTTCAGAGGGTATTGCTGAGGCTGTATTCCAAACCTGCTTGACAGCAATATGCTCTCCAGAACTGCGCCTTTCAAACATTAATGAACTGATCTTCACAAACCCTTTGCAAGGTAGGGAATCATTATCTCCCTTTTACAGTTGGACAACTGAGGCACAGCAAGATGCAAGTGACTTGCCTAGAGGAAATCTGTAGCAGAGCCAGAAACTGAACCCAGACCTTTCAAACCACAGAGCACCATTCTCACAGCATACAGTTCCACTCTGACATGTCAGGAAAATTATCAGGCATCGTACCTATGGCAAGCTCACAGCACTACTGCTCACTATCTCAAAGCCATGTCTGAATTCCCCATCACTGTAGTCATTTAATTCAGAGAAAATTCTGTTTTCATGATGTTTACATTACTAACATAATGAATTACAATTCCTACTCCAAAAAAGATAACATTGTTATCAGACTTCTCTTTGAACTGATTTGTTAGTCAACAAACTATGACTTGGTACTGTGGAGGAGTACAGCTCATTTTCACAGCTGTTTGTCACTGAGGGTATATGAATGCATAGTTAAATGTGTATTACAAGTTGGGTGACATTTCTAGATATTACTATAAACTCTACTTTTTAGATTTTTCAGTCTGCATAATAAATTTAATATTCCATGTAACTACACTGGGAAATTGTGCTGAACTGCATTGGGTCAGTGACTAAAAACTGCTAATCCTATTCCATTAATTCTCTCTGCATGAGAGGCATGAATCATACTTACATGCTTAGGACTAGAGATTTTCTATAAAAAGAGAAAAAAAATATTTGAAGGAATAGTGTGATCATGACCTAACAAATGATTCATCTTTAGTGTCACTGTGCTTTTGTAATATCTCATATTTAAAGAAATTGTTCTGATTCAGGCAAATAAAAACTAAGCCTTTCCCCCTATATTTTAATAAATAATTTTATTCTTGAAGAAGCATAAAATGAGCAGTTACCAAAGAAATCATGATGTTCTAAAGACAGATGAGAAGATAAAATCTCTGAAAAAAATTCAGGAGGATCAACTGGGGCAATCTTTTAACAGTGCAAAAGAGAAACTGTTGGCCCTCTGGTTTACCCATCATAAAGTATTTTTAAACATTAATTGCAATAGGAGCAGTTGGGACTTAAGTTAAGTGGTCAAGTACATATGGAGTGACAAGGGGCTCCAAAATAGTATTAATAAATGAAAAATAATACAAATAACATGGCAGCTCTTTTTGATCCTTCCATAAGTAAATGAGGATGCTCTGGTCCAGAAGTATTGGGCCTAGGTTAGGTTAGAATACTCCATGGCTTTATTTGAAAATATTTTTACTCACTTCACAAAACAGAAGAGTGACTCCCATTTAAAAAACATATTTTTATCAGAGCACCAAGAGTGAGTGTGGAGATCAGCTCCTGCCTTTGTCAGTTTGGGAGGGGGTTTGAGTAGCACCCCTGACACTGCAGCGATGCTGTCCTGAGGAGAAGAATTCTATCAACCTTCCCGATCTGCCTTCACATAAGCAGTCATGAAACATTATTTATCATGCAATATATAAAAAATAAAATTATATGTGCATGCATAGGTGTATTTTCATGCATTTATACATGTAAGCTAGGTTGGGTTTTTACATATTCCAATATGCATTTATAGGTATATTTTCTGCTTATATATGCACTTGCATATATATAGATATGTATATACATATACATATACATACATACACTTATACACACACATCAGCTAAAAATATTTGTTGAAGCACATACCAAAATTGTATGCATCATGCTCCTACTCATTAAACTGAAATTCCCCCTTTTACATTACACACTCTGTAGTCTATTCAAAGTGGAGTAATCCCAATAGAAAGGACCACGCATGTTATTTTAGAAGAGTCTTTAGAATATCATTAAGATATTTATGCCATGACACAAAACTTTCACATGAGAGTTTCCCAGAAATAATGTCACTGTTTAAATGGTTAGATCAAGGAGAATCATAATGGCCACTTCCTCTAGAAGGCTGATAAATCAAGACCCGCTTTCTTTGCTTTTATTTTTTTTTTGGCACTTTTAAGGAAATATTCCTTTCCAAGTTAAATAACACACTTCATGTTTAATTAATTGCCATATTTCATGGTCTCTCTTCAAAAAGAAGAAATCAGCAAAATATCTTTTGACTGATTTGTTTTTCTGGGGATTTTTAATAGTTGTTTTCATATTAGAGTGGAAATAAAAAATCTGTATTTTCACAGCCTCTACTGATAATGGCAAAAAATGGGCCAGTGCCAGTAATTAAGCTAATACCACTCCACTCACTAAGGAAAATGGGAAAACTCATCCAAAAAGGGTATAATCTATTACACTGAACAAGAAAGACTCCCTAAGCTAAAGACAGAGAGCAATCAATACTGTACAAGTAGAAGAAACGCTGCCTGACATTTGTCTGGGAGGTAAGTGAAAGAATTGACTAAATTAACAGAAAGCAGAAGACAATGAGTCAGACTGCAGTAGGACTGCAGATGGGGCATTGCTTGTGGGAGTAACATAAATTGAAGTTCATTTGGCAAAAGTAACAACTCTGGTGTCCAGGGCTGTAAGAAATCACCTTTGCATAGGGTTCTATGTAGGGTTCACTACAGGTGAAGCTAGGCCGTTTCCTTGAGTTTTCTTTGAGGTCCATAATGATCATCTGCTTACATATTCTGACCAACCTCTCTGTAAAAATGTCTACAGCATCGGTGACCAGAAACCTTTTTTTACAACTCTATGGCACTAAACATGACATTTAAATAGTAAAACAAGTGCAGAGGCAAATTTTCTTCTAAATACGAAAACCTGATAGGGTTTGTTTTTCATTAAAAGACCTGCAGCTATGGCAGAGTTACCACAAGAAGATATCCTCAAGTGGCACATAAAGTTTTCTAATCTCATTTTCAGATTATTAGAAAATTTATAAAGAAAACATCAAGACTTGGCATTCAGACAGAAGGAAAGAGAAAGTAATATGGGCACGTCAACTTTGGATATCACATCCCTAACAGAAGATCATCTAATTCCTAGGTGTTAGTGTCCCACCCAGTGCAACGACATGTGATCCTCAAGGATTAGTTGCTACATTTGTGCCTGGGGACCGACAGACACCACTCAAGAGAAAAATCATTCTGAGAGCCCAGAGCTGCTGGTGATGACTCCCATATGGGAACTGAAAGCACTGAAGTCTGAAACAAAGTTGATGAAGCTGGGGTAATGAGCTGCAAACATCTTTCATTTGAGATTCAGGTTGCTGTCTCTATATTGCAGTAGGATTCCCTTGCTACATGTAGTGGGTATGTCCTAGTTTTAGGGACCAGGGTGCAGAAAGCACCCTACAGCCTGCATGTTCCTCAGACTTCTTGACCCCTATGGAAAAGCTAAGCCAGGTGAAAAGGCTCCTCTGCGTGGTCAACACGATAAGTAGCGACTGACGACCTTTCATGTAACTCTGTCAGGTTTTTAGGTGCTTATTTTTAATATCTTGAACCTCACTTCACTAAAGGCGTATCTTCATTGGTGTTCGAGTGCAGGACTATACTTCTGCAGCAAACCTCTTGGTCATCTCCTCAAGATACTGTATGAAAGTATTGCTGTTATTGGCACAAAGACTGTTCTTGGAACATTCTTATTTTTATATAATCTTCATAGAAACATACAAACCTATGGATTTTGTTTGAGCAGCCACATTCAGACCTGTGCTATCACAGACACCTTGTCACGTAATACCATTTGTGAAACTCCTCAAAAATCCACTGAGGTTTTTAATGCTCTCCTGTTAGAAAGATTTTCCTAGAATTTATTTTGGTGATTAGAAATTTCAATTTTTATGATCATACTAATTTGTGGCAGTGTTATCCTTTAATTTATATGGTTCTAGACCAGCTTGGTCCTCCAGGAATCCAGCAGATACTTTTTCATTCCTGACATATAGACATATATTTATGTTCCCATTAGATGTAATTTCCCTTTATTATAAAGAAGCACTAAGCCTCTATATTTCTATGCATATTCATATCTTGGTTATATCTGTACTTAATGCCCTTCTTGCATAATAAATTCTCTACTCTGATAATCCATCAGAACCTCTGTATACTTGTACAAGTTTGAAATAATGTTTTTGTGGCAAGGTGAGAAGAACATAGTGCAAGAACAACCAAACTTGTTCAGACTATTTAATGTGTTATTCTGTCTCTTTTGTGGGTTTTGGTGGCTAAAAAGGGAAAAATATGAAACACATTTTTAATAAAACTTTTACATAATTTCAAAGCAGTCTCATAGAACTGAGAGGGGATGATTCAAAATTTAGCCCAAGGTAACTCAAAAGAATGACAAAACTTTTTGTCCCTTCATTATTCTCCTCGACCTCACGAGTAAAAAAGACAGCATGTAAAGTGCAATTTCAAATAATTTCAAATTTTAAACAATAAGTAGGAAATTAAACTTTTCAATAAATAAAAGCCTTTCTAAAATTGCAAAGATTATTTCGAATATCACTGTTATTATATTTATCTCAATGATCATATTATTAACATAGAATTCCATAGAAAGAAGACATCAACAAATATAGAAAGAACAGTTTTCTTTGGCTCACAAATTCCTAGCAACATTCTGATGTGCCAAGACTTCCTCTTGACCAAATTGTTCTCTATCCTGTTTTTACAGAGTTGTTTAAAATTCTTGTAGCAGTTTTTGGATTTTTCACAGAAGATTTCTCTAGAATCCTTTTTTTCCTTTTTTATTGGACCCTACCTGCATTAGAACATCCTTTCCCAAGGTCCGTGATGCTTCTGATGTCTATAAAAAAGAAAAGGACTTAGCAGAGATAAACATTTGGAACTTCAATTTTGCCTATAAATTTTTAGCCTTGGCATCATTTGATGTCTAGTTTGGAAACAGCTGCCATTAGCTATACCACAATACCTTAATGTGAAGTAAGTTTTTATAAAATCTCTGCATCTCTTTTTATGAGTCCTGCAAACAAAAATGGTTGCAATGTTGAGATCATATGATGCCTAGAGCCAGAATGCCTTGTGAATTGTAGTAAACTTTGCTCTGTAGGCTTTAGAGATGCAGTTTAAATAGCTTCAAACCCAATTGTACTTTTGTGTGCCAAATAATCCTCAACCAAATACCAAGTGCAAATAACATTGCTATATTTTAGGGTCAAGGTGAGTCAGACATTTAGAGGACTCTTATCAGTAAGAGGAATCACAGTCCTTAAAAGCTGTCAGTGTCCCCTTTCTGTGAAACAGTCCTTCTTACAATAGAGAGGACCCTAGCATCACACTCAGTAAAGCAGATGCTCACGGTTAGTGTTTAATTACCCCCATGACAGTAGTGGGCTCTTTCTATCTCAAAGGAGAAATTCCCTTCTTCATACCGTTACTATAACCATATGAGAATAGAAATCCCAGCTGGACAAATGATGGAGACAAGGGGTCAGTGCAGTTTCTTGGAGATATTTGTGAACCTGGGAAGAGGAAGGGAACACTGGTAATTGCTTAGCATGTTAACTTTTAAAATTAAAAAAGGAAGGTGGTTACACTGACATTATCTAAAATGTAAGGATTCCTTTCTTAAAGATCACTACTTAATGTGCTAACTTGACACCATCTGTGGTAATAGGGAAATACCAATTTTTGATCGAAGTTTGTCATAGAGGAAAAGGAGTGTGTGGGTTATCAGCTGAGGATTAAGTTGACATCAGTCCATGACAAACTGGTATATTTGAGAAAGAATGGCAAAATATGTAACAAAGTTCATAAAAATGTGACTCTTTTAATAGAAAAGGCAGTAAGATTTCACATTTACCTTTGATATTTGGGATGAAACAGTAAAGACATTCCTATAATTCCAAGTGCGCATGCAAAACCCAAAGGGTATAATTCTAATTAATTTAAGCACTATGTCTCTGCTTGCTGCTGCTGCTTCTGAGCTACTGCTGCTATGTTATGTGCATTTTAAATGAATATTTAATTTTCTGAACTGCTTGTTGGCATAATGTATGTAATAGCTATTAATGATATTACTCAGTATGAGCCAAATAAACAAGGTAGAAGCCTTAGTAAAACATATCTTGATAGAGAAAAAAAGAGAAAGAAACTTCAGAAAACAATTGCTGTCCAATGAGATATATTTCTAGATTTAATTTTATTTGAAAGCTTAAAGGGAAAATTTGGTATGAAGTACTTATATGCATACCATCTAAAGTTATCTTAATATTAACTTGCAATCAATATTTCTCATGTGATTAAAAGTTGCAAAATCAGGCTAGCAATCAAGAAAAAGATAAAAAAGCAAAACCAAAATGATCTAGATGTTCTGTCCTCCTACTCAGCTTCTGCTCATACCATTTGGAAAAGAATAAAAAAATTTCTTTGCTCACAGGAAGAAGGACAGAAAGGTAATGAGGGTATTTGCTAATTAAAAGTATGAATAAATAGCTAGAGTCAGCACAGTCATTAGTTTAGAATTGACATAGCTGGAACAATCAGAACCCTAAAGTCTCTAATGCCAAACATCCACTGAGCTGACCACAATTAAGAAAGTTAGTAATATAAAGGTACATTCAAATTCCTCAAATTCTATAATTTTTATATATTTATATATATTTGTATATGTGTACTGATGTATATGTATATATGTATGCATATACATGTATGTACTTATTTGATAGCTATAACCTATATATTATCTATAACCTTCTAAGTTCAAAACTCCTGTTTTATGGATGTATACTTCATGCATTTTCATAAGCCTTGTAACATTTGATACGTATCTTTGTGATTGATTCTTTTGAAGCTGCATGAAGCCACAGCTCTTGGCTTGGTATAAGACTGAGTTCAGCTCTGGGTTCACACAGGAATTTTTGTCATGTCAATATTTTAATGAAAGTCCAGTATACATAACACCAAATTTTAAACTGTTCAGACTAATATATTGTACAGCTGCTATGGATGATAGGCTAACATCTGTGCATCCTTACTAGAGCCAGCAGTCCAGGGTGACTGACACACTAATTATAGCTACAGTTCTTGAAAACTAAATGCACCCTGACCTTGAGTTTCCTATCAGCCACTCATATTTTCTTTCAAGAATAGTTTGAGCCAGTTATCAATAACACCATCTGCAATTATAAAGTTTTGCATTTTAACTGATTATCAGCTTTTCAGAATTTATAGGTTTTGACTAATGAAAATCAGTCCTAACTAATTTTCGCAAAATGTCTACTCTAATGCTCACTTTATAACATGAAAAGATGTGTATCATCTGGTAAGAAATCTCAGTCACGTTTAAATGACATTGGATACAGTGAGGAATACAGGAACAAATGTTCCTGTTATTCTCAACATATAGTTAAGAATCATTAACAATCTGCTTTATTTATATATGGCATTTCTTTAATGTATTTTTTATTCTCTCAATTGTCTGGCAGCAACTTGTGCTTGAGTTATGAGATTTTGCCTATAGAAATGCTGGAAAAATAATTTGTGTAATGCTTCTTGTTGAATATTTCTGTGTCAAAAGTATGGGACTATTCATCATGTTTTCAAGAATATGCTCATTGTGAATGTCATTCAAAATGACAAAAATACTTTCTTGTTTTTTGTCTTGTGATTGTATCTCTAGCATTTCCTCCTATAGACTGCATTAAATGATTATATTCTGCAAGGAAACCAATTAAATGCAATATCTGTCCTACGTTTGTGCATTGCATTATCTAACAGAGGAATATGATTAACGTACAACAACAGGCAGTAAAAAGTTAAGAAAATAAGGATTAAGGATGCATATTGAATTTCAAATAAGTCCCTTTTTCTTTTCCTAACAAAGATTACTTACAATAACAATTACAGTATTACCCAATGTGCAAGCCGTGCTTTGCACTGCCACCTATGAGAGGGCAGGTATAAATTCATTAATTTAGAAAATTAATGAAAGTTTGGGATAAAACTGGGAGTTAATTTAGCCAGAAATAAAAACTGTAATTAAACTTAGCAATCCAAAAGCTCACTGAAGTATTCTGATTTTGCAATCATGAAAAAATATGCATTTTACTCCTGAAATTTAGTATTTGTCAAGCTCATCAAGTCATTGGAATGCAGATACAAAGAGTCAAATAGAGCATCTGGTCTGGGAACCACCAGCTCCTGCATCACTTTTCTGTTTTCATATAGGTAGGAGGCAGAATTAGTAGTCCCAAGGGAGAAACGAGATAGATCTGGATATTCTTTTGCTTCATTGGAATTAGCTATCAAAATGGCCTGCCATGCTCTGCTCTCTACTAAAGACAAGATTTACAGTCTGGACATGCAGTAAAGTCTAAGATAAATGAGTCCAGTCCTTATGCTTTTCTGAAATGTGAAACAATTAGGATGGTATTAGCCGTAAGAGAGCCTAAAAATCACAAAATACAAATACATTGTTTTCCCATCTCTTTTCTGAATCGAAGCAGAAGTCTGAGGCAGCATTTGTATTTGTTATTTATAGAAATGAAAACATTAATAAAGGATATTTTTGTTGTGTTGAGGTTCTGACATCCTCAGTCTGTAAAGCACGAATTTGGCAAGTTATAATCCAAGTAACTAATTTACATCAAAATGTTATCTAAATAGAATAAAGCACAGAAAAAATGAGCCAAAACTCTTGGACTCTCTCTTTGATACCTGTTACACCTGGAATGTGCTAGCTTTTCCCTGAATGAAAACCAAGGCTTTGACTTTCTGCATTCACATCAGGCTTGTTCTACAAAGGTACACACATGAATAAGCACGTGCAAGAAAGCAATTTGAAGTTATTAGGGCTGGTTTTGCATGTTTCTATGTTTGTTGTTCTGGCTTTATTGAACTGCTGTCACTTTCACCAAGGCAGAAGATTTCTGAATGCAAGAATCTGGACACAGAATTTTTATTTCTGGTAAATTTCAAACAAAAGGCAAAAGTGCTTTGAAAATCACCATTTCCTCATGTTTTCTGAGCTATCCTTGACATTCATATAAGCAGTTGCAAAACCAAATGATAGATTATTCTGGAATAATTCCAGAGCATAGACTGAATTAATCTTAGAGATAACAATAAATAAAAGAAAAAATGAGGCAAGTTACTGAAAGTAACAGAGGAACGGGAAAACACTAAAGAATGGCGTACTTTGCTTTAGAAGCTGTTCTCTTTTTAATATAATATATTAAGCAAACAAATGTTACATTATCCATGCAATTGGAAACATCCAGGACCACAGGAAGGATGCGCCTGCAAAAGTTTTATTTTACATTTATTACAGTAACCATACTTGTATGATCTAGTACTTAAAACTGCCTGGGAAGATCTCATTGTTGCCTTCCAGTATCTTAAGGGGACTTACAAAAAGGAAGGAGAGGGACTTTTTATAAGGGCAGATGGTGTCAGGGTAAGGGGCAATTTTTAAACTGAAAAAGGACAGGTTTAGATTATATGTTAGGAAGAAATACTTTACTCAGAGGGCGGTGAAGCACTGGAAGAGGTTGCCCAGAAAAGTTGCATATACCTAGTTCCTGGAAATGTTCCATGGCAGTTTGGAGGGGGCCCTGATGAGCCTGATGTAGTGAGTGACAACCTTTTCCATGGTAGGGAGGTCAGAACTAGATGATCTTTAAGGTCCCTTCCAACTCTAGCCATTTTGTGGTTCTGTGATTCTAGGGTATTGGGAGTTTCAGCTGGTGTTTGCAAACTATGGACTCCTGCACTTTGAAATCATAAAATCAAAATTATCTGGGGCTTTTTGTGTCTCCTCAGCTTGGCTTCCTTTTCTTTCCCCCACATCTCTTTTCTTTTTTTTTTTTCTTTTCTCTTACCACAGACCTCAAAATGCCCTGTTATTTTCTCACCTTCCAGTTTGCCTCAGAGACCCAGCGTCTCTCCTGATCTCCCCTGCACCCTCATTTATTTTCATTCTTTCTCTTCTCACTAGCTTCTCTATGTACGGTTGCATTAGAAGACATAGCAGGCTTTAAATGCAAAAGAGGAGAAAACTACATTCTCACAGACAAACAGGCTACATATGAGAAACAAGAAAGCCAGCTCACACCTATTTAGAAATCTGGTACATATTTCCCTCATTCATTGATGTTGATGGGTAAGTTTTCAACTCTGAAGGTCTTGCTCCAAGGACCATTTCATGGCAGTCATAGATTTTATGAAAACATCTTGTTTTAACACAGGTTAACCCATTCCGGCATCCCTGCTCTGAATCTCTTCTGGTCTTCACCTCATCACAGGATATTTTTTCAACCTTTTTAGTCACCCGTATTTGTACAGCTTCAGTTTATCTATACTATAGTTGTCATCCAAACCACAGAACCAGCTTTGTCCATCTGGACTTGTCAGCTGTCTTAGCACTATCAGAAACACTCTGAAAATAATTTTCTGTGTTGATGCCCATGACAGCATCTTCTGATTTTCATTCCCTTCTCTCTTCAACCGTTTCTTTGGCAGCCTTTAGAAATTGTCTACTGTCTTTCTGTCATTTGTGTTTTCAGCTTCTGGTTTTTCTTCTATAGTTTGGTTCTTGCTAACGTCCAATCACAAGAAAAAAAATATAAAACAAAACACCAAAACCAACAGCAACAACAAAACCAACCAAACAAAAAACTCAGTGAACTAAAACATAGCAAACAAACAAACAAAAAAACAAACAAACAAAAAAAAAAACAAACCACAAAACAGACCTTTGTGTTGGCTCCATCAAAGTGTGTACAGAAGAAAATTCTTGAATATGACAACCACCAACTTAAAATAGGTTAAAAATTAGGATGTGTGTCTATGGAAAAGAATCTAGACTTCCTTTTTGAAGAGTGTAATTTATTTGAACAGTTTAAGTTGAACTGTTTAAATTAAACAGTTTAGAAAACCAAACAATTTTTATCTTGTTGAAACACATATTGATGATTGCCAGTAGAAGGAAGAGATGGAAAAATAATCAACTGGACATACTGTGGAGAATATTTTGAATTTCTGAGTGCTCTCAAACCCTCTATCCTATTAGTAATAACAGTCATGGGGTGCTCTGAGTTTAGACAGAGCAATTCAGGAGGCTCCAGTCCCATCTGTCCACTCCACCTTCCTGCCAAACAGCTCTGCCATAACAGCAGTTGAAAAAATGAAAATGTGTAAGCAGTTGACATTTGATGTTTAACCACAAGCATGACTGGGATCACAACAGTGCAACAGGCTGAAGTGCAGTGAGCAAGGCACACAAACACATCTGCTTCTGCCTTACTTTCTAAAACATCCCCAACTGGTTTTGAAGAGGAAGGTGGGTTACTAGGGGAAGACGACTGTTTTAAGTCACAATAGCTGCTTGCTTTCCTAAACTTGGGTCATAATATCACCATTTCCTCCTTTCATATTCTTCTCTGCCACCCTCAAGGCATCAGCATGACTGCCTGGGTTACTGCTGGGACAAGCAGATGAAAAGGGCAGCCCCCACAGAGAGTTTCACAGAATTTTTCACATCCCAGTGTCAACGGAGGGGAGAAAAGAATATGTACTCAAATACCTCATTTAGTGACACATAGTGTTCTGTGTTGTATGACCCGAGACAACCCAGGCAAGCCTGCGCCCTGGCTAATGCAGCACAAGCAAGATGCTGTGCTGCCAGCCCTCCCAGTCCCAACAGAGACACAAATCAGTCACCAGCAGACCATTAGTACATAAACTAACCATTAAAGTTACATCTTTTACACAGCTTAAAAATGGCAATGACTTATAGACAGCACTAATTAAACTTAATTTCTTTATCGGTTTGCACTCATTAATGCTCATTGCTGAGGAATCCATTATTTATCTATTAAAGCAGTTCTGTTCTTGGCACAGAGTAACACCAGATGAAAGGTTAATTTTTGTGTGTTTAAAGTTCAGTGAGGGGAATGTAAGCATGGAAATGTATTTCACTAGTGAGGCAGCAAAACAATAGCAAACTCAGCTGCATAGCAGTGTTCTTTACTCTTTTGACTTTTAGGAATTCATCATTTCATGAAATAAAATTCATGGTTCGAGTCATTCTTGCCAGGTTATGTGATAAAAGCTCATATGCACTCTCAAAAAGGAGCACAGAGGCACAACTGTTAAAAAAGTCACTGGACTTCTGCTAAATGTTTTAGTACGAGGCAAAATCCTCACTGCCCCCCACACACAGCAGTTCAGCTTGGTAGAAATACCTCATGCTTCTTGAGTGCTGATGAGAGCTGTAAACTTCCCAGACGAGGATGCAAGAGCCTGAGATAGACCAGTGAACCAGCAGAGGGAAAGCAGGAGGGTCCTGTTTCAGGTCCTGTGACCTCTACAAGAGACACAGTTTGAACCTTGGAAGCCTTTAGGCTGGGGCTCTTTCAAGAGAATTTGAAGATTGATCACAAATGCAGAGGAAAAAAAAAAAAATCAGAGTGAATGATGGCCGTGTTTAGATATTTGTTAACCTAACTAGTCCTTCACTTAAGGCAGTGGAATAAACCAATTTCTCAGCATGTGAGAAATGAAGTGTCAAGAATAGCAAATGAAGGCAACTGATAAATGATGTGTTGGAAGAAGCAAACCAATCCTGCAGAGAATTAGGCCAGAAAAGGGGCTAAAAAGGGGAGCTTAGAGCTGGTGTTGGTTTTGAACTAAATTTGCATTTGCTTTCTCCAAACATGTGTCATTTTGAAAAATTGAAGTGTGCTGTTTATTCTCAGCATTCCGCTTTGGTTCATTTTCGTTGCATCACACGGTATTAAGCTCATATTGCAGAGCTCCTCAAACAGATGACGCAGTTCAAGTTATCAATTCGAAAGCAGAAAGTCGACATTGTAGTTTGTTTGATGCACTTTCAGGAATTTAAAGAAATTTTCAGATTTGGTTTTGCTTTTTAAATCTTCTTCTAATTAGGAAAATGAATCATTTAAGTGCCAATGGAAAGGAAAGTACTCTGAAGTTCAAAAGCTTTTTGATAAATGACAAAGGGAATACTTAAAGCTACTATTGCACTTCCCCTGCAGTTTGGACTGAAGAGATTATTGTCACTGGGAATGCATAAAACCCACTGTGTTTGACTTTCGGTGAGAGAAATCTGGCATACTCAAAAGACAACATTACGGAGAGTCCAACCACATGTTTTGCATGACAAATGATTGGCAGCCATTTTACTTGCATATAATCTAACATGAGATGCCTTGAAAATGTTGAAAAGGATTTCTTATACACTCGTTCTTGTAAAAGACAAAAATATAAAATACAAGAGCATTATTAAAAGACACTTAGGAATCAAGTAATCAAACAGTCAAGCTGTCATGCTGTGACTGAGCTTTTTGGGAGACACAAGACACGGCAAGTGAGCTTTGACTTCTTTCAGGTATCAAATTTTCTTTTTGTAACAATTCTTTTTTAAGCTTCTGTATTAGCAAAGTAAAAGTGTTTTGACATATTACGACTTGCTTTTTCCCCACAAATCATCCTGAATGCTCCAGTCATCTTTGCCTAGAAACTGCTGAGCAACATTATATTATTTCTGTGGGGCAAGGTTGTTTAGGCATTTTCTTAGTACATGAGAATTGAATTTGTCTTTGAATTAAGGAGTCTGCTAATGTTAACCTAAATGAGAACTATTAAAGAAAAAACATAAACCTGGAGGAAAATTAAAGTTTTTGTTCGGAGTCAGACAAAAGTTACCTATTTTTCCCTTGGAGGATGCCATGTTGTCAAAATAAAAGGAATAATGTACTTCAAGAATATTTTTCCAAAACCTTTGATTTAGCTATCTAGGGGAAAAAAAAAAACAAAAAAACAAAAAACAAAAGCAAAAACAAACCCAACCAAACAAAAAACCCCACACAACACAATACCAAATCAAGACAAAGCAAAACAACAACAACAAATCTCTTACTTTAAAGAAGCCACTACTTCTCTTCAGCAACATCCTATTTCCATCATATGAATGTGCAAACTAGAAACTTACAAACCATGAAAACAGATGACTGAATGTCTCAAAAGGCAGATGTCTTTGGAAAATGTCAGGTGTTAAATGGAAAGTACCCTGGCATCTTTGGATTTCACCAAGTTATAAGTAGAAAAGGCTGCAAGTATGGGGGGACATTTGTAAAGAATTAAGTGTCTGCTGCAGCAGGAGTGACACCTGAAAGCTGAGCTGTAGGATGATGCAAATAGGGCCAACGAAAGGAATAGTTCCATTAAACAGTGGCTTGGAATGCCTGGGCATAAGTGACTCATAAGTGAGGTAGGAGGGAGGGAGCTCTAGTCTGCTCAGTACAGAGCAATGCACCATAATCAGCTTCCTTCTGATCTCTGAAAAGGATAACACCCTGAAGACACTGTGCTCTGTGAAGTACAAAGCAAATGGATTTCAGACTTTTACTCAGACACAAACAAGAGTGAGATTCACTCCCCAATATATTTTATCTTCTGTACTTGACAAGTCAACAGCTATTTACAAGGAGGAAAGGTATAATTTTATGAGGTGGAATAGGTATACTTAGGACTTTGAAGGGAACTAGAAGTCCTGTAAATAAAAAATTCAAAGCTGTACAGAAAAATTAAAACTGAAGTGGTCATGAGTGTTTACAATTGTTTTCTGTGTTGTTTAGGCTTTCTTATGTAGGAGTAGTTTCAGCATCTTTTTCCACAAGCTAATACATATATGAAAGAAAATAAGCAAAATACTTTTAAAACAAGTAGAAAAGAGCCACAGACATTCCCTCTCTCTGCTTCCCACTCACGCATACCTTTTGTTCAGTTGTACAGAAAAAACACACCCTTTAAGGAAGGAAAACATTGACAAGCTCTTTCTCCCAAGCCTTTCAGTATTTGCGATAATGATTAGCAGAAACGTTGCAGGTGCATGATGCATGTGAAAACATAAGGCATCTCTCTCACTAGTAGTGTTGGAAGACTGCCCAATAGATGCATTTACTCTCATATATGAATTGTGTTTTTATGCCCTTTATTAAATTTAGGAAGCAATAAATGAATCAGTAGTTTTTCTACACAATAAGCATTAATGACTTACTTAAAGAAAGAAGATTAATATTGTTGATTTAGATACTGCTCAGACAAGAAGACTTCAGATTTTTGGTCAGTCTCTGCAAAAAGGTACATATATTATGGCAAGAGGAATTTTCTAGACAGTTAGCTTCTAAATTAGCTTTTAGTTCTTTCTTTTGAAAATGCCTTTCTGAGTTCTTTTTAAATGAAATGAAATGAAGAATAATAAAGATATGGAGAGGAATTTAATTCCAAAAATATTAAGATAGCTCAGTAGCTAAGTCCTGCTAAAATTGAGAGGAATTATGTGCATCATGCTATTCTTATTTCCATTGATATTAACAGTCAAACCTTATGGATGTTTATAAAATCAAGTAAATTAATCCAAAAGCCTATACAGAAACTTTATGATGTCTCATACAGATAGACTGGCACAATGTGAGAAACTGCCATTAAAACTTTAAAAAAGGTTCAATGGTCATGTGTTAGGTTGGACAAGAATTAAACAAAGACTCTTATGCAATGTATTAATGACAGTGTTTAAGGGCATAGGAAAGACTTGTGAAACTTTTTTCTTTCCTTTTTTATTTGCAGTCTCAGCAATATATCTAAATGCTGTCTTTATTATCTATAACTTATTTCCATATTTGGCAGAAACTCTGAGTAGTTCACTTCTCTGATATTGATTCAGATCTCAGAACAGTAGTGCCACAAGATTTAAGCTGCAGAATTTTTACTTCTGTTTTTCAACATGAACCTTGAATAAGAGTTTACTTACTACTTAAAATGTCAGAATTCTGACTGTAGTATGCAATCAAAAAAGATATACTATATGGTTGTCTAAATTAGTAGAGGTTAGTATATCCTAGGAGCTGATCTAGCCTGACAGGTTTCCAGAACCGTTCCCACCTCTGAGAGTTACTGAGGGCACTTAAGTCTGAGTAAGTGATTTATGAAGAGTTAGAGGAATCCTTTACTTACAGAAAATGAGGAATGGTGGGAGGTTACTACAGGAGTGAAGGAGGCCCTGTACTTGAGGAATATATAAGAGGAGAAACACTTTATATGGTGGAAAACAATATTTTTCCCCTGCAACCAGTGTCTTTTTAGAATTTTATAGGAAGCACAAAAAACAATGTGGCCAGTAAACTATTGACTCACATCACCTACCCTTTACAATCCCTTTAGCTATCCATTTTGTTCTGACTTAGTTATGTCATCTGTCCAGTCTCACTGCTTTATGGATAGAAGACAGAAAAAAGTCCAATATAGGAAAATGAAACACTATCTACATTTCTACAGAACTCTGAGGTAGCTGTGACTGCTGACAAAACAGTTTTGCATGAGCAACAGGAAAATACAGCCAAGCTAGTGGGGTTTGTTTTTTTTTCTTATAATCCTTGTGAAATAGAGAAAACTACCTTTGAATTTCAAGGAAAAAAAAACAAACCAAACCAAAACAAAAAGACGGATTGCTTTTATACTCACTTTAAGAGGACAAGGATGTAAAAAAGTATCCACACAGATTGAATCCATAAAACTTTACAGAAACTTGCTGCCAAATGAGACAAATTTCCTTATTTGGAATAAGATAAAAAAATTTCTAACAAAATGAAAATTCACAGCAAAAATTTAGAAAAAATGCCAGTAGTTCTTTGAATATTCTTGCCTGGTTTTGTTCCACTTTTTTCACTGGTTTAAATCAAGGGCTGTTTAAATTAAGCAACAGAATAATCACCTTATTTTCTTCATATTGCTGAAGTGAGGCTGGTGAGTTTGTCCTTCTTCAGCTGGCGTATTCTCAAGCTTTCTGGACCCTGACATGTTCACCTTGCAGGAAAAGAAAAAAAAAAAAAGAAAAAAAAAAAGAACATCTGCAAAGGATGAAACTCTTATACAGCCAAAAATAGACTTGAAAATTTTGCTGACAGAGGGAGAGTTAAGTATTTCTGACCTTCAGGCTGCATGGTGTGATAAGGCTAGCATTACTTTTAAGCATCAGATATGCCCCATCAGAAATGTCATTTCTTCTGTTATTGATATTTCCATTAGTTTCTTAAATTGAGGCTAAATATTGCATTGACTGAAATGTAGTTTTTTCCATGTAAAACTTTAATTACTTTAAGTTTCATATTGTCCTTCATGTTCTTGACAGAGCATCATAATAAGACTCATTTTTTATTCCTTCCAGCTGACTAGAACATGAATTTAAAGTACCTTTTAGCTACATAAATGAGTGCTTTCCTGCTCAAGTACATACTTATAGAAGTATCAGTTCATTTAATGTCAAAAGGACTGTTTTTTCCCTTGCCTGTTCTGCATAAGCCCTCTCCATCAGACATGCATATGTTCTAACAGCTCTCTACTAGTAGAACCATTTATGTATTTTTACTTTTTCAAGCAATATAAAAGAGGTAGATGCTCTTAAAAACTTTAACATCAAAATTGTTTTCATATGTTCTACATTTGCTTTTAGGATTCTTGTATTTTTTGGATTGCTTTCATCAATAAAGAGTCTAGCATGACCTGTGAAAAACCATATATATATTGGTAAAACATTTTTCCTTTCCCAAATGGAACAGTAAATAACTAATGTAAAGGTCAGTATAACAATATCAATATGAAGCAGACATTCAACTTATGAATTCAACTGTGTATTCAATTGTGAGATTCCAGATCTTTAATACCTTAAACTTCCATATATTTGAAGAAAAGCTATGGGTCTGCTTATGGATCAGAAATAGCCCTCACTTCTGAAAAGCCAAATTCCAGTCTAGTTTTATTTCTAAAACACATTCCACATTCCCTCTGAATTTATCTCAGAGAAAACATTTTTTTTTAATAGTGGAGCCGTGTATTAGGTTAATACTGATGGTCCCAAAGGCCTGTCACAAGCAGAAATATACAATTATTTTGAAATAGCATACATTAGTGATATAATATAAAGTTAGTACATTTTAAATGTTTGAGTTTTGACCACTTGACTACTATACCATACTGTGACTGTAAACTAAAGGGTCATAATTTCTTTAAGATTTTATTGTCTGTAATTTCTTGCTTTTCTTCTTAGGTTCTTTATCAATAAATGTCCCAGTATCTGCCTTCTTCGGGAATAATGTAGCCATTGAGCTGCTACAGCTGAGGGGAAAACACAGAATAAAATTTATGCCTTTAGCTGACAAAAGCATGTTCCTGGTCAGGTCTGAATTAGATCTAACCTTTTTATTGCAAGTCACAGTAAGAACATTTATCTGTAAAAATTGCAGACCTTTTAACTGAATGTTTTTAAAATAAACCATATTTTAGACACAAGACAGTGAGAAAGTATTTCTTTTTTTCTTCTTAAAGACTTTCTATGTTCCGAGTGGAAACATAGCATAGTTTCTTTAGCAAGTATGATAAAAAACAGGAATGAAAAAAATAAAAGATATGTGTATCATTAAATAAGCAATATAACTCTTTTGTCTTGTTTTCCTATGACTCTGGTGCAGTTATTTCATCAGATTTGCACCTACCCAGTCACCTTTCCACTTTGGCCATGCCTCTCAAGATCACTCACTGGGGAAGACAACATCAGAAGTTTTACAAAGCTTGAGAGGTATGCCTGCTTCTGTGATTCACAGAACCCCAGATGGAACCTAGGTCAGCCCTACAGACCTTTTTTCTTATTTTGTCCACGTTGGCTTCTGGTTTTTAGGCAGATGTTATTTTTTTCTTCTAGGAACTTCTTATATATAGGATATACATCAAAGGTCTCTGACTGGAAAAGAAATTATTCATAGTCATAGACTCATTTAGGTTACCACATAGCAGCTGAAGAGTGAACCTGTTCAGAGGGATGTTTGCAAAGACACAGTTTACTGCTGGATAAAAAAATCCAAATGTTTCATGAACTATATTTTAAAGCAAGCATAACTGTCCACATATTCAGTGAAGCCACTGTTTAGTCAAACAAAACTGTAATCAATCTGTTGTAACTGTTTGCAAGAATATGACATGGTTTTGGTTGTAATTTCATGCTGAGAAATCCAGTAAACAACACACTGTGTTCCAACCAGCAAAGCATTTCCACTTAGTTTAAAATTTGGATAAAAGTTCCAGCTTGAAAGAAGGACATGTATATTAGATAAGCTTCTCACATAATGAGGTGGCGTTCCTTTGAATAAATGAATTTCTAAAAGTGTCAGTAGTATCTATCAGTCAGACAGGTTGGTTGGTTAAATATTCATAGGAAGTTTGCAGTAATCCTTAAACCCTGTAATATTTTTGAATTTTCAGTAGGTCAGCTACTGCAGTCAGATTTGCTTGAAGTGCTAACTGCCTTCTTCCTGTAAGCTTCTACAGGAAATGCTGAAGAAATTATGCCGTTGGTAAGGTTTCATTATCCACCTTAAACATTATAAATTATCACCTTTTCCTACAACATGCAATGAATTAATTTCTAAGTCTGGTTTTCAATGCAGACAACAAGCTTGCACAGAGCATGGGGGCTGTACTTTAACTTCTATGTTAGTTCACCCAAGCATTCTCAGATACATCTATTTCAGACCATAAAATAAGAGTAATTTAGGTTTTTATGAATAAACTTACAACATGCCATAGAGTCTTAAAATTAGTAGAAAAATAACCCCTAGTCTTAATATCCATACTTCACGATAAACATTATACCTCAACAGAAAGCTATATGCCATCCTGTTGGAATTCAAATGATTTTATTATAAATTAGCCATTCAAACAGGTGAGCATTAGAATAAAAGAATACACAGACCTAAGACCAGAATAGTTTATTTCTAAAAGTGGACCTGAAAGACATTGATGATTAAGATAGACTTGCACTGGGAAACTGTGTCTTGTTAAATATGTGTAACAGTTTATATTAAAAAAATCTGAGTTTAATTTCCTTATAATTTCTCCATGGGTTTGACTTTCATGTGATGGAGTCTGAACCTCTCAGAAAACTTTCAGCATAGGAAAAAAAAAAAGTCAAACAGAAAATAGTACCATGGAAAATGTTGTGTTTTATGCTATTTTAAAAGTTGAAATAAAAAACGGTTCTGATATTGCAGGATCACAGAATATGCTGAATTGGAAGAGATCCACAAGGATCATTGAGTCCAACCCTTATCCCTGCACAGGAATGTCCTCAAGAGTCATGCCTGAAAGTATCATCCAAAGACCTCTTATACTCTGTCAGGATTGGTGACCACTGCCCTGGGGAGCCTGTTCCAATGCCCAACTCTCTGGGTGAAGAACCTTTTTCTAATATCCAACCTAAACCTCCCCTGACACAACTTCAGGACATTCCCTCAGTCCTGTCCCTGGTCACCACAGCACCTGCCCCTCCTCTTCCCCTCATGAGGAAGTTGTAACTGCAATGAGGTCTCTCCTCAGTCTCATCTTCTCCAGGCTGAACAGACCAAGTGCCCTCAGCCACTCCTCAAATGCTTCCTCTCAAAGCCCTTCACCATCTTTGTTGCCCTCCTTTGACACTCTCCAGTAGTTTAATATCTTTCTTATATTGCAGTGCCCAAAACTGCCCACAATATCCAAGGTGAGGCCGCCCTAGTGCAGAGCAGAGCAGGACAATCCCCTCCCTCAACCAGCTGGTGATGCTGTGCCTGATGCCCCCCAGGACATGGTTGGCCCTCCTGGCTGTCAGGGCACTGCTGACAATTTAAAGCAGCATATTTAAACTTGTCAGGAGGGACACTTGACACTGCAGATTTTTTTCCTCTGTTCCAATATGCTTTTCAAATTAAGGAAAGGCCCAGATCCCTAAGGATGTGGATTACTGTAAATTCAGGATATGGGCTCCAAGCTCACACTTAACAAAGCTTCTCTGTGGTCTCAGTAGCCATGACCAGGAAATTAAACATGCTCATAACTATTGTCTGCAAATTAATGTATGGCACAGAAGTGCAGAACAGATGAAACTCTTGTGAGCAAAAACTAGGTTTGATGGTCAGACACTGTCCTTGAATTAACAGAAAGGACTAGTACTCGATCAAGCTTTTGTATCATTTCCTTGACTGTGATGGAGTCTCTTCCAGACCTACAGTTTCCATTCTGGTATGACCTAAAGGAGGTCTATTCATCAACAGAAAGAATATGGGTTGTACAAGACAATAAATTCCCTCAAAACACTTTTTTTCCTTCTATAGAGAAGTTCATGGCAACAGAAGGCTTTGTGTTTACAGAACTACATAAGGAAAACTGATTGATTTGGGTAACTGGGAGACCTGTTTTCACAAACCAAAAGGATTTGCCAAATACTCTTATTCTACTAGTTTGCAATAATACCAAAATACTCCAAGACACTCATACCTACACCTTCTCACAAGCATCCACATTTTCAGAGGTCAGCTACATTGCATTGACAAGCCTGGTCCTTCATTTGAATGGATTCTTCCTCTGAAAGAGAAAATAAATTGGATTTGCAAATCCTCTCATTTGATAGGGATTGTTTTAAGCTACTCTTTTCTGCACAAGAAATTATCACTTATGAAAAAAAAAAAGATGAGGGAGGGGCAAAAATGTTTCTTTTCTAATTATACAGTAGAAACAGAGACATTTCAGTACAGTTTCTGAAAATAGTTATACTGCAAAAGGCATTATTTTGCAAGGCTATTTAAATGCTTACCTTAAACAGCTTCATCCCAGGGTAAAATAACATAGCTATGAACTGTAAATGACTGGGTAGCAAGACTATACAAACACTGACCTGTAGGAAACAGAGAGGTTTTAAACAATACATATATAAAACATGACATAAGCATTAAAATAAACATTCTTGACTTCTGTACAATAAAAATCAACAATTTTATACAGTTTTCTGGAAGTGTAAGCATGTTTAAAGCATTTTGTGGCAGTGGATACTTAGCAATTCCAGCTTTCTAACATCATTATTGCAATTGCTTAGCCTTTGCACTCTATCCTTTATAGGCAATTAGACCAAGAAAGTTTTCCTTTTCGTGCCTCACATGTAAATACAAATACACTGCTCCAACTGGGGCATTGGTCAACTGTTTTAATAATTCATTTCCTTCCAAAATCTGGCTGCTATGTAGTTGACCATAGCATCCTGCCCCAGTCCTCCAGCTTCCAGCACTGTCTCTGAAGAAGACAGGTTCCTGTCATACTGTCAGCATCACACTAGACTGTCACCTAAAACTCCATGCAGATGTGATCCCGCTATTTTCCCCTCTCAATAGTCTTCTAAAATCTTTCTGCTTAATAATGACTTCATGCATAACAACCCCACTGACATCAGTGTTCTGGTTTAGAAGTTAGACATCCCTTACAATTTTATTTAAAAAAGAGGCTATGATTCAAGGCCAAGCCTCTGACACAAAACTCCAGAGAATTATTAAGCCTCCCCACATTTAAATAAGCAAATCTCCTTTGCTCATCTGAAACTTTAGGTAAAGATGACTTTCAAAGTAAAAACGCTTTGCACATTGACTACAGAAAAAAAAAAAAAAAAAAGAAAAAGCAAAAGCCACCCAAAACAATAGTCCACAGTTTGCGTTTTCATCTCTTTTTCATCCAGGTTTTTCTGGCTTCTTTGTTCTCATGTCCTGCAGAGGACAACAGATTTGTAGATGAAATGATTAGACAGACTTAGAGGTGCGTCTCCAGTTCCTCTCACTTTCCTTCGCCACCTGAAGTGGAGCTGGAGTTGCTCTCAGTGGCAGTGGTGTCACTTCTGGCTGTGGCCTCAGTGATAAACACTTTAGCACAAGCCCCTTGTGCTAGTAACCCATCCCTGCAGGATCCATTCAGCCACACTTGTCTTAGTTTGCAGTATCTTGGGACACCTAAGGTATCAGTCTTGAAATCTATGAAGTTTTTCCATATTATAGTAATAATTAAAAAACTAGAGATGAGAGACAGTGATTAATTCAGAATGGGGGAAGGGGGGAAGTGGAAAAAAAATAACTCCAGGAGACCAAATTTCTTTCTCCAGTTTTTGACAATTAAAGTAGTCATTGGATTCTTGGGAGTATGGTATAACAGAGAACACATTTCAGAAAGCACGTTATCATTTTCTGTAGCACTGAGGAAGTATAACTTTCAATGCCAGTGAAAGTTTATTTGGAAGAAAAATGTGTAATGCAATCTGCTTCCCCATTGCTTTCTGCCTTTAGGATCTAATTTCCTCCTTCTAGTTCCTCTATATATGCATAAGAATTGCATTTTGGACAAGACCAGATCATTCTGCATTCCAGAAAATAGAAACAAACATCTTTCAGAAGTTGCCTTTAGGGATGTATGAATGCAAATGTGCCTCCGAATAAGCTTCTGTAATAGTAGTCAAACACTGTATTTTCTGTCAGATGCCCTTCTAGCTGCATTTGTTCAGGTCGTGATGCACGAGTAAACTAAGTAAACACAAGTAAACTAAATGAAAAAAATTTCAATCAAGGACCATGCATTCTTTAAGTCTTGAAGGAATATTTCTCACACCAGCTAATGAAGAAGGATGTGTGTGTGTGTGCTGATGGCAGAATCACAGAATCACAGAAACTGATGATGAAAGGGACTCACAAGGCTCAGGGTCCAACTCTTAGAATGGCACAGGACCATCCCTAAGAGTCACATCATGTGCCTGAAAGTATTGTCCAAATGCTTCTTGAACTTTGTCAGGCGTGGTGCAACTGAATAAACTTGTATAAACTGTTAGTTTATGTAATCCTGGTTATGTGGCATAATGCATCATTTTAAATATTATAATTTTGAATATTCTTTTTTCAGCTAGAACATGTGCTATCATTTGAAATACTGCCTGTCCAATCAGAAAAGTTGGAAGCAGATGGAAACAGCATCCATTTTCAGCTTAAACTAAAGAATTTTTTTTCAAAAAGAATGTTCTGTCAGGATGCTGCATCACAGCAGGCCAGACCCCATAGACAGCAGTCAAACTGAATACAATGGCTAAGCCTGTGAAGCTCATGCATATGTTTTAATATCAGTATTTTACTTGTCAGTTGTTGAAGGAACCATAATTAAGCTTGTAAAATTCCTTTCACTTCCATTTCTTAATGCCTCATAGAATTTCACAGAATCTGTTTCGTCTGAAAGACTGGAGAACATGCTAAAAGGTACAACAGTTGCTATCAGCAGTGAAAGTTGGGGCAAGTTGTTAGAGTTGGAAAGAGTACAAACAAACTTCTTCACAAACTGAATTCAGCTTACAATCTGAGGCTGAAGGTAGAATTTGCAATGCCCAGTAGGACCTTTAAATGCTTCCTAAGAAACCAACACAGGGCATCTGTGTTTCTTGGTGTATATCATAAAGTTAGTTCTATTAATAATTATTCTGCATTCCATTAAGAGTTAGAAACACTCCAGTACAGATAGCTGTATCCAAGTTATAAAACCCACCACAAGCACAACACCTTCCTTTCAGGATCATGGTAGACATGACAGTGGGACCAAAAAATGTAAAAGGAAATAGGCCAGCAAGTTGTGAAAATTAGTATATCAACAAACAGTAGAAGTGACATGATATTTTTCCCCTTTCTAGTAGGATAAGACAGATTGGAAGAGACCATGTTTGCAAGTTCAGTTCTAGCAGGTCTGGTTGTACTTTTGCTGCACTGTTGCCTGTCATACAGCCTTAACCTTACCATAATTTCCCTTGAGTTACAAAAACCCTTCAGATTTGAGTCAAAGATATGCTATTTTTAATGCAGGTGTAAAAAAATTCACCTAACACTGTTAGCTATGCTTGCACATTTTCTTCTGCTACATGAGGAACCTGCTGGATCTGCAAGGCTTGGGGTACAGGCTCAGTCTGGCTTCTGTCACTTTGGTGCACAGAGGGATGGTCAACAGCACCCATGGCCATATTCTCTTGACAGATACAGCTCAAAATACTCTACAAGTAGAAAAATAGCTACATCAAAACAAACAAACAAAAAACCCCACACTCCACAGCTGTACCAGTTTGCCATCGCCCAAGAGACACAAGGAAGTGCAGACTGTGCAGGTAAACAAGTTACAACTGAGACTGAGACGAGTCTGCCTTGACATAGGGCTAAAGGCACAGATACTAAATTAGTTTGTCTTGGTGAGTTATCTCTGTAGGCAAAATTCAGCATTACAATTATTCCCAGTAGCAATGCTTTTGCCCAGCTGAGAAAAGCTCAATTTACTACAGGAAACTACTGCTAAATATGATATGAAGACCCAAGCATTAAAGAGCATATCACACTTTGATTTCAGTAGATATCAACTCATGTTCAAGAGGGAGAAAAAGCAGCTTTGACTATAGTATAGTTATGCTAATAATAAAAGACCATTCTATACTGATAACAATTTATATTAGATGAAAATAGACCCTAGAGAAAATTTCTTCCTGTGTCTTCAAATGTACTGATACTGTACAATGTATTTATAGAAGTCCATGAATATAAACGGTCTCAGCCAAGAGATTTATATGGAAGAGTAACGGTTTATAATTATTTTAAACAACATAAGAAATACCTTCCTTGCCACATATTTTCACCAAAATATTTAAAGAAATCTTTCTTGCCACAAACTAATCTTTTATCCACATTGCCTGTAATCAAAACAGCTTTATGGACATGTCAGTCTCTGCAAATAAATTAGCTAGCTCCTTGTGGCAGTCAGAGAAATGATTAGCCTGAAATAAATACCGTGCTGTTCTCTTGATTTTAGGGAAATTGAAGTGAATTAATTTGAAAAATGTCCTTGTGAGATACAGCAGGGGAGCTCAGCAGAAAAACCATGTTGAGTACCAGTAAAAAAAGACTTTTCTTGTGCTCCCCCTGAATATATACCCAACCTCCAAAATAGTATAGGTTTCTCTATCCCTTTTAGTAAGCCATTAAGAATATATTGTAATAGTTGCAAAATATTAATAATAAATGTTCACAAAAAGGGGAAAAAAAGAACAGAGAGTCTGAAATAAAAGAGTGGCTTCTTTTGTCCTTCCTTCTCTCTTGCATATTTTGACCAACCTAGTTTACAAATTGTAGTTTCTGAGCTTATATCTGAAAATAGAAATGAAGATGGGCTGTAAAAGCTTCACTTGTCCAAGGTGAATTACATTGTACCAGTTCAGATTTATTCGCCTTCAGCCTGAAGTTTATTCCCCTTCACCACTGAAATTTCTCCATATGAAGCAGTATCATATTTCATCAGAAAATCCCCCAGAGGAAGATCTGGGGCATCTCTGGTGTTCCAGATGTGTTTTGTCCCATTCAAATGTTCTTGCTGGGCATATGCAATAGTGTTCCCCTGGAACAGTGGAGTAGGGTCCACTTGCATGCCTCACCAGCTCTTCCAGAGCTCAGGAACTTGGACCTAGATAGACAAAGCAGCAGTGCCTGCCACAAGAGCTTGGCTTTTTTATAATTTCTCAATCTATAAGAGAATTTGCAAGAGAAACATAAAGTCCTCTTCAGTTTGTTTTTTTTTCTGCCTTTTTTGTTTGTTTGTTTGTTTTATGCCAATTCCCTTTCATGGTTTTCCTTTCTTGAAAGAAAGGAGTGACCAGTGTTAAGATCTACTCAAAGACCAACTCTCCACCCTTCCTCCTGCACTGCGTAGCCCTTCCTTCTCACTCTGCTTCTGCAGGTAAAGCCACTCAGCTTGAAGAAGTGAAGTGATTGCCAGTGAGACACAGAAAATCAGAAAGCTTTACAGACTCCATGACTGAAAGAAACTTTGTTCTACCAGGTTTGCCTTCCTGTTGTAAAAATCAAAGGCACTGTTTAGCAGGAGCTTGGGCCTCGAAGAAAGGCTCAAGTAAAGTGAAAATTTTCATGTTGCAGCCCGTTTTATGTGTTTTGGTATCAATGTCTGTATATGAATGAGTGTCTTGTATACCAGCAATTTTTCTGACTGCATGTCCTGGGTGATCCCTAGTGGTTGTGATATAAAAATGTTTTAAAGTGTACATATTCATTATTTCTTTCCCTCACTGCCACTTCTCAGTTGCTTTTGAGATAAAGCAAGCTGAGCAGAGCCAAGATCAACCTTAGCTCAGCATGCTGAGAACTTCAATATTTCTTTTCCTCACCATCTGTTACTGCAATTCAAGGATAGAAATTATAAAGCTAAAGAAATTTCCTCAAAAAAAAAAAAAAATCGTATATTGCCACACAAAAATGACAGTTTCCACAGAACTCTTATGCTGTGCCTGAGAAAAATGATACACAGTCATAGCAGCAAGGGTACCAAGGGAATAAAAATTACTCCACCTGCCCAGTCCCTCTCCTTTCTGTTTCGGTTCTGTAGCTGAATCTGGTACCCTGGTAACAGTTCCAGCACATGTCAGCTTTACCAAGAGTGATAGCAGGGTTGAAAAAGACAGGAGGAATTTATTAAAGACTATCTAAATATTGCCCTTCTTTGTGAACATTTGTAAAATGCCATGGACAGGTTTTTCAGTCACCAGAAGGAGCAGGTAAGGTATGCAATTAGAAATGAGAACACAACAGTTTTTCTGGACCTTGCTGTAGAACAGAAGCCAAAAAGTAAGAATAGTTCCTCTAGAACTACTTGGAGAATAAAAATACTACCATGCTCTAATACTTCCCCTCAGTAGGAGTTGAAGATTAGTGTGAGAGGGTATTCTATTTCTCTGGTTATTAAAACTACTATGTATTAATTGGTTGGCAAGGTAGAAAATTCTAGATATTGCTATGGTAATAGCACAAGAGCACAGCTATAGCAAAATAATTTCAGCATCCTTTTGACATAAAACAATAACAATCTCACATTAGTTATGAGGTCAAAAGTGAATTGTCCCTTTGTACAATTGTTACAAAAGAAGACAATATTTTTCACTTCAGCTTTCATTACTTACAAAATACATCATTATTTGATAAGACTCTCATGTATTTCATAGACACTAAAAGTGATTAATAAAGGCATACAGACTAAAACAGATTAAAAGCATTGAGATAAATAATTCAGTGTACTTGATTTCTAGGCGACTTACATGAATTTATTTGAAAGAGTCACAAAAAGAAAAGAAAAAACAAATGTTAATTAGTCTAAATGTTGTAGATATTGGATAGTATCAGAATGGGTTTGCATCCTCATACACAGCTGTGACTATATATCGTTCTATGTGCTGCGATCTGGAATCATAATGTTTTCTGGATCCTGGACAAGCGGCACCATTTATGCAATCAGGTGAAACAGATGTAGTAAAGGAAGATAACAAATATGAATTTTTCAGGGATTTTATTTTTAAATGATGCAAAGTTTTGCTGTAAGGTATCTTAAAACCATTTTTTCCACCCTATTCTAAAATTACCAATTGCTTGTTACAGGTGTACAACTAGAACACATCAGAAAGTATGTTTACATGATTCATAGTGATGGCCCAGGTAGTTCACAATATGTGCATCTGTTTACCAGCAGGCAACTCATGTGAGGTTTAAGGATGACCTGAAATCAAAAAACTTTCTTTTTCTACCCTCACTGCAATGATTAGCCTGCTGTGCTTTCTTGGTGCAGTCAAAAAACTCCTTTTTTATGAATCCACTTCCACCTGGGCTGTATGTGAAATCTGCTTCTGGTTTGACTGAAACAGGAACGGCCTATTTCACCTTTGGCAAAAGAGTATCTTTAGTCAGATTCTCCCTAAAGCATTCATGGATCAGGATATCCCTACTGCCTCCAAAGGACTCAGCCATTTAGTGTCGGGATGGGTGTCAGCTAATTGTGATAGGATGAGTGACATCATTTGAGTTGTTGAAAGGATTTTTGGGCTTTCTTCCTCTTAAAATATTTTTATATATAATAAATATATAAATAGTATAATGTATGCTCTCAATCATTCTCTCTGCATGAAGTAAAAGTTACTTCAGTAGGGAGTTTCAGAGGAAAGTGTCAAAGACCTGTGAGGAGTAGATAGAAGCATTTTAAATTTAAGGACAAACATCTAACCTGGGTTTTACAGACTATTTATGTCTAATCAGAATTTGGTGGTACTAGAAGAAATAAAAACTTTAAATTCTACCATTCATCCATTTAAATTAAACATAGAAACTATTTTGGGGTTTATAGAAATTAAAACCCTGACCCTGAATTCATGTTAATGTGACAGAACTTATGGTATAGATTTTCAAGAAAATGGGGCTGGCCATCATTGCTTTCAAGTGTCAACTGTGCTTGTCAAAGAACAGATGAAAAGCATAGAATAAATAAAAATGTGTACTAAATGTCTCTAGCACACTTTTTTATTTAGTAATTTTGAAACTTTTTAGGCTTCGTTTCAAAAATATGGAAATATTCTTATGAGCAGAAATAGGAGACTGCTCAGAGGAGACTGAATTCCTGCAAGTAAAACAAGAGGTGAGCATTAATGCATCTTTAATGCATGGACCAGTTCCTCAGTTTAGCTCTTTCCTCTACTCACAATGTGACATCATGAAAAGTATTTTCATATAGTTATCTTGTAGACCTTTGCAATATGGGTTGATCACAGCATCCTGAACTTCACGCAGCTGCGCAGGTTTAGAGATGATAAAGTCACTGTTGCACAGCTACACTCTCCTGCCTTTACATACTAGAGAGACCTATCACATTTCTTTACCACTGTAAATGAGCATTGTATTACAATGCCCACCTGGTTATCCAGTCTAGCTCCCAGGTCTCTTTTCTACTTGTGCCCTGCACTTCCTCCCTGACAGGGCTGTCCTGAGCAAGGTTTGCAGATGCCAAGCTGTCTTGGTACCCAGGGACAAGAGTGAATGGGCACTTGCAGGGAAAATACAGAAAAGTGCTTTGAAATCCATTGACTGGAAAGGTATTATCTAGAAACTGCCAAAGCTGAAAGTTTGTGAGAAAAAAAAACAAAGGTAATGTGAAGGTGGATAAACAGAATTCATTGTAATCAAGTAACTGTGCAAGTATTTTGGCTACATTCACTCCATCTGTCACTCATCATGTCATCCAAATGAAAACAAGCCAATACTATAACCTCCAAATAAGGAAAACATATTTAGCAATCTGTATTAGCTTCCAAGACCAATGTTATACAGTATCTCCACTTATTATGTGATACTCAATTCATATTCATAAACTACCTTAACCTCTAAAATATAAAAAATTTTGTAGGATGAGTTTGGGGTATTTGAATCCACCCATATGATCATTTTACCCTCCCAGGCATCTGTTGCTTTAATCAACCACTGGCTTTCCAGGTATCTATAGCATATGCTTGGTTGTATATAACACATGGTTACCAGTAGTCAGCTGTTCTGCAGAGTTTATTTGTTTATATATTGCTTCACAGCAAACATCTATCTCAGATGCCTACTTGCATGATTTTCTGCTTGTATCATAGGTGAAGTTTGTACATTAATTATTAAATATTTTAAGGGGACATATTAGTGCAATTCAGTGAAATAGAATGATAAGCTGATGATGAGTATGAATCAAGAAAACTGATCTGATTGAAGCCTCAGCCAAATGGCTTAGAATCTGTATCTGCCCTTCCCTCTCTAGACTGCTCTGGAGTACAAGGTCTGCATCTTTGCCTGAGTCCAGGGCAGTAACATGCTCAGAAACAAACTGAATGTACACTGTGCCAAAATTTATAATGGCATGTCTCCCACAGAATCTCACCTTGACAGTATCCAACAGAATCCTGCTGGAAAGAAATTATTGCTAGGAGGGAGATAATGAAGGTCTTAGTTTGCTTCTTGTATCTTCTACAGGTCATAAAGCTCCTGTGCAAAAAGACTTCTTCCATATTCCTTATATCATTGTACCCTGATGTAAAGCAGCAAGAGAACTAACACTTTTGAAAGTCACTGTAATTATGATGGAGATTTGGGTTGTAATGTCAAGACGGCTTGAAGACTTCTGATGGTTAGGGAAATAGGAACAGCATTATGTAGAGATTTGCTTCCCCTATTAAGAAAAAAGTTATAAGGAGTCCCTGGACAAACTGTAGCACTTTAAAGAAAGCAGTCTAAATGAATGAGAAGGGGAAAGGCTAAAGAAATTTGTTTTGTTATTAGTGATTTCTCTTCTGATCCCAAAAGGAAGGTATTTCCAGAGAAACAAAAATTAACATAACTCAGTCTTACTGTTACATAGCAACAGAGGCAGCTAGTATGTGTATTGAGAGTTCCTGTCTCAGCCCTTGCTCAGGTAACATCCGTCAGGAGCAAAAGAAGAAAAGGAGTTCAGCTTGCTGCAGAAACCCATGCTTCAAAGACAGGCAGGATGTTGTGCCTGATGGTATGGAAGCCAGGTGACTATCAGGCAGATGGCCAGCCTTGCCATCGCAGGTTTACCAATCTTTGGTTTGGCCAACACAAATTAATTACTAGGTCTCCTAGTTCGATAGAACCTACCAAAAGTTGGCAGGTATTTTTTTGCATGAACTACCAAGGGAACTAAGGAAAAACCTGCAGCAGGAAAGAGACAGAAATGTCTCAGCAACTTAAGCTGCTGCAGTAGTGTTTTCTATTTCTGCAGTGGGTTAATGTCCCCTGTTTATTCAGCTCTCTTGAGAACTGCAACACTTTTGCTTTGCAGGAGTTCTGGTGAGTTGTTCTCCCAAAGTAAAATGCTCCTGTTGATGTTCCTCTGAAATACAATGAAGAACAAACACACTACCAATTCATTTTCACCAGGGCTTGATGTGAAGCTCTCCACCAGCTTAACTACAGAAAAACAAAAGAAAACAGAAAGCAAAAGCCAAAACAAATGGACCTCTCTTAGGCATGACTTTTTGCATACTGGCATTAGAAGAATGAATCATAAAATATCAATAAAATCACTCACAAATTTTATACAGCAAAATGTAAAGTTTGTTCATTTGCATACATTATGTAGTAACTCCATTTTGCTTAGTAAAAAATAAGCACCAAATTTTAATTTTACAAATCCAATTAATACATCACTGCTCATCACACAGCTAGAAGCAAGATCAGTTGCCCTTTGCTGCCTATTTCCTGCAGTCAACACATTAATTCAAACAACTTAAATGTTTACAAAACTGTCAGTTGCACAATCAATGTTACAGCAAAATTTTTGAAAGCAATTTCTGAAGTTCTTATATATATTCTGAAGAATGGTTTTATTCCAGCTCTCTCACAGAGAGCAATTTTCAGCCTTTAATGATTTCTAAACATCAGGCAGTCCTTTCATGTCTGGAGTTTGTCTCAATTACTGATCCGATCTGAAGCCTCACTAGGTCATATATCTTACCCTCCATTTTCACTAATCAGTGAGAACAAAATAAAAAAAAAAAAAACATGAGAGATTTAATATTCTTGTCTGCATGCCTATAAAAATAACCCATATCGGTACCTTTGATATGCTACTGTTAACCACAAGAAAGGACAAGATTTTCTCTATTTACCAGCTTTACAGGGCCTGATTAACAGTGTGATCACTTTCTAAATGCCCGTGGTAAGGCTCATCCAACCAGAACGCTACTGAGTACATTATAAAACTGTGTTTATAAACTTTTCAGGTGTAGAGAAAGTCAGGCTCTTAAACATGTACTCCTTGTAAATCTAAGAACTAAACAAAAGGATCAAAGTAACTGAAAAAAAACCCACCAAAACTAACCAACCAACCAACCCAACCCAAAACAAAACAAAAACAAAAACAAAACAAAAAATAAATTAAAAAACCACACAGACCCTAAAATCTCTCCTATTACTGAGGTATCTAATACAGAAGATGACAATTCTGCTGTGTCATCTAAAGCTCCTGTTCTGAGGGTTTGCTTTGCAGCATTTCTAGGCTCTCCTTCTCCCCTAGTCCTATCACAGTTACCAACCATTGAATTTTTTCTGTATGACTTGGCAATGTTGCCTTTGTTGGTTCTTCCCTGTGTGCAAGTAAATTAACATCAAAGGGATGACAATTAAAAAAATAAGTCATAGGCAGATTTTTGCTTGGTGATTGAAACCACAATCTTTGCCTTTGCAAGGCTTTGAATCTCAAGCAGAGGCCGATGGCTGGCACAGGGCAGGTGACCAGGAGGCTTGCTGTGCCAGTGTACACACAGTGTTTTCAGGCCTGTATGCCAGTTAAAGATGCTAAAAGTCTTGACTGACCTCAGCTGGAAGACACTCTTCTGTCACATCTTGCTGTCCCTCTGAGTCAATGAGTCCATAGTTTGTTTTCATCAAAATGAGCTAAGTTGCTTTAAGTAGTCAAAACACAGGATGTCTGCAAGTGAAGTAATTTGAATTGGAGCAACTCAAAGCAAGCACACAAACATCTCTACTGGCAGGTGAGGCAATAGGATTTCTGAGAGGAAACATAAGGCAGTAACATAAATGACAATACTGCCACAGGTTTTAATTTATATTACCAGTTGTAAAAAACCCCACAAATAATCACAAATTGCATTTAGAGCATGCGTGTAGGGGCAGAAGTTGTACCACCTTCGCCTCAACATGTCACAGAGATCAGTGCTTTCAGAGCAGTTAAATCTTTCCCAGCCACGTTTTCAGTTCCCATTAAATCAGCACTTCAGGGACTGGCACAGCACTTTGATATGTGAACTGCCCCATGACAGAGGAACTCCCTCACACAGCATAAAAAGGGCACGATAACAGCAGGGATTGGGGCCCAAAATTACCTTATAAAATCCAGGATAAAACTGCTCCTCTCCTGGCTGTAGATAAGGCTTCACTTGCCTCTGGTTGCTTGCAGAGAAATAGTGAATGACAGCCCTGCACATTGCCAGTGGCTGGACACTTGTTACAACAATTATGCTCAAGAGTAGTTTGATCATAAGTTACTGTAACAGCCTCTCAAAAGTCAGTCTGTCGTGTCATAGAGCAGGTATTGGCTTTGTGATACTTGAAAATGTTTAGGGTTTTTTTATTTCACTTTAAAAAATAATAATCGTAAATAAAGTACATGTTGGCCCAGTTTCTCTTGTAACTCCTGGCTGCTCTCTGTTGCTCTGACAACACAAACCAGCTGTACTCTCTGACGGAGCACCAAACAGCCAGAGCATGACGATGAATTCTACCCCAGTACTTGTGCTGCTCCCAGTAAGGTATTATTTCATATTTTCCAAGATAAATTCTGTCATAAATACAGAATGCAATCATTTTGCATTTGCTGTGCTACCTTTTAATCTTTCATCTCATCTGCACCAGGAAAACTATTTTCTTCACAGGAATCGTTGAACCTTTTACGTGTGAATTCCCCCATCTACCACATAGTTGTGTGATTACTGATGACATATTTGACATTAATATAATGAACAAAGACTCAAAAAATCATAGCTGAAGCATTTTCCAATTAGTGGGGTCAAGGATATCAAGGTTTCAATAGCTTGACTGTATTTCTGAGGCGTAAGCAGCTGTATGCAAAGAACAATATGCATTCTTTACCTCTTTGTATTTATAGATATATTTAAAGTATTTTAAGTGCACAACATATAACTAGCATTATTGTCTTGTCAAGCTGTTGTCTTCAGACCATTTTCAGTATGATTGACACCTACTCTAACATCGCTCAGAGTGATCATCCAATATTCTTTTCTCCTAGAAAGCACCCAACTTGACTATATGTTCTTCACATGGTCACCATTCATTTTGGACACCTCTGCCATTCCCTGCTTCCCTTCTCCTACAGTTTCAGTACCATGATGCCTAAAATGGAACAAAAGAACTTATCAGACAGTATTAGTATAGATAAAATAGAGAGCAGGTCTTTTAATTCAAGTGCTTTAAGGTACCCTGAATATATAAGTGCATGATACAGTATAAAGTTCTTACAAATTTATAACACTAATTAATTATCACATCTAATGGATACATCCAATCCAAGAATTGCCCACCTCCAGAATCTCCCCCAGGTCTGCTGCCCCTTGACATGTCTCCCCAGAACTGAGTTGGAGGTTTCAAGACCTCTTACTTCATCATCATCATCATCATCATCATCATCATCATCATCATCATCTTCACATCACATGTGTGCTTTGGAGCTTCATCAAGATTTCTGGGCCTTCTGCTTTGACTACAATGGTATCTTATTAAATCTTTATATGTATGTGTCCCAAACAAGATGTCCTTGCTAAAATATTTTTCCTTGAAAACAACATGAAACAAAATTTCAAGATTTTCCAGAATTTTATATAAACCATGAGAAACTGGTTTAGTATTTGTTAACTGCTATTCTAAAGTGTTAAAAGCTACACTGCTCTATTATTAAAAGTCCACATTTTACAAATCTTTCAGGATCTTAAAGCATTATTATCCCCCCTTGCCATCATCTCTGACCCTTCTTTCCAGCTGTCTCTGGGCTCCTCCTCCTCCTGGGATCTCAGGACACCATATTCCTTTTCCCAAAGCAGCAGCCTTCTAGGGGGCAGGATTTCAACTGTGGTGGTGCTGGCCATCCTGTTCCTTCTTGCTGCTGATAGCCCCTGACTGTACTTGCATTTCCTGCAGGAAGGAAACAGGTCCCTTTCCTGCTGGGTGATACTACAGTTTCTAACATACTGCAGAAAGACAGATATTTAAAAGGACAGTTAATATTTAATGGATCCAAGAGCATAACTCATCAGAGCTACTTTGAAAATCCTGCCATGGAATAGCCCTATACCTTCAACAGTAACATAGGGTTGTTTGTCCTGAGTCCTGGTTCAGCCTTACAGTGACATGACATCTTGTTCATCCCTCGCTGTAGAGACTATTCATAGTAATTTAAGGAAAGGTAACTTCACAAGCTGAAGACTCTGGCAAATACTAGAAACAAACTGTCTCACCATTTTCTAATAGGAAGGCAAAAAGCTAAGTAAATATTTAGAGATCTTAAACTTACTGAAACAGAAAATCACACAGCCAGCTGGGAGAATCAGGGAGAAACAGGTAGAACCAGCATGGTCCAGGGTGGCTTGTGCTGCCAGCCATACAATGGCTTCTCCCATGGAGCAGCTGGATCCAACTCTGAATTTGGACAGAAAACACATAAATTGTGAAGAAGCCCATGCATAACTCAAAACAATAGATTCACTTACACTGTTTCCACAGTAAATAAACTGTTCTTTTAAACACAGGAGCTACGTTTGGGGATAGTCAGCATTTGTACATAACCAGCTAGGAAGCACCACAGCCACAATTTCCAATAGGCAAGAGGTTTCTCTCAGTTCAGGTGTCTCTTGATATTGTGGACCTGCCTCCACAGAGTTTCTGTAAGTCGCTGTTTAAACTAATTATTTCTTTTCCATTTTGTGCTTAGGTTATGAAAGCACATCAGTGCTCAGCCACAGCTCTTCCCCTACTAGACTCTGGCACACACAGAAGAGATGGGGTCACAGATCCTTTTTCCCTGCAGAAACACAGTTCTTGAATCCTACCCAGATCTAGCAGAGCACGTCACTGGCTCAAATTAGCTGTCCACAGCAAACAGTGGCTGAGACATCTGGCCATCTGGCTGCTATGAGCAGCAAGTGGAATTAGCTCCTTTTTTTCTCATTTATCCTCTCTGGAGACCACTAACATATTCTTAGAGGAGGCAAATGGCACTACGTGCATTCTGGGAGTCTTTCTGGATCTCACCTCTGTTATACCAACTGTAAATCTATAGAGGAAGAGTAATATTAATTTGCCCAATTGATATTACTGTGAAAATCAAGCAGAAGTAAAAGAAGAAATTTCAAATATAAATTACAGCAATTGCTAATACAAAAGAAAGAAGTCTGCTTTCTCTGAAAGCTTTACTTTTCTTTACTTTGAATGTGTCTGATACACATCTTCCCCGATATCAGACATATTTTTTGACAAAAGAAAGGAATTTTTCTTATTGCTGTCAACTTTAATCCAACAGCCTGGACTTAGAATCACATATATTTGAGAAAATACATTTTGATGTATTTACTACGTTCTTTATCACTTAATAAAACAAAATCCTTATAACTTTCTATCCTTATCCCTGTATCCAGAGTTTTCTCACAATCATTTATTCACATTTCAATAACTGACTTAAGTTTCACATCCCAGTCTTTATGCATCTTAGGAAGGTACACATCATACTTGGTCTTTCATGGTGTCTCTGCTATCAGAAAGAGTATATCTGGGACTCTCAGTTTGCTCAAATGTGCCCAAATTTGGTACTTGTAAAGATGTATTTGATTATCTTTCTTCTTGGTCATTGTGCAAGAGATTGTCTGTGGATGAATGAGAAAGGCAACCTAGAGCACTGAGCACCTTCTAAAGTCTTTAACTATTTATTTTCCTGAGACAGACAGGCAAGAAGTGCCACATGAGTTGGAATTTTCACAAAGAGGATAAAATAAGGCCTAAGCAAGACCTTTAACATGCAGAGAGCAAGGAAAAATCTTATGCAAAGATTATGGTTATTCCAAGCATACTTGCAATTAATCATGGAGTGTTGCAATATTGTTTCTGTTCACAGAGATTGAATCCCAAGCCAGATAAATTAGTGGACACACTTCATCAGGTTAAGACCAGACAAATCTTACTTGTGGGTGCTTTTTGACTGTACTCCAGTTAACACCCTGTTACATTCAACATTCAATAGTGACATTTATCAGTGGATTATATCTTATTCATTATTTTGATAAAAACAAATGAATACTGAATGAAGAAACCACTTACTGAGTCATCCAACACAGCTCCTGTGCAGTCTTGCATTATGAAGAGGATGTTGTTATAGTGGTATCTTGAGTCATCATAGAGCACCCCCAGAAAACAGGCTGTTCAGAGAAATTCTCCTAAAATATTATAGATAAACCCAGAATTTCAAATTTTTATGAAAAAATACTGACAGAAAACAAAACAAAATAAAACAAACAAACAAACAACAACCCAGACAAGCCAGAGAAGGGAAAACAGTTCTTCACAACCATTCACTAAAGGTACTGAGTTGGGGCAGCCTTTGTCTAAATGTTAGCCAATATAAAACCCTATTCCTACAAAACTATACATATTATTATTTGTGTTTTATGTGAGCTTTCTTTTGTCCTTAAAACACTGCAAAATAACAGCTTTTAATAGAGGCCATCCAAATATGAGCTGATATATAGCTGTCTGTCTCCACAGGAGAGCTGCTTCCCTCACCTCCTTAGACTGGTGAGAATTTTCAATATGCATTTGTCAGGAAAAAAAAAAAAAATCCAGACACTATACAATTTTCTAGAAATGCAATGGCATGTACTTAATCTGAAGTTATTTTGATCATAATGTGCTGTCACAGACCTGCATACAAAAGAAATGTTGACGTGTTGCTTTAGCAGTAAAATAGATCTGGGCTGCTCTTCTTTATTTATATGGTCAGCCACTGTTGATCAGTGAAATGTGGTTGTCGAACCTGTCTGGAAAAGGAGGAAATTTTTTTTTTTCCATATTTTTCTGTGTGACCACAGTCCCTGAATATGCCATATTTATTCCAAACTATATTCTGTCACGTCTTCTAAGCTCTTCCAAAATCTGGCTTGAGTTTCTGACATATAAAACAACTGTGAAAGTTATAAAACAAAACAAACATTCTTTCTTTTTTTGCAGCATCTTTGAATACCTTTGACAGGTTGGAAATAGTAGGATTAGGGTTGCTTCCCTTTTTACCATTTGTTTCTGGCATGCTGTGTTGCAACACATAGTGATGGCCATTTTGCCAGATAGAAAACACTTCTGAGATTAGCAGAAAAATTAGAAGAAGAATCAACAAAAATATGAGCATAATCTGTCTTCCTTGGGTTATTATGTAGTCAAATATTTCTTTTTTCTTATTCTACCACTATTTCTCTTCCACTATTTTTGAAACCTGTATGTGTTTGGCTTTGTAAAAATGCTCTTTTAAAATAATTAAGACCACGGTGAATTTTTATTATATTTTTTACTAACTTTTAAGTAAAATATTTAAAAATTGTAGAACTGTGAATTGTCTTGGTACACTCTGTGGGAACTAATTATTGTCTAGTGATATCATTTGTGCAGATTCCACAATTCATAGAGTTTACTGCAATAGGTTATTTCTCTACATAATTATCACAAAATATTTAGCCAAAGGAAATGAAAGTAACTTCTAATACAAAGGATGTCTTCTATTTTAAATGTTCTCTTTTGATGCAATTTTATTTTTAACTTGTTTTGCCCAATGCTGTATTATAGTAAATAATGTAGTTATGGTGAAGCTCTGAAGCTCATACAGGCCAAACTGTTTACCCAAAGAATTGGTTCTGCTGAACAGCTCATCTATTAAAGAAAAGCCATGAAACCTTTTGTTTGCTGTAAATTTAACAATATAACTTTAAAGATCTTGTTGGCTTGGAAACAATGTTTTGATAAGCTGTTCTTGACCAGCCCCAAATAATACTATAACTTAAAAGCAATCTAGTTTTACAGTAGGATACAAGTTCTGTAAAGGCTTGCAAGTGAAGTCCGGGTCACAAAGAGGGATAGGTAAAACTCTAGAGCAGACAGTACGGCAAGGTACCATGGTAACAAACATAGAGAAAAACCTGTAAAAAAATGATTTTGAGTCCTTGAATATCTAAGATTCAATCATGAAAAAGATAAGTACATTTTCAGCACCTCATATTTCCAAATTCAGTTATATATCTTATTTCCATTTTAGTTTTAAGATTAGAGTTGGAATCAAATATTTAAACTCGTAATAATGATATTTATAATCCAAATATTTGGGATGAAGCTTGGAGCAGGTCCATGTAGGTTGAATATTTGGCTAAATCTACCTGAAAAGAAACTCTTTGGATTTATGAAAATTCTCTGAATCTAGGGAATATTTTTTACCCTAGATTCAGCTTCTGGTTACAGCATTTTCATATTCACAGAAGGAAAAAAGAAAGCAATTACCCTAATAAATAATAATTATTGCATTTGAAGTTTGTTTTTACCAAAGCAGGAATATTCCTTCAGCTCATTTTGGGCGGTTCTCCCTAAGTCAATGATAGCAAGTTTCAATAGCTTTCCTGGTGAACAATATACCTGGTGGCCCATGGCTTCCAGTGGAGAATTTGGAGGTTTAGGGCCCACATATTACAAGAAAGTGATCCCAAATCCATTTGTTTGTGTGTGTGAAAAAACAGGGAAGTTTACAGATGATGATGTATCTGGTAGACTTACACTGAAACGACAGGAGAACGTTTCCTTAAAGCAATCTCTTAAATTCTAATGTAGAGGTAGTACTCAGTAATTACATTTAATTTAATTCAGACTGGTTTCTGAGTAAGTTGCTCACAAATCCAGCAAAGAAAAATTAAGGAGATGTGAAAGAAAATAACTCCACAAATCTGTATTCTTTTTCTATGATTATAGAGTATACAGTATCAAATTACTAAGCTCATATAAATTATCATAACTTCATTGAAATCAATGGTCTTGTATTCATTGCATCATTTCACACTAGAGTAGATGGCATTTAACAATGCACTGGAATCAGATAAGTTTGCAGAAAAAGCATCATTTTATTAACACAATTAGTTTTCAACACATATAAATCAGAGCAGTCCTTCTTGGTTATATGAATCACAAAATAAAATTAAAAAAATAAAAAAAAATCGCTGAAACATATATTGGTATTACTGAGAACAATTTAAACAAGGGTAATTTTCTTGACAGTTTAAACATATTTTTTCCAGTTTATAAAGGCAAGAAAATGCTTGCCATAATCTCAGTTGCTGTAGTGCCTGTAACTATATTAATACTCATCATTCATTGGGGTAGCTCTGCTAGTTTCAATGTTTAGTGACCTGAACAGAGTTCATGTCTGTTGCACTACAGGGTTACACAAAACATACTGAAATAATCTTCTAACAAGGCAAGTGAATAGTTTAGTAGTTATTGTAGCTAGCGGGAATCTGATATTCAAGGGGTGAGTTCTTAATTCAAATACTGGCTCTGTTTTCACATTTCTGAAATGACCTTGTCCTCTCGGGGTTGCTCCAAAGGACAGATCTGAGAGAAGTGCTGCATATTGCAGAGAATATTCATTAACAGTCTAATTGTTGATACTAAAAGCTTGACTTTTGCCCTTCCACATATGGGCTTAAAGAAATGCTGAATTTAGCCCTATCAATATTTGAGCCTAGAACCAGCAATGTCTTTTCCAGAAAAGCAGTCTCATTAGCATTGAAAAGTACTGCCCTTCTTTACCCTATATGACAGGGAGAAGCATGAACACAGTCATGTTGCAGCAGACATTTTACTCCCCTTATAGGCTCACTAAAGCTCAGACTACATGCCAATAAAAATTTCCTTGCAACCTAACTTCAACCAAATTTCAGATTTCCAGTCCAGGGAATGTGCATTTCAGTACATAGGCAAAATTTAGAGTATCAAATGTTTTCAAACAATAAAAAATTCCAGTAATTTTGGTTCAAATGTGCTGAAAGTTTTCATTTCAAAAGTGCTGAGCAAAAGAAAAAATCCAGTTCAGTGCAGGGCTGATGCACAACATTTCATTTTAAGTATGTTAAATGGCAATGTTTTCAAGAGCTGAAGGGCAAGCCCCTCATCAAACTCCCCCTCCGTTATTATTCTCATCTCAGAGCATATAACACAACATTGTTCAGGGGGGAATTCTTCATTACGTTCTGGGCTGTGTAGTCAGTCCCCTGAGGAGTTCACTCACAGGGAGAGTGCACTCCTGAACAACACCCTGGGGATTGCTAGGAAATACCATTCAACGTTAAACCCATCCAATTAACTTACCCATTCAAAGTCCTTGGAACTGGATTGAAACAAAACAGTCCTTTTTATTTTCTCAGTGTAAAAGCCTAGATTTTAGCAAAACTGCTGTTGCATTTTCTGTCTTTATTTTTTAAGAGATAGAATAACAATCTTTACTTTCCTCCTGCCTATATTTGGACATTCAGTTACATTACAGGAAGTAGAACTCTGCTAAACATTCAAAGATTAACAGATTTCAAAATTAGCCTTTATTTTTCTTATTTGACTCCTTAAAGAAGTGCAATGAAAAAGCAATGCAAATCAGGCATTCAATTCCATACAGAAGAGTCTGTACAAATGATATACTAGAAAAATTTGGCCTCTGAGCTAAAAAGCTCATTCACTTCCAATAACCATATTTTCAGAGTGCAATTCTATTTTTTTTTTACAATTTTATTGACTTTTATTACTTTGCCTCTGAACATACAAGCCATTTCCTGTGTTGTGAGCAAAAGCAAAGGGAAGGCTTATATTGGAGGACACCTACTCCCTTACAACATGTGTAATCTCATTGCAAGACTACTGCTTAGCTTTAGACTTTCACAGAATCACAGAATGATTAGGGTTGGAAGGGACTTCTGAAGATCACCTAGTCCAACCCACAAAAATTTGTTGCCTTTGCAGATGAAGGTGACTCTGTCTAAGTGAGCACAGCCTGATCATTGCAGAGGCTGATAACAGTGATAAGACATATTACATTCCCTGTCAGGGAGAGATGTACAAAACAATCAGTCAGTCCCCAAACTCCAGGATGCACTTGAAAGCTTTTACTGCTCTAGGTAGGTCTTGACTAGTTAAAAACTAATAGGATTTCTTTATACAATTTTAATTTTTGTTATATTGTCCATTACCATCTCTTAATCTTTGGTGCATGTATCTGTACTACCTTACCTCTGCTTTGATATAGAGATTTTGGTGTCACGTTAGTTCATTGTAATGACATGTTGCTGTTGTGGTTTCTGGGTCTCACTTTTCACCAGGTTCAGAAAAATCTGGCCACTGGGGAAAACTGTGAAATTATAGGATGTTTCTGACACTCTCCATGGACCATTATTGAGCCTGAAGAGGAAAAGGTATTTTCTACTCAATTCTGACAGATAGAAGTGCTATTAGATGATACTTTCATTGTTAAATGCATTTAAATTAATATGAAGCATTCAGCTCTATCTCAAGAATCATTCACAATCTCTAACAAATAATCACTTCCTCCTGAATCAGGTGATTCAACTTCCAAATTTAGCTTTCTGTGAGAATGAAAAATGAGGACAAAGTACAAGTTTTCAGACTGAGTCAGAAGGAAGTTAGGTGTTATTTTAAAATGCCTTATGTTACTTAGTAACACATTAACTAAAAACTTAGGTTTCTAGATCAAATCTGTCTCTTCAGAATGGTGGCGCTCTGCTAGTTCTAACTTTAACAGATGAAATCTGAAAGGAGATTTTCAGTTTATTCTCACCCTAGAATGCAAGGTATTTGTGTGTAACAAAATGCATAGTAATACCTACCTCCTTTAATTATTTAGTCACTGCTATTTGTGATCTTGAAGCTCAAATTATGTGTGGGTTTGATAGTCCTGTTTTTTCAGCTGGAGATGTTGCAATAAAACTTAATCTTCATCTATTAATAACAGAGCTACTTTTACAGCTCAGGTCTTTTAACTTCCTCCACCACAAATTCTTACTCCCTGTCATTTCCTGCCTAAAGTATTACAAATGTGTTACTTTAAAGAACTCGTTCACTTCATAAATGCTATGCTTTATAAAGTTTCTCAAAGTACTTCTACATTTTATTTATTTCTAGCTTATATGAATTTTAAATAAATTTGCATGTATTGCCAGGTAATTAAGACAGTTACAATAACTGACTTCTATATTAAACAAAAATAACTTCTTTTTCTGTTTCACTTTTCAATTTCTTACATTTGACAGAAGAAAATAACATCAGTTTTCTCCAAATCATTCACATTTCTGACAATAAATAGTTCTAGATGACATTCCAAATTACCAAAGAATTTATAAAATTGATGAACATTCTTGCAGTTATTTACAACTTTTCTGGCAGAAAAAAAAAGAGAGAGAGAGAGAACTTCTGCACAAATTCAGTATTTTTGTCTCTAGATTACAGTGGGTGTAGAATAATTATAAATCAAAGTGATAAAATGACAAAAATAGAGCATGGCAACACAAGAATTACATGACAACTTTTAAAATTGCTCTGCACTTAAATTTACATTTCTAATACTCTATTGAACATGTCTGCAGATTTTCATGAGTAGTAAAATGCAGTCTGATGATTTTTCAATAAAAAAATCATTAATTCATAACAATACCTCTGATCTTCTGCTGACCTGGCTATATTCTTCAGCTACTCCTCTTAAACATGCCACCTACTAAAATGAGCAGGAAAAATTTATGTGTACTGTCATTTCTCCAAGGTGTTGGGCAGCCATTATCGTAAATTAATATATTTATGAAAATAACTATGTAAGTTCCAGGGGACAAGATACATTCCTACATTGAATGTCTTCATGTCAGAATGAATGTCTTCAGCTGCAAGGCAGCAGTAGTTGTGCTTTATTGTGTGAATAGCTTTTCCAAAGTTTCAAAAAGGTAAATAAAACCAGCTCCATTGGCACCAGCCTCCAAATATACCTTTCTGAGCACCAAGGAACCTTCCTTTGGTTTTAATCACCCAGTGTATCACTTTATGTTCTGTCTAATGTAAAACCAGGTGACCAAAGTCTGTTGGTAGATAAAAGAAGTTGCAGTACTACCGGGGGGAAAACACTGGGAGCAGAGAGGGTGTTGCCTGAAGGGAGGCAGCTGAGCTGGCCAGAAGGTGGAGTCCTTATGGCTGTGAAAAGGGCACGGGTGTAACAGAAAGCAGCATGTGAAGGAGCCCATGCAAATTCCAAGTTCCTCCTTATTGTCATTTAGCACCACATTCCCTACCTGCCAGTGCAGGGAAAGGCAGAGCCAAGGGCTGGCTCCCAGCTTCTCCAAGCACTAATATCCCTATCGCCAGCCCTGCCTCAGGCACCCTCTCCTCTCAAAGGGCTCCAACAGCTGCCACCCAAAACACTAACACCTACCCCAGCTCTGATACCTTCCTTTAGGTTTACTCTCTACTTAATCTTCAGCATATGTTTGATAATATATGAAACACTGAATTTGTTGGGAAAAACTTACAAAGGTCTTTCACAAAAGTCTTTCACACTTTTGAAAAACTGGGTGTGCAGCAAGAATTTCAAAGCATGTTTTAAATGCTTCTTACCTACGTTACTACCTATTGTCACACAGATAGCACCTTTCATGAGATGGCCACAAAGCAATTCTTAAAAGGAGAAAGAATTCTTTAGTCTCTTTTAAAAGAAGAACAGTTTCAATTTGTTTCCTTTATGTTCTGTTCTGGTTTGACAGCAAGGTAAAAATTTACTGCACGCACTGCAACACAGTAGTATACAAATACTAGAATGCGAAGCCCAGAATGAAAGCAGGAAGTAAGATAAAGTTAAGGTGTCTTTACAGATAAGATCTGGCATCAAAACATCTGTTAGCCTCGGGAGATTGCTGTTGATGAAAATCACAGTGAAAGGCTCATAGAATTATCACAACTCTCTATATAGCCATAAATAAAAACTCATAAAGCAGAACCAAACATATGTTCTCTTTCTTCACATACTTACAACTACTTTATAAGCAAATGTTATTATTCATATGTTGAAAGTAAGGATTACACAGTAGCATAGACTGCAAGAATTAAAAGATGCGTTCTTTGGCTCAGGGCTATGCAGCCAAACTTTGTGGACCACATGGAGTTTTGGATCTGCTGCCAGTACAAAGCTGGCACAGATATGTGGTCAGAACATGCCAGTAAATCAGGGTACCCACATTTGTCAAGCCCACTCAGGATTCCTGAGTAACCATCATAAACCAGAGCACTATTCACAGCAATAGGCTATCACATAGAGCATGAAGTCTGGTGCATTTAATAAAAGGTTATTTAAGGATGTATCTATATTGTACTGAAAGCGAGCATCACAAGTGTAAAGAAAATAATAGAAATTATTTATCTGCTAATCAAACGAATTCATGATAGACTTGATGTAGTCCATCTGTTGCAAAGCATATTAAGAGAGGAAGTGAATGGCTAGAAGAATTGACCGTGTACAGTCTAAAGGACCAAGGCGGGGGGGGGGGCGGGGAATCTATAAGCTTTGGTACACGCCAATGTTAATTTTTCTGATTTAAAA
>JAWWEE010000105.1:46130843-46144899 GCA_035221455.1 Xenops minutus | reverse complement strand
AGGCGGGGGGGGGGGGCGGGGAATCTATAAGCTTTGTTACACGCAAATGTTACTTTTTCTGATTTAAAAACTATTGAAACTGTCAGTAAGACTTAAAGAAAGAAAAAAAAAAAAAAGAAAGAAGAAGTAAGGAAGCAGATTGTGGTGGTACATTGCTCCAAGTGTTTTGCTGTCTCCTATAAAGTGAGAGCTATACAGGAATTGCTAGGTGATCTTTTTGAATCTCCTCTTGAAGAGAAGGTGTAACCATCACTATTTATCAATATTGATTAAGCAAGTGCTGAATGGCAAATTTTACAAAATTTAATTAATTTTATTTCTCAAGTATGATTCTAGACAATGTGTCATTTTTCTCTCACTTGTTTCCCCCTACACCCTTTCTATCCACTTTGCGCTAAGTAAGAACAATACACTTGTCTGCAGGTGTTACAAATCACCTTAACATATAGTAAGATTTAAGCAATTCCACTGAGTTAGTTCAAAGTTCTTTAATGGGCTGAATTATTACCTAAAGAGCACTAGGAGAACTTTGCAGCAGCAGGTATCAAGCAGATGTAGCCTGGCAGAACTCCCCAACATGATTCATATCAGCTGAACCTCTCTTTGTGTGTGCTTTAAATAGACTCAAAAATCTGAAAACGCCTATTGAATGCTTTCTTAAAATGTGACTCTACTTTTGATCCTATTGAAGTAGATGAAGCTTATCTGATCCTTCTGAATCTGCATAACAAGTTTTCTCATGAGGCTTCCCAGCTCTGCAAACATCATCAGTGTTATCATTAGGAGAACAGGCTTTCTCACAGTACTTAGGAACTTGTTTCCTAAAATCAGGAAGGGAGGTCCTATGAAAATCGAAAATAACACAAAATAGGGAAAGTGACTCACAATAGATTGAGTTCTTAAAAGGTTCTAGATGAAATTATAATAATAATAACCTTGACTTTCCAATAACTGAACCAAACCCTTTCTTTAGGCTCAGACTGAATATATTTCATGTCAGCTAGGTTCTGAATCACTGAGAAATGCTTCATCTGCTCTAATATGTACTGCCTGATGATTTTGTTATGCTATAGAAACATATACCTCCCTGTAGAATTTTCCAAGTCTACTATAGAAAATTATTAGTCAAAGAAGAAATCATTTCAGTCTTCCTTTCCCCCCCCCGCCAAATGTTGCAATGGACATCTCATTTGTACTTGAACAGGGTAGTGCAGAACTCACATTAATTTGTAAAACAGCAAAACGTAGGAAACACAAAAGTGCTCTCTCATATGTCTCTGAAAATTTCCATCAATCATTTCAATACCTAAGCCTTAAGGATTGCTTCCAGCTAAGAAAGAAGAAGGTCTAGGGTGAGGAGATGGCAATAAAAGAAAAAGATCCTAGTGGGGAAGAAAAAACCCAACACATTTATAAATCAAAAAATATCTTTCAACTTGTGCATTTTGGATGAAAGATGTTCCCCTCTTGACCCCCAAGTTCTTTATGGGTTTAAGCCAGGACATGAAAAATATATTCTGTCTCCTCTCTTTCAGTTCCCTTCTGTCAGTCATTACAAGAGAGCTGCAGATCAATTCTACTTACAGAGATGTGCTTTAGCTTTTGGAACAGATCCTTTGGAGGATCCAGACCCAAAGTGTTCTGCAATGAATGACTATAAACTTCTTCAGACAGGATAAGCAAGAAAGGAGAGGTGGTGGAGCAGCCCTGTATGTTAGGAAGTGTTCCAATTGTCTAGAGCTTTATGATGAGGATGATGTAGTTTAGCGATTATGGATAAGACTCAGGAGGAAGGCCAACAAGTCAAATAACATGATAAAGTCTATTACAGACCACTCAATCAGGAGAAGAGGCAGAAGAAATTGCAACTGGGAGAAGTCTCATTCCTTGTTCTCATGGGAAACTTACCAAATGTGTGCTGGAAATACCATACAGCAGAGATGAAACAGTACAGGAGGTTCCTGTAGTGTGTGAAAGAAAACTTCCCGACACAGGTGATGAATGAGACAACTACAGAAGGTTTCCCGTTGGACCTGCTGCTTGTGAAATGAGAAGAACTGGTGGGTAGTGTGATAGCTGTGGGCCATCTTGGGCACCGCAACCACAAAATGGTAAGAGATTCTTGGACAATTAAGAAGAGGAGTCAGCAAAATATTCACTTAGGCTTCTGTAGGGCAGACATTGGTCCATGTATGAAACTGGCTGTTAGAGTCCCTGGCCCTCAAGTTGCACCAGAGGAGGTTTAGATTGGATCTTAGAAAATATTCTTCACAGAAACAGTTGTCAAGCATTGGAACAGGCTCCTCAGGTAAGTGGTTGAATCATTATCCCTGGAGGTTTTTAAAGAGATGTAGGTGTGGCACTCGGGGTCATGGTTTAGTGCTGGACTTGTTATTGTTGGGTCAACAGTTGGAAATTATGATCTTAAGGGTCTTTTCCAAGCTAAATTATTCTATGAATCTGTGAGGGGTTGAGGAGGTGCTGATACCCGCCACAATGCTTGCACAGCTCACTTCAGCAGCCACACTACAGTGCTCATGGTTTATCTTCCACTTCTGCAGCCTCAGAAGTAAGAGGATGAAGGAGAGTACAGAGAGCCCAGACTGCAAAAGACTTCACAGCTTCATGTCATCTTTTCTCTCCATATCAGTGTAAATACTTTTCGGTGGTTAATAACTCTCTAAATCTTCTGTGATTTAATTAGTGTTATAGGAGTATAAGTATGATGGTTTTTTTAAAATACACCAAGCAGTCTTTAGATAGGAGTACCATTTCTAATGTGGAAGACTAAAGAGAGTGGAAAAGTACTCACAAGTAACTGAAATCTGTGATTGTTACAAGTTTTCATACATAAATTAGCCCATACTAAGGAAGGATTGATTCCATATGCTTGTCTTCAAAGTCACATGCTTTGTTTAAAACAGAATTAGCAACAGTAGAAAATTGGCTATTCTTATTATGACATTATATTTTCTTTGTGAAAAAGAAACAAATTCTTTTATGTATCTGCAAAAATGAAAAATAAAAGGGATTGCATAACATTTTCTGAGTAATAATAAAAATGGCCCTCTATTATACTTCACTTTTCATCGACAGGTGTCAGGGTCAGACTTACTTTTTCTCTTTGCCAGAAGAGAAAACAAGGCACAAAAGGCAGTGACTGCCCAGGGTGATCCATCAGGCTGACACAGTTTTGGAAATAAATACAAGTTTCCTGAATCCCAGCCCAGTGTTCTATCCTTAACAATAAATGAATGGCCGTCTTAAACACCAGAGGACAACTTTACCCAAGTGTTCACATGTCTCTAAAACCAAAGGCCTCCTGGAAAACAAGGTATTTGAAGTTCAGTAATCTCTGCACTGTCTGACACTTCCAGTGTTTGTAAAATAATCTTTTTAATGCAACTTAGTGATGAGCTAGAAAGAGATGGCTGATCTCCATAATTACTTGTAATAAAATTTGCCATTCAGACGCTTTCCTACATATTAATATGGTTTTCAAGCTTTCAGTCTGGAGGCTTGATCTTGTGAGGCTTAGGTATCTAGCCATTATTTTATAGGCAACATTTCAATTCAATAATACTTTAAGTGCAACAACAGATTTGACAAATGAAGCATCTGTGTGAAATATACAAATTAAATTGCGCATGGTGAAGGCAAATCTGAGACTGAGAAGAGATTATAACAGCACTATGAGTTCAAATACAGCACTGATGAAACTTTTGGAAAAATATCCTTCCTTTCTTCATGAGAAGGTAACTTGTAGGCAGATGTCCACACATTTTTAAGGTCTGGAGACTCAATTTCTTTAAGAGTAATTACTAGATAACAAAATTATAATCACTGCCTGGACCATTAAACTTTGGTAAAGGTGACTGAAATGATCTCAGGGGAACCAAGAGCTTGTTTAGAACAGGGATATTAAGCAGCAGCAATTAAGTAACAGTGGGAGTGTGAGTCCCAAGAGAAAACATGTTACAATGACAATTTTTGTTATACATCTCAATTACGGTTTGCTATGCACTTAGTTTTCTGCAGTAGAAATCTACAACTATTTCAGAGTTCCAGAAGCCTGAAGCACTGCACAGATGTCCTGAGCACCTTCTCTGGTCCTGAGACCAGGTGGCCCAATCTATTCATATGCACCCTGGAATGGTAAACTTGCCCTGGAAATTGGATGGTCATATCCAAACTGCACAGTTAATAACTTCCCCTATATGAATTCTCAAAATGTTCCAGGCATTACCTGGAAGACTGCTAATACACCACAGCTGTGCACGGGACTGTTTGAACTGTTTAACAATGCAGGCAGCCTATTTCTGCCCCTCTGCCTTTGCCCTGATACTGTTTATTTATTAGTCCAAACAGAGCCAATAACGACCTCCTAGCAAAAACAATATGCATGTTAGATGTGATAGACAAATGAAGAATGGATAAAAGATGAACAAAGAAGATTAACAAAAGCAGAGGGAAGATAGGGCCAAAGATCCTACTTAACTGGGAAAGCACTGAGTTAGCAGCCTTGTAGATAAATGTGAGCAACACAGGATGCAAGAAGAGAGGATGCTGCAATAGTCAGATTATGAAAGGTTGAGGGATGGAGCTAGTTAAAGGTATGGAGCAGCATCTGCATTTTAGAGGTACTAGGCAAGAGAAATCTTTGATGTTCAGAGTCAGCCCTGGGCGGGGGCTCAGCTGAAAAGAATTATGAGATCCAGGAGAGGTGGAGCTGTTCTTGGCGAACAGAAAGAAAGGAGCAGGAAGGGCTGAGGAGGCAGTGTACCGTTGATTATGATTATCCACCACAAAGTTGTATCCCTATAAAGCAGAGGCCTGAAATTCATCTGCCTGGGCTTAGATACCTGAACACCTCACAGTCTCCCAGATGTTCCCAGCTGGGAAGGAACCCTAAAGTTTATCTTCTATATCATCCAGGATGATGAAAAGCAAAAACATCTAAAGAAACTGCCCAGATGAAGAACATTACCTCAGTAACACACATTAAAGTGATCATCCTTTCCTACTGATGGGCTGGTGAGGTAGAGCTTCAATGCATTCAAGCTCAGGCAGCAATAGGGGGTGCTAAAATCATTCAAGCTGCCCTCTTGGCCAAGTATTTGTGGTTAGAGGTTTTGCAGTCGTGCAAGTCCAAGATCACAGAAGCTACCAGGAAACCCAAAGAGTTAGAAATGGATTTAGTGTCCCCCAACCCAAACACCACCTAAAGGACTGTGAAGGAAGGCCGTAATCTCTGTTGCAGTAGTCTAGCCAGCAAGATAGGGCAACCAGAGAAGACCCTGGGAACCCTTTAATTACTCTGTTGCTTATGAGAGCAACCAAATCAGAAAAAGAATGTAGAGACCAGAGCATAAACACGGTCACTCTTTCACATGACAGCATAGGTGTGTGCATGCACGCTCAGACATGACTTGCATGCTAGAAATCATCCAGAAAATGGAATTTTCAGAGCCATCCAAATTTTGCTGCCTAAACCTAAAATAATAAGTTCAATAGTGCCAACATCTTGGTACATAATTGTAGCCTCTTCACTGCATAATCATTGGAAGGTGATTAACATGGGTTTAAAAGAGGGGCAATTAACACTCTCTTAGATAGGTCCCAGGGACAATTTCAGATTCTGATGTCCGAGATGATTTCCAGTAGGCCATCTGGATACAGACCCTCTACTTTGAATTTAAAAATATAGGTACAGTGAAAACATTCCATTTGGGTTCAAGGACAAAGAATAGGTTTTGACACTGTCAAGTGTACTATTCCAAATGTATGCGGACTCACTATTTTGGAATGAGTGACAGTTTTGCTACTAGCAATTTTGCTGGTTTTAACAGAATCTAAAGTAGATATACTGCATATTGGCTGCTAGAGGTATCATCTAGAAGTGTAATGCAGGTAATAGTATGACACATTCAATTGGCCAACAACTGATGTTTTGAGGTTCTGTGAATACTGGAATACATACATAAATCTTTGGGGGGGAAAAATATAACATTAAACTTTGTCTGGCAAAGTATGGTGCAATTTAGTGTGTGTTTTACTCCCTTTCCCCATACTGCTAGATAATCACATGGATTGGCAGCATGCTGGGGATTTCATTTGTCAAGATTGTTGCTAAGGAAAAAGATCTTAAGGAATGAGAAACTCCTGGAAGCACTTCATGTGCTGAGGTGCCAAAGGAAGACAGGAGATTTAATAGCTGAATCCTGAAAAGCTTTGTGTTGGCAGCCAGCATATGACTCAAAGTTTGCTATCTTTTCTCTCAACATGGAGATACAGCCCTGTAAGGACTTAAAGAGCACAGTTGCCTGTCTGAAGCAGTTAAAGCCACCAAAGGACTTTGTCATGAGATAAGCACAGAATGGAGTGACAGGATGTTGCTGACTCCAGACCTGGCAGAGGCAAGAAAACATCCTGAGTAATGCATACAGACAAAAATTCCCACTGTGGCAAACAGTGTGAAGAAGCAAGTGCTCATATGCATATCACTGGTCAAACAAAACAAGTGATGGGACAAGCGGCATCTACAACCACCACTGAGGCTCCCCCTAAATATGGCCTGAAATTTGGCCTGCAAATTAAGCCACAAGTGAAGGAACTTGACATAAGATAAAAATGGTAGTGTTGCCCAGATGTTAAACCCAGACCTAGGGGAAGGGTAACAAAGCTGAGGGAGAGGAATATATCACTGATAATGGACACAAAGAATGTAGAATTTATGTGCCACCAGCAAAGCCAACTCAGCAACTGTGCTGAAATTAGCTCTGACTGGGCAAAAGGTATTTCTGGCAGGGGCAGATCACAACCACTGACTCCCACCCACTGACTCAGGAAACCCAGACTCAAAAGATGAAAAAGACTGAAAATACAAATTAGCATTAGAAGTGAGGGAATCGTTTAACTAATAGAATAAGAGAACTGTGTAACCAATGAGCACTAATTCCTTTGTTTGCTAAAATTTATAAATAGTGGAAAGCTTTAAATGACCCTCACCACCAAGACACTCAGGGTGAAGAAGGACCAGTGGAACACCACTGGATCCATAGATGGTGACTACCTTCTATTTAATCTCTCTCCTCACTCCACTCTTTTCTATTTCTTTCTACCTCTCTACTCCACATTCATTGTGAAATAAATCCCATAGTATGTACTTTGACATATGGTCTCATTTGCACCTCAATTCAGGCAGAGGCATCTCTCACTAATCAGATCATAACAAGCCCTTATACTCCACAAAACTAAAAGCAACTACCAGGTCTCTGTAATACTTGCTTCCAACAAATGCACCCTTTTATACAGTTGTTTAATGGCTACAGCCACCAGTAATGACAGGACTAGCTGTGGACTCATGCTGCCACATCTAAATAAATATATTTAGAGGTATTTATCAATGATGATAATGTTTCTGAGGCTGGTAGGTGTTGCAGTTCATACATATGCATACATAACAGTTACAGTTTTGCTCCTGCTTATCACAGCTTTTAGCCTTGAAGGGTTCTGTGCTCCAGTAGCTGTTTTCCACACTGTTCAGTACCAATCATTCTGCTATAGAGGAACAACAGATACTCTGTCCTTTCTTGAGCAACTCTATGCTGTTCTGAAATGTTTCACAGTCACTGCTTACCTTCTGAAAGAAAAAAAATCTGTTTTAAAAAATCTGAAAGGCATTTTAATGCCAGTGATTACAGCAATGCTTCTGTGTGCTTATAAACATCTGCAGTTAAAAAATTGGAGATTGACCTAAGCTCCTCTTCAGAAACTGGGAAAATTGAAGATTAACCTGAATCTTACAATAATGTATCACTCATTAACCCTCAGAAAATAAAGTGACTTGGTCCAAAAGCTTCATGTGTATTATATGCTTTGGTCTAAGAAAAACACTTATTATTTATAGTGAAATAATGAAATAATGCTAATACAGAAGCTTTCAGGTGGCCAGAGCGATTTTTATGGCTCCAAGGCTTATTTATTGTTAACTCTTATTTATTGCCCCTTTAAAAAGCTTTTATATCATTACCATGCCTGATTTTTCTCAAGGATAAACATAACCATAAATATTTTCTGCCCTTTAATGTACATTTGGGATGAAGTTCCTCCAAATGCAGATACCACATTACTCTCAGGATCCTTATGCTCCCCGACCCCCATCCTTTCCCATCTCTAGGTCCTTACTGCACAAGCATAGCATCTTGTCTATGACAGGGTTTCCTCACTGCAGAGTGCTTTGATGATACAGAAATTTAGGGTTATGTTAGGGGAAGGAGGGAGGCAAGTCCAAAAATGGGCTGCAGTGTTTTGACCTGGATACAGGAAGCACTCATACATGAAATGAAACAGCAGTCCTGAAACAGTACTTTATTCTGATTTCAACTTTGGTTGGATTTAACTTCCTCCATCCCAGGAAGTTAGAATACCAAAAGATTGTCTTGGCTTTACACAGGGAAGGTTAGTTAAGTCTCTTTGTATTTAAAAGAATAAATCAAAGTCATACTTACTGCAATTTCATGGTCTAACAAGTAGTTAAATGCTTACCTGTGTTTCTAGAGACATCTTTCCCTGCTTCAATGGTATGTCTTTGGTGTGGGAAGACAGTCCAGCCTTCTCTTCTGTTCTATACCTCTTATGACCAGCCTGCAGACTAATGGGAATGTACAGAGTTAAAATATGCAGGTCCCAAATCTGTTCCCTAAGAGCCCATTTGCAGAGTAAATATCTGTTACCAGCTGGCAAATTTTTTTCTTACTCTCTGCATTCAAAATATAACCTTGAATAAGGATACTATGTCTACTAGTTGTATGGCCATTCACAGCCTAAGGGCAGCTCTGCTGTTCACTGTAACATAACAGCAGAGCTATCAATATATTAAATGAATTTTCTGCTCGAAGCAGAAACCAAATTGAAATAACCATGTCACAAAAGAACAATGACTCCATACCAAGACACCAAAAAGACACAATGACTCATAACAGTGAGGGAATAAACCCTTCACATTCAGAAACTATGTAGTCTCCTATCTGACTCACTGCTTTCTTGGTTTCAGGCTATTTATTTGGTTTTATGACCAGAAATCAGAAAATCATGAGAAGCATTTGTGAAAATAGGCCTGTAAAGGACCAGGTTAGTCACCATCCTTTGTTCTCCATAATCAAAACATATATTGTAGTTTTTAAGTCCATATAGTTCCAGAGTAGCCAATCCCCTCCTGTTCATAAAATCTAGAGATGGTATTAATTAACCACAATATGTGAGTCAAGCATTCAATGACTGCAATGCATTACAGAAAGAGAGATTCAGAGGGTGGAATAGGGGCTGCTGCTGGCTGTGAGTTCAGAAGTAGACAACTCTTGAGGCTGCAAAGCAGCTCCAGCATCATGCCTCTCCCAGACAGGAAGAAAAAATAGTAGAAGAAATGTTATGTGTTTCTGTGGACAGAAAATTACTTCTACCACTGACAGAAAGTAGAGACCAATAATGGTCTTAAATAAAAACAAGCATTTCAGTACTGCTGACTGGGCTGGATTTAGCATGAACTATAGTCACACCACAAACACACCAAACTGCAGAGGAAAAGTAAACAAACAAACAAACAAAACCATAAAAAAAAAAAAAAAGGCAAAAAAAACCCTGCAAAATTCTGCACAGGCATTTTGGCATTACTCAGTCCTGGAGAAATTGTTTTCTCTCTTCCTGTTTACTACAACCTATATGGCTACCTGGCTGAGGTCCCCTGGATTTTCCCACAGTTGCTGGAGACACAAGTAACTCCAAGAGAACATTGAAAGTATTCAGAGGTCCTACTTTGAATTTCTTCTCAGTATCCTGGATACTTGGAGAGAACAATAATGCCAGAGAGAGCACATTTTCTACTAAAGAAAAAACAAAACAAAACAAACAAACAAACAAAAAATCTGAAGATCTCTGACTATACCCAGCCCCGTAGTGGTGATGTGCCTCACTTTAGTGCTGGGGGCCTCCTGTAATTTCCTGAACTCAAAAATTACTCCAGGGGCAATTCTGCAGTATTAGCTCTACACCACACAAAACATTGAGTTAAAAAATTGTTTTTATTTCTATGTTTCATGGTTTTCTGCATGACGTTTTTGAGCAGGGAAGTAGTTTGATTTTGAATAAGTGGAATAAAGCAGTGCCACAAATCCATTACTCCACCTATTTTTAATGCCTTGCTAAATCCAGTTCTTATTCATTCTGCTATCACAACCTAAACTGAGGGGGGTTAGAGATGGGTGGCACCTGTTTGCTGAGTTCATACTGCAGAATATAATAACACTATCTGCTAGTGTCCTACTGAATTCCCATTTTTACTGTGTTCTCATACTAGGAACTTCCAAAGTAGCAACACACACGTAGTTCACCTTTAGATTCTGCAAAATCCCCTGAAAGGTATGCAACAAAAATATGCAAATATGGCAGGTAACACAATGACATTATTTCCTGAAAACCAATAAATCAACATAGTCTTTGATAAATCCTCTTACTTAGGCAAATCCTACTTTTCAGGTAAAGAAAATGTTTCCTGGATTTTTTGAACAAAGAACTATCTCTGAAAACAAAATGCCTCTGCAGGCATAAGCACAGGATTTCTTCTTAGTAACCATAGCTAAATTTATTAGAGCCTTTTCTCTTCCACCACATGTGACAATATAGCTCCTGGCTGTTTTGACAGCACCTGAGGGCTGGAGAGAAACACACTTTCAAGCCCATAAATTGCTTTTTCTTTCAACTCAACTGGGTTATGATTTGCTAGAAAAGAAAGTTGCACAGTTCAGAAAAGAGGAAAGAGAAGTTAAAGAGACCCTTAGCAGATTCAGAGGAGGGAGAAGAGATGGCAAAGAAAAGGTCCTTTCTAATAGTACAGCCCCAAATGGGGAAAAAAAAAAAAAAAAAAAAAAAAAAAAGGTTTGTTTTCACCAGCTAAGCTTGCAACACACACTTCTGTCTTGAGGCAAAGCCAAGTGGATCTGTATAAACCAGGCTTTCCTAAGGGCCTGAAACTGGGGATGCTTTAGGGACAGACAAGCAGAGGGCACACACAGCCAGGGGACTATAACTCTCTTACTTGGATTAAGTGATGATCTGTATCCAGGTTCCCATTTTAGTGTGATTTGATAAATAGAAATACAAGTATGTACACCCTGGAAAAGTACTGGTAATAAATGCCAGATTCCCAGACAGCACTGGACTTGATCTGCCTGTACCAGCCCAGCTAAATCTGTGTCTGCACTGACAGTTCAACTGCTCTCAGTAGGCAGCTCTCAGAGGCAGAGCCTCTGCCATCAGAGGCTAATCAAACAGGTAAAAAGAGCTAAACATTTCCCAAATAATCAGCTTCCTCCTTCTTCCTGCCAGGCAGAAATCCAGGCAAAACCAGAATAAGGGTAGCAGGAAATGTTAGCAATGAGGCTAAGTAAAGCTGAACTGTCATTAAGCTTTATTTAATTGCCATTTTCTTTCCCAGCTTCTGAAATATCCACATGCAGAGCCTGTAACTTGGCAGAAATCTTTCAACAGTGGATTTTATGATACACTTCTCAAGGACTTTTATCACTAAGTCAATTTAGTGTTAAAGACACACACAGAAAAGGTACACATGAAAACTCTGTGGAAGTTATTGGAGCTTTTTCCTACTTCTTGACCGATTCTACCCATATTTAGACTTATTTGATCACTCAGTCTTTGCAGATGCCTCAGTTTGCACAGACTTACCATAATACCAGCAGGATAATATAGCCTTGCACTTTCTGTAGACTTTGCTATGACCTTGAATGCCCAAAAACTTAAGCATCATGTTTAACAAGCAACCTTTGTCTTGTGAAGAATTGTGTAAGGAAGCATTTTGTACACTTCGACCCTGTCTGAGATTCTTGAGCTCCTTTTGGACTAGGAGAGACTTTAGCACTGGTCCTTGTGACATCTGCTTCTGCCAATGACAGGTTAGAGGCTCCATCACTGTACAAATCTCTCTGCCTTACCAATGACTTTCATTACAATCTTTGTTTTGATATAAATAACATCACTTCTACTTTGTTATAAAAAAAAACCTGTATGACAGCAGACAAGACAGGAAGTAAGTTGGAAAATTACAGAGCTACCTTTTTTCCCAAAATTCTATTCTTGATGCTGGTTTGCTTTTGTCTTTAAGAAAGATCTGAATTAATACCTGAAATGAAAAAAAAAAAAAACCTCCCACAGATCCAACCTATGAAACTTTTTTTAGAAAAAATTACAAGTTGTGACAGTTCTGCCATATTTGTTGGTGCTATAGGTCTGAAGGTCAAAAACAACTGCCTTTCTTGCATTGTTACAGCAAAACGTTACACTAAGAAATCACCAACAACGCTGACACATGTATATCATAGTAACTAAGAGAGTAAGATATAGTTCAGGTCCTAAATGATCTAATCTGCTGGACCAGACTCTATGCCCTTCAAATTTTCAAAAGTGAAACTATAAAAACAAATATATATATAATGCAAATTTTATAGAAGATATACAAACATCTAAAGAAATTATATTTACAAAAGAAAATTATTGTTGATGAAAAATAAAAAGAAATACCACTATAAAGATAAATGTGGTGGGAAACAGGTGGTTTGTATGTGGAAGGTTATCATAGGTGGAATAGGTGTTATAACAAAAGACATGAGATAAGGAGGAATTTATACAGATGGATTAATGAAAAACATATCAGACTGACTGCATGTTCAACATATCATGGTGAATCAGACCATAACTAGCCCAGAGTATATGTACAAGTAGTGTTAATGGGCTGCAGGGACTGGAAGTAGAGGATGAGATTGGACAGACACCTGGCAGGGCAGGAGCTGGCAGATGGTGAACAAGTGCTGCTGACAGAGAAGACATTTACAGGCAAGGCAGGTGACTGACATTAGATGAACACTCAGAAACAGTGTTATATTATTTTGGATGCCTTCTTTGCAATATTTGCTTTTTCTTTACAAAGCTTTTTGGACTTGATGATTTCTTCTTAGTGGTAATGGGTTAGTTTTTTCTCCCTTGAGTAATGTATCTCTACACTTAGTTAATTACATTTTTTTCCTGTTTTTCATGGTGCAAAATGAAAAATGACAGAAGAGATACTGCTTTTAAAAAGAAAGGAGAAAGGAGAAAGGAAAGATGGTGAAAAAAGAAAAGAGAGATATGTAATTATCAGCATTGAAAATGGATGACATTTAGAAAATCTATTTAAATCTGTTGTATAAGCATCTGTTACCTGAAGTATTTTCGAACAAATTGTACTCAAGTTTTGGTGAGAAACTCATAATTAAAAAGTTATTTCAGCTTATGTTTTAGAAAATGCCGAGAAGGGAGCATACATTTTAGGAAAAATATGAATGCGCCTTTCACTTTTTAAGTCAAAGAGAACAATGTTCAGAATCTCACAGTAGTGAAATCAGTGTAGCTTTAACTATTCAGTATAGTCAAAATCTGACAGCAGGATAAGAATGGGTTCGACACTAATGCAAGTAAACATATCTAGAAATCTGTGGAAATACCTTGGGGCTTTTTTATTTTTGACCACTGCATTCAAACCTCACATTAGCTACAAATAATTGCATTTATTATGTTAAATTTTCAGTTTTATTTTTCATGGTTTAAGAACAAGGCTCAAAAAGAGAGGAAAAAAAAAATTAATTTGAAGGGAATTTTTACAGTCCCATTCTTTTTGTCTTATATCATGTGCTCTTTTCTTCATGTCCTCTGAAGATTTTCTAAAGTCTAGAGATCTCTTGCTTTTAGTTAATATTTTTAATTCCTACATGTAGCAAAGCGCTAAAGTAAACTGAACCAGAATTTTTGACAAAGACTTAATTCACAGATCATAAATACACTCAGTGGTAGCATTTTTGCTTAAGTTAATCTTCTTGTTCATGTAACTAGTTGTCCTAGTTCAGTAGGTGGGACCAGTTATCACTGTGTGGGATTGATTAAAGCTGTGTATTCTACCCCCATCTATTCATTTCCCAAGGACAGTGGACCATTTGCAGCCGCTTCTCAGGGA
>JAWWEE010000105.1:46119403-46130525 GCA_035221455.1 Xenops minutus | reverse complement strand
GTGTCAGGATATTTATTGTAACATCTTTCATTAAACTGTAATTCTGACTTACAATATCTCTCGTGGTAGGTCCATTTATCCTGCCAGTTTACTTTTAAACCAGCACACTAGTATTTTGCTTAGTACAGTCAATTCTAAACTAAATTAGTTATTTTAAATGAAAGCAGAAAAACATTAAATATTCACATATTTTGTTCATGTTAATAGATTCATGTTTACTTAAAAGAAATCTTACAAACAACTAAATTATTTTATTAACATGCCAAATTATACTATGTCTATAACATCCTCTTCCTTTTCCTTCAGGAAATGTGGAATATGAAAAAAAGAAAACAAACACCAAAAAATCCCAACAAAAACCCAAACAAACAACAAAAACCACCAAAAACCTAAAAAAAAAGGATCAAAATTCAAACAAGAAATTGCAAATGAGTTTCCAGCAGAAAAAAAATAAAAAAAAAACAAACAAACAGTATTCTATTTATCAACAATTTAAAGAGACATTAAATTACCAGCATCCTTTACTAAACAATACTCCATTTGAGCAGAGATCCATACAGTAATAGAAATTGTATTTCTGGGTGTTCATAGAGGAAATTCTAATTTTTTTTTTTAATATAAAGAAAGCTATTTGGGCTACAGAAACCAAACCCATAGTATTTTAGGAATACTTATCTTTGCAGCAATGCCAAAAACAGTGTTTGTACTTTTCTAATTGAGGTCTTTAAGGAAATGCAGGACACCCTGCATTCACGCCAAGGATTCCCTAAAATCTAACATCTGCCAGGCTTCAAAAATGACAGAAAATTACCTGCTAGAATATATTTTATATTTGTAATGTTCCTGCTGCTTGGCACACCTGGCAAATGATATGTCTTGAAAACAGACCATCTGTGATGCAATATGTAAAGTATCTATAAAATGACCAAACTTCATTAAAAAGAATGGTAAAGAATTTTGTGATATGTGCATATATTTAACAACACAGGGAACGGGACACATGCCAACTTCTTTAAAGGGGATGGACAAAAGTACAGGGCAAAAGAAAAACAGAAGAGGTAAACAGAATGTTGTTGAAACTTGCAAAAGTTGAAATATTAGTACTACCTAAGCAATACATCAGCCTACCCTTCACCAGCATTCCGTGGCTTCCAGATCAGATGAGCATTGGGTGGATGCTCTAGTTCAAGGACTGCTCCTAAATGCTTCAGTCTGAATTATGGTACAGCACCATATGAAATAATCCAGGGGTTACTTCCCTGTCACCATTACCCTGGGTATACCATGTGGTCCCACCAAATTCAGTGAAAATAACCTCAGTTTAAAATAAATAGGATGTTCTACCATTCCAAGTGTTTAAATTGCTTGTATTATTCTCACACACCCTTAGACTCCTAAATTGGCTCATCTGTAGAGTACATTTGAATAATTTGGTCAATTATTTCTTTATCATAGGAGAATTTACTTATTCTGTAAATCTTACGGCTAATGGTTAGTTTTGGGTACTCTAGCAGAATTATTTTACAAGCTGATCTTATGAAATTCCCTATTTTTAGATCGAGGGAAGACACACTATTCTGTCAGTACCAGTCTGTCCTACTCTTTGAGGAACAAAATACAGTATTGTTTAAATTGAATGTTGACTGCAGAGCCAGAATTATTCAAGAAAAAGCATCTATTTCATAATTGAGAACAGAAAGATAAAGTCCAATCTGGGATATTTATCCTGGATGAGTCATTGCTTCTCCTCATAAATGTAGGTGCTATTGCTTTTTCTAGCTGATCTATCCCCCCTGGAAGATACAGCAGTCCTGAAGACCATCTAAGATCATCAGGTCCAACCACTAACCCATCACTGTCGAGTCAAATACTAAACCATGTCCCTGTTGTCACTAAATGTTACTGTGTCACTAAACCATGTCAAGCAGGGCCAGGGCTGGTGCCTCAGGCTCTGCATGGGGCTTTCAGGGACTCAGCCCTGAGGTTTGCTGGCTGGCTCTGTCTGCACCTGCCAAGTTCTTCCTGTGACTTCATTGCTGCTTGGCTTAGCTGTAAAAGCCATCCTTCACATGAAAATAACACCAATCAAACTCACCATGTAGACTACAATCTGAATGACCTGGACTTTAAGAGCAATGAGGAAAGAATAAAGTTTTAGAAAAACACATAAAAATTACCCCAGGCAGATCCTAGAGGGAAGACATGGAAAGAATTGATTTTAACATTATCTTTGTTTTGGCAAAGACTTCAGAATGCTGATTTCCTACTCCTGCAAACAGACCCCATCATCATCCTTAGAACACAGAGGGCAGCAGTATGAGGAATGTAGAGACTTTGCAGCTCAAATAGTCATTAACTAAAATCCATTTTGTTACATCTCTTGGCTTGAGTAACCTGTTGGAATCTATCTAGTAGGATTGTATTAAACAACTGTTTTCAAGACAGTGATCAGCTGGAACCAGAAAATTATTTCCAGATTTTTCCGACATGAAAAAATCTCAAAGTAAAACAGGGATACAAATCCAATGGTTCAAAGAAATGCAGATGTATGGTGTGACTCAGCCAGCCCCAAACTTCACAGCTCAAATCTTCACTCCAGCTATTTGAAGTCATCATATATGAGCTTCTGGCTCAACACCAACAGAACAAGTATGGCTAGACTGAATCACTGATCAAATTGTAAAATTATTATTTTTATTGTAGGCAGTGTGTTTGTATGAAAAAGCATAATGCTCTTAACCTTACAGCATATTGGAAAATGTTTGCACTGATAGGCAACAGGTAATCTCAAATAAAATCAACTTTCTCTAAAGTGAACATAAACCATGAACTTTCCCCACCACCTTTTCAATCTCCTTCAGATAAATCCTGAACTTTGTTTACATAGCATAATTGAATTGAAGACAAATCCCTTTTTCATATCAAAACATATCTCCTGGGTACAATCAATGAGCAATCAATTACAAAGATCCGTGTTAGTTCATCTGTTACATGACATGACTCTTTAAACAAACCTATTGACCAGCACACAGCGCTTGAGATCAGTACAATCCTTCCTCTTCCCTCTCCCAAGAGAGATTAATAAAGACAGATTCCCATTGAAAATGGTGAATAAAATAGCAGGCAAGATGCAGTTGCATTCTTCCTTAACAGTAATCTTTAGGAAAACAAACCTTTCAGCAGGGAAGTCTTAAAATAAAAATCCACTTATGGCAAAGGCAAACCGCAATGTCTCCTCTTCCAGCAAAGGTTACACTCCCCATTCAAGTAAGAGCAGCTAGGATTTGTCCCACTGTCTTGAGCTTAAACCCAACAATGTGGCATTAAAAATGCCAGCCTGTCTCAAAATCAAAGCTCATAAATTCACCCTTGAGATTCCGCTTTGATGAATCCTTCAGTTTCCAAAATGTGTAACATGAATTATGGCACCTACTAGCTGTGTAGCACATCACACTTGATGATTTTACCTGCCTCAAGACAGGGCATAGGCAGATGCCTGCCAGCAGCTCCGTGGGGTTGGCCAAGGGCTACATGCCCTATGCACCCCCAGAGACCTTGCAGATTTACCCCCTCACCCATGCTTGTACCTCTGCTCCCTCATAGGCACAGTGAGGGTCCCCCCGCCCTCTGCTGAAGCTGTGTAAGTGCCTAAAGGCAGACTACACAGCTGCCACAGCCAACCCTGATCACCTTCCAGTTCCAAAAACAGTGAATCAAGTGTAGAGGTGGAAACTCTGGGGATGGCAAGCTGGCAGCAACAAAGATGAATAGCAGGTCAAAAAATGATCCTGTCTGGCAGTGAAATCAGAAGAGGACAACTTCTCCATCCCTGTCAGGGTACAATAGAACAGGGTAATTATTTAGCAGCAGATTAGGGGGTTTACAATAATGTCATGATTTACAGCTATTTTAATGTGCCTGAGATAACCATTAGATTGGCAAAAAAATTGTGTAGTTGTGTAAATTCCACTGAAGACACTTTTGTTTGAACATGAGGGCAAAATGTTCAGCCTGTGGAGGCTTTTGAATCTGCAGAGCTGTGAGCTCCAGTTTTGAGCTGGAGGTTTAGCTACTTGAATTTTCAAGAGTGCAAAGCTCCAAGAAGTAACAATTCCATTGTGAAGAGAAATGATACCCCTCTAAGAGGGGGAACACTTGCTAACTGGGCAAAAAAACAATGCCTCAGATCCTTCACTAGCAAAAGAACACAGTTGCATTGATTTGGGCAACGTTTTGTTTAGCTACAGTCATTTACATCAGCCTCAGGAGCTGTCAATATGATTAACACCTCTTAATTTCTTGAAAATTGATTGATTTCCATGCAGTTTGTAAGTACTGGAACTGCAGAAGCCATAGCTGTCATTGTGGCATCTGACCTTAGTTCTGTTTTCAGGACTTATCTAATCAAAGATCACTGCACAATGCATCCATCTAAAATCTGTCAGTCCAAACACCAGCAATGTTAGGAGTCAAACAGTATATGATAAAAAAATCCTAATTATACATACACTGATGGTTTTGTGTCAATGACATTGTACATAGGCTTTTGAAGAGAAATGCCATAAAAAGAGCAACATTTTTAGAGCACAAGGACTGAAGATAGAGGGAGCTGTATGAAATACATGGAAAGAAAGGAATGCAAATAAAGTTATAAAGAGGAAAACAAGTGGTCACTGGACAATTTAACTGTTAAGATTTACAAAGACAGTGCAGCATCTTCATATCTAAAAAAGCAGCAGACTACATGTGACTACAGATGTCTGATTTTCAGTACCTTTAAATGATCTCTTTAGCATTAATTCTATAATCCACATCTTAAAATATTTTAAAACTTCTGGGCAAGAAGGTTATTATATATTGGTTTTGTCACTCTTTTCATAATTTTAGGATTCATTTTGCTTATTTTGTCTAGGATCATTACGGTACAAACAATCCTATGTTATATTTATCCTGTGATAAGATTCCCTAGACATTTTGTATAGATGGAGATTCTGTTTATGTGAGAGATACCACAAACACAGGAAGTCATCTGAAAATCCCTTGCTCTGAAAAATGATTACAGCAGCTTTCAACTGCACTCAAATAAAAAGTGAATATTTTAAAGCAGAAAAATAAAACTCATAGGAGACACTTGTCCTCAAGGATTTTTAACAGCTTATGAAAATGTCTTGTTTGTCCCACTAGTCTTCACTACCAATAAGCATGCCTTAAAAGTCTTGAGGAGAAAGAAAATGTGCAAAGGGCATCCATGATGAGGATTAAATATGCTCAGCCCAAACCTTTAGAATTAATTTCAGACGCTAAAATGACAGACAATTCAATGATGTGAGGCTTGAAAGATGGAAATTACCTGAACTGCAGTCTGCATTTTAAGGTAAAACCAAAAGGTTCTGTAGTAAGGCAGAGTTTATTGCCGGGCAGTGTCCCAAGTCTTCCACACCAGATCATTCTGCTTCTCAGCCAGTGGAAAGAAAATAAACCAATTCAGACCCTGCAGCACATTTAATTTCAAATTGACTGGTGATTAACAAGTGAAATATGTACACAAACCAGCCCATATGGACACCACTGTTATTACAGTATTAACTGCTGCCCCAATCCAATTTATTTATAGTGAATGAGAATTTATTGATCCTCAAGAGCTTATTAACATGTGAACAAATCAAATGATGAGTTAATTAAACCAAACACTGTTAAGATTTCCAGATTACAGTCTCTGGTCTAGCTAGAATTACTTTTCTGAGCAGAGTTGTTAATGACAGATTATCTATAAATAAGATTAAAAGTTTAAAAGAAAGAGAGGTTTTCCCAAAGTACAAAGTTTCAAAAATATGGAAATACAAATGCCACATTCATGAATGCCAATTATAATCAGTACCTTGCATCCTAGCATCCCCCTAGTATTTGTGTTATTAAAACAAAACAGGCATCTTAATTAACCTATTTCCAGTTTCTCTAATACTAAGTAAACCTTGGGTATTATAAAATGTGAACATAATGCACACCAACATAGAAACATATTGGTGGCTATTTCAGAGATTACAGAATCTGGACAAGACCTTTCTCAGAAATAGATGTTTAAAAGGATATATGTCTCTGAGAGGGATCAGCAGAGACCCAGCCAAGCTTTCCTAGCCAAACCATAGAACAGGCTTTACCAGAAAATGTACTCTCCTTTTGGCATATAGATCTGAATTCAATTCCCATCACTGCCATATCCCTATTTCTGTATCTGCACAAGTCCTACTGAACAGTGGCATTTAGCATAAGATCACTCTATGTATCCCAGGCTTTTTTTGCAATGCAATTCTATTTTTCTTACCATGTTTTTTAAGCTTATGAAAACATTCCTCTACACTCTATGAAAGACAGAAGAATATTCTGGAATAGACGGTCAAGTTGTGTTGCTCTTATCAGGCTTTCCAAAGAGCACAGTGCTAGATATCAAAGAGCATTGTGAACAAATTTGGTTTTAATTAATATTTTTAATTAATATTTTTCTTTTACCTGTAAGAGAAATAAAACCTGTTGGTATTGGTTTAACCTTTAAAATAATACCAAGCTAGGGTGGAGTGTCAGTCTCCTGGAGGGTAGGAGGGCTCTGCAGAGGGACCTGGATGGGCTGGATAGATTATCTCAGTGGAGTAGTATGGTGTTTAACAAGACCAAGTGCTGGGTCCTGCACTTTGGCCACAACAACCTCATGTCCTGCTACAGGCTGGGGACCAAGTGGCTGAACAGCAGCCAGGCAGAAATGGACCTGGGGGTTCTGATTGACAGAAAGCTGAACATGATCCATTAGTGTGCCCAGGTGGCTAAGAAGGCCAAAAGCATCCTGGCCTGTATCGGCAATAGTGCAGCCATCAGGACCTGGGAAGTGATTCTTCCCCTGTACTCGGCACTGGTGAGGCTGAACCTCGAATGTTGTGTCCAGTTCTGGGCTCTTCAATATCAAAGGATATTGAGCTGCTGGAGCATGTCCAAAGAAGGGTAATGAGGCTGGGGAAGGGACTGGAGCACAAGTCCTGTGAGGAGTGGCTGAGGGAGCTGGGGTTGTTCAGCCTGGAGAAGAGGAGATTCAGGGGAGATCTTATCACTCTCTACATATCCTTGAAAGGAGGTTGTAGCCAAGTGGGTCACAGTCTCTTCTCCCAGACAACCAGCAGTAGAACAAGAGAACACAGTCTTAAGCTATGCCAGAGGAGGTTAGGTTAGACATTAGGAAGAAGTTATTTACAGAGAGAGTGATCAGACCTTGGAATGGGCTGCTCAGGGAGGTTGTGGATTCATTGTCCCTGGAGGTGTTTAAGAAGAAACTGGATGTGGCACTTAGTGCCATCACGATCTCGTTGGTAAGGTAATGTTAGGTGAAAGGTTGGACTTGATGATCTCAGAGGTCTTTTTCAATCTAGTTGATTTGGTGATTCTGTGAAAAATAATTAAAGTCATTCCCAAAGGTAAAATGTTCATTTTAAATCAACCATTTGAAACCTTATTAACTTTAAAATTGGAACATTACAGCTAACTTTCTTCCCCTCTGCCTACCCTAAAAATCTGATGAAGTGAACTCCAGCACACCAAATCCAAATTTGTGTTTCTTTATTAGGAAAGTGCCACCTTCACTCAGTGCCACTGCCAATTTCCTTGAAAATCTGGTTTTAAATGTTACATAAGGAGTTGCTGAATGCTGAGCACCACAGTGTGGGCTGAGCAGCTGAGATCTTCCCCCACATACACAGAGGTGTCTGTGTGTCATATGCCTGTTTTCATCTAAACCTCCTGGTTCTCTCTGCCTCTCTGTCTCTTGAGCCTTATTAGTAGAACTTTTAGATCATCTCCAGTATTACCTGACAGCCAAGTTTCTGTACAGAATTTTTTTTCCTCATACAGCCTGTCAAGAAAAAAAGGAGGCAACAATGAAAACTTCTTGGCTGATTTGAATATTCAAATCCATGGTGCTTGGAGGAGCTTCAAAGTAGGGGAAAATAGTCTACTCTGCTTTACATTTATCATTAAAAGCAGTAGAGCAAATGCTAAGAGAATGATGTGAATAACAACAGAATTAATATGATTCCAACAACTAACAGAGTGTGGTGAATGAGCTTGAACCCCGTAATCAAAGTAGTAATAATTTGTTACAGGATCCAAAGAAGGTAAAGGCCTGAGCCATAGTCAGGCCAAGAACTCCTTCAGAAAACCCAGAAAGAGTCAGTGTAACCCAGTGAGCATCAGTGTATATGAGTTTGGAACATTGTGGTCAACACATGAATAGCAGATGTTTTTTCCAAGACTCATGAAGAAAGTCATGGGTAAAATGAACCTCATGCATATTCTTCCCATGTAATTTGACTATTAGTCAACCACTTTATCCCAAAAATATGAGAGTTTTAGCCTTCTTTGAGCTCTCTCTCGGCACAGTAGTGTGGATGTATGGTGGTGGTCTCCTTTATGGCTGGGGCACTCTCAATTTTGAGATTCCTTATCTGAGACTAAGAGATCCTTCCTTACATAAGGTGGAGAGATCTCTTATTCACAATCGATCCTTGCTAAGTTGCTGATAACATGCTAAATCAACACTAATGAAATTCATGCATCTCTTCCATTAGATATAAACCATTTTCCAAGTCTAGGATTGGGCCTAGCTTCACCTAAGCCCAACTCAGTCAGGAGTTTAGAAAGCAAGGGGGTCCACTCTCAACCTCGTGAATCAACAGTAGGGTGTCCCTTATTCTTTTGCTTCTTCAGTCTCTGTGTATTTTATTCTAATTTATAACTCAATTTTCCTTTGTGTGTTTCGCCCATATAGTAAGCAATGGAGAGAACCTTGCCATGGAACTTTTCTAAGTCACACTTTTATAAAACTAAAATGCTTATGGAGAACCAATGAAAATTTTCTGAGTTCTGCTGCTAAATAAAAATGCACATGAATTCCGCAACATCAAATCAGCTTCAGCTTCTGCTTCCATCGTCACTGTTTTCTTGCCTTATGGCAGAAAATAATTGTCAAACTTCAACGTTTACCTACTTTGATGGTAAAAGAGTCTTTCCAAACTATAATAGCAGCAGTCAACAGGATAGTAGTACCTGATCAGGCCTCTTTCAACCTGGTGGTTATTTCCTAGTAATATCGTAATCACTTTCCTATAAAGCTTTCTTTTAAGAGGCATTAAACACGTCGGAGGTGGCAGCAACTCTAAACTGACATGGCTTTACTTGAACCAAGGCAAGATAACAAGCTTGTCTAATATTACTTGAGGGTGTTGCTCAAGGGGTCTGCAAATAGGTATAAGAATATATAAAAACACTTTAGTGTGGTACTGCAAATCATTTAATATTTAAATAATGTATGTTACAAATGAGTGGCAATTCAGTAGGGAATTATTTCACAGATCTAGGAAGAGTCAATTTATTGTATGCCTCTTGCAGAACATTAATAGCTGCCATCAAAATACCAGTCTCTGTTTTCAGTTGCTTTGTTTGAAAATTGTTGGCAACTGATCTATACTATTCACAATGAAACATTCATGTATGAAATGCCCCAGGACTAGTTCCACAGAAAGATACATAGAAGACTAAGTGATTACTGTCAGCTCTTCCAACAGACTTGATTTGCACCAGCACTTTTGCCATTTTATAGTGAAAAAACTACCTTGATGGCCATGATACCATGATTAAATCTTGTGGGAAGGACTGCAGGTGTACCTTTCTCACGAGAAAAAATTAGGTGGTGTACCAGAAGACATCTGTAATAGTGACTGCAAAACCCTACATGCATAACAGGTATTGGCTTTTAACAGATTTTGCAGGTTGCACCAATCTTGAAAGGTGTCATCTGTGCTTCTGTGCATGAATTTTGCTATTTTCATACCCAGAAGGTGAAATGACAAGATAGAATGCAAGTTACAGAACAAAGACATTAAGAAATCAGAGAGGATGAATCATCCTTTGACCTGTTATGTTTTGCAATTAACCTATATTGCTAATAGATGACTGAATTGTCTCCTTGCAGTACATTTTGGAAGAAAAAAACACAATTGTGTTTCGTAAAACACATTAGGCATACTTTGCTGTAACTGAAGGAGTTGAAGAATATTTCCAATTAAAAAAAAAAATAATTAATACATTCACAAACAAATCTTTTGGGATTGCTGGTTTCAGGTTAAGAATAGCCAAGCTGACTTGGATAAAATTGTCAACACAGGCATTTGATTTAACTGATTTTAACTAATTTTGTTTATTTAGGCAATCTAAGCTCAGTTATTTGATCCTAAAAACTCCAGCCTTATGTCCCAATAGAAATGCAGGGAAAGTGCATAGGAAAAATCATTGCTGCTGCACAACAAGAAAAAGAGCTCTGTTGGTAAGAGGCTACAAGGGAAATTATCGCAGGCTCAGTGCTGTGCAAACCATAAGTTATGGGAAAAAACTTGTTCTTACTCTGTTGCAATACCGATTCAAATTGCTGTTTGACAATACCTTTTTCTGACAGCAGCGTTATAAGCCAAGCTTAACCAGACAGTGTAGCCACAAGTTGTCTGCTGCTTTAAGCACACACAAAGACTTCAGTCTCATGGGTTTTTGGTAGGCACTTTCATACCCGATTGATAAGTTGTGAGAATATAGATATTTTATGAATTTTTGTTATGAGAATACTGAACTGATCAAACACCACTTGCAAAAATAAGGCTAAAAAATTTTAGGAACATATGTTCTAGATGTGTAACTACTGGCATTTGGGTGAATAGTCCAAATAAACAATGAAATTGCATCCAACAACAGACTAATGTAACAAAAATGGCAGAGGAAAGCCCTTATAGCAGCTGGGCTGAGAACAGGAAAGTACAAAAACACATACCAAGGTTGGTACTTTGGCAGAGTGCCATGGGTTTAAGATTGGCTTCTGTTGAAAGCCTCTGGAAGTTTCCCTCCATCCTATAGAGCAGAGCCAAGGAGGGCCAGCTCCGAGGAAAACTTCCCGCTTTCGAACCATTAAGTTACACCCCTGTATGAAAACACATTTAAGAAGTTGTTGTGCAGTTAGAATGAGGGCAGCCATGGGTTAACAACATCACAACGCAGACATCAAGGTCAGTGCAGGAGGAGAAGAGGAGAAAGAGGGGGA
>JAWWEE010000105.1:46063245-46119303 GCA_035221455.1 Xenops minutus | reverse complement strand
AGTTGTGATTCCCCTGTGACCGTGGGGACAACTGTGGTGAAGCAAGCTGTCCCCTTTGCAGCCCACAGGAAAGCCCCCTGAGACAGAAACTGCCGCTTAAGTTTTGGACTGACATCTGCGAATGGCTGACCCAGCAACAACTGACTGTAAACTTTCCATTTCCCTGTCCCCTGAACATTCAGGGAAGGAGAGGGTATGGACAGACCGAGGGGTGGTGGTGAAAAGGTGTTTGTAACTTGTTTCTATTTCTTATTTTTAGTTTTTAGTTTGTTAGTAATAAATTTCAGCATTATTCTAAGTTCTGCTTTGCCTGTGGTGTTAATCAAAGCTCCTCTTTTGGTTATCTCTAGCCGTAAATTTCGAGCTGGTTCTTTTTTCCCTTCCCTTGGGAAGGGGAAAAGGGGCGGGGAAAGGCCTTGAAGAAGTTTTGCCGGACACCAGGCGCTTATTCAGGGTGAAACCTCCCCACAGAGAAAAAACTCATTCCCTCTGCGCAGTGTTTAACTGCCATCCAGCCTGTCCCATGCCAGATGAGATCAGCTTAATAAATGCATGAGTACAGGAATAGTCGATAAGATATGTAATTATAGTATTTATGGTTTTGATAATCATGTCCTTGTCATTAGCTGTTATTCCACATATCAAAGGGCTGTAACCTGTTCTCATATTTTAACACTATGTTGAAATATTTTTAGGGCTAATCATAAAGGTTACCCTACTAAATCAGTGTTGAAATTTCTTGTAATTAATTCTGGCATCACAAAGACATGAAGATGCAGTTTTTGCCCCAAGCTGACCTTGGTGCCCACCAGCCATATTGCAAGGAGCTATATATACACAGATGAATTTCTCCCTTTGGAATATTGCACTCACTCTTGAAAGTTTACCAAAATTTTCTGGCATATATTATTTTGAAGAGCTTAGATCTACTTAGTAGAATAAATTGTGATGTATTATCTTCTCTTATTGAATAATTTGGCTGGTGACTTCTCATGCTCTTAAGAAAGGTCCATGCTGGAGTGCAAATTAGGAATAATGTCTCCTCAGGATACTACAAAAAAGATCTTTACTGTGAGAGTGGTGAGGCACTAGGACAAGTTGCCCAGAGAAGTCATGGATGCCCCATCCCTGGAGGTGTTCAAGGCTAGGCTGTGTGGAGCTCTGAGCATCCTGGTCTAGTGGAAGGTGTTGGAACTTGATGATCTTTAAGGTCCCTTCCAACCCAAACCATTTTATGATTCTATGATGCAGAAATATCTGTGTGTTGGGTGCTTGTCTGGGAAGTCAGCAGTTCATCCATTAGGAGCTGGATGCGTTCTGAGCTTTCTAAAACTAGTGCAGAAGAAATATTCTTTTTCTGCAGTTCATATATGTTTGGATTTTTTTTTTTCTTAAGGGTTAAATTATACCATTATTTGCCCTGAATTCACATTCTACTCAATAACATTTATCATTTACAACTAGTTAAAAATATTTCATTATAGTAAACAGGGAATAGAAGATCTACCTAAAAATAACTCAACAGCTTTATAATAAATAGGCTGCACTTCTGAACTTATAGGCTCTATGGTCTTTCCTACAATACATTGAGTGTTGAAAATTCTGGGAAATGTGTACACATTTCGTTTGACCCCAAACCTTTACCTTGGTAATTTACCATAGCCAGGAACTACAGAATGGGACATTTTCACAGTATGCACAAAGTTTTTGACTTGAATTGAAAAATGATCTCAATTTAAACTTACCTTTCTGTAAGTCCCATTTAAATCAAAATGTGTCCATAGTCACTTCTGACTAGAGGTGCCCAGACAGGATTTCCAGGAAAAGGATGGATCTCTCCAAAGCAAGCTGAGGTGACCTCTTCAGCCAGATTTGTCACCCCTGACATGCACCTTAGGACAATGACATGGCATCAGTCAGCTACTGCAGGGTAGGGTATATCCTGGAAACCACACAGACACCAGCATAAATTATAGCAGGTCACAGGAAAACTTCAGTAGCTGCAGCATGAGGATCAGTAAGTGTCTTCATGATGATTCCAGGTACTAAATGCGACTCTATATTTGCAGAATTATGGCTTGGTTAATAGAGGTTAAAAAAAAAATTAAAAAAAATTAGTAAGGGTGTCAGCATAGATTTAAATACTCAAAAACTAAAGGCAGGACACTACAGACTTACAATGAGATCACTCCTGCTCTCAGAGTCCAGTGGAAAGCAGTAGCTGACACTGTACACTTAACAGTGAGACTTGTCAGACCATTTCCAGGTGGAAGGGAGCAATCTCTAGGAAGCTGCCCATTGCTTCAAGTTAAATTGTCATCTTCCAGTTAAGTTATATTATTCCTGAGGTTTAGCACATGACTACATTTTAGGAAGAAATAAAAATTTCAGTTGGGTCAAAATACACAGCATATCATGGTGACTAAATTTCACTATGGAGATACACAGGAAAATAGACAACACATTCAGCTTGGGCTTCCAGCCAGCTAGAATGACAAAAAAATGTGTCAACAGCTTACTTAAAATAAATTGAAAAAAATAAAATACTGACACAGAGTTATGCAACAATCCCAGAAAAAATTTCAAGTCAATTTAGAGCAGTACATTTGGTCTCCTGATTTCCTTTCTCCCCAGATTTCATGCAGCAGGTTTAAAGGGCTGCGAGGAAGCTGAAATAAGGCTAGATTCACAATCCCCAGTGGAGGATATGTTACATGATGGGGAATGTCTTCCTGTTGCTGCCATTGAAGGGATTTTCAATTTTAAATTGTGCTCACAGGAGTGAATTGAGGAGTTCAGAAGTCTTTGTAATAATTGCAAAGGAATTTAGGCCAAGTATTTTGACCCACACTTTTCAAAAATATTTCAAGGGCTGATTACTAATCAAGTGCTGGATATTTACAGTGGAGCTGTTTGAAAATCTAACCTTTTATTCCTGTGCAGCTCTAGAATTTTAGCTCTTCTGAACTCATTAACCACAGAGATCTCTTGTCATATTCCTCATGCAACTGGTGTATTTCTATTCTTCTAGATCAAGATTTAAAATTGATACATTTTGTTGAGTGCTTATCAGAGAAGTGTCTCATAGCCTAAAAGTAATATTGACCTCTCTCAGGGCTTCATTTTCTGTCTGCACAGCATGCTTCTCATGAATTTTGTTTTGTAACTCAGCACTGAAAATGCTTGTCATTACTCAGATTCTTCCCTATAGAATGACTTTCAAAACAGGTAAAGGAAAACTTCCTTGCAGATAAGAGACCTACAGCTGGCTTAGAAGAGAAACATTTTTATTTCAGCCCTGTAAGTGGTAAATTTCCTGGCACTTCTTTCTTACAGCATAGAGAGCGCAGTGATAAGATCTGCTCCTGAAATCCAGGGCCCAACTTCAGTGCACCAGTGTGGGCTTTCATAGAACTTATGTCACACTGATTTTGTTACCGGCAGCTAAGCAATTACTTTAGAAAAGCATTCAAGAGATGAGGACAAAAAGAATCATGCAGCAGGGAAAATCTCTCTGAAGCTTAAAGCCAACATTTTGATTTTACTTTAATTTGCATCAGAAGAAATTTTTTTTAACTACCAGGAGAGTCAATGGAGTGACTCCACTAAAATGCTTCAGCCATTGAGTTTCCAGGTAGCAACAATTCCTCATATGTTCCTGTGATGAAGAGTACTAACCCAGTGAGGAATATTAGGGCAAAAATGAGGAGCTAAACCAGTACATTTTTCACCAGTTGTATGACCTAGAATCCACTACATATTTAATGAATTAAGATAGAGATTAAATTATGTTTACTTTGGAAAGTTAAATATGAGACAAAACAATAAAGCTTTGTTAATTACTGTCATGCATGCCAATTACATTTCAAGGTTTTGTTTAATCTTGTGATTTGAGACACTAGATTTTGACTTTCTGATTCTCACTCACTCATTTTCAGAGCAACATAAAGAAACCCTGAATTTCATTTTCTGGCACTGCCACAGTGCTTCACCTTTAAACTACCACCAGTCACTTATCTTGAGGGGCATTCCTCACTTTCCATTCACTTATCATGTAATAGAAACTCACAAACAATCAAACCTTTGCAAAGTCAACTGAGAAATCATTGATTTCAATTTTTTTCCCTGTTTTCCCAGTCTTCTGACAAAATCAAGGCACAGATGGTGGGAGTGGAGGGTGGCAGATGGGGGGAAGTGATGCAGGGAGGGAATTCCCTTCTCTGACTCCTAAAATTGCATTGAGCAATTCTGAAATACAGAGTGAATAGAGTTGTATGCAGCCACAGGTTTCACACTTTAATCCAGACCTTTTCTAAGGTTTTTTTTCCTAATCCAGACCTTTGGATTCTAAATGAAGAAAGTGTATTCCATGGGAAAAAAAAAATTAACAAGATTGATTAATATAGGATTATATATTCATAGAATGGTTTGGGCTAGAAGGAGCAACAAGCAAGAACATCTTCAATTCAATCAGGTTACTCAGACCTCTGTCCAACCCAACCTTGAATGTTTCCAGGAATGGGATAACTATCACCTCTCTGGGCAACGTGCTCCAGTGTTTCACACCTTCATCATAAAAAAACCTAAAAAAACCCCTTTTCCTTATATCTAATCTGAATCTACACTGTGTTAGCTTAGAAGCACTACACCCCTTGTCCTATCGCAACAGGACACACTAAAAAGCCTGTCCTCATCTTCTCTTAAGTCCCTTTTAAATACTGAATGGCTGCAATAAGAGCCCCCTGGAGCCCCCTCTTAATCAGGCTGAACAACCCCAATTTTTTCACACTTTCCTCATAGGACAAGTGTTCTATCCAGCTGATAATTTGTGTGCCCCTCCTCTAGGTATGCTCCAAAAGGTCCATGTCTTCCCTCTGCTGGGGACCCCACAGCTGGACGCAGTACTCCAGGCACTTACAGCAAAGGTTCTCACTTACAGGCATGACCATTATATTCAGGTTAGGACTTTCAAACACAGTGACAAAGCAGCTCTTTCTAGCAGAGACTGAGACTTTTTGAATCTGGTCCTCTCTGGGCATTTGGGAAGCCATTACTTAGGACCCATAGGGATACCAAACACACAACAGTTGTACAACATAGACAGACAGTGCAGACAACACAGACTGCATTTGTTGATCATTGCCCCTGCAATCCTGGAGCTCCAGCTTCAGATTCTGTGAGAGTAAAATAATGCACAACAAGAGAAAGCAACCCTTTCACAAAAACACATCATGTGAAATCATCATTAGGACCTTTACTGGTCTGATTCTTATCTCTGCTGATTCCAACTGAGCAACTTCTGCTGGTGCGAATGAAATCAGAATCCAGTAGAGCATCTCCAGAGGAGATCTTGAGTGTTTATTACTTAGGGATATGATTTATTTTTCCCTTTTATGGACTGAATTACCAAGTCCTTTTTATGCAAGTAATTTTCCTGCTTACACTGAGAGCAAAGGAATTGCCTGTTTCCCCCTTATGGGCTGTTAATATTTGTATAGCTGCCTACAGCGTTGTATTTTCATTTGGATATGTTTGAGCTGAACACAAAAGCTTAATACTTGTCATAGAATTCCCAGCAGAACTTGACACCTATTCCCACGCTATTCTTGTGTATTTTGGCATTTGCAATCAATATTTGTCTTGTTTGTCAGCCTGCTGCCATCCAGTTCATTCATTACAAATCCAGCCTTTAGAGAAATATTATGCAAAAAGATTTGCTGTAAGTCTTACTTGTCCTAACAGCAATCCATAGAACAGAAAAACTAAGTTGTTATAATTTAGGTGGGTTTTCCCCCCTTTCAGTCATCTTTTCTTCCAAGTTCTTGGGTAGGAGTACCCAAACTTCTGTCCAGGTTATGCCTCATACCTTCTCACAGGGATATTCAAGGAGCCCACAGCACTGTATATTTTCAACTTGTGACCAATGTGTGCTTGTCCCAGAGCCAACAGACACTCCTGACAGCCATTCATGACGTGCAGTTATCTAATGAGCCGGATGTTCATGTCTGAATGGTACATCTGCAAGGTGATCAGTGGAAGGCTGATGCATCAGGTCACACTGCCATGTGAAACTGAGGAAAGAGGATTGAAAGGAGTCAGCCATCAGAACACTGAACTGTTTGTGCAGACTGGATTTGGCCTGTGGCAGAAGTACACTGCTCTTTTTAGGAGTACAATACCTGCTTCTCACTTTGCAAGGAGAGAATAAACAAGTTCTCATACACAGCATCCTCCAAATAGTGTGAATGGTTATCATTCTCAGGTAAAAGCTAAAACTCTGAATGCAATTCCACTGCATCAGTGAAACCTTCTGGATTAGTTAATCAGTTTTACCTGCAGAGGATAAAATTCTGCTTTATAACAAATACAACATTGTCAAAAGCAGTAAAAAGACATCAGCAGTTACAGAGCTAAAGACAATAGCATAGGTAAATTGGAGATGTAGTAAATTCAACAGTGACCTCCCCTTAAACTCCTCCATTCCTTCACAAAAAGGTGAAAAAAAGGGCATACAGCCATTTCTTTTGGTAAGAAATAAAATACTTGTAGTGGTGCAGCAAAATCACAGTGCACCAGTACTAAAAGTGCAGAAAAGTATCACTGTTTACAGAAAGAATTAACAAATCCTGAGGGCTGGCATAAACTGTAAGAACCAAAAGTCTACGTATCAGAAACACAGAGTAAGAACTTCTACTGTGAGCTTCAGCCTTAGCAATTTGAAGTAATGAAAGAGGAAAAGGATAGTGTAGTGTGGTTGTCAGGCACCGTAAAAAAAACCCAAACCCAACACATAAATCTTTGTTGTGGTGCGTGCTTGGACAGATCAGTTCCAGAGGCATTTCAAATATGTACTGGAAAGAGGAACCCCAAGTAGAAAACAAGTATATGTATAAAATGAAGAAATGGAGAGTGGCTTTAAATTTGTTCCCCAAAAAAATTGAAGTATTCCCAAATCATGGATGTTTTGGAATAGCTTTTTGATGGAATTTGTAAGAACAAAATCAAATCAAATATTTTTTTAAAAAATATATTGATCAGTTTACATAAGTAAGGTTCTTGGCTTAGATCCAGGCAGTTTGGTGTGTATGCCTAATGCTTGTAATCATGAAGCTTTGCATCAACAGATTTCCCCCCCTTCCCATGCCCTCCCCACTCCACACACACACACCCCTAAAGCACTTGTAGAGTGGGAATGACTTGGTTCCACATTTTTGTAAATCAGCCTGAAGTCCTTTCCTTGTTCTGGCCCTTGGTACCTTTGTGCTGCAGATCAGTCAGAGAAAGCCCTAGGATGAGTCAGCCCACGCCCATACCCATCCTGGTAAATTACTGTAAATTACTGAAGGGATTAATGATGTGTAGTCTCATGCTCAAGAGACTCAGTCTTAGACCATTAATCTATCATATGCTTCACTAAGGCACAGAGCCTATTACAGATAAAATTTAAGAGGACTATTTGTTGATCACTGCAATACTTCTGTATTATTTTTAATTGCTAGTTTTTCTTTGCAATTATACTCACTAGAGCTGAGAAATACGAAAACGACCAAGTAGAACAGATAACACCAGTTCAACTAATTAAAGTTTAAATTAGTGCGATGTCCATGTATTTTTGCAGTTAATTATCACTCTAATGCCTACAACAATAAAGTCAAATTTAACCCATGAATCACGGTAGATTATCTAGTGATAATAACAGCAATAAAGGGAAACGGTACACAGTGGGAACTTGGTTCTCAAAACCAAACAAACTATCAGCAATAAAATACAAATGAATAATACACTTCATTAAAGACAAAACACTGCTACCCATCAAGAGTACCATCAAATTATACAACCTTACTGGCAGCAGTATCTGAAAAGACATACCATGGACTTAAAATTCCAAGAAATAGGTTGAGTCACTAGCTGCAGGACTTTTCTTGCTGAAACACAATCATTTCACCTTCAGAAAGCAAAGAGCTCTATAACAGCAAGAGAAAACTCTTTCAATATTTTCCTGCCTGTAAGAAGGTAGGTAGAAGTAATATAGTGGATCATAAAAGTCCATGTGTCATGTTGTTATTTTCTCTTTCATTCATATTTAATTTTTCTTTTTAACTCTGGGATAAGCCAGATGCCTAACAGATTTTTCCTCTCAATAGAGAGGCCAAAAACCAAGCTATTCAGAAACTAAGCTAATCACTTAACAACAGAATCAGACTCCATTTTGTTCATTCTCCAAGTAGTTTCATTATTTAGCAATTTGGGATGGACCGTGTTCTGGCTTCAACTAGACAGCGTGAAGGTACTGTGCTGCCTTCTCTCTCACTTTATTGCCCAAAGGTTAGGGTACTTCTAACAAAGAAGAAGCTTAAACCTCTCAGAGTTGGAGTACTTGAACCACTGCACTCTCTGTGCTAAAGTCTGTCTAGCTATTAAGATGTTTAGCTTATTTCCAATTGGATAATTCAATAAAATTGCGGATTAGCATATAGAGTTTTCACATCATCACCGGGCGCTTAAGTCTCCCCATGCACATCCTAAAGGGATAAAAATATTTTTAGAGAAGGGATCAGATTTGTCACATCTGTTTGCATGATGACCCCAGTATCTACTAGCATTAAAAAAGCTCCTCACTCAGCATATAACTTTAGATCAACTCTCTGAAGGGCCTGATTTTCCAGATGCATTATACTAAGCATGGCACAGTCTGAGTTTTGAATTCCACATGAGAACATAAGGATTAGGGATCTTTCTCTTCCCTGCTGGGGAATAACCTGCAATTGTAAGACAAGTAATTTCTTTCTTATCAGCTATAACTGATGTGTCATGACAAAATAGGAAATGAGCAGCATATCGCTACTTAGGCAGCTAGCTAAGGTAGTGATGGAGCCATCTCCATGCTTATAAAGAGGGTTTGACCTCAATTAATGAATTATACTTTAATCCATTATGGAACACATCTCCTACTGTGAATTACCAAACTAATGAGGTGCAAAAGTGACAAAATTAATTATCCTTAGAGGTATGACAATTTTAATGAGGCAAAGTGAACACAGAGGAGAAGGCAGTATCACATTTCTTTCCTTTTTCTCTTGGGTATTACCTTTTTCAGGATTTGGCATAAGATTGTTACACTGTTGGGTTGTATTCTCTAATCACAGTGGGCATTTGTAGGAAGTTAAATTCAGAGTAAGAGAAAATAAAACATAGTAATTAGGAGAATTACTACTGTGCCCTTTCTGTGGGAGTTAAGAGGAATGAGCATAGAAACTGCTATGTATATAAAATCCCACTACAATACACCCCAACCTTAGGGAGAATGTTGTTTGGAAAGACCTGATTGCCCTGCCCAATCCATTGACCACAGAGAAGCCAAAGGTGGTGGCAGTCCTTAGGTTCAACAGCTTCTTGGAAGGACATGGGTGACCTGCCCAGCTTGTGGGAACTTTTAGTTCACTTCCTGATTTCCCGTGAATCCTGCTGAGTTTGGCCAATTTCTTTGGATGGGGCCTTGAATGCAGGGGAAATGTTCATGGTGGAAATTAAATATCAAAATGCTGGAAAACTGCTGCCTAGCATGCTGGGTTAAACTTTTCTCCTACTTAGAATTTCTCAAGTAAATCTGCATTACTATAGAAAATCATTTCTTTGGCAAAACCAAAAGGTTCTTGTATGAGAACATACAAGTTTTCATGAAAGGAGTATTTTTTTTTTCAGTTTCAGCAATGGAAAACTGAAAGGGAATGAACATGAGACTCAACTTTGACACTGAAGGTTTAGAGCTGATTGCTGGGACATAGAGGCCTGGATCCCTGTCCCAACCCTATTCTCTCCCATCCTTACAATTCAAGTGTGTGCCAAACTTCTCTCAAGATTTCTTCTTGGTTTTGGGGTGACTTCATGCCAGATGTATGACAATTAGCCACTTAGATTTAATTTCTTTCTTTAGTGCTGTTAGCATTACATTTTTTTGAAGTATCAAAGTTGGGAAGAACAAACACTGAAAAAAGAAAGGATGAGGGATTTTTTTATCCAGTCAGACAAGAAAGAAGTGTTTCTTTCAGACAGAATCTGTGCTGCATAATAAATAAATAAAATACTGTTTCATCACAGGATTATAATCAAGAGAAAGAGCATGCAAAGGGTTATTTACCGAAAAAAAATATTATTCTTGTGTTCCTCAAGAAAGCAAAGTATCTTTATGAGTCATTCCCTTATCAGAAAATTGAAGCCATTTGTTACACAGCCAGCCACTCTGAAGATTTAACAAGGCTTTTGTTTAATTATTGTCTTTAATATATTTTTTATATTTTTAATTAATTTTGAATTTTTATAATTAATTCCTTTAATATAATTTATATAATTTTTAAAACCTACACGTAGCACACAATTTATGCAAAGGACTTCTACGGTCAAACTCATTTGATCAGATGAATGAATCATCATATGCAAACCAGTTGCTGACTGTAATTGCTCAGATAGTGAATTTCAGTCCTGCCATTTTTGCTAATGGTTTTAGTAGTGCAAAGCACAAATGAGCTGACAAATGACAGATGTTCAGTTAAGTACTCCTCTGTTAGAATAAAAACTTAGCCATTGAACTCAGCTAGAACATTTGCTCTGCAAAATATAGAACCAAAAAATTAAAATAGATTTCTTTTTCTGAGGGAAAGAGATTTACTTCATTACTTGATTTTGTGGGTTTTTTTCCAATATTTTTAGTTGTTTTAACTATAAAAATACTTATTGCCCCTTAACAGGCAATATCACAGTATCACAGAATCAATTAGGTTGCAAAAGACCTCTGAGATCATCAAGTTCAACCTATGACTGAACACCACTGTGTCAACAACACCACAACACTAACTCTTTTCTTAAACACCTCCAGAGATGGTCACTCCAGGATGGTGCTCCTTGGGCAGCCCATTCCAATGCCTGACAGTCCTTTTCTGTGAGAAAGTTCCTCTTAATGTCCAGCCTGAACCTCACCAGCACAGCATGAGGTTGTGTCCTCCTGTCCTGTCGCTTGTTGCTAGGGAGAAGAGGTCGACCCCCACCTTTTCAGGTAGTTGTAGAGAGCAATAAGGTCACTCCTGAGTCTCCTCTTCTCCAGGTTTAAAAAAACCTAACTCCCTCAACAATTCCTCATAGAACATACCCTCTAAACCCATCACCAGGAAGGAGTGAGTAAGTTGGAAAACTGTCAATTAATAAAAATAGAGGAATAAATAACCCCCCACCCCATTCTTTCAATTCAACCTAATCTAAAGGTCTTGTCTGAATTTTGTGAAGCAAAAAAACCCTGAAAAGCTGATTTGCTGAATCCTTTAGCAATTTCAAGGAGAAGAAAATGCACATCGAAGGCAAGGGAAAAAAAAATCTCTAATTTTCCAAGTCTAGTTATTCTTAAGACAACTCATTACTTCTTTTGATCCCTTGAAACAGTGGGGAGAAAGCTTAAGATCTATCTTTCTTTATCAAGAAAGAATATAAATAAATATTTTTTTTTTACCTATTCCCAGTTGATTTAGAATCGAAACTAAAATTCCTCAAGAAACACACAATCTTAGAGAGCAATTTCACCTTCCATCAGAAATTAAAAAGAAAAAAATCAGCCAAAAAAGTTACCGAATTTCACTGCATTGTTTTGTTTCAGAGCCAGCAAGAAGACATTCGGCATAGTGAGCCAATATCTTTCCATTTTTTATTCAGCTTGTTGTGGGAAAGATCAGAAAGCCAAGCAGCCCAGGACACAACTGACCCAGACCATGTATGTAGTTGCTCCCTGAACAGTCATTCTGGGGAGCAGCAGGGCACAGGGGCTCAGGCAGGGGCCATGCCGACGCCTCCTGCATCCCTGCCAGCCTGCCTGGCTGGGAGCAATGATGCCAGGGAGCACTGAAACTTTCCCAGTTTGGTGGGGGTAAGAAGAAATTCCAGAAAACCAGGGAAGACTGGAAAAACATGAGGCACGGTACAGGGTCATCTGGCCTATCTCCCCAAATAGTTTAATTTGAAGGTTTGAACAGAATCAATAAATTATTGTGGAGCACTTAGATTTTGTCAGATTGGTATTTCTCAATGAGCTTTGCTGATGTAAGGAAAATGAGCAGGAAAAAAGGGCAATGAGGGCTGTAGTTTTCTTATATTGCTTTAAGTACTTTGGCACATAGCATGTTCTGACTTCACTTAATAGTGAGTCTCCAAATAAAAAGAAACATTCCTCATCCCATTTATCTGACCTCACTATGTGACATGAATGACAAAGTGAGGACTGGGCAGGGCATCCATGGAACTTCCATGCCAGTATCTTTGAGTATGAGGCAAGCTGAACACTCTGCTTACCTGGAGTCTGATTTTCATACTGGCAGAAACATCACTTCTCAGCTTGCCTGGAGAAGACAGAGAACTTGAGAAAGGGAAAGGAAGGAAAAGGTGCCTATCAAATAGTTTCCTCTTTTTATTTTGCAACTCTGAAAGCAAAGACAACTTACCATTGTCCTGGTCAATTCTGCTGGTGCTCTACTCTGCCAATATCCTGAACTCCTGAAGTCTGTCAGCTTTGGATAGGAGAAAAATGTCTCCAGGATACATCTGAAGTCTGTCCTGTGACGGGGCACTCCTATCAAGTCATGGGAGGAGGTAGAAGGGTTCTGCCCGTAATGCCAGACTTTATTTTTCCCTAGTGTAGAGTTTTGACATGACAGTCAAGTCCAAATTGGACATGTCAGACTTGCTATAGTAATTATATCAATGCAAGTGCAAGTACTTATCAGGCTTACTGTTAGGATTGGTAATTTAGGAAACTTGACAAGAATACAATTTAGAAAACTTGTAAAATGAAAGAAAATGAACAGCATACACTTTCCCACACTAAATAAAATCACATCCAGATCTAATAAAATCTATTAAATGCCACAGATTATTACAGAAAATATGCACCCCTTTCATTAACACAAGAAAAGGATTCTTGAATTTTTATGCTAATGAAGATAAATATACTGATGTGAAGTTATTTTTTGTATGCTAGAAATCTAATATCAGATTATAATTATCCAGGGACGCTTCACAGTTCATTTACTTAGCACAAAGAAGGAAGTACTCCCTATTTAAATATATATGGTCACCTACAAAGAGTCTTAGCAGAAAATTTAATCTAATCCCAGCACAAGGCTACTGCTCCAGTGGAGTATTCAGAAAAGTATTTCTCTGCCCTGGACACAAAAAGTGCTAAATAAGTAATATTTTGTGATGACAATCTCTGTTTTGTAGTACCAAGCAGTCTTATTTCTCCTCTCTTCATGCAATCATGTGTTTTCTCTCTGTGACCTACAGAGCATCTGCAGATCCTAACTTTGGGAGGTCAGGGGTTTGACAAAATCTACTTCTGTGGGAAGCTTTTCTCAATTTGCATATGCTGTTATTGGCCCTTTCCTGCAGCCTAAGTAAGTGAGTCCAATTACAGAATCCTGCTGTGATCAATAAACATTGGAAATTTTGCAAGTATTTGGGGAATAAGATATGAGGTTTTCCAGCATGGAGCTTTTTTGAAATAGGAGAAAGTGTAGTAGTTGAAAAGCCTATTTCTAAAAAGAAAAAGTCTGCTTATTAAAAATACACTGTGATTTGAGACTTTTTTTTCTTTTGTCATTTGAAAGAAGTCATCCTTATGGATGATAAGAGACTTTTTTCAGTGCACCATATATTTCTAACAAATCAGGAAGCAAATAACAGGGACATATTAAAATAAGATGACAATAGCTTCTGGAAGGCCATTTAAATGCACTGTCTTATATTCCCGTGTAAAAACCCCAAACTATAGGAAGCATATACCCTTGTTGCTAGTTGTATTAAATATTCACTATAGCTACTGTAATGAATATTATATATTATAAAGAGACTTAGTTTTTCAGAAATTCTAAGGATCAGACTTGTGTAAAACAAAGAAACAAGATTATTTTTCTTGTTTGTTCAAGCAAACTAAGTTTAAGAATGTAATCCATGTTATTATCCTATGAACACAGTTGTATGATAATGGGAGCCATATTTTCACTGCAATTTCCAAAAAAGTCACAACAGATATATGGATTTGTTCAAGCTCTATCCATACCATAATTTTCATTTAATGGAGTGGTATTTAAGTTAATCACCTGATCTCTAGATGGACTCTACAGCCAAGCCCCCAAATCAGTAAGCAAAGATGAAAAGATATGGTTGTCATTAATGCAAAAAGGTACATTTTTTTGATATTTAAATATACAGGACATAGAAATCAAAAGTAGAAGAATTTCAAACAGCACAGAGCTCAGATCAGTCCCTGAAAAGGATCAATTTATCAAGCACAAAATCATACAGAATAAGCCTAGTTTAGCTTTGAAATTAATTCTAACCCTCCTCGAATACCTCCATCTACCTACCTGTGCATACATCTTTTCAAACTGCTTCTCCCAAGCAGTAATCTATCATCTTTGGTAATGAAATTAATAAATCTTAGAGATGACAGCTAGGAATCTCCCTGATGTCACCATGAGTGATTCACTCTCCAACGAGGACTGGCAGCCAACTAGCTGCCATGCTGCTGCTGTTTCTTTAATACAATGAAATAGGAAAGGACAGGCTTAGGAGAAACGGTTCAAATAAATCTCTCAGCCCTCTTGAATACATTTGGCCAACAGATAACAGTGTAATGTATGGAAATCATTAGAGAAATTTCAATTCGGGGTCCAGATCCTAACCCCTTATGTAGTTTCTGTAGTGCTTTGATAGTACTGAAAGAAAATTTGCCCACAGTGCAGTATATGCTTTTATCAGGGAATATCTCTAGCCAAGCTAATGATGCAGTAAGTCCTTCCAGTTTTGCTATATAATTTGGTAAGTCCTAAGATGGCATCCTCATTGTAAGTCTAATAAAGACTCAAGCTATCATCATTCATCTGACTGATAATCCCAAGATATTTTCCTGATATGGGTGTTTTTCCTAGTCAGCTTTTATGGAGTGGCAATCAAATGCAGGAATGAATGTGCAACATTCCCTCTGGGTCACAATATATTTCAGAGTTTTTTTCCATCTTGGGCTAAAAACACAGCCCTCACCCTCCTCTGTTGGTTTAACCACCTTGTTGTTCTTCACTCCCACTGGAAACATGGCTTGAAGTTTTACTAATGTTATTTATTAGGAGAAATAATCTGCTATACCTTACAAATCAACATCTGTAAGACACACCTGTGAGGTTTGAAAAAGACCAGTGTGGTCCTGTATGTCAAATATCTGGCCACTATAAATTAGCTCAAGGACACAGAGAGGTAGATGGACAGGTTTCACATGTGCTTCTCTACATGTTTTTACTTGGTGGCATTATGAGACAGAGCTAACACTTCTTGCCGTGCTTCAACCTCTGCATACTTATTAATTACTTTTTTGACAACTTGTCCTGCCTTTTCTTGTTTAAAAAAAAAACCAAAAAACCCCCCCACACACACACCAAAAACAAAAAAACCCAAAAACAGATGCTTTGGTTCATTCACATTCACTGATGTGCTGAGAAAGTAGAAGATTCTAGTATAACAGCAAGTGAGGGAATGTCAAGATACAACAGAAAGCCAAGACCAACTTCTGATAGAAGTCTTCACCTTGCTGCTGTGCCAGCACTGTATCTTGATCAGCAAAGAAAAGGGAGCATTTACTGCACCTGAGACAGGTTAGAGAAGATAGGCAGAGCAGTACTTTATTTCTGTCTCTGCCAGCTGGTCAGTCCTATCAAAACCTGACACACTTATTGGCATAATGCAGTAGAGCCTCAGCTCAGCCAGGTGAAATTATGATTAGCTGCATTCAGAACGAATTTTTACATAAATCTTGACTGAGTGCCCTTATCGGTGCCAAGACTTTCATTCTTTGGACAAGAAAAAGTAAATGAAGTACCATTCTTTCCTTTTTGTTTCTCCAGGAGAGCGCATTTGTCTTTGGTGGCAGGTGAGTAAAGCCAGCTCCTGAAGCACTGCCATCAGGAGGGTGCTTGGCACATGACTAGGTCTGCTGTAACAGGGCAAAGCATTTCTAGCAGACATGGTTATCCAACACTTATTTTTCTGGCTACATACTAAAAATCAAGGTAGATTTGATTTGGTGCATTTAAAATTAGATATGCCCTAGCCAGAAATCAGTCCAGCTTTGACCTGACTGTGGGAGATATCCAGTGACATAAGGTAACAGAGTGTGACATATCAACTGATACTCATTTGCCTGGAAACCCACAATCTACCTCAGTTATTTGCAGCCTGGAGAAGTCTCACTTAAGAAAGCCATTTAATAACAAAATAAAAACTCTTTTTTTTAAAAAGGTGTGGCCTAGCAAAACAGAAAAGATAATACTAAATAAATTATTAATAAACTTTAGTGAAAATTATTGCTATTGGTGATCTGGAAAAAGAGCACTATTTTTCATTCAACATCCCTACATTGCCACAGACACTGTGATCTGCCTTAAATCCTGCATCCCTTTGCATGGTGCTACTATACTAATTCTGGTGAAAATAATAGGCACAAACAGGAAAGTTCTTGTCAAATCTGTGGTGGATTATAGAAGATAATAGGTGGATAAGCAAAAAATAAAAGGTGGATAAAAATATTATAGAAGATAATAGGTGGATAATAGATAAAATGTGGATAACAGCACTCTGCGGCCTGACAGTGACACTACACAAGTTTGGAGCATGTGGAATATGGAAGCATGTGACATATAGAAATACATGTGCAGAATATGTAGAATATGTAGAAATACATACATAGAAATCATCCATCTCAAGATATTTAAGCAAGGTATTAGGACAGAAATACACTTACCTTACTCCTAATCTTTGATAAGTATGAAATTGAGGTTGTTGCTATTTTCTTAGTTTATGCTCTCATGCAACAGGTCTAGGCAGTTGAAACCAGATTAAGATTGTGAATACAAAGACCTTGATCTCCTTTGTCATTGGAAAAAGAGACAACAGTGTCTATTATTCTTATACTAAGTTGCAATGAAAGAAAAACCCTAACATTCCATTAAAGTACTAAATCTCCTTTACATTTTGACTGCACATTGTGATTCCCTACAAATGCAGAAGCTGACAGCAGAACAGGGCTTTTCTGTGCTTCTTTCAATGGTGTTATAGATGATACTTTGCTGGAGGAAAGGAAAAGTGTGGTATCTACTGTGGTGCTCCACTTAATACTTTTACTGATGTCAAATCCTGTTTCCTTTGGGAAAAACACATAGAGAAACACAAAGCCTAAAGAAAACAATGCCAAAGATGACAAGGCAATTTCTGCCTATTAAACTGTGATACTTTCAACACAGTTATTGGAGAAATATTGACACAGCACAGTTTTATCAACCTCCAAGACATGCCCTGACATCCACTGGGCCATACTGGTTCTGAGATAGCTTATTTGTTTACTTCCATCACCTTTTTTGGACACAGGTGCAAAGAGGTAAAAACAAAGTTTCAACTCTCCTGAGTGCCAAAGCTGCCTTCTATTAAATCTCCAGGGAGCCTTAGGTCAAGGTGAGCAATAATAAAGAGAACAGATCAAATGACAGGTGAGAAGAAAAACAAGGACAAGGACTCGGTTTTCACTTACGTCTGCTATTTAGGACTCTTGGACACAAATGGAGGGGGTAACAGGCATTGTGGTGCAGTAGGCAGCAGGCTGCAGCTTCCTGAGGGGTGGAAGAGCAAGGACACGTAAGTTTCAGATCCAGCTGTCTTAGTCTTTCTTCCTATGTCAGATGCTCCAATTTCATAATCACCTTCATGATCTTTCATTGAACTCAGTCCCTAAGTGTCTGTCTGTCTTGTTCTGAGGAGCCCAGAACTGGACCTAACACTCCAGTTGTCACCACTGATGAGTAGAGGTGAAGGTTCACCTTCCTCAACCTGTTAGCAACACTATGCTTAATGCAGCTCCTCATACAGCTGGCCACCTTTGCTGCAAGGGCATATTGCTGCTCATGTTCACCTTGCTGTCCACGGGGTCAGATCCCCATATCTTTTTCTTCAAAGCTGCTTTCCAGTAAACTTGTGTATACTGTTGCACGGGTATTACACCTCTGCAGACACAGAATTTTGTTGAGCGGCATGAGGTTCCTTTTAGTCCAGTTCCCCAGTCTGGTGAGATCACTCTGAATGGCATCACAACCATCTGGTGTATTAGCCACCCATCCTTGTTTTGCATCATCTGTGAATTTGCTGGGGGGACATTCTGTCTCCTTGTCTTCATCATTCTTGAAGATGTTGAACAATACTGTCCCAGTACGGATTCCTGGACAGCATTACTAGGGTTTGGCCTCCAGCTCATCCTTGTGCTGCTGGATCGTAGAACTTTGAGCTCCACCATTCAGTCAGTTTTCAATCCACTTTCTCTGGTCCATACTTCATTATGTTTTGGGGTTTTTTTAATGTTGCACAGACTTCTGCATGTCCATTTATTTCAAATGTTACTTAACGTGGTCCTATTCCACCAAGAGTGTGCCAAGATCCTCCATGCCAAGCTTCGCATTCCCAGTCAGTTCTTCGTTGTTTGAAAGTGTGAGGTCCAGCAGAGCATCTTCCCTTGTGAGATTCACCATATGTTTTAGAAAATTGTCCTCAATGCACTGCAGAAACCTTCTGGATTACTCGTGTCCCAACACATTGCCCTTTCAGTGGTCATCATGGTGGTTAAATTCCATCAGTTGGCTGCTGTATTTTACAGTTTTTAACTACATGTGAATTTAGGCCTATTGTTAAGAGAGAGCTGTGTGTTAATTTGTAGCCAAGTCCTCTACAATTTCCTGATTTCCTGACCTCTTCCCAAAAGTCCCTTCTGTTAATACAGTACATGTTGGAAAGAGTTTAAAATTTCTTAGAATGTATCCAGTGATGCAGTTGCTGAGTGGCTCTGGCACATACTTAATGATATTTATTGTCTGTGGATTGATTTCTCCTTAAGGAGGGACAGCTTTGAGAGGTTAAGCACATAGAATAAGAAACTGGTGAGTGATTGCTTGATACTATCTCACAGTTCTCTTTGATGGCTTGAAGTCTTCATGAATATGACCCAAGAGACCGTTTGAAAATACTGTCAATACTGAAATTTAAGTAGAAACAATTACTCTTTGCTGACTGTTGCATAATATAGAAAGTTAAAAATATATAGATGGAATATATTTTCATTAATGGAATTCAAGTATCAGTGAGAATTGTGGCATCAGTGCATAGAACTTCAAATTATACTTTTTACTGCAATTCAGTCACATATTTATAGTAGAGAAATTTATTTTGTCCTCTCCATAAATTTATCTTGTTTACAATCAAGGATGAGTGAAACAGTTACAAAAGTACAGTAAAGCCACCATTTTCCCAGGCTTCAAGGTGTGTTTGCTGAAGTGTAAAATATCTTTATTTTACAGTGCACCACTGTTTCTTGAGGTCAGAAGTGAAAAGAGAACAGCTTTTTGGAATATTTCTGGCCCACCTGGATTTCTGTGTACCATCCCAATTAGGCCCTTAAAGCCTTCACCTATCTGAAGTTCTGCCTTAAGGCAAAGTTCTGTGCTCCTCTGGATAAAACAGCCTTCTACCCACTGCCTTCCTCCCCTGCCCTGAGGCTTTTCAGCAGCCAGTGATACTCAGAGCTACACTTGCTTGTTTCATTTCCAGGAAGATTCTAACTGTTATAGTTTTATAGGCCTTGGGGAACTCCCTTAAGTCTGTGGCATACCAGTTAACAATTCTCTGGCTTTTATGTGCCATTGAGAAAATAATGCGGCAGCTGAGGGACAAGAACAAGGCTTCTCAGCTCCTTGTGCCCTATTGCTCCTTGTGGTTTTGCTGCTTCACCAACAGAATAGAGTCTTAAAGGGACAATAAGAGTGGTAGAACTGGCAACTCAGAAGGAAAGGGATTGCTCTTACCATGAAAGCAGAAAGAGACAAAACGCTAAATAAATTTATACTGTTTAGCAAAATGAGATCAAGCAATAATAGCTGCTAAATTCAGTCAACACACTAAAACCAAGTGAGTTTCTCTCACTGGTCACAGCGAATAGTGACACTTAAATATAACTACAGGCAGACTTCAGAATCTTTTATCACCTTGAAACTTTAACACCCAAGTCAGTTAAAGCAAAGAGACTTCTCCAGTGCCTTTCAGTCAGGCTGATCATTGAGACCATACTCAGCACCATCCTGTAGGCCTACATCCACTTCCACTCTTATTCCCATCACAAGTTTTGTATAAGAATACTGATGCAAAAGTCAAAATACAGAAAATTGCATTCAAGAAAAAAAATAGTCCAATGTCCTTTTAAGCTTTCTCTTTGACCATCATCTTCTATGCAGATATTCTAGAGACAACTTTAAGAACTGGATTGGATTTTTCCATTGAAAACCATAATAAATTGGTCATTGTTCCTATTTACATTTTAAAATGTTATAAAAAGATCTGCTACTAGCATTCATGGTGAGTTTTCCCCTGAAAAATCAAGTTTTCAATATAGCTACTAGCTGCTGGAGCAATAAGCCTTGCCTGTCAGAATGGTATTTATTCATCTGGAACAAAAGACTGTTTATCCTCCATACATTCTGAAGGCTGATTATGGACCAAAAAAAGAGATATTCCTGTCTTATCTCAGATTTCTTACAAGTGTAAAACCAAATTACACTCTATTTAGGCAAGTAACAAAATAAGAAACAGGGACAGCCACTTAAGAATGCAGTCGTTCCTTATTTTCTTTTTGTATTAATTCCAGGTTTTGGCTTTTGCAGTATTTTCCTAGCTTCTAAGAGACTAAAAAATAGAATAAAACAAAATGAGTACTTAAATTTGTAGCACAATCTGTCTTATCCTTTTTAGTGGCACATAAGGACTTAAATGTAAAAAGACTGAAGATTTACATGTATTCTACAGAAAGCATGGACCTGTTCCTTTACATAGCAGATTAATATATATGGCTTAATACTTTTGACTACCATCATGACTGCAGCTTTCTGTAGCCCTACTTTATGATGTTCAAATGTGAAAGTCAGCAAAAATTCATTGTTTTACAATGTATTTATATGCTTTGAAATCCAAGTGAACATGGAACAAAAGCACAACCTGAACAGGCTCGGGTTTCTGACGTAAACAGCTGGTGTTATATTAGGCACATATTAGGCATGGCTTAATTTTCTTGAACTCCAGTTGTCATCCGAGGCAGATGCAGGTATCTTGTATGTCCTGGATAGCTGTATCTGGATGCCTGAGTGTTATCCAAAGATCTTGGATAATGGAGAATATCTCAAGTGACTCTAGCTCAACATTATGTTTAAACATCTCAGCCTAAACCCTTGGTTTGACCCACTACACCCAGGTGGATCAAACCTTGTATTGTTATTAATTTTTTTTAAGACCTCAGAATGATACAAAATATAATTGTCAAAGGTTTTGCTTCCTGCATGATATTGTACAGATATTCAAGGGAAGAAGATTAAAAAAAAAAAAAAAATCTTAGTTGCTGTTTTCTATTCAGAGACAAGTTTCTGAGAATACTGGCATAGCACCTTATTAGAAGAAGTTTTATGCATCTCCTTCCAGATTTCTGTTGAAATTCATCCAGATGACAACCCAGTGTTAAAGAGGACATGTGATTTTGTCAAAGAAAGGCTAACAAAGCCTCCCAAAACCAACACTACCAGGCTCTAAAGTTCTGCACAAATATGGCAGGAAAATAAAAACAAGAGAATTTCACTCTGTTATGACAGCTATTTCATTCAGTGTGTTTCTTATTCTGTAACTCACATGAATCTTCTGTCTCTTGGGTTCCTGAGAAAGTTTTATTTTCTTTCAGAAAATGAAGACAGCTCTCCTTGCCTGTAAGGCAAAAGGGATTAAAGACCGAAGGCAAAAAATAAAAATCTTTTTTGCTACTGCACCTATGTTTATGAAAGACAGAGACAAAGGGAGCGAATACCACTGGGGACAAATAGCAAGAGCTACAGCTCAGCAAATTAAGCCTGTTCGTCCCCACCATTAGGCTTGTTGCACCACATTTCACAAATTCTACTTTGAGACCTCCATTTTCAAATGTACTTCAATAAGCTCAGAGATCAGGACTAGACCAGAAAGAATAGGAAGAAGGCAGACTAGTTAAAAACTCATAATTAAAATAAAAATAAACACTTGTCCAGTTTCAATCCTTTCCCTTATTTCTGCTCATTGCAATTCTTCCCTACAGAAAATAATTTTAAACTTTCATTGCTGAACTGGGAAGTCTCCCTGTTTGACAGCAGAGCCAGAATGAAGAGGTAACATACATAAGAAAAGTTGTTTCATAACTGAGAGTTCGTAATTGAACTTGATATTTGGTTTCTCTTGACATGACAGGAATAACCATAAGTCTGTCTCCCTACAAACAGGTCACAGGCACACAGGAAAAGTGCAGACCATTTTCTCCCAGGGTCTAAAGCCTTCCAGTTGCATTGACTGCAAGGGCTGGCAACCATCAGCATGTAAAAGAATCAGCCTCAAGTTATCACACTAGGGTTTTTTTACATTAAAACTGTGATTTTTCCACCTAGTTATATCAGAAGGAATAATTAAACTTTACTCCTCAATGGTAATCTTATTGACAGCCAAGCAGAGTGAAAGGTTATTAGAATACAACAGTTTGACATTTTCTTTGAAAGCAATTGTTATTAATGGGCTTTAATTTAAAAGAAGTCTGAGCAAAATCAGAATCAGAGCTATCTAAGTTCAGTAAAGCTGCATGTTGCATATATTTGGAGGACCATACATTCTGCTATAGTTGCAAATTATTTCAAACATGTCTTCTGGTTACAAAGAAGTATTTCTATGGGAGGATAAATTTTAAGCTAGATACAGACAGAAAGCTAGAGTAGTTCTTATTTTGTTGTTTGTGGTTTTCTTTAATAAGTAAAATGCAACCTTCTGTGGTGGCTATAGTAATAATAGTTCAGAGAGCGAGAGCATAACTTAATCCCTAACACATTAAATCTGTTTAGAAATAACTTGAACCATTTGGCTGAAGCACAGGCCTAGTAGAGGATTTTGGAGAGGCACATGACCTGCCAGAGTGGAGGCTCAAACACAAGCTGGATGCTTTAAAGCCATTACAGTGGCATCAAACATGGTGTTTAAACAACTGAATCCCACCAGGCCTCTTATCGTAGTGGACTTCAGTGAGAAAAGGTGCTTAAAATTTTATTTTCTGTGATTAGAAACAAACAATAAAGGATATTAAAAGTCCATTGAAAGTTAAACAGGGAGTTTCTATAGAACTGAAAAGCCATTGAGTCAGTCTCATAAAAGCCAGTCAACTGGGCCATATTTTCTGTATTCTGATGTTGCTTCTTAGATCATTTGACAGTTGCCTGTGCTGTGAGGAGCAAGATATTTTTTGATGAGTAACATCTGAAGAGCTTTTTGGAGAAGAGGTTCACAGGCATAAGTGTAGAGTTAAAAATCATGATTATCAGATTAGATGACCGATTTTCAATTACTCAGATTAATGAACAAAACTAATTGGCGAAATTTGGATATTTTCACACCTCTCTCTGTGTAAGAATCAAGACTGGAAAGAGCAACTAGTTCACCTTGTCAGTTTCTGGCAATCACATGTATAATATGAAAAGCAAAACGCCATGCTGGTTTGATAGAGGCCTTTCTCCAACTGTCTGAGTTTATCTCCACATATTACTTTGCATTTTTTATACAGAAAAAAATATTAATATTCCTGATATAAACTGAGATAAACTATCATCTATAAATTACCAGAAATGGTGAAAAGTCCTTTTTCACATTTAAAAAAATAAAAATCTCATAAAAGCCAGGCTAAGAAAAAAATGCATGCTATAATATTTCACAGATTTTTTCCTCTGGTGCAATTTATTCTTAAAAGTTGAAAACATATACATTAAGCGTGGACCCTCATAAATCATCTTATGTTAGGAATAGATTACTCCAATTTGATTTGACAAATTATTTTCATTTTGTGATGTTTCATAACCACAGCTCAGAATCCTGAAAAGAAAAATTGTAAGCCACTTGCATGTGCCTGAAAACGGCTTAAGTACAATGCCTCTAAGAGGCATTAAACCCATTAAACCTGGGTGGTTTAATGTTAATGAAAACAAATCACAAAGCTACAATGAAAACCATCAAACCTTACTTACTGTTGGTCTTCTGTGCTTTAGGACTGCAGGGATATTGCCTGAGAATAAGCATTCCCAGTGACTCAAGCACCAGAGACAACAGCAGACGTTTGAGGGAAAAAATGAGGGAGCTGCTATCCTGAAGAAATATGGAATAATTCCTCTGGAAGAAAAAAATAATTTTAATCTTTCATTCAAATGAAAAAAAAAAATAATATCTGGAACTGTTTATGTTGTGACAACTGAGAAATATCTCTTCTAAATATGTGAACTTTGTTCTCATGTTTAAAGCTGTGAGATGTAATTACAGTCAATTTAGGAATGGGTTTTATGCGTTTTTTTAAATTTATTTGGCATGTGTGCTAAATTATATTTGCAGGAAAAGGCAATTAAGGAGATACTTACTCATGTTATAGAAGTATTCTGAATGATCTACTGGCTTTGCTTCATTCTAGATATTCTGGTAAAATCAGTTACTTTCCAATATTACCAGTACTGCCAGCCTGAAAACTTACCACTACCATATGATGATTACCTTCCTTTTTTCACTCCTTTTCCCCATTATAACAAGTTATCTGGGGAAATTCCTCTCCTTTTTGCCTTGTTAAATATCTCTTTTTTTCAAGAATAAAATAAAGTATTTATGAAAAATAATTTGCTCTTCATATTCTGCAAAAAGGATTCTTTCATTATTTTTTGGTTTTTCTGACATGAAAAGTGGAAATTAAGCAATCACTCTAGTAAACTTATATTGCTCTGTGTCACAGAGGTTTGACCAGCAGGGTTCAGTTGGTATTTTCCTCTGTGCTGTCTCTGCAGTGAGTCTAAGTGCTACTGACCACATGGCTGAGAAGCATCAGCTAGAAAGCATGACTGCAAAAAGAACCAGCACTTTCTTCTGTGATGCATAAGCTGTGAATTCTTTGTTAATATTTTACTGAATCATCAAATTGAAAACACAACACAGAATACACAGAGGGAGGGAGATAGTGGAACTTCCCCTACCTGGATTTTGGTAAAATACAAATTCTGAGAGAGTTACAGGAGAATAGCAGACAGAGAAAACATGAGGAAACTGGGCAGGTTCAGGAAAACAGAAGTGGCTTGCTTGCTCAGTTGCAGGGAAACACCACATCAGCAGAGCAGTCACAAATGGTTTTGCTAGTGGTCCTGATCCCACAGTGCAAGTCTTCAATCTGGTATCTTTGCAATTCCATCTTTATAAAGTTTCACTTTATACCTAATTCCAACAGGTGTGACTCTCCTTTTTTTTAATTCAGACCTCCTCTAAGTAGCATGGATAAGGTATATGCAAACAGCCATCCCTCCCTTCAGTTCCAGATATCTTCCCTCACTGCCACTTCAGCCCTTGTTTTGCCCAACATGCAAAGCTTAGACCTTCCTACACTCTGTCCACTGCAAACCTCAGGTTATCCCCTTCCCAGGCCACTTTTTCTAGCCTTCTTTCTGGGAACCTCCCTATATGTTCACAGTTAGGAGAGGAGAAATTAAAACATCAGGGAAAACACTGTGACAATGACTTCCTCCACAGCAAAAACTATCTTGTTTTCCTCCTTTCTGGAAAAATCTGCTACAGATTTATCTCTGCCAGTCCTAGATGTTCATCATAAATGGTCAGTACTAGGACGCAGGGGGTTAGTTGGAGCAGGAGTGTATTTCTGAAGTGAGTCTCATGGTTACTAACCCTTCTCATGAACTGTATTCCTTTTGCATTAAGCTAAACTGAAAGATGCACTTAATGCAAAGCAGCTGTTAATGGGTATTGTATCCACAGGTCCAGGCTAGTATTACTCCAAAGTAAAATGCTTGAAACACACATATTGTGGACATTCCAATCTCAGTACCAAAGGTAACACCTTTCTATTCTGCTCTTGCTTGCAAAAGGAGACATGGGCATTGCCTATGCAGAGTTTCAGGCCTATAAGCTGAACAAATTTGTCTTTACTTCAGGAAGAAGAGTCTGGCTGAGGTGGCAATAGATGGACCTATGGATTTCTCATGGAAACTGAATGGATTAGCACTCATCTTTGTGGCTTACAGAACTTGCTAACAGAGGAAAAGCTAAAGTTTAAGAAAGCAGTTCAAAGATCTGAAGTAATTTGGTAGTAAGAGTGCACAAGGTTCAGAGGAGCAGCCCCATTGCCCCTTACCTGGCCACATCGAGTCACTGGAAAGGAATGACAACTATGCTTGTCAGAAGAGTAAGCAATAGCTCATCAGCATCCAGATTTCAGGGACTTCATCCTTTGCATTTAAGCCATAGAAAGTCAAAGCAGAAGACAGATCATCATTAAGGAAGCTTATTTTATGGGAATAAGTCTGGCTAGGGAAATGTTGATTTGAGAGTTCAAGTAGCATCAGGGTTTACCGTCATTCTAATGTACAAATGTTTATGGAAAACGAGATGGTCTGTCCCTCATATTTTTGTACATGAGGAAAGCACTCTATGAATTGGCTACTTTTTACACAAAATCTCCACCAAAATCACCATCATTGCTTTCTGCTAACTCATTTATCTTTGTTGTTTTCTTCACTTCAGCTTTGTTTCCATATGGTCAGCATGTTTTCCTTCAAAAATCTGGTGCCACAGTTTGATTGCTTCTTAAGAAGCATATGTTGTAGAACCTCTACAACAAAGACAGATAAAAGTTTCGGTGTGAAGAGAAAGTAATTATCCGTGTTCCTTTAAGGAGGCTAAAACACAATTAAAGAACTGCAACCCCATGAAATTAAGGCATATTTTTTTCCCATTTTATATGCAGTGTTTCATTTACCATGACCAGAAGCTGCCACACTAATCACATGAGTTAAATCGTATTTAAAAGGAGGGGAAGAAAATGTTAGCCAAAAATTTCAATATGCTAAGGTTGTCCTTACTTGTTTCAATACTCATGTATTTCTAAAGGAGTGTGCCATATCACAGACAACTTTGGAATTAAGTGCTAATACTTATGGTTCTAAGGTAAGCCATGTAATAAACAGCTGTTGTAATTGGCCTGAAAGGAAGTTGAAGCTTTACTCAGCTCCAAAAAATGAGCTTTGTGTATTGCTAGACAGATATCTAAAATTCAAGTACAAATTGGGTGAAATTCAAATGAAAATGCTAAATTACAAAGTATTTTTGGAGCACAATTCCATGTCCCACAATGTCATGAAAGAGGACTATAAAAATACCAAATTATTAATAGTAAATAATAGTAAATAAATTTTTGAACAGATCATTCTCCTAAAAAAGGTTTTTCTTGTTAATTATATAAAAGCTGTTTATTCTCTGACCAATACAATTTTTCTCTGTAACTTGGTTGCTGTAATGAATATATGGCCAAAATAATGCCTGGAAGATTTTAATTTGTCTCCGCAATTTTCAGATCCACACAGATTCTTTAAAGAGCAACAAGCATCAGCAGTTTTAAATGGATAAAGAAATAATACAGTGTTTTACACCACCAAGCATGGCTATGCATGTTAACATTAATTCCTCTAAATGAGAAGAGAACATTTATCTACAACTGAGTCCACTTACCCCACAATGAGACAAATAAATTTTGAAATAGTATGCATTATTAAGCTTCAGATTGACAGAAGCTTGATGATATGGAGCAAAGTAGCTTAATAGGTACATTTATAAAGCCATTATACAGCCATAAAGAACTTTCCAGGTGGAAGATCTTCACTTCACTCCTTTAATGGGAGATAAAAAATGAATTTCTACCAAACATTTGTTTCAGTCACTGTATGTGAAAAAGCACACATCTCCAGCGTCCTGATCTGTCACCTTACTGATCCAGGAGAAGCCTTTCTTTCATTACTCAGCCTTGACCTCAGAATCCCTTTCACATGAACTCAGGCTGCACTCTCTTTAATTTCATTTCTCAGTTAACACACCTTGAAGTGTTCTTCACAAACGCTCCATTGAGCACTGCTACATTCTCCTATAGAAAAAAAAAACATTCTCTGCAGAGTGCACCACTGCTAACAAAACTGTTCCTTCTGAATCTGTTGTCTCACAGCGTGATGGCCTGGGGATGAGTTGTTTCCTGCAATGCTCAGCTGGGGTGAAAGCTATAGCTTAATAGGTTCATGCAAAAGTTAACCATGTATAACATCACAGACACACACAGTGAGCATTATAAGCACTTTAACTGCCTTTTTTCTTGTAAAGTCCTTTCCTCAGCTGCAGTTGAGCTCTCAATAGTCTCAAAATCCCTGTCAGGCTGTTCACCAGGTGTTATCTCCTGTTTAGGTGGAAGATCACTTGGTAGATCATGACAGGGATACAGATGCAGACAAAACAAGCAGGCCTGAACAAACTTCTTTGTGGGAAACAGTAAGAATAGAATTTCATGCTGAGTCTTTAGTTGAAATGAGAATTTATCTGCACTCACACACACACAGAGTAGAGCTGTGAATTTTAACACCATGCATCTTTTGGTCACCAGCTTTCTAGGTTAAATTTTTTGCTATTTAGTAAGCAGGAAAAAAAATAAAATCTCCAGAGAGCAATTCCAAGGACACAAAATTGGCTCCTGCTTAGGCTGACCTCCAGTAAAGATTTACCCCTTCTATTGACCATCTATCTATCACTGATAGACTGAACTACTTAGCCAGCAAAAAGATGGATGATATGAATATGCACAGCTCTGCTACATCTTTCTCTACACACTAGATAGCAAAGTCCAGGGGCACTACAGGACTCTTGATGGTCCTAAAAAAGAGAGACAATTAGAAATAGATGTGATCAAAAACTGACATTGTGCTACAAACTCTTGCACTAGGGAAAAGAGGACTTCATAGCTGTTTGGAAAATTTTGTAATAATATCCCCCCCATTAATTATCCTTCTCATGCAAAATGAATCAGAGTTTATTTTTTCACCTGGAGACTTCTTTCTATGAAATCATTAGCAGAAGATGGAGTTATTGCTTGCAAGTAGATAAAGAAGAAAAGTCCAGAAGTAATCCAGTGTCTTATCAAGCTTTTCCTATTAACACAATCTCATTTTAGAAAGCCCCAATTCCAGTGCAATTCCTCTAAATGAACCCTATGAAAGGTTTCATTTTCTTCTTAATTCTGTAAGTCAGTAAAAACACAGACCAATCTGAACAAAAGGCTTGTAGGGCCAGTCCTGTCTATCACAACACAGAAAAAACAATCCCTGCTGTATATCAGCTTCCATAATGCATCTTTGCCCTTACTGCTAGTAAAAATGACACTTCAACACATTTAAGCTGCTACATAAAAAGACAGAACAAGAAAGGCATTAAGATAGATTTTTTGTTGTTATTTTCCAGTTTCAGAAGTTACAATCTAATTTACTGCTAAAGTTTTAATGACTAGAATCCTATCTGTCCTGCATCAGTTATGTAGCAAGGCATAAAGAATATAATTTCTTTCTGCATTTAGTAGGGTGGGGGTTTTTTGGGGGGAAGAGTTGGTAATTTTAAGGTAAGGACATATCAAGTGGCAAAAGGATTTATGCTATGCAGTTAAAGTCCATTTATTCTCATTCAGTGATTATTTAATTGGTAGTCAAAACTGGCCTGATTAAATCCAAAGAAAGGTTGGTTACAGGTGGAACAAAGATGGTTTACAATTTTGTCAATGTTCTAAATGCACTACTTGATTCTCAAATTAGTTTGCACTTTTTTGATTTAGAGGGTTTGGTGACTTCTTGCTTGATTTATTACTGGAGAGAAAGAGTCACCTTTCCCTAACTTTTTTCTCACATTTTACTGTCATCCAACTTTCCTAATATATGCTGTCTCCACTGACTTTTCTGTTTCTCCGTAGCATCACTCTCAAGAAAATTCCCTATTCAGTAGGTTCTGAAGATTTATTCTGCATTCACTCTGATCTTTCTGCACTATTAAGCTCCTGACAGCCGTGTTCAAAACAAGAAAGCATTGCACGGATTTCTGGCACAGTAAAGAAATGTTTTGCAAGAGATGTGAAAAACCAAAGGAGAAATAACTGGATAAGCGACAGGTTGGGGACCATTACTGAGAAGAGTTCCTGCCTTTGGCTAGGGACCACTACCTGCCATTTGAATGCATTGGAGACTTGTCTCTTGCCAGCAAGAAACTTGTGGCCAAGTCTAGCAGCTGAGCAGAAAGTTTCTGCCATTCACTGGCTAGTCATGTGTCAGAAGACGAGAAAAGAAAATGTTTGTAGCACTGTCTCAAACTCTCCTTATGGTTCACAAGATCCTCATCAATTTAGCTCCAAAACAGAGGAAAACCAGACAATAATATGTTCCAATTCAATAGCACGGCTATGAATTTTTCTCCCTCTTTCCTTGCTTCTCAGCTATGCGTATGTAGGAATATTGCTCAACCAAAAAGATTGAGCAAATAAGTCTTTCTAAAAACCAATCTAATTTAATGAATTAAATCTCTCTTTTTTTTGTTTGTTTTAAAAATATCTATATCAAAAATAAGTAATACAGTTTAACTTTTTGTCACAAACCTAACATTTTTTTACTTTTCAGATTTTGTTTGAACTGATAGTTTCAATTCTATTAAAGCAGAATGATTGTGTATGGCTAGACACCACCATCATTGTCTAGTTCTCATTTTCAACTGCAATCCCAATTTTTCATGAGGTTTAACTATTCAAGATAACAAAGTGATTCCATATGTTAAGCCACTCTGTATAAAAACAACCAGACAAAAAAAAAAAGGGACACCAGTAGAACTGTGAAGTTTTTTCTATGTTTTATATTCTTATATTCATGCTCCACTATATGCCAGATGAGCTTGTAATTTCAAAGCCCAGAGAAAAACAATAATGAAAAAATTGTTCTTAGTTCTGAATAGCCAACAGCTGCATTTTTTTTGCATTCACCAGTCACAGTCTCTTTTTACATGACCAGCATCAGAAAACTAGGATTAAGCCAAATTAATATATCAACTAGATGAGATCACTAGCCTTCCTTTCAATCATAGCCCAAAAAGAGGGGGGAAAGGACCAATCTCTTGAGGGCATCTGTTTACTGAGGCTCACCTAAGTATGTACCAAAGAAAGAAAAGGTCTCCAAGAGGTTACTCATTATGGATAGATGTAATTTTTATTTATTGTAATGATATAATTCAGGAGGATGTTACTCAGAAGTTGCTTATGGGAATTATACCTATAGGTCAAGCTATCCTCTGATGTGTATGTATTCATTTCAGTGGAAAGATGACTGAACACCTTCCTGTCCATGGGAAATGTTGAGTGAATTTCTTGTTTTGCTTTTCTTGTGCATACAGATTTGGCTTTTCTTATTAAACTGTCTTGATTTCAATCCATAAGTTTTCTCCCTTTTACCCTTCTGACTCCTGCCCCCATTCCCCTGCAAGAAGAGTGAGTGAGGGGCTGTTTGGGGCTGAGCTGCTGGTTGGGGTTAAATCACAACACCAGGTGAAGAAGGAACAGAACTGAGTTTTCGTGTCTCAACCCTCTAGAAGATGCCAAAGAGGAAACTATAAGAGCTAACATGATCTAACAAGAGCAGAGAAACCTATGAGCACAGCTGTACTCCTCTGACTACTGCCATTTCAGGAGCAAGATAGGCATGACAGTGAGAAACAGAAAAATCTAATCTTACACATTTTTGATGATCCATATTGTGTACTCTCACACAGTCATAAATATCTGTAAAAATACTTAAATGAAAGCATGAAAGAAAACGTGCTATAATACGTTATCTATTCAGGATATTCTGAACAAATCTTCATCTGTTTTCCTTAACTTAACCTATGTGTAGGTTGACTGAATGGAAACAAGACATTCCTCACACAAGGGTGTAGCAAAGTTACAGATAACTGGGATACTGTACCTGATCTTCCCAGCACAACCAAGATCCACTGAAGGTGCATTTAAACCACCGAGGACAGGCAGAGAAGCAGTATCAGGGGTAGGAGGCTCAGAAACATCCTGGAGAAGCTGTTGGTAACACCAGCTCTCCCACAGGAAGTAAGAATTTGGACAACTTCAGTCTCATGGGTATGCATGAACATATATCTCCATGCCTTTGCTTTGTTCAGCTGATGTATTTATTGTATCTCCTTTTTTTCCCCTTTAAATACAATATTCTTTCCTTCTATTCTTATTATGTTATTGCTGATGTTATGATCTAGACTAGGGCAACAGTTCAGTGACTAGCATAATGAGGCTTCACATATGAATGTGAGAACATTAACACTGGTTATAGTTCAGGTCAAATTCCATAAATGTTTTTGAGAAAAATAACAAGGGGAAGACATTTTGACAGCATGAAAATATTTTGTTTCAGTATACTGAAAATAATATGTTGAATTTCAGCATTTCAGAACACTTGACATTTCAATGGGCTTGTAAGGGTCAGAATGCAAAATTCAGTTGAGGTTAAACTCAGCTTTTCAGTGTGACTAACAGCTGTCCTCCTTTAACTCAACTCTCTTTCAATAAAATGCAAACAATATTTTGTATGCTATTTGAAATAGAGGTCATATTCATTCAAATCTATACATGACACTGTCTCTGTGCAGCTGGATCCATCTCTATTCAGTGTTGCAGTATTTGAAGTGTATCACGATGGGAGAAGTTAGGAACTTGGGCAATGGACTAAGGAAGATAAAACAAACTTGTATTTTAAGGCTGTTATAACAAGATATGTTTTGGCTGTGAGGTAAATTAGAATTTTAAATGGTTGGTGAGAGGGTAATTGTTAAAGTTAAACCATTTCTGTGTAGGGAAGAAGAAATGTAGAGGGGGAAAAAGCTAGGAAATTGTATTTTGTGTTTACTTGAAATATTTCATTTAGATATGAAAGGAAAAGGTTGCTTTCATTTTGCTGTTATGTAACTAATTTCCCCACATTTATCTTTTAAGGGAGCTGACTTCAATCAAATTTTACATGAAAGATGTAATTTGTAATGAAAAAAGGTAAAAAGACTGTAATTGGCTGGAAGGGTAAATATTTATACCTCAGCTGCAAATTACAGCCTGTTCTCATTTCTTTCGAATGGACAAGATGAATTTTTTCTGATTCAGGACTGCAGGAAAACAGAAATGTTGAAAGAGGGTAATTCCTTCAAAAATAACTGAGAACTCCTGGCCTCCTTTTTCTACACCTCACAGACAGCATGGCTCTTACAACACATACTTCCAGTTTGTCTGCTGAAAATAATTTATGACACCCTCAAGTTTGTCTTCCTTTAAAATAATCACAGGTTTACTTTTTTGGGAAGAGAGAACTGAGCAGCCAAAAATGCAACAGCAACATGATCTCCATATAAATCTGAAAACTGAATGTATGGAGGCTTCTTATCACTAAACCTTGGAGCAGCTGCGTGAAGAAGCTGCTCAGCATCCTGCTTGCTCATTCTCCTTCTTCACAGTGCAGAATCCCCAGCAGATTCAAGCTACCACTGTGCCTCATTGCTTAATAAGGGGATTTTTTTCTTTTGTCCCATTTCTACAATAACACCCATAGTGTTTTCAGTATAAAGCTCTTCTTTTCAAAAAGCCAGGTAATACCTGATAACAAAAAGTTCAACATTCCTTCTTTATTGTTCACAATATTTATGCATCTAGCTCAAATCCCTGAGCCAAAGCAAGAAACTGCTTTCAGAGTACTTAAATTTCAACCTTTGAAGAAATATTTTTCTTGTAACAACATTTAAATTCTTACAGACTCTGTAAGCCTTTACTTTCCTGGCTTGAAGAGTTCCTCTGGGCTGCTACATGCATGACTGGTGAAAAAATTGCCCATTTGGTTCATCCTTCTGATGAAACACAGCCTATGCTCCCAACCACCTTTTAGTTCTGTGGGTTTGGTACCCTTTTAACTTTTCAGTCCGTGTACACCTGGCTGTTTCTGCTGCTAAGATTTACAGTGCATTGAAGTGGCATTTGGGTTGTAATTACTGGACTAGATGCCCAAGTACAGCAAAATTGCTGCCAACATGTCTTCTGGGAATGGTATTCAGATTGCCGTAGGCCAGTTCCCATACTCCCTGCTACCCCCCCACACATTCTCAATATATCTCATATCCTGCTAGACCAAAGCAGACAATATTTTTCACTGTTGTTCCCTCTCCTCACATTGCCAATGCAGGCACACAGTGGAAGACATGCACCACAACACCAGTTATCTAAAGTTTTTGTTCCTTGGGGAAAGACCCTCACTGTAGAATAAGGTAGCTTGAAAACTCTAAGTCCCACAGCATAAAGCAGACACTACAATTTTTCATGCAGCACAGGCCATACATTTGAATGAGAGGATAGGTTTTTGGTTCCTTTTAATGTGAGTCATTCTTCAATACACCATCACTTTACTTTCCCTTTATATTTTCATCCACGATGAGAAAATATTACCATAAAATTTAATTTTTCTTTCCTAGCTGTCATCCCTAACAAGAACCAGTATTGTAGGCAAATACAGGATTTCATTTCAGCTCTTCAAAAATATTTTTATCTGTAGAACATTAATCTCTTTATGACTGCAATTAAAAATGTGTCCAACACCATGCAGATGTCTGCATACAAAATATTCCTAAGTGGTGCTAAAAGGACAATAGGCTTAGTAATACCTCAGCTGTTTCTTTATGATGTATTGAGTTGATGATAGAGTTTATTTAATTAGAGATAAAGAATTTTACACAGAATACTTTTGCCAGGTGGCTTATTCTTAGTGAAATTATGGATTCACAGTTTAATTACTCTAGTGTTTCTCATTCATAATGTTTACAATTACCTGACAATTCCCATTGTAAAACGTTGCATTCAGGTGTTTTTCTTCGCCACAGTTTAGTTTTCCATCTGGATATCTTCTTCTAGATTAAAAGTCTATAAAAAATTTCAGCTGACCTCACCTATTTCTGAGGAAAGTGATTAAAAATAAAGGATTCAATACTTTACCTTCAGTAATTCTCCAGTCCCTTCTTCAGTTTCCCTAGGAATTTTTTTTTCCTCTCACTGGATGCCTTTCAATCACTTCTTCCATATCCAGTGTTCTGTGTGTGTCTGTGTGTGTGTGCGAGGAAAAAGAGAGGAAACATAAATGTAACTGTTAAAGTCAAAATGTCACAGGAAAGGTGCTATCACACACACTAAAAAAGAACCAAAAAAAAAGTTAGGAAATTTGGAAGCAATTTTATTTTTTTTTTAATCTGAAATATCAAGGGTTTAATTCTACATAAACCATACGAGACCTAAGAGAAACACATACTTCATTAACTTTCTATTTAATAGTGTAAATACTACTGGTTCTCTTCATCACTTAAAGCTATGTAGTTTTTAAAGTTATTTATGCTCTTTTTGGGGATTAAGACATATGTCAGGGATATCACTCATTTCTGGTCTACCTTCCCAGAGATTTCTTTCCTATTGCAACTGACAGCATCACATACTGTCAAAACATTCAACCCTATCTTTGAAACATTTCTTCTTTAAAAGGACTCAGTTTTATCCTGACACTTACAAAGTATGAATTTAATAAAAGTTCCTAAATTGCTGTGCTGATATTTACCTGTATGAATTCTCAAACCAAATGATAGACATTGTTTTGGTGCAGGAAAGAAGAGAAAGACATGCTAAAACTAGTTATTCCAAACAAATGTTAAATAGTACTTGGAACAGGAAATATTTTTCTTATTTCAGGTGTTTGCTTATATTTCCAGGAACTATTTCTTTGGGATTTTCTTGTACATTACCATTGCTATAATACCTCAAGGTCTCAATTGTATATGAACTTCATTCTGATCAAAATTACTCAAAAAATTCACAGTTGTTTTTGAATATGAATGTGCATGAAACTCAAAAAAACTGTTAAGCAAAGAGAGGTGAAATGTTCTTCCTTGGCTGTATAATTGATTCACAGTGTGTCCCTGTAAATTAGCCAATTCTAATAATTCAAAAAACATTTGCCTTGATCTTGGAGGCCTTTTGCACTCTGTACTTTCACTACAGATTTGATGCAAGGTAACAAATTTTGGCTAAGGTTCCCTCATGAACTGACAACAGAAGTTGCTTCAGAGTGAACTAAAGAGAAGAAAATGCACTGAAAGTCTTAGAAAATATTAAAGCACAGACTTTTCCCACTGACTTATATTGCTTTCCTCAGCAACTATAACAGCTTTTAAGGTGCATAGCAAAATCATATTCAGATTAAACTGAAGGCACATTCATGTCTCTGTGCTTCAAGATAGCCATAAACATTATTTAAGCATTTTAGTCCAACTCAGGTTATATTTTCAGTAGCACTTTAGAACTGTCATGTAGCAAAACTTTTTGTATTTGGGTTTGCATGTCCCCATAGGTCATGAAGGAGTCAGAACTGATATACAGAATCACACCAAAACCTTTCTTTTCTTAATTTTTTGAATTATCAGACTCACACAAATCTTCTCAGTTATCTGAGCTATCAGCTCTTTTATCTGCATTTCTTCTGGTACACATGGATTTGTTCACAGATCTGCCAAGCTGTCCATACAGGAACATGCCTTCCCATCCTTTATTTACATCCTTCCATTCAGACAGATCCCAGGTGCCAGTATCAACAATCAGCTAATTCACATCAGCTAAGGTCCAAGGTACTAATTCTCATTTGCTTTCAAAAAAGACAAAGGAACTTGATTTTGGACGAGGAGGTTGTTTTTATGAGAGATAATTGCAGTTCTTTGGACTGCATATTGTTTTGGAAGAGTCTGGGCTGCAGTAAGTGTTCCCCGAGTGACTGTAACTCCAGGGCATGCATATTAGAGACAAGAGGAAAAGCAGCATGACTTGCAACTCCTACACCAGCCATTTCCTACACTCATGTTCATCCAGAGACATGAACTAATTCTCATTTCCTAGCCCTGAGGAAGAAGACTAACATTGGCCTGGGCTGCACTTCTGCCGACGCCTCAAGAACTGTATTTCATCTTTTGTCAGTAGAGATACTGTTCCTTGTGAAAGGAACCAGGGTGGTTGTTTTGAAAAATTCTCTGCTTTCTAGTAACTTTTCAGCTACTAATTTTCTCAAACTGATACCTGAAATAAGAGCAGGAATTAAATCAAGTTACTTGCTCTGAAACTGGCACAAGTGCAGCAAGATTTTCCTTATTAAGTGCATAAAGCAAAAGCTCAAGAAGCAGTGAGCAGCCTCAATAATGAAAACTATGGAGTTTCATTATTTTCATAAACATATGCTGGATTTCCCACTGAAAGTGTTTTCTCCTATACTACTAAGTGGTTTCGTTTACCTGTGATCTTTGCCCTGATTTCATCAGTTCTGACTGAATCTCATATAAAAATAAGAAGATAGAGTAAGATGGTATAACAGCAGCAGAGCAGAGGGCAGAAGATATTTGATCACAAGTGAAGTGAAGGTCTCTTGACTCTCATTATCCAGGGGATTAGTTCAAGGGTCGACATCCATGACAGGTTTGTCTTGAAGCTGACTGCGAATTTTATGCAGTATACTCACAGACAGATCACTAGACTATGAGACAAAATTTGAATTATAGAAAATTTAAATTATGTTTGAATTTGAATTTTACTTCCCCTGAATTTTCAGTCCTGGAAGAAACTGATATGTCAACTTTTGCTTCTATCCTGCACAGAAGGGGAAAGTTTTCACTTGGAAATTATTTGGTGACAGATTAACAGCCAGGTCTTGTTAGATTGAAATACCTTCTGATGCTGGCTAAACCATCTGCCTTGACCATGCAGAACACTACAAGCTTTCCTTTTATTTCACTAATGCATAGCAAAAATTCACTGTGCCTCAATGGCCCTAAAATACCAACAATTCTAACAGTAACACCTGCTCCCCTAAAGTACTGTGAAAGAATTCAGAAATTTAACCACTTTGAGAAACAAAAGCAATAGTTACATTCAATATTTATGTATTTTAAAAAAAGAAAGGTAATAAAAATATAATAGCACTTACCAGAATTTGCAAGAAGTTTTACCTCAACATGAGGAAGAACTTTTTTACATTTATCATGGCAGAGCACTGGAACACATAGTCCAGGGAGGTTGTGGAGTTTCCCTCTCTGGAGATATTCAAAACCCACCTGGATCATTATTGTGTAGTCTGCTTTAGGTGACCCTGCCTTGGCAGGTGGGCTGGACTAGATGACCTCCAGAGGTCCCTTCCAACCCTAACTGTTCTGTGATTAATTGAGACAGAAGATTGTAAAATAATATTTCAGCCCAGAGTAGACTCAGTTCTGTGGTACAACTATAGTAAGTTTGACAGGAAAACAAAGGCTAAAAGAGAGGAGTTTTCACCATGAGTATTTGAGGACTGGGTGATAAAGTGTCATAAGGATAATCAAGAACACGTTGGGAAAAAAATTGTCATTGGGGCATAGATAAAACACCCCAGCAACAGTAGCAAAACTTGAAGAAAACTGCGGAAATTTCCTTGAATGTTCCTGTGACTATGCAAGCCAGGTAAGATACTAAACAGAAGATACTAAGCCAGGAGAGACATTAGAAGTCCAGCTTTTGAAGAATAAAAATGGCAGATCCTTTTCTTTCTGCAGAAAGCTAGAGAGCTAGATCTGCCACAGAGTCCCTCAGAGCTCCAGCAGCCACCACCTAATGTGATGAGTGACAAGGATCAAGCAGAGCAGCCAGACCTGGAGGAAAGAGGATAAGATGCTGGTATGAAGATATAAGGACGAAAGGAAGAAAAAGGCCCAGTTATTACAAACAATAGCAAATATTTTTTAAAACATTTTCATTGCAAAGTGTTTCAGAAGGGTGAGGTTTAAATGAAATTCTTAATTTTCCCCATCCCTTTTCTTTTCCTCTGCCTGCCCTTTTTTTTTTTTTTTTTGATTGTTTATTTATTTATTTACCAATTTAAAAGGGAATAGGGGGACAGGAAAAATTAAACTGATATGAAATGTGTTTCATTTTCATGCTTTCTTGCAGACACAGCACGCTATTCTTTTGTTCTTATTACATCCCCACACAGCTCTGTAGCCTGTATTTTCAAGGGCTGAGAGGAGAGTCATCAGTATGGGAAATAAATGAAATGAAGAGCATGAAGAGCATGTCAGGAAAAATGCATGATCATAATCAGATGCTTCAAGGATCTAGATCGTCAGGGGAGGGACTTCAACACACTTCAAGATAGTACAAGATACTGTGACAGGAGGAGAGAAGATGAGGTTTTTCCCTGGGGTCCCAGAAAAGCAGATGGAAAGATAGTAGGGAGGAATTAAGGAAGACCAAAGTCAGAGAAGGACAGAAATAAATTAGACTGATTCAGGAAAAGAAGCAAATGGACAGGGTTGTGAGATGTTTCTAGCAGAAAAATTGAAAAAAGAAAAAAAAAAAAAAGTCAGAGAACAGGAAAAGCAATAGACCCAAGGAGTGCAGAGTAGCCCACTATCTCAAGACAATCTGGCAAACAGAGCTGTAGATGTCAGAGAAGACACTGTCAGAAAGGAGCCAGTCTCAGAACAAGATTGGTGGCAGGATCCTGTGGGTGGGGTCTGGAAGCAGGCATAGCCTAATTTTGCAAGCAAAAAGCTCTTCCACGAGTTCAATTGTACTGTTGAAACATGCCTAGAAGTACAGATAAGCTACAGCCTGCAGAGATTGTAAACAGTCACAAATCTGCAAGTAATAAACCCCATCACTGACCCATCTTTCAGCTTGAGACATATATATGTGTATATATATGTGTATATATGCTTGTATGTATATATATATATATAACCTGACCTCCACAAAATTTATTTCAGAACACTGTTAAGAAAAGAAATGATGAATTATTTAACTCCCTATAACTGATTGTGGCTCTGTGCACAATCAACTGCATCTAGATGTCTAGCATGCTTAAGTAATAATTCTTCCACATCAGTCAATTAAAGAATCCCTAGGTTCACATTAGTGTTACACACTAACAGCACCCAAGGAACTATCACAGTGTCTCACATTAATATTCAATAGTCTAATGGCTCCCTGAGCAGGCATTGTCAAGATACACCCAAAGGACCTAATTGGAGCTGTAAGAGCATCCTGTATACAAAATGTGTGGATTAAACACTTGTTTAATAGGCTCCAACATGAAAGAATGTAGCAGATACTGCCTATAATGTCAGTCATCCATGGGTAATGGGAGATAGTAACACACTTCCAGCAGGAATGGCAAACCAGATTCAAACTGAATGGGGAGTTGAAACTTAAATAGACCTTATAACCAAAAGAAGCAGCTTTATATTGTGACATAAAGGAGAGTGCCACTATAGCAGTCTCCTCTCAGACTGCACCTTCCTTCGAAGACTGCAAAGACGTGACAGCAGAAGAGAAAAAACCTCAGTTCACAGCACACTTTCCTCCTTCCGCAGTGTAACCAGCTATCACACCTCCACTGGGATGGCAGAAGCCAGGAGAAGGTTATCTGCTCAAGTTTGACTACTGATCTTTCTTCAGAAGCAATGCTTAACATTTATATTCTGCAAAATGTCTTAAAACTAACACTTTATGTGTATCACCACACAAAAACCTGTCAGACTAGCTAGAGACACATGCTGTGAGGAAGGTTTACTCCTTTTGAACTCAAGGTCTCAGTTCAGGTCTAACCAAGGAAGCAAGCCTTACAAGTGTGCAAGCTTCATGTGCAGTCAACCCACAGAGCTGTCACTGCTTCAAAGTCTCTAGCACTCTAAAACTCCCCCCATAGACCAAGATCCTCATCTATGTTAGCACAGCTGCCTGAAATACATTCTGAAACACATTTTGAAAACAGAAATAGAAGCAGAGCCAAAGATAAAATACATGATTTCCCATCCACAGAAATCTGAATAGGTTTCAGACTTTGGGTTTTGCACAAGGTGCTTGATAACACCAACAGCTCCAGCACAAAAAAACTTCACTGTTACCAGCTGACAAGGCTGGCAGACATAACTTCATTTGCTCAGTGCTACAGCATACCTATTAACCAAAGGTGAACCTTGCCAAACAATGCCTCTACTTATTTGGTTCTAAGGCACAGAGTTGCAAACAAATGTTGAAATACCCATGGGAAAGCATGGGCATTTAATCCCTCTTTTTTTTTTTTTTTTTGATCTTTGCAAACCAAAAAAAAAGTATGCTTAGGTTTTTGCCTGAGTAGTAAATGATTGCTGCTGCGGCCAAAATATGGCCACAGCAGAATAATGGTACCCAGACCAGCTCCCAGAGGATATTTCTGGTCAATAACAGATGCGTGTGAGAACATGAAATGAAATGCCTAGCAAAGAAAGCCAATAGTACAAATGAATGACCAAACACAACATCAAGAGAGTCATGTCCCACTAAATGATGTCAGAGGGTTGGTCCTTAAGCCATTTATGGGGCTTTAGTGGAGTTGCCTCAGCAATGAGATTTAAGGCTTGCTTCTCAACTACCTCGTGGTTGACAGAGCTGCTATTGCCAGTACAAGGCAAGCATGACAAAGTTATTGTGACTTGTTGACATTTTCTATTATAAAAGATGATTACAAATCTGACCCAAGAAGCCTGCCACCGCTTCACTTTTCTGATGTGACTGTGCCAAGTTAATCATTTGTCCTGTCTCTGCTGGTTAGCGGTAGAAAGAAGAACAACAGCTTTACTCTTGAGTGCTTTCTGCTCATTTGGCATTACAAGATCACATGGGCACAGAAATGTTTGATGATTATGCAGAGAAATTATGGCAAGGAAGGTGGAGAGCAAAATGCTGCTATTGTTTCTCATCTTAATTGGCAATAGGGAAGGAAAACTGAGTAAAATACTCGAAGAAGGAGGACAACAAGGCTTCCACTTCGAAAAAAACAGAAAGCTCCAGATGGCTGTCACTTTCACAGAGCTGCCTCAGCTGTTTGTGACATGAAGCCTGTGCTAGTGCCAAGCTGTCAGAAACACAGTGTGAAACGGTCAACTAGAATCATAAATGGGGTCCTTGAATGTACACAGTGGAGTGTCAAATATGAACTTAGCACTTCCTCTCCTGAGACTGCAGTATAGTATGTCATAATACATATATCAAAGTAATTCCAAAAGGATTGAAAATGACAAAGTATTATTCAACCCACAGGATAACCTACAGTGGAAAACTGACCTATCTTATTCACAGAATACATATTGCTAGCAATTTTCTTTGTGCTCTTATTTACATACACATTTGCCTGCGTGTGCTCTGACCCTTACATGTTTTATGGTAATAAGTCTCATCTGTAGCTTTTCTATTTTACATAGATTTTCTTTCAAATACTTAGCTGTGACCTTCACAGTGTTTTAAGAGGTGCAAAGGAAAAGAACAAAGGTTATACCCAGTATGTACTGACTAAAGGAACCTGCAAAGAAAGTATCTACAAAATAGTTAATCAATGACTTTCATTCCGTAATGGAAAGATGTGATTTGCACCATTAAAGAAGTAGTACATCACAATCATGTGGGACAACAGCTCTGAGTTGTGTCAGTCACAGCAGAGGTTTTTTCAGGGATAATTACCCACGGGACTAGCTACAAAAGCAGCCTCATTTCATGGAAGCCACCAAAGGATAATGACCTCACAGTGAATTTTGTTGACTACTCATGCAGAATGAATCTAAACAAGCATTGCAGTGTGAAAAGGCTCCAAAACCTTGTTCAAAGCTGTGAAGTTAACTTGTCATTCAGTCAGCTTTAAAATGGTTCTTTTCATATTCAGCAAAGGATTCAGACAAATAATGAAAAATGGGAAATCCTACCACATGCCTATGGAATTTCTAGATGGAATTTAAGATCTTGAAAGAGTGGCAATTAACAGATTCAAAGAATTAAATATTTTCTTACTTCCACAATAGCAAAACTTTTGAAAAGGTAGTAGAAACTCTAGTAATAAACCAAAATGGCAACATAAAAAGCTCTTAGAAAAAAGACAGAAGTCAGAAGACAATAACTTTAATCTTCAAAGTGTGCTAGGGAGCAGCCAAGGCTGCCACTTTACCTGGGTGATGACTGCCTTCTCAGGAGGAGTTTGCACTGGGGTTGTCTGCACAACAGTGTCTCTGTCTCAGCCACTCACTATGTATGTTAGCCAAGAAAAAGAACACTGTGTGTGTTTATAGTTTGGGTTTAATCCTGTTTGGTTTCCACATGAGTAAAACTTGCCCAGATGTGTACATTCCAAAAAACTCCAGGTTCCAATAACAGTGAATGTAATTTCTACTACCTTTTTTCCTCTCATGGAAAGTACTGGATCCTACATACTGTTGAGCAGTCTGGCTGCAACCCAATAAAGCACTCAAAAAACTGCTGAGTTTAAGTCTATGAGTAATCTGTGAGGGGTTATTTGCATACTTACAGAAAGTAGGTGATTAATTTTGTTGGAGGTAATGGCCATCAATGATTTTTTCCACTTCACATTTGAAAGCATGAAGCTTCTCGTCAGTCTGACTAACTCTTTTAGTTTCAAAGGAATAAAAAATATGAGGAAATAAAATAGAGAGTCTTCCAAAAGAATCACAAACAATATGTACTTTTTTCTTAGCTCATCCACACAAATTCATAGAATCATCTTTATGGAAGCTTTTACCGGGAAACAAAACCAGACAACTGTATGGATTGGTATGGTCTTTGCTACCCCCTAGCCACATTTCAGTTCTGTTTTCAGTTCTGGTTCATATCTTTGGTGCTATGGCACTACAAACTGCACTACATACTGAAATTATAAGACTAATGGCTGACATCTGTCAGACTATAGTACCTTCATCACATAAGCCCAAAAAGCTAGTGCTCAGGTGATGAGAAGTGTTTAGAAAATATTTTCTACAGAAAAAATTACTGTGGGGTCAAGATTCAGAGTTACACATCCCTGTAAAATGGGCTATCTGCTCCATGTACTAGGAGAAAAACTGGAAGACATAAATCAGAGAATAAACCTGCTTCTGCAGGAGATTGCACTGGATAACCTGACAGGGCATCTGTTTCCATCAGCAAGTCTCATTCGCTCATTATATTGATTCATGTGTCTGTCCGAGAACTTGTGCTGGACCTAGCACCTGTAATTTACCTAGTGCTTAAACCCTAGGCTTTAAAAAAGCAAATCCTCTCAAAAAAAATGGCTTAGGTTCAAAATACAGCTCCTGGATTTCTAATCTAGGAGTTTTAAAAGGTTTCCTAAGCTGCTGCAGGATCAGGGCTGTGCTGTACTGACTGTTCACTACTTATATTAGCAGAAGAGTTGGTATTTTCTCCAGTCTTGCTTTCTGCAGTACTTGTATGTGTTGTACATGCAGGCAGGCATCTGGGCACACACAGCTGGCAAAATATTTTCAGCTTAAAAGCATTTTAATTGTAAGTGGTTCTATGGCACTGTCAGTCACAGCTTGATAGAGAGTTCAAGGAAATCATTTTGCTGTAGGAAATTAAGTATTTTTGAAAAATCAAGAAAAGGTGAAAGAAACAAATTGTTAAATGGCCTACTCTGTGGTGGACATGCAGTCTTATTCTTCTAAGAAGCACTAACAAATAGTAGCAACAAATATAGATCAGCTAATTGAGTACAATACCTTTGTTATTTCTTAGCTGCTAGACTTCATGTACATAATGAAATAAATCTGAAGATTAAATGAAGCACTAGCAAGGAAAAACTTTATAAAAGGTGACATATTGAAGCTCATGTAACCTTTCAAAATTTCATGTGCTCTGCCATATATCTGGCCTTTGCCAATTCCAAATAATTTTTCACATAAGTAGTCAGGATCACTAATTCATAGTCTTTCACAAATCAAAATTTTTAACCAAAATTGTTTATTATTATTTATTCTCTCTGCTTTGGAAAAATCTACAATACCTTCAAGAGGTTCTTTATCTTTTCCATCAAGATGATTTTTTGGGTTTTTTTGGGGGGGTTTTCGTGGATAGCAGATTGAATTTCATTTCCTCTATCTTGTTCTCTCTTTCCTTTTTCTTAGGAGGGAGTATGTGATAGGATTCTATCTCCACTACACTAGGAGTAAAATTCTTTGTCATTGACCATTTCAGAAGCATTGAGGCCATTTGTGTCACCTTCTATACCTGTTGAAATAGTTTACAAAAAATAAAGATCTATTTACTCCTCCTTTATTTCTATTCAGATGGCTAATTTCCACTGTGTTACAAGACTCTTCAATAATGTTCTTACTGTATAAAAAATGTAAAACTTCTCACATTGCTTTTTTTTATGCCTACACTCTAAAAAAACCCTCCAGCTTCAAGTACACCCATGGCAGCTTAGAAAATTAAAAGATTCCATTCATCAACTGTTTCAGCAGTGTCTTAGGAGTGACATTGCTTTCTGTACTCGAGTTAAAACCTCATTTCAAAGAAAAGGTATACAAGGATCAAAGTTTAAAAAAGAGTATTTTAGAAAATCACACAATTATTTTCAAGCTTCTGCTAAGACTTTTCACTACCATTATATTTGCTTAATGATTTTCAATTTAAAAATTATAACCAATCATCTACAATCAATTCACTACACATGACAATGTAGAGAAAATATTTGGGTTTTTTCTGATTATGAGACCTACTGAAGTACTGAATATTTTGAGAAAGATAACTTTTTGGTTTTTGCACTTAGTGGATTGTCTTATGTTTGAATCAAACACTTCTAAAGTAAGCAGCTTCCTGTATGAACTGCTTAGTCCTTCTAAGTAGCACAAGGATCTGTGTTCTGCTGTAGCAGTTTGTGTTTAACTGGCACAGCTTAATTTATGCTTTAAGACAGTCTGATCAGACATAAACATTAGATAATGACAAAGCCTCTATGAGTTCTCTAGAATACTCAAATATCTTACTGTAGATAATAGATCCCATGTCATAGGATGGCTTTTTAAAATACTTTTGTTTTCATTTTAGTATTCTGTCATCTGATTTACCCTTGGCATTCGCCTGTGTTGAACCTGAACTGATTTCATGCTGAGTTTATGTCAGTGTAACCTCACAAAGCGAGATTTACTGCCACCTTGCAGCTGTTTTGTGCTACTTCTGCAATGGAAAACAGCTTTTAACTGTGTTTCAGTAACAACTTTAGCACGGTTTACAACTGCCTCAAGAGAGTGGCAAAAATACGCATGCTAGTGGCACTGGTGGATAGATTGCTGATGGTTTTCATGAATGTTAACTAAGAATCATAAACTTGATGTTCAAGAATACATATATAAGGTGGTTTGGCAATGACATTTTTTAGTCTCTGTTATTTATTTATAAACACTATACAGTTTTCTTTCACTGTTTCTTATTTGCACACTATGGATTTCTCTGGTAGTAACAGGAGGTTGAAACTCTGACCCTCTATTATCAAAGTTCAAGGGATAGCTCAGTTAGCACTCAATAGGACTTTACTCAGATATATCACAAACATTCAGAAGAAGCCTTACAAATCTTACAAAAATATCTACATGTATTGTCTTCTTGTAAGAATACATAGAGATCAGAGAATTTTTTAATGTGCTGAATCTGACTCAAATTCTTAGACTGGATTGCAATTACAAAACAAGCTCTCTGGTGAGCAGATGGCAGTGCAACAGATGCATAAACTAGAAAATTTGCCTTTGAAGATACCATTTGGATGGCTACAGAAGTTTCAAATAACTTATTTGTTGTTCTATTAGGTCAACACAGTGGCACATTAAGTCATAATGAACTCAGCAGAAATAGAGCAAACAGAGGAAATTTTCCTTCATCTACTCTAGTGCAATTTCAGTGATGCCAAAGCAAAAAGCCACCATGTACATCCAAACTGAATCAAGGACTAATCCAAGTTACACCAGGCTCTGAGTTGACATTCAAAGCGCCATTTTCGCATACCTGACTGTAACTGCAATGTCCATAAGCAATTAGACTGCAAAGTCCATAACAAATTTTTCTCAGCAGCTTTATGTCAGATTTGCTCATCTGTTTGTAGAATTGTGCATTTCATAATTGCCACACCTGCAAAGTTGCACAGGGGCAACAAAAAGCCAAGGCATTGCCATTTCTGGCTGGTGAACAAAGCAGTAGTGATGAAGGTTCGGCTTCCTCTCACTACAGAAGAGGCTGAATTAAAAATTAAGATCTCTACATAACAATGTGATTCCAATTCCAGTGTTTTACAAATCAGACTCAGAAAGTACAGCAGAGATCATGTCTGCATAGAATTAATCTGTATATTGACCTTGCTTCTCACATAGTAAATAATTCAAAAAAACCAGCTAGCTCTTAAACCCATAGTCACAAAAGTAGAGAATACTGGATGGACGGCAACATCTGTTTTATGTCACAGGCTTAAAAAATGTAATCCAACCACATTTCAACAAATCTTGCCCTCAAAATAAATAAACAAAAAATAGGTAAATGAATGCCAGCATGTTTGTGGGTTTGCTCCATTTTTGGTAACAGCAGATAGCTTAGATTCTGTTTGCTGTCCCCTACCCTGCAGTGACAGTTCTACTACAGAAGACAAAAAAAGGTATTTTATACAAGTGTATTAGTCTTAAAATAACCAAACAAGAAAGAGCTACATTTTAGTTTCTACTTTCAATACACTTCCCTGTTAGCTTTCTATGGAGTCAGTAACCTGTCATAACAAAATGTTAAAGGGGAGAAAGAGAGAGGGAGTGTGGGAAGAAGTAAAGGCTAAGGGAAGGGTTCCCATGGGTTTTGGAAGACAGCTCACATTTTGATCACAGCATGACTCAGAGAACGTTTGGGATCCTATCTGTCTTGGAGTTAAAAATTGCCAGCTGTTGATGAAATGGTGCTCTGGAGGTGCTGAAATAACACAGTGGCAGTCACCCTAAACACAGAGTATATTAAATTTTCATGGCTCACTCCTAGACTCTACCTTATTTTAAAAATTAAAACATCCATATGTTCAAGAAGTACATTCCACTTGAGCTTGAAAAAGCTTAGTCTTTTTTGCTAATGTGTAGAGTACTGAAAATCCCCCATTTCTATTTCATTAAAAAGCAAGAAACCAAGGTGATTTCAGAGCTAAATTAACTTTTGTGGGTTTTTTTTAAAAAATTGTAAAGTTATTTTCTTTTGTTTGTTTGTTTGTTTATGTGACTTTGCTCTTTTACAGGTAGGTAATTGATACAATATGAAACTCAGGATACCCAAACACACAATATTTATTAAATAATTTGTGAATATTATGTAACTCATGATGATGTTTGAAAATATTAAAAACATCTGTTCAGGAATCTGAAGAATGAGCAACATGCAATTAGTTATAAAAGGCTCCCAAGCAAAGGAGAAATTAAACATTGCTTGAGAATTTTCTGATCTAGAGACTGTTAATCATAACAGATATATGATTCACTGTTTATCTTTTTTCTATTACTGTTGTAAACATTTAATTCTTCCCCAACATGGATTGCCTAACAGTATGTTCCCAGAAAAGCTAATATATTACAAAGAAATATTTTACAGGACTGAGTTACAAAATCTAGATATAAATTTCTAGAATGCCATTCTTCAAATGCAGTCAAATCTGGCATTTTGAATCAGAAAAGGAGTGTAAGAGGATTTCCATAATTGCTACTTTTCCTGTTTGCCCCTACTAGTACAGAGTTAATACCAAACACACAAAATGCATCTCAGTCCTTCCTTTCAAACCATGAGAAAAAGAATAATGAACAGGAACAAGTGTTTGCACATAATGAAGGATGCTTTTGAAGCCTTGGGTTACTGACAGTGCCTTTTTCCTTCTCAGGCGTGTTTCAGACCTGCTGCTCAATTTACTTACTAAAGTAGGAACATCAGTCTCTTAATTATTTTTAAAGTAATCGACTTTTTATATTTGCTGATGTTCTAAACCGGAAATTATTACAAATAACACAGTAGAACCTTTTATCAGTATCATCCATATGTTGTTTAATATAGAAACAGATAAAGAACTTGGTGAAATGACATTTTATATGTTTTAATGCCCAATAAGCATTTACAATGAGCAATGAATATTAATAGGCAAGCATCAACTGCAATGACATCTGCTTAATAGGTGTATCTCACTGGATTTTATCAAGACAGAAACCATAGCATCTTACACATATTTCTGTGGTATCCATCACTGCAATTTGCAGGAATCTTTCGACGGGGATAATCAAACACCTGTGAGGTATTATATCAAGGAGCCACTCACCATTCAAACATCTTCCACACTACCTTATTGTGAGAAATATTCTGGTCCGTATTTGCTACTGGGTACAAATCTCATACAACCATTCATCCAAACTCTGAGCAGCTTCCACAGACTATAGAGATGTGTTTTGCAAAATCTCCTCTGATCTGGGACTGGGCTAGCACTTATTACTGATGTGGATTGTTTCTGAACTTAACCATTCTATTCTCAGCTTTCATTCACAAAAAAATTACCCAGATGGGTAGAACTGTTTTCTGGTGTATTTTATCACTGAACATGGTTTTGATCTGGGGCACTATTGCTTTTCAGCGCTTAAAACTCCTGAAGATGTTTACATTGTTCACATCACCTATCCAGATAGTGAGCAAAATCCTTTCCTGAAAGCCAAGCTCTTGCTTCTTAATTCTGTCAGAGAAGAAACTGCTTTCTTCTATAAGAATTAACACATTAACTTAATAATTCCCTTGAGGAGATTAAGGGTTTAATTTCAGCACACTGTAAAAAGCTGCTGTTTCATATAAACAACTTCTTTGAGGAAGCATGACTTGTATTTGTAATTTATAAATTTCATAAAGGACTGCATTTATTTCACTGCTAGTTCTTAAAAGAGACAAGCTATGATGATAACTTCCAGCATTAGGGATGAGAAAAGAGCTTAGTGAAATCAAAGGATGTTGCATGCAGGGAGAATGAATCACAGAATGATAAATGTTGGAAAAGACCTCTAAGATCATCTACTGCAACTTTTAACCTAAGATTAACATGCTGTCTTTCATACAAGAGAAAACTGAGGTACAAAAGAATTAGACGGCTTGGTTATGATCACATATCACATGGCAGAGGCAGGAAGAGAAGACAAATTTCAGACTTTAAGACCTGTGACTTAATTACGGGGAAAAAAAACAAGTCTTTTAAAGGATAATAACGTGTGTATGTGTCTTCAGCAATGTGTATCACATGAATAGTGTCCCCCAGAAATTGCAAAATATAGGGACTATATTGAAAACTGATATTTGAGCCATAAAAAATTGATCAAGCTTCTTTCTAAATAAAGACAATCTCTTTTTCGTTCAACATCCTGCTCTCAAGTGTACTACTCGATTCCCAGTTCAGCAAGGAATACACAACATATTTTTCCTTTTTGCAGTTCAACAAACTATACTGACAGTATATTCTGCATATCTGTGGACATATTTCATTGCCCGTTCCCTTGTAAAGTTTCAATTACATTATTCTTATAGTTTTGTTCTAAAAATACCATTTTTAGTAAACCCATACTTGGACAATTCTTTCACATTAATAGTGAAAACTTTGGTTCACATAGTGTCAGCAAGAATAACACAGTATTTTTCACTTACCAGAACCATGACCTCATCTTTGCACTAATTAAGATAATGAAAAAGTCTTTAATTTTCTACATACATGCAGTCTCCAGCTTTACTTGCCAGCTAAGATGCCAATTTGAAACACTCTGTTGAAAAATTGTAAATTTTCATTTCCTACCAGGTCCTCTGGATTCCTCAAATTCATACTCTAACAGACCCTGGATCTCAAGAGCCAGAATTCAGCCTAGGGTTAATAGGAATGAACAGTTAGTTCGTAAAGGCTATTTTTGTCATATGTAGTCAAAGATACTCTTTTCATTGTCATATTGATTTCAAGGGCACCTTTCTCAATTCATCCCACTCCCAGCTGATCTCATTCTCAGGTCAAAGAGCTAAATTTCATCTGCACATAGTGCTTTTCTTCACCACCTTAACAAGATAATGCCTACTAATGCCAGTTTCTTCATCTTAGACTGCTTAGGAGCAGGAATTATTTTGTTGTAATTCAGGGGTTTTTCCAGAATCACTGCAGAATGCTGCTGAAAAGATTAATATATTTTACCCTGTATTTAAAGTTGGCATAACCTCTGTTGACTAGAGCACTTTGATTCACTGCAGAGCATACATGCTGAATTTTTGTTTCAGCCTCCTCCAGTGACCATTTTACCTACTCTAAACATGTTTTGAAACGTACCTGTAATAAAAGCACCACACTCCTGCACTTGCTATCCTCTCCAGGCCTGAGAGAAAAGTTATATCTGGCTTTTGTTTTGGACAGTTACAGTAGAAGACACAGAAACAGAGCCTGGCCTCTGGTCTATCCACAAGGACCAGCTAGGAAGGTGCCTTGTTTTTGATGATCTAACAGTGACCCTGTCCCCTTTACACAATATAATTATTCCCACTACAGTGGAAACTACAGAACCAGAAAATGGAATAACTCTTAGGGAATAACTCTAGCCATTATAAACTTGGGAGCTTTTTTATTTTTTTTTAATTTTTTTTTTTTAGGATACTTAGATTATCACAAGATCTTGCTCAGTTACTTATAACTTCCATATTCCCACAGGAATCTAGGATATAGAAAGAGAAATACGCCACCTCCCCTGCAGGCAGCTGTAAACAGAGCTCATCAGAAAGTACAAAGAGCTTCCACTTGCATCTTCCTTAAGATTTATAGATTCCAAGGCCAGGTGGGAACAATGTTATCACACACTCTGGTCTTCCACCTAACACTTGGCTTTTGCTTGGATTCATCCTGGTGTCAAATTTAATTGCTGTGATTTGATCTTATTTTTTAAATTTCCAATGATTAAAAATATGACAAAAACCTATGGGAGTTCTTTCAATGGTTAATTGACTTCTCAGCTAAACATATTGTCTGAATTTTTCTTGTTTCCACTTTCACATGCTGGATTTTATTATAAAGTAGGATCAGCCCTCTAGCTCCAGTATCATTATTCTTCTTTTCTACCATTATAAGCCCAAAAGAAATGTTGCTGTGCATTCTGTCTACAAATCAGAAATAAATAATATTTTAAAAATGCCTACCATATCCTATTGCTTATACAAAGATACTTTCTTTGAAAACTGGTTTGATTTTTCACAGAAAATTAGTAGGAGCAGCAATCTATAAGCGCAATGGTTGCCTCCTTCCTCAGGGCCAGTTCGTGTTTCATACTCATACAAGTTCACAAAACAATACAAAAGAACAACCAACTTTCTGCTTGCCATGTAAGAGTCAATCACAACCACAGACCTTTTACTCTATCAAGGTACTCCAGGGAGAAAATGTAGTGCTTGCAAATAATGCATGACATAAGAATTTTGAATATTATTCTAGCTTTGTAGTATTTCTTTGATGAAGTAACAACATGTAAGTTAGTACATTAAAATGGTTGAACTTCTACTAATTTTAGAAAGTGAGACAAAATTAATTAGCTTTTACACAGTTAATATGCCTTATATTTTTACCCCACCCAGCTCAGGAAGCATTTACCGTAGTGTTCAGGCACATCAAGGCGTCATTTCACAATTTTCAGCAGATAGAGCTGGTTTGCTATGGCACCAAGGAAACACCATATCTGGAAAGACATAAACATTTTCTGGATTTGCTTAATTTTCTCTGGCAGTTACAGTACCTTATGGCCAGTGATGTACCTTCTCATGAGTAGGTAGTTCGCTCACACTGTGAGTTTCACTCTGCTCACTCTTTATCTGTAGAGTATCCATCCAGGACAAATGCTTTGTTACTAGTTCTCTGTGACTATTCACTAAATAAAGTAAAACTTTTTTTATGAGTAATACATTTTCATACAACCATGTTACAATTATCTTTTGAAATTTGGAGGGAGCACTGTGTAATCATCGATGTGAGAAGGTGGAGTTACTTAGACAATTAGTAGGAGGTGTCTAGAAGACATGATTTTTTCCCTCAAAAGCAATCAGTAATTACTGAATAACCCACTGCTATAATGATGGATTTTTGTCACATCATATTCACATCCAGAGGAATAGATGCTCTCACAAATGCAGAATGATGACAGAAGGAATGGGCAAAAGCAGCAGCTGGGCTGTGAAGGAGAATATTATTAAGAGAAAGTTGACTGTCTGACACTGCAATAATACAAACAATGATTGCTTTGAAGAAATGATTTTCATAATCATATTTTTTCACTGTAAGAGTATTTTACCATGAAAGTCTCCTTTTCAAGGAGCGGGGCACAGTCACTTTGTTTGGTTTGGGTGTTTTTGTTTTTGTTTTTGTTTTTTTTTTGCTTTGGCTGTGCAGAGTAGAAGTACTAGCAGATGAAATAGAGCATACAATAATCCATCTTCAACACACTGACCCAAGCAACCATAGCTGATCCCCTTCTGATGTAGTGTTTTATGCTCAAAATATTTGTTGGGATGGAGGAGATGGCGTAGGGAATTAACAGTGGAGGATCATATTCTTCCTTATATTGATAGGGCATTGATTAAAACATCTAAGCGTTTTCAAAACCATATTGTGAATGAGGACTTGCATTTGTCTTTGAAAAAAATTCTTTCAGCTAATACTTGAGGGTGCCTGTTCAGTGAAGGAGTGAACAAGAAACTGAAACTAATACAAGGGTTTCTATCTGGCTGTGAGACGGGCGATTTGTCTGCCAGGGATCATTATCTCAGGGATCAGGCATGACTATCGTAGTTAAAGTATTATCATAGAGTCTCCAAATGACATTTTTCCTTAGTTGCAACTTTTGAATAATAAGGCAGGAGGGAAGACAGCTGGAACACCTAAGGAGGAAGCCAGAGGCACAGTCTGATGAACAAGATCATAACTATACCAGATGCTATATTTGTCAACACATATCATATTTATAACAGTGATCTCTGCCACTTTACCCGAAGCAACAGAACATAAACAAATCAGTATTGTTCAGTCATCCCGAGGTTTTCTATTAACAATGATGGAAAAATCCAAAACATTTATAACAAAGCCAGCCTTACCAGATTTGAGAATTTATTCTCTTTGAGGATATGAGGGGACTTAAAGAGATTTCATCTAAAGGAGGAAATATTTTCTTATTGAATCCTTTTGCTCTTGGTGGGTTTTTTGGGTTTGGTTTGTGGAGGGGAGATGTTGTTTGTTTTATTTTTGTGAGTCTAGGGGGTTTGGGTTGTTGAGTTTTTTAATATAGATAGAGCACAGTCAAGTCTCCTGGTAGATAGCTTCTAGAAATTATCCTTGTATTTCATAAAAAAATGGGGAAAAAATATTACCTAAATAAACATCATTGGTAGTTAAAAATATAGTCTCACTTTTTGCACAGTAATAACATTTCCTCTTAGGTGTTTGATTTTACTTTTTATCTGAATGTCGTCATTTCAACAGAATCACCAAAGCAGTGATTTTCACTTGTGAATGTTTCTTAGCCTTCACAACTGTAGAATTTTTGTTGTTGCAGAGCACAAAACCAGGCATGCTTGTGGATGTTGCAACAACAAAAATCTTCAGTAGCCAAAATTATGATTAAAATGAGGCCCTCAAATGACTACTGAAATGAAACAATTACTGTTGCTTGGCAAAACTGTTTCAAGAACATAGACCAGAGCCACATCTCTTCCAAAAGTCTGTACTAAAATCACCCATATTGTCAAACTGTAACTGATGACACCAAGGGTGATGTAAGCTCCTACAATGTGCTCTGCACACAGCACAGTGTGCCCGTGAACCTAATCTTAGTGTGATTCTTACTCCCTCACATCATACCTTTTGAGAGAGGTGACAAACTACAGCACTATGGAAACAGACTCTTGACAGATTCTTCAACAGGTAACAAATTAATACGGTATCTATCTCCTAATCTATAAGATTCTGAAAGTGTGAATGGTGTGTCTTCACATGCTGTTAAAGCACACACACTATTGGCATTATCAGTAAGCCAGGTGTAATGCAAATACAGAGAGCTATGTGAGACAACACAGCTCAGTCAGAGGCAAAGTACACTGGGAGAAAAAGGGAGACCATGTACAATATCTCTCCCCTTTTTTTCTTTTGTTTTAGTTAAATTACTTTTATTATGAACACAGTATTTATAGTTACAGTTAAAATTATTTCTTTGGAGGAATTTGAGCTATAAAGGATTATGTTTATAGAAGGTTTCCCTTTTTGCATTTAAAATGACCTCTAATTTAAATAGTTACAAGCTATTACTCTAACTCTCATTATTATACAGGTAATTCATTCCCTACATCACTCCTTGTTATCACCTCCACTAGGCTAATGTATTAATAAATTTTCACCTGTAGCTGTTGTACCCAAGGGATTAATATTTAAATTGCTATGCCATTTTTCCTTATCAAGCCTTTAAACTTGAGTGAGTACAAGTTAAATCCCTCCAGGTTTTTCAAGTTTAGATTGAAGGCCAGACACAATACTGAAGCCAATCTTGCAGATTAGAAATGGTATTTGCACAGACTAGATGCGAGAACCCTAGAAATTTTCGGAAGATCAATTTTTTATTTGGTTATGAGCAACTTTTCTTATCTATTTTTTTATATCCCATTTCTCAAATATACTTAATTTAAAAAATCTGCATTGCAATGGAGGAGCTGCTGGCAAATGAAGAATGTTGTAAATCATGCAGCTATAATAAAAGATGAAATCCACATTAAAATTCACCATGTTTCTCTGTAGGAATTTGTTGCAAAGATATAAGTAACATGAGTTCGCACCTGTCTGAAAAATTGGTCTCTGCTGTACACCCAACCATTAATACAGGGAAACAGAGAAGTACTTAAATAATGCAGAGGAATTTCTCAGTTGCTCAGGACTGAAAATGGATACCAATGATAATAAATTAATTCAGTCCACAAAAATGAAGGCAAGAACTGTATACTTTCAGGTCATAATTTTGCTAGAACAGCAGAACTAAATCCTGTTCTGAAGTGGGGAAAAAAAAAAAAAAAAAAAAAAAAAAAAA
>JAWWEE010000105.1:46019396-46062972 GCA_035221455.1 Xenops minutus | reverse complement strand
GCACCCGTCCAAAACTCCCAGACTGCACCCGTCCAAAACTCCCAGACTGCACCCGTCCAAAACTCCCAGACTGCACCCGTCCAAAACTCCCAGACTGCACCAGCACAAGTCCAAAAATGCAAACATCATCAGCACAAGCTCAAGAACCCAAACAGCACACGCTCAAAATTCTCAAACAGCACCAGTCCAAAAACCCAAACAGCACAAGCTCAAAATTCTCAAACAGCACCAGTCCAAAAACCCAAACAGCACAACCCAGAAATTCTCATACAGCACAACTCCAAAATTCTGAAACAGCACAAGCTCAAAAACCCAAACTCTCCAGCACAAGCTCAAAAACCCAAACTCTCCAGCACAAGCTCAAAAACCCAAACAACACAAGCTCAAAATTCCCAAACAGCACCAGTCCAAAAACCCAAACAGCACAACCTCAAAATTCTCAAAAAGCACCTAAAATCAAAACACCTGACATAAGCAACATGACTCACATAAATACTAGTTCAAGGTTTCATGAGAATAAATCTACTCCATTACTGTAATACATGCAAGTGCCTAAGAGGTCTTTTACCCAGACACTGATTGAACTTGACTTTGTTTATTTAAGAATGGGTCACTAATTCAGCATTATGGAAATGAGGGAGTATAGAAGAACACACATAAGACAGTCTCATCAAGAAAGTTGTATTGTTGCAATGTACTCTTGGTTTTGTGAACTTTCAGTAGCCCATGATTTCTTCATACATTTCCCATCTTTTTATTCCCCTTCATTTTTCTTCTGCTCCATTTAATTCTTTTTTGTTTCTCCTGCTTGCAGTTCTACAATAATCTGATAGGAGACAGTTCTGATGATAGGAACACAAATTACACAGGAGTTAGTATCAGCTGCAGTATAACATCATTCCACAGATTTCAGAAACCTGAAAAAAATCAATATTATTTACACTGCAACAACACAAAAAAATGAAGATCAATAAACAAACTATGGCTTCAAGTGCAAATAATTCAAAATTAAAAAGCACAGGAGAAAAGTGAAAGTCAGAAGCACTATTGAAATGTGCATAAAACTATAATCAAACTGCTAAGTATGCTAGCAGACTAGGAAATATTCAGCAAAGGCGCACTTCATACTGGAGAGGAACACACTCTATCCACACTATTCATTTAGCCAGCATTAATGATTGCCATTGAGCTTTTTTTGTGAGGTCTCAGTTTATGCCCTGAAGTATGATCTTTGACTTCCCTTATTTTATTTTGAGTAATATTGTTGATAATAAAAAAATCTTCCATTTTCCCAAATCCAGTCCAGGTATTATTTTGATGATCTCCAGTGGAAACACAGTCCAGATCCACATTATGCACTGTGTGAAAAAGTTTGTGCTTTGTAAGATGGTGCATTATATATATATATATATCTCACAACTTTGAAATTTTTCTTAGATACATTTCACAGATATGCTTAAATTACATGCATTCTTCTCACCTTGTCTGCCTGAAGTCAAAGTTTTCCAAGAACTTTTATTTCAAATTCTGGACAGCTTCAAAGAGCTATCCTTAAAAGAAAATGCCTCTCTGATATATATTTTCTCCCTCACTCACTATATAGGCGTAAAACAGCACATATATCAAGAGAAAAGGGGAGACAATATATCTGTTGTTCACATACAGCAATTAGTAAATCTTCATGCCTACCTTAATTTCTTGTTTCACCTATCAAAAGGTGATGTTGCTGCCACCATCACCTTAGAAACACTGTGATATTGCTTTTACTAAACTAACTTAAAGCAGCTAACAGTAAATGTAAAGTACTTAAAACCAGATTTTGCTCTTGAGCTTGTTGTTGCTAAGAAAAATTATATTCAGGCTTATACCATTTCACACCCTCTTTTGATCCAAAGATTACACACTTCGGCTGATATATCTTGAAGCATGAAAAAACAGGGCATTTATGGCCTACAAGGAATGCGCGATGACAATCCTGAAAAAAATCATCTTTTCCCTGCCCAAGGTCACAGGTAACACTGAGACAGTCCTTACTGCAGTCTCTATTTGCCTTTGTCAGGCAGATCTGCATTAAGGAGAAACACAATGGTAATTCTCGCATTCTATAATTTCTATGCAAATTAGACAGAGGGCTTCAAGTTGTTAGCTGAAAAAGGCTGAAATTCTCTTACATTTGTGAGTTCCTATGGCAGGACTCATGCTCACTAACCGAGGAGAAACCAGTCTCTCCCTGGTTCTGTCTTTTTTACACTTACTCTCTTTCTGTCTTGTATGCTTTTTTAGTTATAAAATTTGTTTCTAGAAATTAAGAAACAAATTCCCACTGAGTATCAATATTTCTTACACATTTGGGGGAGATAGATTATATCTTTACATCTTTTTGTACAACTCCTTTTTTTTAAGTTGTAAAACTGTAGAAATTTAGGCTGGCTTTTTTAACATCTAAACTATGCAAACAAGATGTCATTTGCACTGAGAGGAATAACACTGTATTAGAGAGAGGGTGTATAATAAAATGGATGATGATTATGGGCTTGAATAAGTCAAGCGGAATGGACTATTAATGGGTTTATGCTAGACGTAATTTTTAAGCAGACAGCCATGTCTGGAGGCAGTCTCTAGAAGTTCTATTCCAATCTGTTGAAAGTGTGTTCATCATCTGACAAAATTATTATAACAGTGCATAAATGTTCTTCCCATTTACCCCAAAGCAAAGAAGTCCTTGAATGCTGACAGTCTGAGATATTCAGAGGCCACACTGCTCTCCTTCAGCATGACACAAAGTCATCTCAGTCACCTGAGCGAAAAGTATCTGCAATAAACATCCATAAAAATGACAGCGGCTGTTTCTTGTTTTGTGCTTGGTGGTCTCTAGAGTTTCAATTCATATTTTTCCATTCCAGAAAGTCAGTAATATTCTCTGGTTTGCCCTGCAGGACAGCAGATATATTGGACCCAAAATGCCCTGAATTCAATCTGCAAATTCAAAGCACTGACAGGCAGAGTGACCATTAGTCACAAGCACAGTGAGGATCATGGATCCAGCTTATCACACAGGCTGAGGAAGCTCCACACCCAACATGTGCAGAAACCCTTCCTAAGTGTTGAAGGGAGTCTCACCCAGAAGATGTTGGTCTTGTAACATGTTATTGGAAATATTTCTTGGCTTAGAGATTTGCCAAAACTGACAATGAAAACAACAAGGGAAAGAAGCAACTTTTGTCTTCAATTCTGTCCAATTCTTGTTCTCCAGAGGGCAGAAGAAGATATAAGAACCAAACAAAACTGTAACATTCCTATAGTATGTCAAAATGGAAACCTTCCTGAACAATTCTTTGCTGGCAATGTTTGAGTGTACACCACTTCTTACAGTTAAGAATCCTGCTAGTTGTTTTAATGAGTAAATTTTAAAATAAAGCCAGCTCCTCTTACATTTTAGTGAAGTACTCTTTCCAGCTGAAAGAGAAATAACATACTGGTAAAGTGCCTGACTACCAGTATTGTTCTCTTACCTTAAAGGAAAACAATTCTGCAAAACTCTGATTTCTGTCCTTTGGTGCAAAAAAACAACACTTGTTATTTGTTCATCAGCTTTCCTCTTAGCACACCCGAATATGTATTAAGGACATTTTGGGCTTTGTTTCACCTGGGAAAAACATTTCTATCATGTTTTAGTTTTAAAAGCTGAGACACTAAGGCCACAGGTTTTGGAACTGAATACCTACAGCTTGACATCTGAAATACATGACCCAGACTTCTGAATAGTCAGCAAGAGGCTCATACTGAATACAAAGGGAGTACAACCTCTTATGACCAGCTCAGTTTTAGATGCTTTGGCTATCTAGCATTGGATAACTAATCTAAACACAGTTTCAGAGGTAGTGAGTAAGCAGAGGATCTTCAGTCTCATGCCCTGCAGTTTTTTTAAATAGTCTGAGATGTCTTGAAGTATAAAACACACACTTGCTAAGAAAACAGTATTTAAAGCATAAACAATAGGGATAACTCACTACACCATCAGTTCTGTATGCCAGTGTACAGAAACTTGCACTGTTGTTTCAGACCTAAACTTGGAGCAGCAGGAAGAGGAGAAATTTATCAGCTGGTATGCTGTTTCCTATAAGTTTAGTCTTGTGCCCCCTAAACTTTCTCTGCTATCATAATAATGCAGATTCTTCCCAAACTGCATAGGTCTCCGTCCTATACAGCAACTCAGTCATCTCTTCTGTCCCTTACCCCACACAGAAACACTCCCAGTTTTTTCTCATGTCCCCAGAGTTTTGGGGTCAAGAGCCAGAAAACCCACTTCTTAGGAAGCTTATCTAAACATAAACCTAATATGATATGCAAACCAACAAATGCAATATCCCAGACAGTACAGTTCTTTTGCCTTTCTCTGGTTTCCAGAAAGCTTCTTATCCTGGAAAGACATTGATATCAAAAATAGCAAAGCAAAATAAAAAAAATATATATAAGAAACTTTATATTGCAATAGGCAGCCTGGACAGAGATAAAAAGAAAAATATAAATGGTCAGAGAAATAGAATTATGAGCTTTATGATGACCTGTCAGGGTCAGGAGGTTGTTCATGCTCTATCTGACCTCTTAAAGAGGGAAATGGGCTTGAAATCAAGGCAGATGTTCATTTTCCCCTAAATGCAGGAGACACAGGAAGCTTCATAAATTTATCCATTCTGATCACCTACAGAGAAAATAAAACATATCAGGTCTAAAAAATGAAGGTCAATCTTTCAGACCTGCCATTCTTCAGAAAATAATAGACCTTTTTTCATGTCAAGAAACAGCTTTTCTTGAATCATTATAGATTAACACAGCTTCCAAAAAACCTGGGAGACTGTAGGCAGCAGTTAGATGTGCTTTGCTAGGAAAGGAAAAAGGTGAGGTTTGGTAATTATGTCATGTTCTTATTTTCTGTTCTAGGGGGAAAATTATACTTTGAAGAATAAACTGAATTATTAAAAAAAGCATATTGATTCAGCCTGCCAGAAAGACACTGCAATATTCATTTTTCATTAACAGCTTTTTTAATATACTATGTGGTGTATCCTAACAAAGGTGTTTATCAAATCAGCACCAACGTGGGGAATTTTAATAAGGCAAGCCCTTAGTATCGCACAGATTACATCCATTTGTTACCTAGTACCTCAGCCAATTTCAGTCTCATTTCCCAAAACAATCTGCCTCCAGCTGCTATCCAAATTTGTCCCTGTAAAATGTTTTCATGAATCCTGAAGAACTGTGAAAAATAAATGAAAAAATAATGTTGTGCCATAAGGATAGATGTGATGAGGACAAGAGGAAAAGGCATGTTTGTAGCACACATAAAGCAGGCCTTTTCTTAGGGAAGTCCTCGTGTACATATCAATATGTTTAACTATAAGCATATGCTCAATTTCCAATGGCTTCAGTAGGATTTTTTCAGCTACTTACAGTTAATAATTGTTGAAATATATTTCAGAACACTCCTGGTTTTAATCACATGCCTCGGTGTTTTACCACAATCAGTGCTTCTGCATGTTGGTAAAGTATACATTATTTGCTATGTCTTTCCATTTTGTCAAACTGAAGACATGAAAGGCAAAATATAAAAAGAAATAGTCTCTGCTTCTTACTTGTGAAACACTCATAGTTCCAATAGCCAGGTTCAAGTGCAGGATTAAGCATTGCGTGTTGTCAGCTGTTAATAATGGTTATTGATTAATTATGGTTAATGGGTTTTTTCTACCCATCCCTCATCAAGATGTCATTATATGCTATGAAATTTTGTTTCTCTGCCTTTCTTTTACATGCATGCATTTTTATATAAACTGAGTAAATTACAACTCGAAATGTTTCCTTAAGGTCCCTTCCTCTATTTTCTCTATTCTCAACCAGAAATTCATCAAAATCTTACAAGTTATGGGGCAGTATTCACTATTGCAACCCAATTCCTGTCTTTGTTTCTATTTTGATGTTGTTTTGAACCAATTAGTTAGGGGCATAAGAAGCTGAAGTGCTCCTTGAAAACTCCTTCTTAGTTAATCTCAAAAGAAAGTGGAAAAACTTCAAAGAGGACGATTTTGCAGTCCATTTCACATGAATACATTTAGACAGCGCCTCTGTGGTCGCTGTCCTACCAAACTGAACTCTTCATAGAGAATTTTGAGAGTCCATGGATATCAAAACTTTAACTCTGAACACAGTACAGAGGACCTCCTATTGACTTGATTTACTTAAGAAGCAAATGTAGGCTCTCCTTTTAATTTACCTTTGTTAATGAGAAAACATGTAAAACATTAAAAATTAACTAAGGATGACAATTTTCTCTATAACTGAATTTTAGTAATTGCAAATACAGTGATTGCAGCAGGATACCACTTCCTCTCTCCTTTATATCACAAAATCACACAGTAAGTTCACATTTTTGCAGGTTGCAAGTGTTGATTTTGCACTTTGTGAGAAGGGGTAAAGGGACAAAAACTGCATGTGAGCAGATAGCTCACAGCATGGGAAGAATGTCCCTATCTCCACCTAAGGAAAGGCCAACCTATAGAGCTATTAATCAAACTGAGCTCACTGACAACACTAGTAAGAGCAAAGGAGAAAGACCATTAAATAAGAGTATTAAAACCTAAAAAAATACTCCAAAAATCAGTTTTATGGATGATGGTGCAACGTAGATCTTTACTTTTTTTTATTTGTGTAGAGTGTTGTTGTCCTTATTTACATCACTGTAGCACCGTTTTCCCTTGGTCTTCTGTGCATCCTTAGCACACTCCAATGCCAGTGTTTACACATCAAGTAGCTATTAAGCACATTGTTCAGTCCTACTGGTTCCATATGCTGCTCTCCATGCATTTTTACTCATGCCCTACTCTTTATATGGAAGTATTCACCACAAATTTTCCAGAGATAATCCTGTATGTCACTATTTTTGTTTTTGGAATTTTCAGTAGCAAAGTCAGGACAATTGTCTTGGAGGCATAAATCAAATCCATCTCTTAGGTTTTTGTGGTCTGGATTTGCTTTGCAAGGCCATTTTCAGACAAATTTCACAAGACTCCTCCAAATCACAGTATCTCAGGAATTAATTTTTGCATGGAAAGACATTTCTCTTCTCTGAAGTAGCTGTGTACTATCTTCATAGATTACTCTGGACAGTCATTTAGCTGAAAAGTTTGGGATCAAACAGCTAAAATCTTGCTAAATTATAATAGACATGTGGTATACAACTAAGGTTGCCTATGTCTTGCTGTAAGACTACTCCTTGCAAAGAATGGCTGGCTGTGAATAACTACTCCTCCACAGCACTGTGTCCAGCATCTATATCAAAAGATATTATTGCATTCCACTTATTGTACTTGCTTCATTCAGTATGAAGTCAAAGTTCTACCTTGTGGTCAGCTGGTAGATTGTTTTGTCTTTCAGACAGTTTGTAATAAACTTTCTCGCTCCTATTGGTCACTGAACAATGTTTAAAGATATCTTAATTTTATGAAGAAACTTTTTTTTTTTATGAAGAAACTTTTTCTTTTTAATTAAGAATCTTTTCCTCTGACCCAAATATGGAACTTTATTCTTACAATGTTGGATGACTTCTTTTTTATGGAGGTGGGGGGAAATTCCTTTAAAAGTATTCAGGTTTAAGTACTTTTCTCTGAGTCTCTTTTCCATTTAACAGTGGAACTGAGGATTTTTAAAATTGATATTTTAAATTCTTTTAAAAATCTTTTCTCAGAGTGCTATGAAAAGCTGCTTCTTCCATGGAGAAATTAAGATATTCTTCTGGAGCAGTACACTATGTATGGTGTTACTCATGCTCCAAAATTTTTTACAAAATCCTTTTCATCAAAACACGTTGTTTTGTAAAGGCCACAAGGTACATACATTTCAACACAGATTTAAATATGTTCTAGCTGAAAATGTCTAAATATATAACTAATTAGTTTATTAGTGAAAGTTACTTCAGCTCAAGATGTTCTGCAAACATTCTGAAGATTCTGACTTCACTCGAACAGAACAAATAGAAATTTTAAAACCTCAAAAGGTATCACAAAATGGAGCAGTTCTCCCACATTCAGCTCCAACACCTTACAATCTGAGGAAAAAAAATCAGGCACCCATTCTAAAGAAAAAGCACTTATCCCTTCAAAATATTTTGTGAAAAATACAGAGCCAATGAGAAAGAGATACAAACCATTTGTTTTGTGGATTAGGCTTCACAGGATGACAGTGAGATTAAAGATGAACATACAAAGCAAAAAAAAACCCAAGGCAATGAAAGCAAAAAAGGAGACTGAAAGCATAAAATCTCTAACATCTCAATACGTGGGTGAGAAAAGAAAACCAAACAGCTGCAGTGAGACTGAATCCACCTATCCAAAACCAGTGCATATTGAAAACCTCCCCTTCAGACAATATCATTAATGTACTGTAGTGGCAAAAGCAGTTTGGAGTTTCAGCTGACAGACATTTCATGGCGTCTGTGCCTCTGGTTTGGCTCAGGCAGGGCCTAGTCCTGGTCTGCTCTCTACTCTCTCCAAGGTTAGAGCCTCACAGTCTTGGAGTGAGTGAAAAAAGCTTTGTAGTCAGAGACAGTGACAGCAGGAAAACATCCAAAAGATAATGCAAGAAAGATAATCTGTACATACACCCACACAACTCTGTATTTATCTATGTGTCTTTCCATATCCCTCTGCTTTGCAGAAACTTAGCTTATTCTCTTTTCAAAGTTTTAACACTTGAAGTTAAATGAATAAATTCTTTTCTCTTCTTGTCTGATGCAACATCTGAGATAAGTTAATACAGTGATGATGTCTTTCTTTCACCTATGCATTTTGTGGCCATGATGAAGGCACTAGGAAGAGAAAATAATTTGTTCTTTCAACAAAGTCCAATGTCCTTAGTAAAAAATAAAACACTGAAAAGAAGAAATGGTATAAGAAATCCACTAGTAAAAAACTGAGCCTCAAATTTCCATGGCTATTCAAAGAATTCTGCTTTCAGTAAATTCACTGTAACATCTAAAAAGTCTTTAGCAATTTTATACATGTAATTAAAAACAGATTTGAGATCTGGTGTCTTAAACAGAGCAATATTTTCATAGGACTGCTATATAAACTTTTAATGTTTCTAAAAAGGAGACAAATACTTTTCCTAAAACACCTACATTGTTAACCAAAGTCCTAAAGATAAGATTTTCTGAGCAGTTAAAGAAAAGTTAGGAGATGATCCTTTTGTCTCTGTATCCAAGCACATCTCTATGGTAGTTCATTACCATCAAGCCATTTATTGCTTTCCAGCAAAGGCTGTAAATCTTTTCCTATTGAAATCTATGCCAAAACCCTCCTTTCCTTGCAAGTGATTGGTGTACAACCAGACCATTAGAAAGATTCAGGTTTCTTTGAGTCTGTGCAATAACTGCTGGTTTATACAACCTGAACATAAGCAGGAATACCATAAATGTGTGTGTATGGGAAATAAGGTACTTATTTGTATTAGTAGAATCATCAAAAGATTCTTATTAAATAGGATCCAAGTTCTTGATGTTTCGTGAACTTCTGAATAGCCAGAGTACACACATAAAAATAATATGTTTACATAACAGAGTGAAAATCAGTCCTTTAGTGTCCTGACATTTAATTAATGACTTAATGCCAGCTAGCTCCCTCTTAATGAGCTAAATTATCAATAATAATTGAAAAAGAAGCTACATTTAGTTGGAGACAGATGGGGTAAGAAAAGTCAGTGGTAGACTGAAAATATTTGAAGGATTACACAGAGAGGAAGAACAGACTTTCTGACCTTTGTAGATACTGGATACTTTTCAGACACTGAGGGGGGAAAAAAAGATTTCCTAGACACATGTGCCAGCCTACCAAAGAAATCAAGGGAGGGAGGGAAAGAGCAGCCTTCTGTTTTCACAGTCCATGGTTATTTAGCATTTGACTTTGAACAAATCTCAATGACCACATCATCTATGCTCCTAACAGATGAGTAGAGTATGATAAAACCAGTCTCCTATCTATTTGTATGAATTCTGAATAGTCACTTACCACTATTCAACATGTGTCATTTATTCCTATCTGAGTAAAGTTGATATTACATTCTATTCCTAGGCTGCAGTAAGATAATGACTTGGTATTCATGCTTAGAAGACTTTTATTTAAGCAACTTTCAGAAATTTTCTTTCATAGCAATGACTTCATTGGATGTGAGTCCTCCATGGAGTTGTAGAACACTCCAGAGTGCATGGCTACAAAACTGTTATTGTGACCCTTATAGGAAAAAAAATTCCTCTAGCAAAAGCCTCACAAAAGCCAAATTGAGAGTATCCCATCAGGCTAATTTACCTGGTTGTGTGCAGTAACTTATTCATACAAATTACTTGTTTTTATTCCTCAGGATATGCATATTAGAGCAATATTAACACCCTAAATATACTTTTTGTCTTACTGCAGTCCTTTTCAATACCTTAATTTCCATAGAATTTCCATTAAAATAGTTTTAAAGTCAATATTTAGATAACAGATATTTGCTTCTGAAATTAATGTGTCCAATTTTATCTCTAGAACTTAAATAATATTTTGAATTGGTTTGTTTCTAATGCCTCACAACTTACAGTATTATTAGACAGTCAGGAGCTTGTAATACATGCTTAACAGTATTAAAAAATAAATTATTGAATTAATTTCCTCAACATCAGACCAATAGTAACAACAAATAAAATATGACTGGATATTTGTTCGGCAGCCATCAAGCTTAGGAAGTTCTCTAACATAGCAAGAAATTTGAATAGACCAGAAAATTTCAAGACAGCTATGGAACATGAAACACAATATGTGAAAAGGTCACACAACTTTCACACTGCTGGGAAACACCAAAGAACTACACAGAAAATAAAAGTTTGAGACCCCTCTGATGTCTTCATTACTGCAGCCACAGTTTTTTTCAGACCCAGTGAGCAAGTACAGTGGAAGAGGAAAAATATAATAGAAAATCAGCAATAGAAGGCTCTTCTTTGCCTAACCCATCAACTACCAGCTGCTGGCTCCCGCTTTCCCCACACCCTACACAGGAACTTTTCAGGTGACTGTAAAACCTCTCTTTCTTGTTCTTTGCAGCACTAGCACATTACTTGAGTGTTTTACTAAGAGGCCAAATGAGCAGTATGCCAATCTGAGCACACACAGGTCAGAAGAATCTGGTACAGATGTCAGCAAAATGGAAACCGACATGGACTGACCTCTGGGAATACACAGAGCAAGTGCCTGTTAAAATGAGATGGGCTCATGGATGGCTTATGAGGGAAGGATGATAGCATTAGTAACCTTGCTCTGAACTCTGCTCTCGCAAAGAGAACTGTTTCTCTGATTTGCCATTCATCACATTTTGCCACTGTAGACTCAGCAATCATGTATGAGAGTAACAACTTTTACTTTATAAATGAGATTAAGTCAGAATTTTAAGGAGTATATGCAAGTTTGTGCTTTCCACCTTAATCTTTAGACACAGCATGATAGTGGAGACTGCAGCACTCAAAAGTAAAATTGGACACAACCCTTGTCATTTGCCTACTCTACACCCTCACATTTAATTTACTCCCACTGCTTTTTATTCTCTCATGATGAATATGCTGATGCCATCTAAATTCTGACTGATAACCTCTCTGCATCTCTATGCCCATTAACTACTAACACAAAGGCTGAAACTAGCTCAAACTCACCTGTGATGCCCAGTTCTGCTCAGTGAATTTGGTTCCTGAGCCCTGCTAATATCACATGATTGGCATGGGTAGATGAATGGCCAGAGGACCTGAACAATGAAGTTCACAGAAGCAGGGGGAGAAAAGAAGAAATGTAAGAAAAAGACAAATGTAAGACAGGTACTTTGGAGAGGAAGGGAACTTCTAATATGGATGCCCATGCTTTGAGATATGAGGCAGGTGTCATAGCTGAGGGTAGAGGGACTGGCACAACTTAAGAATTGAGATGTTGTCTTCATAATTCCTGCATGGGAACATGAATCCTACCTTAATAGTGCTAGAAAAGTACTGTATATTTTATTTCAATGTATTTTTCTAGTTGCCATTTAGTTTGCTACAGAGCTAGGCTTAACTTTCCAATCCAATTCTGTTTTAGCATACAACAGTGCTCTACCTGGAAATACTCAATGTTTCCTCTTGGACTAAAACTGCATTTGACAATGACCTTTACATGAAATGATGGGGAAGAAAGAATTTAAAACCTTGAAATATTGCACTTTTAGACATGTAGAATCATGACAAAACAAGAAAAAAAATAATTTTTCAAAATGTGTTTTCAGACATCTTCTCCCCGTAAAATATTCAAGCTAGTCTTACTGTTATGTCTAGAGAGTACTGTATGTTTACCATGTAGATTTATTACAATGCAACTAATAACATATTTTTATTTGTCACATGCCAACACTAATTTTTATACTAAGTGTTATATATATTAAACAAAATTGTAGTGGTAGCCATAGTGGCATGACATTCCATAAAGATCCCAGTTACAAATTAAATTAAATTTCCCTTATGTTTTTTTACATTAAGCTGCATTTCACTTTGTTTTTAATGAACTTAATTATTCATTCAAAGCAGTACATATTTTAGGTTTCAAAAACCCTCTATAGTAATAAGATATGGCAGTTGGTTATAGGTCCTGTTCATGTATTAAATTATGTTTTTAAAAGCCCTCGATAACATTTTACAACAGCTTTGAAATTGAATCTAACAAACTGACATCCATCACTTTTTTTTTCTCCACCTTCATTTGTGTTTTTCCCCTGCTGCTAAAGTTAAAACAAACAGCTAAAGCAGTCTAATCTGACAACAGAAAGAACTGCTTAGCCAAATTTATGTACCTGATGGTCTTTTAATATGTAAAAGGATATTTATATTTATGTATACAGTCACACAGAAATATGAATGTTAATATATTAAAAGGCAATTTCATCAGTAATAAATGGCAAGTAAGTTATCCATCCATCATTTAATTTTCCATATTTAAATCAGAACCACATATAACAAACAAATCTGAGTTTAGTTACTGATTTAGTTCCACCCTTGTCCTCTCTCTTGTGTGTCTCTAAATGAAGCCTTCATAGGGACCAAATTTCTGGACTGAAGGAGAAAGAATAGCAAGGAAGGATGACATCCATGATTGTCCCACTCACAAAAAGGTCTTGAAGACAGAAGAATCTGGAATTATTATTACCAGAAGAAATTCTGCACTGTCCCCTTCCTTCTACCACTTGACTTCATAAACCCACAGCACGGAGTGTTTTAAAAGAAGCTAAACAGGACTCAGATGTTTGGTTATTACAGCCCTGCTTATAAAACACGATAAAGCAACAGACCAAATGGCATTTAGCTCATCCAGAAAACCTTCCAGTGAGAATATATGACCTGTAGCTCCACAAAGACTCAGAACAATTTCCTCAAAATGAATTGTTTACTGTACAGAAGAGGAACATAGAAAAGAAAATGGATTTAACACAAAAAATGGCCTACATGTACTTAATTTATCTAATTTTGTGGGGTTTGTAAACTAAGACAGATTTAGGTACTTAAAGGACTATTGTGTAGGGTCTCTTCATCAGCCTGTTCCCTCAAATCATATGCTAACATATGATTCTTTTCAACTCCCCTGGGACAAGCTTTCCCCTTAACATTTCTTTTTTCCAGATTTACAGTCATAATTATTTTCTCTTTTCACATCCCAAGACCATAAGTCAAACAACTTTACTGCTCCCAGTACAAGAGATATAAGATTTCAGTGATGTAAAGTCCTACACCAGCAGGTGCTAGTCAAAAAGGTGTGGAAAATCGAAGGGTTTAAGCAAACAAGGGGCAAAATTTTAGTATTTCCATGAGTTAATATTTGAGGATTTTTTAAAAGTGTATAACTAAGTAGATTAGCATGTTGAGTCTCAATGTTGTTTAATATTTACAAAGTCAGTCTATAAAGAGAAAGAGTCTGGTGTGTGTCGTCTTTGACATTTCCTTTCCAAAGCAGCTTCATATTAGTCATTGCATACTCATAAACCTGATTCCCCTAGAAGGTATTTTCACAAAGCAACCTCATTAAAAACAGAAGGAGAGAATAAACAAAATAATAATTTCCATCATTTCAATGCCTGTACTGGGTTTGCATGGCCAGGTTTTGATAGCTAGGGAGATACAAGGGTGGCTTCTGCGAGAAGCTGCCAGAAACTTCCCCCATGTCTGGTAGAGCCAATGCCAGTTGGCTCCAGGACAGACCTACTGCTGGCCAAGGCCTTGCTTTCTAAAACCCTTCTCAGAGAGGAGACTAGGTGCAGCTGAAACGAATCTTTGCCTCAAATGATGTCAACAGTTTAAGAAATTATAGGGGTGGGATTGAACCACTTTTGCCCCACAGGTTTTAATGATTCGCAAAATTAGAATATTTATACAAAAGGAGTCATTTATTATTACAAATGATCAGACAAAAGATCTTAATCAGAATTATTTACTACACAACTACTAGTAGTCTAGTATAAGATAGGATAGTGCACTATATTAAAGCAAGCATTGAAGCAATTATATTAAAGCCAGCAAAAAGAAATAATTATTAAGTAGAGATTTGATGTAATTCACCCATACCAGCGCTGGTATGGATGATCTCTTTTGCTCAGCCTCAAGGAATATCCATGGAGGGCATCCCCAGCCAAGGGAGGGGACATATACACCCAACAAGGGTTATGTTATGTCAGAAGAACCTGACTGTATGGAAGGGGACTGGACTTTCATAGCATCAAGTGATTGGCTGGTAGTCCCAGATCTACAGGCTAGCAGACTAGCAAACTAGCTTATCTGTCAAATACTGCTTCAAAAAGCAGGATGTGTATTCAGTCTGGTGAACCAGGCTGGTTTTAGCATAATTTAACAGTTCCAAGACAGCACCCTGGCTTCAGCAGTTGAACTTGCATGATAGTCTGCATGATGGCTTGCATAGTATGCTTTCTCTGATTGGATTTTAGGTCTTACCAGGGTGGGCTATCCTGCCACAGTACTCTGCACATAAACTTGAAATCTAGCCTCTTAGTGAGACCCATTTTCTGTAGTCTGTTTTTATCTTATGATTGATACCAAACACAATGGTAATTTACCTACTTGGGATGAAAATGGATTCAATGTATTTAAAAAGTTAGATTGCTCCTCAGCACCTTTCTCCTAAGCTATATATGATTCTGGTGAGGGTTACTGCACCTATCTTTACACCAAGGTGAAATTAGCCGTCCTGGTGGTCCTCAGCACTCTAGAGATATTTAGAGTTACAGACCAGGGGCTTCTTTCACTGTTATCCAATATTATATCATAGAGATTGGATTAATTTATGAGAAGACTTGTCAAAAAATAATGAAAAGCTTCTTCAGGATAGAGATTGGAATAGATGGGCACATATATTTCCCTACTTGTTAAGACAAACATGTATAAAGAAATGTCCAAACCAACAAAGGTTAACAAAAAAAAAAAATAAGAGTAGTGTCTTTATAGACAGGTCTCTCATCCTGAAAAGAAAGTAACAATTGAGTGGAAACATTAAGTACAGAGAAGCAAATTGCTGCTACACTATAGTGGGTCTATTTGTCATATTTACTGTGGTACTATCTGAAGCACTTCTACCAAGAGCCAACAGGCTGCATTTTCATTTATAATTCATATTGTTTGTAATACAATGATCTTTTGTCATAGTGAAGACAAAGATTTCACATCTCTATACCATCTTTCATCTAGGTGAATCAAAAATCACTTAAATTTCCTACTACTTATACATACTGCATTTAGAATTTCTTTTTCTTCTGCCAGACACTGAAATAGGGCCATTACTTCTTGTTATCCCAAGAAAAAAGTGGAACAGACAGAAAAGCCATTTTTAGTAAGTCTATGATACAAATCTCTCTTCCTCCTCTTTCCCTAGAATACAGTACCTGAATTGCAAAGTCCCTTCTTTTTGCCAATAATTTTTGCAGTTCAGCAAAGTAAGCATTATAAATATTTTTTTTCTTGGGGAGTGTTCTGTTCTAAATATTTAGCCATGACTGGGGTGTATACATGGTGGCAGAAGATAAGACATGTAAATGTTTCTCTTTATTCTCTCACTATATATATGACCAGCCTCTTAGAATAACTTAAAACAAACTGAAGTAAATCTGTGATGATATTCTTGTGCTTGAGAGGCTAGAGGTTAGATATTTGATTCTTACATTTTCAGAATGTCTATGAGTATGACTTTTCCATTTTTTCTTCACATAATTTCAAAACTTGCTTTACATCTTACACCTTATTGACAAAAGAGGTTTGAAGCACACAAGCTTCGCAAATTTTTTCTGAATTTTACTAATAGGATAAGTGTCTACATTTTCTTTTTCATTGTTTTCCTTCAAGTTGCATTTTCAACCTTTAAGCTTATTTTTAAAAAAATAAGTCAAAAACTATATGGATTTTTTTTTTCTGCCATTCTACCTACCTAAAAAATTTCTCTCCATGTTAAAATAGCAGCTAAAGGCAGGTGGCATCTGTTAACTTTTGCAAACCACTTTGTTTCATCTTATTCCTGTATGACAGTTCACTATTGTACCCCTGAACAATAAGGGAGTTATTTCACAAATGACTACAAAATACCTTTTAGATGGTTACCACCCAAGCACAATTATCATAGGCCTGCCTTGGATTCTTTGCCAGTATTAGAATCATAAAAGGTCACATTGAACCTGGCTTCCATCACAACAGCAAGTTGTGCAAAAGGTCATTGCATGTGATATGAGATAGGTATAACTGCTAAATTAGGTTTTACTTATTGGGACTGTAATAATCCAGGAAAAACACAATCCAAGCCAGTTTACACACAGTGTTGAAGGAAAATCATATGTTTTGTCTTTGATAATTGACTACAGCATGATATTGATTAACAAAAGCCCAGCAAAAATAATCAGCTTTTAACCTCAGAAACCATCACAGGTGAATTACAACACTTTTGTTACATTATACCATGCACATATAGCAAATTAATTTAAATGAAAAGAATGACTATTTCAATTGTTATGGAATAAATGTATTTCTTACCTTTAATCTCATGTGGACCTTCCAGCAAATGTCATAGCTTTCAGCATGCACTTTTCTCTTCCTTTTGTGTGGAAAAAAATGTCACAGGAGATTGCTTCAGTAGTGGTTTTAGATAGCTCAATTTGAGGAATGCAGAAAACAAATTTCCTAACACATCCTAGGATAAAGTAGTTTTATATCAAATTTGATCTCTTGAAATTGATTAGCTTTAAAATAATGTAGTAGTTTTATGTTATCATACAAAGAAAAAAAAAGTGTTGTCAAAACCTGAGAATTATTAAATAAACTTAATCATCAAGATTATTTTTGTTGATAGAATGTTGCAAACAAGGACTAACATCATGGGGTCATTAAGGAAAATTAACCCAAATTATCTAAAGGTGCTCTTTCATACTATGTCCATATAATGTATACACCTCACATAAAACATAACAGTGGAAATAGAAGACTCGAAATGCCTACACCATGTTCCATGACGTGCAAGAAGGGATTGATGGTCACAGTTCCCATTGCTTCAGGGATGACCAAGAGGGAGTTTATAAAAGCCAGTTCTGTTGAGCCAGGCCAAAACAGTCTCCAGGTCAGACTTGCTTCCTCACATCCTTCTGTCAGAAAAACAGTAAGAAATTTTGAATTACAGCTCTGCTTCTAACCCATTTCTTTACTAAAGAGGAATTTGAGACATGGCTGAAATCTACCAGGAAAGTAAATAACGCTGATTTCTTGAAGAGACAGACAGACAGAACATAGAGAGCTAAGCAGAAAGAAAGCTTACACAGAGTGAGCTTAAAGGTAAATAGGTGACACACTGCTAGCAAAAAAGTGAGGTCTGCTGTAAATGGAACAGAGTGAAGAGGAAACATAACCGAGAGGTTAGTATCGAGGTTTAGGGATTAATTTCTTTCATGACCATTTGAACAGTCTTTAGCAGCAGCATACTGATTTTCTGTGTTCAGGGTGAAGTACTCTGCTTATGGGAATGAAATAGACTAATTGCAGCAGAGCAGTTGTCATATGCTGTAAGCTCAAACGGAGTACACGCAAACTTTGGAGTAAAACAGACAGGAAAGCCTCTAGCCTCAATACTGGTTTTCTTTCATATTTTGTTGTTGCTGAAAGTTGAAACATAACTCTTACATTCACATTTTAGATTTCTTTATTCTTCAGTGAGATTCCTGCATGCAAGTTCGCAAGTTTGGTAACTGTAAACACAGCTTGTTACCAAAATCAACCATACAGTTACAAATTACAATAGATCTAATTCTGAAGAATAAAAAAAAATCTTCTGAAAAATTGAAACAAACATACTTTTCCTCTGATAACAGACTGAAATGATAATGAGAGTGGATGTGGCAACATGGTAGTGTGTATATATATATATTTATACATGATTCTTTAAGGTATTACATTGTTCCTCAGGAAAACATTTCTACCCTTCCCAGTGGTTGTATGACCACAAAGGTATGTATGCAATATTACTAAATTATCTCAGTTATGGAAAGGGAACATTTGGAGCTGATGCAGACGAAAATCTTTTTGCAACCAAAAAGGTTTGGTGCCTTTTCAGGAGATAAGATGCCTGAGAAAACAGACTATGAAAGAAAATAGAGTTGCAACAGATTTTAGAGTAAGTCTCTATGTTACCACACATTATGGACTTTAAAAGCAAAATAATCTTCTCTTAAATGAGGAAAGGCAGGTGGGAAGTGTGAACACCATCTCATAATGTCATGAATGCACTGAGAAAATGGAAGATGAAAGAAATGTTTCATCCTATAAAGAACTAGAATGAAGAAATGAGAGTTACCCAAAGTGTTACAAAGTAGTTGTCCATAATTATTATAAGGCTGAAGACAGAAAGTCAAACCCACAATGAGATGGTTTCCCACACCAGAATTAAGGAAAATGGAATAAGAATAATTAATTCCATCATTCAGAAAAGGTGGCAATTGAGAGCGGAATGCTTCAACAATGAAAGCTTCTCTGTATATTCAGCAATTGTGGTATTGCCAAACATAGTAGATAATGGCTACGTTATGTTACATTATCAAATGTACTGTCTACACATAACATAACAATTCAAAAGAGAAGAAATAAAAAAGGGATATTAGAAGTCCAGCCTTCTGTTTACCGGACCTGCCTTGTAGGACTAATTCTAAGAAGTTTGCATAGTAAAAAAAAATAACCAATATGAGCTCCATTGTTGAGCAAACAGGGACTCTTAGCAAAATAAACATTAAGGTTCAATTAACAAGTTTTGATCACCCTACTTGTGAAGGTACATTAATTACTTGAGGTTAGACTTCTCCATTTATTACATTAATGCTATTTAAAGTAAGAGCAAACAAAAATTTCAAAGTAAGCTAAAACTTACAGCAAAGTATCTGCAAACCAAAAAGTATTACCCAAAAGCCCTTAGTGAAATACAAATATTTATTAAAAAAATAAAACACCAGAAGATTAATTTCTTTATAGAGTACTTCTGCTGAAATACAGTTGTGATTTTCCTTTGTTGCAGACTACAAACAGTAACTCCAGTCATGCCTTTAACTCTACTACCCAAAGGGAAATAACATGGATTTCTAATGCTTAAATGCTTAAGGTGAAATTCTTTTTGCCCATTAAAGTTATATATTCTTTAACTAATAAAGAAGCTAAATGCTAGATTCATGACCACTCTTCAAGCAACAGGAAAAGGATCTTATTACATGATAATAGGAACACACATGCTTCTCCTAATCAGGTTAATAAGAGTTACGAATGGGAAATAGAAATTTGGACCTAGGCTGCATTTAATCACATATCACCTATCAATTCTGAAGGCCATGGGCTCAATAAGAGACAAAATATAGTCCATAAATTCATTAGTGTACAACCACCAGGTTGTCAATAAACAAGAACAGTGATGGATCTTTGTGGTTCCGTCCACACCATTGTGGAAAGCCAGTCTCAGGCCAAAATAAGTACCTGAGTCAATGGCTTTTATGTTGATGTGCCTTCAGGACTGACTGTATATGCAAAGGAAAAATTCCAGGCACATTCAGTGCTTAGAATAACCTCCAGTGCAAGACAGCCTCCAACTCTTCTATCCACCTTTGTAGGGACAACCTTTCTAGAAGGTGAAATATCAACAGTCCTATAAACCAGTGCAGGTTCCCTATCACAGGCTCCCTACCACTGGCACCAGGGAGTAGTTGCATCCTTATCAAGCAGAAAGAAAACATAACATTCCTCTAGGGTTATACCATCATATGATTTCAGTAAGGTAAACCTTTAAAAATAGCTAAATGAAGCCTGGCAAACCTGAACACACAGTGGACTGTCATAAGTATTTACCAACTTTGTCTGGGGAGGCAACCTGGTAAAATGGTGGTCATTCTACTGCTCAGAAGTGAATTACTTGTATTCTCACTCCTTGTCCACACCTTGCCCCTGCCTATGCAGTCCAAATGACCATACAACATGCAGTGGCTGTGAGTCCACATCTGGAAAGGGTTTATTTCCATCATCTGCATAATAGCCCATGACAAAGTGCAGACGTCTCTTTTTACCTTCCCAAGCACTTTTAAGAGGCAGAAGAACTATGAAAGAAGTGAGTGATGAACATGATGATAAGTGTTTCTCTCTTCCACTATCCTACATTTTCCTGTGGATTAGAAAGAACTGGAGATTGATGCTTTGATGGCTTCATCAAAAAATGTAAAAGGCACCTAGAGAAAAGGGATAGAGGTTGTTTTTATGAATAAAAACCATCTATTAAGCAAAAAATGGTCATGAGAGTGTTGTTTTTCCTTTCTCTGATAATTGCTTCCTAAAGAAATGAAGTTTCAAAATCTTATTTTTCAGTTATTTAAACTTCAAGAAAAATTATGTGGAAAATAAAAGTCACAGGCAGTGTAAAAACCTAGACAAATTACTGGCGGGTATTGGAGAAATTCCACTCAGGAAAATTCCTTCTGCTGAAGCAATCTCTTTAGTCCATCTCAAGAGAATGGAACCTGATTAACTCTACTGCCAAGAAACTCTCAGAAAACCTCCAGAAGTCCACTAAGACAAAACTCAAAAACAAATCTTTGGAAAAGATCTACATCCTTCCCTCATTTTTCAGTCATTGTCTGAAGGACTGTTAAGTAGCAAGACACGTGAAATTGATTTTTACTTTTTGAGAGAATAAACAGCCAGAATCAAAGGTGGGTGCACCTATGTACTGATGTCCATTTTTATTCTTAGGCAAGGAATTTATCACAGTATATCTCTGCTTCCTCCTCTATGTTATGCTGGAGTTACCTTTGTCTCACTGAAAACCACATCGGCTTTAATTTCTTTTTCTCCTTAAGTACAAAAAAAGTTTAAAAGTTCAACAAGAGACTTTACATAATTCTAGCAATTGACAAAAATTACATATCAGAAAAAAGACAAGATGAACTCTAGCTAAACAGAGAATCAAGTACTTATTACTACTTTATGCCCATTTTGCATCTTAGGGTTGTTTATTATCTTCATTATTGCACTGCTTTCTTTTTTTTTCTGAAGCCCCATAGGAATAATTGTGAGACACACTGGTTTACAATGCTAAAATAAAATTTTATCCAACATAATTAATGGGTAAACATGGTTTTCAACAAAGTTATATCAGTTTATTTCAACAGGGGAACTAGATTTGTAACTAGTTTCTCTTTCATACCTTTGTAAATTAAATGAAACAAAACTGGGCCTACATGAAGAGTTTGTTTATTTTTCTCTCTGGGTAAAACAAAATATGTTTTGACAGCTAGATCAACAAAGAGCTTGAAGTATCTGAAGTGAGTGGCACAAACTCTAAGCCTGGTGTTTTTATGTCCAAAACAGCCACTCTTAATTAACAGCTGCTTAATCCTGGAGTTACTTATGTGCCTGTCATTAAACAGATGTAAAAAAACTTAATGCCTGCCCTTTTCTCATAGAAAAAAAGTCACACAAGCTATTTTCCTAATCTCTGCTTCCTCCAAAGCATAGTTTAGTATTTGAGGAAAAGGGTTTCTGGTCTACAAACTGTCTGAGTATGAAATCACTTCTCAGGAATACAGCTAAAGTGAGAGAGGAGGCATTTCCCTTTATTTTCAAGGTCAGAGCTAAGCAAGTAACAGACTCATGATTAGTACTCCTATGCAGAAAATATGTCCTTGGGTCCAGTTCCATTAAAAATATTTCCTAAGCAAAATAAACAGCTTTAAAGAACTACCCCTTCACCTTGATCAGCGGTTGGGTTCCAACTAAATCCCAATCTCTGCTCTATTCAGATCCCTTAATGTTTTTTAGGTACCCCTGTTTAGTAGACTAACTCAGCTGTTACACTAAGATCTTGGGTATTTATCTTAGAAATATGGATTCTTAACACCTCACTTTAAACATTATGAAGCAGAGCCAAAATGTCCTTAATGCACTTAGGTTTTAGAAAGAAACTGACCCAGAAAGACTTTACAAGCTGCTAACACAGGACTTTATGGAATTCATCTCCTAAATGCAAGACCATGATCTTCAAATTGCAGGCTTCAGAATACTAAAGGGGTTTACATGGATTTGGCACTATATATTCCATGAGACTCCTGTGTAAAGAAGCAAATATCATGGGTTGAACTGCAAGGTGGTGAGCTGTCTGGTTCTATCAGAGTCATCAGCAGACAGTGCAGATCCGAGTAGCTGCTGGACTTAATAAGTGATATCTGTATTACACCACATACTGATAGGAACTGGAAGTAAGGCTGTTTAGCCATTTTCACTGAAAATGCTGCTCACTTTGCCATGAAATCTCACTCTCTCCACAACACCTTTAAGGCCTTTACTCAACCCTGGGGTATTCCACTGGGACATGCAGCTGAGAATACAAGAGAAAACAGCCAGACAGGGAACAAACAGTGGTGAAATCTGCTTCCAGGTGAGTTTTTAACGCAATCTGCTTCCAGGTGAGTTTTTAAGGCAATGTGCAATACATGGGAGACAAAGTTCCCAGGTTCTTCCTTCTCCACTCTCAACCATGGACTTTAAACATTAAGCTAGGCAGCCTGGATTTTCCCTGCTCAAAGCAATATCTATCTGGAGCAGGGCTAAAATTCATTAAAATGGAGAAAAATACATTTTAAGCTTTTTACACATCAAAATCTATTATCCAGGCAAAATGAAAGTGAGCAAGCAAGCTCCAAAGCATATAACTTTAAAACTCATCAGAATCAGGGAAAAGGGAATGTTTAGAAGCAAAATGTAGAAATACAATCTTTTTCAGAAACGTACACAGAAATACGTATTTTGTTAGATCTAGCCTTTTGCTGTCTTCTGGGGAGAGGCCTAGTCCAGCTGTAACACTATTTTTTACTCACAGTAAGGAATGCTTAAGAAGAGACCATGAAGCAAATACAGGTTTTAGCTTTGTTTATTCTAAAGGAAAATGACAATTTCTAAGCAACAGCAAGTGGTGAAGAATGTCAGTTTTTTCATTCCTTTCTTTTCCAATTTTTAGCTTAATGAGGTAATTTTGAGGGAAATTTGCAGGAAGATCAGAAAGCACGACATAAATCACTTAAGGTCTTTAGAATTACATTGACAGGAAGGGAAAATAAGAAAGTAAAGGTATAAAACTGCTTCTCTGATTTTATCATCAAGATACACAGGATTCCCATGGCCCAGTAACAAAACTGCTGGTTGTAAAATGAAGCATTCTTCCATCAGACATTCCTCTACTTTTTAAGGCTAATTGGCACTGTGCACAGAATTATTGAATCTCAAATTAGCCACTACTAACAGCACATCACATCTGTTTGTCTGTCATTCTGCTGATACAAAGGGATTGTTGAATAATTTGTTTACAAATAAGAGAACAGTCTGTGCTAAAAGTTTTGCAGATAAATAGGGACATCTGGTGAAGAGCAACATTGCATTGTTGCAGGCTGAAAAAAACCTCTGCAGACCATTAGTCAACAAGATGGCATGTCTTTACAGCTCTGTGAGCTCAAGGTATAAAGTGTTGTTCCCAACTCCAAATAATGGTGCTTTATTTCATTTACAGCTAGTGTTTCCTGTACAGTCAGAATATTTTTACCAATCTAAGTATCTACTATCAGATTCGTTTTTGCGAAATTGCCTGCACATGACCCTTTCGGTGACCTGAAGTACCTTTGACTGGACAGCAGCCTAAGGGCCAGTAAGAGATGAGACCTTTAATAAGACCTTTAATTTGATGTGGATAGAGTAAAGCAAGCAGTCAGATAGTGGGCCATCACTGGTGAGAGAAAATAAACATTACTTTGCAGGCAGACAAAGGAAATGAAGCAGTGATTTCAATTTTAGGATTTCTCCTTCAGCCAAAGTGTTTCCTTAAATGGCTCAGTTACTATTTTGTGAAATTAGAAGCAATAAAAACTTTTTCAGTTATAATAAAGCTAGAATAAATTCCAGAACCTATTGTGCCCCTTTATACATTTTAACAGACTGTTGAAATTACTACAACTCATTATCTATCTAGTAAAGATTAAAAATCTAATGAGAAATTGACTCATTACTAAGAAGAGATATTGCATTTTATTTTTCTCATTCTGGTACTTATATAATCAATGTCCTTTATCAGTAACAAAGCACTCTGTACAATTAGACATCATACCTGAACTGGAAGAAAGAAACATATATTCCTATTTTTCTGGGGTTTAGTCAGACAAAAGAAAAATGAGTGCCACCTTCCATGCTCATTAAGGTCTCCAAAACATGATGCTCTACTGGGCAGGTGGATATAGTGGACCTCTTCAAGACTAATTTGAGGATTTAGTTATAACAAATTTAGAAAAATCTCTTGGAATTTATAATAAAGAGAGCTGAAGTCTATTTATTATTCAAAATCAGTTTGAAAAATAAAACCAAGTTAGCAGAATTCTGTGGATCCATACAAAATAAAACGTTCTTGTAAGAGGTATGGTGTTACTTCTGTAAGAGAAAGTCCTGTAAGTTCATCTTCCTTTGTGTTTTGGAATACCTGCTACTTACCTTGCAAGAGCTAGATAAAATTTGACTAGAAAGTGTTGGATGAAATTAAAGATTTTAACATTTATCAGATATAGAGTGGTGAAGGACAGTATGGAAAATGAGCAGAATTATTTGAGTCAACCCCTTAAAATCTTAGATTATTTACAAATCCCAATGTTTCACAATACAAAATTATTACACATTGCCAAGTCTGAACCCCATTCTATCCAGACCCATGCAAGTTATGTTTGCCTCTGTCTGCTTATACATATCAGAAAAAATGTGAGCTCTAATTCCACTGCTGCTGACAGGAACAAAACTTCTGATCGTGATAGTACCACATTAAAGACAGAAACTGAAAAGATAATAAAATACCCAGAGAGATTTAACTGTTCTGAGGATGTGACACCACAAACCAGAGGCACGCAGCTGGTTAATGAGCAGAATCACAGACACTAGTGAGAAGAAAACAGGTATATTAGTAACTGGAAGTTTCACAAACTGAGTTCACACAACAAAATAAATATACACTGTACAAGAGACTGCATGTCAAAAAAAAAAAAAAAAAAAAAAAAGAAGGGAAAAATATCTAAGTGTCCTATGTATCTTTTACAAATCTGAGATACTGCCAACCTAGGGGAGCTCTTGTGCAGCAAATAGATCAATACACCCTCTTCCCTAACTTACAACTACATAAAGTTGTTCCAACAGATTCTAATACTTAGCATTGTGTCATCTAGTCATCATCTTCATTTCAAAGACATCATCAGGAACTGAGATTTATGTGCTAAGCACATTTTGAACATTCAGAAAATTGTTATCCTTGCATTGATGGATGAAAAAAAAAAAAATTAGTAAGGGTAAAAATCCAGGTTGACAGATGTGAGAAAAGGGGAAAATAACAGGTTGACAGATGTGAGAAAAGGGGGAAATAGTACATAACTCATATTTATCAACCTCATCTACATAAAGCAGCACAACTAAGGCAGTTATGAAAAAGTAATTTCACTTAAACAACTGAGGCATCTTACAGATAAAATACAATAATTTCTCTTGTGGAGAACACTGGAGGTGAAATCTGCACAAAGCATTGTAAAGATCAAAAAAAGAACTAAGTGAAAATGTTAAATTACATGTAGGTGGAACATGGGTTTATAGTCACTATGAAAGGAGCTAATACAGATAAGGGAGAGGAAAGATACAAAAGGTAACAGGCAGGGAATAGGGAAAACGCCTTGTATCGTCCTCAGTGAAGCTAAGGATTTTATAGTTGGCTCAAGTTACCCTGAAGTTCACAAAACAAGCTCAAGAACAGGAGACAGGCTGGACTGCAAGGCTGAACAGATGTAGATGAGATGGTGCGGGAGAGAGATCATCATGTCATCAATGAGGAAGAAACTGAACAAAGCTACCTGAGAGGACAAGACAAATGAGTTGGAGGAGGACATGGACAAGGGGTATCCCCTTAGGTCAGCCAAGCAGCCAAATCTGGTTTCTGTATGTTGTTCCTCGTGTCAGACAAGAATGCAAGCCATGGTATTAACACACACACAATGTCCTTCTCTCCTTGCACAGCTGCAGCACAGGTATTGCTGCTTCACTGTCAGCTTTTGGGCACCGCAGCAGCTCCCTGGCACAATCCCTATCTGGAGTGGCTACATTCTTGCCACGGACCTTGCAGAAACCAATCTCCACAGCTTGGGAAGGTGCAGAGGGGAGGTCCAACCTGCAGCCTAATTTTTTTCCTGAGTGCAATTTTTAACACCAAGTTAGTGTTTGTTTGAGGCTTAGAGCTAAGGAAGGTAATGCTTGGTTCATGCAGAAAAGAACTGAAAAATTATCAAATAAAACCTAATCGACTTCAACAGAAACAGAATAAGATACTTCTTTCCTTCATCAGTAGTACTTTACACAACTACTAGCATAATTTCTTTTAAAAGAAGCAAAGCAGTAAATAACAGACTAACACCACGAATCACACCAAAATACAATTACCTGTTGAACAAGTTCTGCAGATAAGCTTGTGTTTATTGGACAACTGTTTTATTTTCAGGAAAGACCTGGTAATAAATGATTGTTAGAGATACATATAATTTCAGAGACATAACAAAAACACTTTTTTCTGTGGATCTAATGAGATTTACCTGTAGACCAAATAACACTACTAGGCTGAGTAGTCATTCTCCACACCAAGAAAATACATATGACTTGAATTTCACCCACATATACATTAAATTGTTATATGAGAAAGATTGAACAATAATAAAAATGTACCTATTTTTCATTTCCAAAATACTTCAAGAAGATGGAACCCCTCCTGCTATGGTAATATGTATTTTTGGTGCTAAATATTGAGAACTAGGAGAGCTACATACTTTAGCAATTCTACAACTTCCTCTAGTGAGGAAGGCACAAAAAGTCTTATTCTTGTTTGCAAAAAGCAACTTCTCAGTGTTCTGCCTTTGAAAAGATGATTTGCAGCTGTTTCAATTCCCTCTTGTCCTGCCACATTATGTTAGAATGCACTTAAACAGAAAGCATTTAATCGATTCCAAATAAATTTTCCACTTTCTTATATCTGTTCTAAGTGAAAAAACTGAGACAACTCTTTCTGAAAACAATCAATTCTCAGGGGAATTTTTTCTTTTCTAGAACAAAAATAATAATTGTGTTGGCATTTTCCTGAGGAAAAATACCACTGGCCAACTTTAGGTTTGTTTTGCTCCATAAGCTGTTATCCTGCTCTTCTCCTTGTGTAAGCACCCAGTCAGTTTCTTTTTCTGCTCATGTTTAAACGTGGCAAAACCACCAAAAGCTGTGTGAAACAGACATTGTAAAGTAAAAAGCAAAATAACTTCCTAAAATTAAATTCCAGTGTAATATATGAGAGGCCATGTATCTCTAAGACAGGAACAAAACCCAAAAGTTCAAGAGCTGTTTGAAACACACCCTAACTTTGCCAAAAGCTGTGTTAAATCTTTTGCTTAATATCCAGCACAGCAATTAACATCAAGCTGCTGGTCATCATATCTTATGCTAAGGCTTCACTGTAATTTAAAAAAAAAAAAAAATAGAGTTACCCATGACTATTTCCTCTAACATCACTCTGGACCATGTTTCTTTGTCAGAAAGACCCAACTCTCAAGAATCTTTATTTCCACAAAAGAGCTAAAACAAATGTTCAGTATAGATACTCATATTACTTGCATCATGGATGTAGACAGAGTTCATGGGTTTGGTTTACATACATGGTCATATATAGGTAACTTTTGGCAAATAGAAAAAGGCATCTGTGTGATAGAACCAAGATGGTGTAAGTGTTTTCTAGAAACAGACACCATGGGTTTGGTAATAAAAAACAAATGGATTTTCCTGCCTCTCTTCTGCTGATTTATTACATAAGGTTGGACAAGTCACTGCCATCATGTACCATAGCTTCTCATGTACAGTCTGAAGACAATGATAGTTTCTTAAATTTAGGAAGAATTTTGGATGGTTCATATACAAAATTGTTATGACTGTCAAGTAGGAATTTTGAGTAAAATGTAATCACAACCTCACAGAATTAATACAAAGCTGTGTGCAAACTGAACTATAACTTCCACAGCCTGCACCTTTCTCATCTAATTGTTACGAGCTGATGCAGGTTCATCAGCAGTTACTGCAAAATATACAACTGCAGAGAGATACAACATAAATAACTCTTTTTGGTCCATTTAAGCAAAGATTGCATTTTAAAAAGCACTGTGCATTTGTATCTCCAAATTATATCCTTATCTTGCCAGTGGCTATACTCATCACTGAAATTAAGCCAGGATTTGGCACACTAATAATCAATAATTAAGTAGCAAGGATAATTATAGAGCCAATGGGGAATTTACAGAGAGGAGTTGTTAGTTTATAAATTGATTTGCATTCTAAGAAGAGTTTTTATAACGAGGCCTGTGTGGCTGTCAGTAGCAAGCACCTGGAATGTGGTCCATGGCTTTCTGCCACCCTCAGATTTTAGACCATTACAAAGCAGAGCACTTGTTATGAATTGAAGGAAAAGGCAAATAGTTGTTTTTGCTAACAAGAGCAATTTCCAACCAAGTATCAATTTTAGCACTCCCCACAAGTGACAGAAAAGTGTAATGAAGCCAGTGAAGGGATGATGCCCATCTTCTGTTTTGCCAGCGTGAGTCATTCATTCACTATTATCCTGGGCTGCAGCTGCCTTGTCTAATGAGGCTAATGAACTGTCCGCTACATCTCTCTGGCATTACTGACATACAAAATTAAATAACACAGCACTACTTGGAAAAAGCAGATAAGAAAATGTGTTGAAGTAAATGAATCTGTGTGTCTGAAGAAGCACAGCAGTCATCACACTCCTGGCTCTTCTCATTTGAGCATCCCTTCTTGTATGTTTCAAAAGATTCCACTGGCAATGTTTTTCAGTTTCTCATATTGTTATTAAAAATCTTTTCTTTCCTGTCAAAATTCACACAGTATATCCAGCACTGAAGGATCCATGTGTCTGTATAAATGAGTAAATAATTATTAAACAAGGACTTAATGACAGTGGTTATTAAACATTAGGTTCAATTCAACTTCTGCTGCTGTTAAAGAAGTTGCAATAGTTTCAGTGAATATTTTCACATATGTCAATTTCTTGGTTGGCATCTCAGTTATGGGGCAGTGTCATTTTCTGCAGTGCAGAATAACAGGGTGAAGGCTATTTAAAAGACACTTGAACTTTCAGATAGACGATTATGTGAAATTGAAGTAACAAATAGGTTTGGGATTAGTATTATGAGTAATGGTCTTTTCATTGAGCTGGAGCAAACTGGTTACAACTGGAAGGCTAATCCACTGAGAGCGGAAAAGTCCTTGCACAACTTGTTGAACACCATGTCTTTTCCTCTCTGGCCTGCCTTCAAGTCTGGTACTACTGCATGTCCTCCCCTCTACCATAGCCACACAGAACAGAAAGCAGAAAGACTGATCTCAGTGAGACAGCTGGTAAAGAAGCAAGCAGGACTTGCAAGATAGTTCACTTTGCCTACCTGATTCTCAGTGAGAAAGCACTATAGCAAGATTAACTTTTGCAATAAATCAATTTTCAACATTAGCACAACAACAATAGGGACAAGTTTCCCCAGGACTCCACTAAAATAAGCACATCAAATCTGTAAAACCAAGATAATTGCATATAAAATTCACATGCAGAAAAAAGTGTTTTGAAATATCTGAATAATCTGAAATATCCAGCTAATCTAGCTAGATCCACCTCTGTTTAAAAGAAATAAATGACTCTAACACATGCAGACTGACTCAGTTCCTACTGAATTAAACATTGGGATTCAATCTGTCTTCAGTTAGTGCCAACCTATGACATATTATCTCTGACCACAAAACTAGAACTCTGCTGGTATATTTGTATTTATAAACTCACTGAAAGAGCATTTCCCTAAAGAGCACTGTGTCAAACTCTCATTTTAAATTATTTATTGACCCATTTTGCTACAGGAGAAACTTTCATAGAAGAAATAAAACTTGTAACATGATGGGGAAACAAGCTTCAGGTTGAAAAGAGAAGATGATGATAAACAAATTTGGCAGACATTGATGAGTATGATTTGACAAATGTTCACCTTTTTGAGACTGAATAAGTAAATATTGTTATTGCAGGGAATTCAAACCATGCAAGGGCATTTTAAGTCAGTGTAATGTAACAAAAAAGCACAGAAGATAAAGAGCATCATTTGAGCTTTCTATTGTTACTGTACTACTGACTCAAACCATACCATTAGTTCACACACAGAGTAAAGTATAATAAGGATATCATATTTCCTGTAATTTTTTCCCTGTTTTGAACTATTATTTTCCACTTAATTAAAAAACTATGCAGAAATTGTGAGCAGCTCATGGAGAGCTATATGGTCTGAAGTGACTATAAAACTACAACCAGAGGAAAACAGCCTTCTCCAGAGGATGGACCAGGTGGAATGAGGGAAGCTCCACAGACGCAGCCTATAGAGACCTCTTGACTCCTATCATATCAGCTAATGAAATGCTATTTTCAACCTTAATAATATAGAAATTTGGAAAAATTCGGTTTGTGAATGAGTTATTGTCTGTTATTATGTTCCAGTCTCCAGCTCACAACTGAGCTCAGTTTTGATCAGCTCCCTGTGAAATTAATGGGTACACAGAGGAATAAGCATCTTAGGCACCCTTTAGTAAAATCAGTGTCTTTCACCTGCTCATGTGTATCTTTAAATACAAAATAACTTTTAAATTCTTGCTCTTATTTTCTTGATTTCTCATGTTAATTTGTTTGCAAATGGAGTGATAACTACCCACTTTTCAATTGCTTTGATATTCTCACAAAGAAATATCTAAGGAAATAAAAAAATCTTCACATTTCTCAACTCTTTTGACATTGAAAGCAAGTATTTTTATTAACATGACACATCCCCTAGGAGTAATCACCTCTTATGTTTCATGATACAAGTAATTAATGTTTTTATTCAACTTTCCTGAGCCTATGAATAATATTTCAAGTGGGTTCCACTCACATATCAGCCATATGGTAGGAAAGAATAATTACTGTTTATTAAATCTGCGTAAAAACTTTTCAGAGAACAATTTTATGAGATAGCATAAGGTCATATACTTACTGCTGTCATTCATCTTTCCTGGGTGTCTTTAATCAAGCAGTTCTGTCAGAACCATTAAAAGATGTTAGGCCCACCTAAACTCTTAAATTATTATACAGGTTTTGGTTTTAAGAACCGTGTGAATTTGTTCTGTTTCAAGCTAGATTTCCCTCTAAGTACATTTTTAAAATGGTTTCTGAATCTGTAGTGAAAACACCATATAACCATGATGTGCTGATTTTAGAATTACAGTGAAATATTCACATCAAGAGGTCAGGAAATGGAGGAGGCAGGTCTGGCACTTGGTCATATGCTTTATTCCACAGACAGTACTAACCAGGCTGCTGTCGCCGCCACAAGTTCACATCTGGTGCCACAGCATATCAGCCAAAATATAAGTGCAGCTAAATACACTGGAATTAACTTGAATGGAAGCAACAATGACAGGCATCCAAAACCAAAGAAGAAATTAAGTAAGTAAAAAACCTGACTTCCAAATGTCAGCTAAAATGTCATTTCCTCTGAGCCCTCTAAGCATTGTAAGAGGAATTCAGAAGGGGACAATAACAGATGTCAATGAAAGATCAGATCCTTCGAAGAGAAGTGTCATCAAAAGAGGTGAAGTACAGCTCCTATTCATAATAGAATTTTTGAAAATGCATTATGAGTCCCTCTGAGGAAACTCAAGTAATGCTATGCAAAGCATCCTTTCCATGCTAATGAAGCTCCTGCAGCTCTCAACATCTAGAATTTGTTACCAAAATATCTTCCAAAGGTATAGGAACCACACAGAGCCCACACAGGAGGCACACAGGAGGAAAGGAAGAGAAAGTTTTCTTTGAGAAACACTCTCTTGCAAGTGCCAAGGTAGACCACTAAGCATCCCAGAAAGGTCACTGGTGATCCTTCACCCTGCTCTCCAGCCATTTCCAAACCAACAGGTTCATGGTGCCTAAAGGTGCTCAGGTAGTTAGATTAGGCAAGCTGGGCAGCTGCTGGATTGGTAATGAACTTTGACATCCAAAGTCTTTTCACACATCTATAAAGGACTAACTACTTGCATAAAGAGAGAGCATAAATTATTAATTATTTTCCTGTTACAAATTGAACATAGAACATTTTCTTGCAACATTTTAGAAGACCCAGAAGTGAAAACTTCCAGAAGGGATTCCATAGTAATTTGTGTTTTGCAATCAGCAGTACTGTAAAGGAAATTAGTCTGAATATTGATATCAATACAAAGCACCATACAGCTCAATACCTCTTACATTACAGTAATTACAGTAATGAGGACGAGACAGTCACATAAATGTTTGGTCAACTTGAATAGTTTTAAGTCACAGATTCACAAATAAGAAATACAATCTCACCTTATCCTGGAAAGCAGTGGGTTTGGAAAAAATGCAAATGTAATACTGTTCAAGCAAATGTATTCATGTTTTCAGCACGATGCTTCTCTCAAAAGGATTTAAACAAACCCTGGCAGCATCAGTAAGTCATAGGAGTACTCACTTGATTCTCTGTATTTGCCACTACAATGTATATGGTTGTGCTGCTCATACTTGAAAAAACACTCTTTTCAAAACACACAATTAATGAGGTCTGAAGAAATCATCTAACAGGGAAAGATGTAAAAAATTCAGTGTGCTTAATTTACCAAAACAAAATTGAGAGACGACTCAATAGATAGTAAGCATCTTTGTAGGCATGCAAAAATAGGGTATGAAAAAAGTGCTTTAGATAAAGTTTAGATAGGTAAAGTATAGAAACATTCTTTTTGCTGTACTTGATGAAGTAACATTATAAAGAATTTAATTAATTTCTATAATTGAGGTTGATGGAGCATTGAAATAAATAAGGCAAAGTCTCTGTACATTCTGCTATCTTAAGATCAGAAAAATAGGGTTTAAGAGAGATACGGTTTTTTCAAATACAATTTGTTATGTGCAATTATATAGAATGTAAGTCTATTCTGCACAGAAACTAGACAAAAATATTAAATTTAGGCTCTTTCTTTCAAAACTTTGAGAAAGTGAATTCAAAATTTTCAGTCAGAGCAATCATACAAAATTCCAAGGCCACCATGTCTCACAGCCTTCCCTCCTTTAAAGCTGCCTCTGTCCTCTCTAGCTGTAAAAGGCTACAGAAGGTCATTTGAACCAAAACAAGTAATTGCAGGAGCCAACTAGTGTGAATGCATAAAATAGTCACTATGTGTAAGGATATTTAAAAATATTTTATAAGGACAGTATATGAAATGCAAAGCTCCAAATCTGAATGTTATTCTTTACATGATCAAGATTTATGACTTTGATTGCTAAAGATTTTTCACATCAAGAACGGGGATCTCAGTCCCATATATATGAGAAAACCCACCCCATATCAACACATCTGGAATTTTTCTAAGAGTATTAAATTAACAAGCTTTCATTGCTTTTATATTATATAACAATCAATATTAATTAAATTAAGCATGAAAAGATACAAAGCAAAATTAGGACATTTTTCAATTAATATGTTCTTCTCTGTTGCCTTTTTTGTTTGTTTTTGGAGGCATGAAAGAAACCTTATAGAGGAAAACAAGTTTAATTGGTTTATATTTGAAGCTTTAAGTGAAAGGGTTCTATAAATAACCCAACACATAGTTGACATTAACAGAACAGGAACACTATATCCTATTCAAGTGAAGACATGTTTTTATTGCAGCTGTAAGTATGCAATAACATTCAAAATTTAGTGACTGCTGGAGGTAATAAAGAATTTGGAATGGCATTGGAATATTATTTTTAATTGCATTCTCTTCCTTCATGTCTGATAAACAATATGTTCATTAAAGTGGTGAGCATGTTACTCTGACATTTTTGATCCAGAGAGATCAGAGAGAGTTTAGAGATTATTAAATAATAATTAAAAAAAACCCACAAACACCCCCCCAAAAAAAACCCAAAAAAACAAACAAAAAACAAAAACAAAAACAAAAACAAAAAAAACCCCACAGAAATACAGAAATACAAAAAGAAATGAAAAAAACACAAAACATACACACAAATTTTCAGGTGAAAAAGTCGTAACTCTCTTTTTCCAAGAGACAGCTGAACAGCCTTGTGACTGGCAGAATCCTCAAAGGGAAAAGAGCAACCATTAACCAAGCAAAAATATATGATACAGGAAAAAGAATCAGCATTTGTAACAGTGAAGAAGGATGAAAAAAGAAGCTATTTTAAGGAAACTAACAGCAATTTGGTGTTGAGTTTCAAGGAAAGGCAGGTAGTGCTGAAGAGAAATCGGTTTTGCCCTTTATATAGTCAATAAGTTATCACACATTGAAAATCACTGAACAGGAAAAATCCATAAGTACAATACTTTAAAATTATTACGATAGGTATAACAGTGTTCTCATATGACAAAACTGAAGATTCTACTGTGTAAATCCATTCTGTCCCCAAAGATCAAAAAAACAAAGAACCTTGTAAATAGTCAGCACTAAAATTAGTCCTGAGAGGAAAGTAAAATCGGATGCTCAAGAGGCACTGTAGAAGAATGGCAGGAGCTAAAGCCAGCAGTGTGAACACAGAAAGCACACAGGCATACGCTTAGCAATCGTTCTCATTTCTCAGAGATGCTACCAAGCACTAGTATCTACCAGGAGCTTCTGGTCATCAGTAAGCTGTGGCCATGGTATTTCAGGGAGACAGTGAAAGGGCAGTTTTCTTGTCCATTTATGCTTTCTTCTCTCCTTATTACCTATGCTTCTGCTTTTTCTGAATTTGTTGAAATAGTTTCCTATAACTCTCGTACTTTACCTTCAATTTCTTCCTTTCCTGTCTCATTTATACTTCACATTTTTTTCTCCCACAGTTCTCTGTATGATATAAAAGGAAGAGGAAGATTTCAGAACAGTGCCGGAAAACTTGCTCATTGCTTATAGTTGCATTATACCCACTTACCTCTCAAATTCAAACTTTAAAATTAAGAACCACACCCTTCTATTCTGAGGCAGACAACTGACAAATAAACCAACGCAGGACTCATAAATTAATTAATCTTTGAAGTCCTTTACAGTTTCAGTGTAGGATCTGCTATTCAACAAGTTGGTTTATGCAGTACTGCACTGGTAAATCTGACAGCAACCAAAAAAGGAATGAGCAAACACAATGTACCTGCATTTACCTTTGACCCCAGCTTCGGTTGGATATTTCTGTATCTTGTTGCATGCTTGCCATTTTTTTTACCAAAGCTTTTTTTAGCAATGGAGGAGCCGTAAATGTCTGTTTCACCTGTAAAGCACTTTGGAGGTAAAAAGTGATAATACCATCACGTCTGATTGTACTTTTGTCCATCTTGTGAGAAGCTACGATTGGTTTTAAAATTACTTTCTTTCCGAAATAATGGAGGAAAAACTAAAAGCTGTATAACTGTGCCATATTCTGCTCCAGCATACTAAGGTATTCTTCCTTTAATGTACCATATTGATCTCACTGAGTTGTTCAAAAACTACACATCAGGGTCCCCAACAGACTCTACCACAGACACTATGTGCTGGTGCACACCAGGGTCTCAGCCTGAATGACAGTTCATATTCAGCTAGGTATTCACGCTCGAATCAGATGTTCTATGAGCCAAATGCCCTAGATATAAATGAATGGGGAAAATAACAAGTTTATGGAAAGTCCATAGGAGAATCAGAAGCAGAGTGGAAATCCCCAGTGTCCTGTGGCATTACCTAAATTTTATTTATATATTTTATATAAATTATAAATTTATATAAATTTTATATAAATTTTATATATTTTATATAAATTTTATATAAAATTTCCCCAATTTTATTGTTTTGATTTTTTGATTAACAGGTTAAACTCTATTATTGAAAAAAACACTGCTGTCTTTTGCTCTAGATCTTCCTTAATATTAACCAGCAGTGCCTTCACATGGAGGTGATGAAAATGCAGGAGCAGATGCAACCTGTTATGTTTTATTTCTTTTAATGGAAATATTAAATACATGGTGATTTTATGGTGATTTTTTTTTCCTTTAAATAAAATACTGTTTCTGTCTTCCTCCTAAATCAATAATCACATTTTTAAAAGGACTTAGGTTACTAACAAATATCCAGCTTCAAATTTTATACACACAAATAATTTTTTTCATTATCATTACAAATCAGAGATGCCAGGCCACTTTTATATCATCCTATCTTGTACTGTAGTGTGAAGAAGGAAGTGTTCAGTCATAAACATTCACAGGACTAATAGAGAAACTCTTCATTGTCCTTTCAGAAAATGACAATGTCTCCACAAACTTCTCACTATCTTAAAAGCTAGAAGTCTGCCCAGAACTCTGTAATGGAAGCCTTCTGCTTTTCAGGTGTTTTTCCAGACCTCTAACAGTGGGGCTGCATGGTTCAATTATTTCAGGGCTTTATTTTGGTTACAAAGCCTCCAGAGTATGCAGTGGGTAAATCCTGATAATAAATGTGTTCTACCTGTGTCTGTAATAAGCCAGAAAAAATGAAAATATAATTTTTATGTCTCTAATTTCCCATCTGTTGGTCTTTGCTGCATGTCTGGTAAGTGCATATAGTAAAGCATATAAAAGAGGCTTAGCATTTCTCAGCATGCAGGGCAGCTGCAATCCAGCCTGTGAATTGCTTCAGCCACAACCAGAAGGCATGCTAGAATACTGCCACACAAACAATGGTCAGGGATATATCTGCCCTCTATGAAATCTTGCCACTTCTAAAACTGTGACAATACACACATTTTCTCATTGTATTCTAGAGTTACTTTTGCAAGTCCTGTTTAGCTAGAGGCTGCTCCCTGTTCTGCTTTAAAAAGACCCATTTTAAATAACTGTAACACAAACCCTATATTTCAAATATTTTTCCTCAAAACAAAAATTATGTTTCAGAAACTTTACTACTTTATAAATAAGCTTTCAGTTTTGATTGCTTTTCTACACTTCTAATTGTCTAAGTAATTAAATTCACTTTCTAAGTAATTCCCTTTTCCCAGAAAAAAGTTTTGATCACAATTACTGATCATCTTTCTTTCACTGATTATTATTAATTTGTGGATCTTATTTTACTGAATTCATCCACTTATTTCTGTGACCCCATGAATAGACATTTTATATTCCATAAAACCTGTTTTGACCACAGGGCTCTAATAAATGTAATTAGCAGGATCAATGTCTGATGGTGTTCTTTGCAATGAAACTTGACAAGCTGACAATTTGCATTTGTTAAAGGAATACTGGACATTTTAGCTCCCAGTTCTTTCCAGATATATGTACAAACAGTATAATACTGTGATAATAACGTAATAGGTTTACAGGAGGACCTTTGGGGAAACACAAAAAGGTAAAAACTATGACAGCTGGCAGGTAGCAGAATAAAACAGAATTGAAAATAGATTGTCAAATTTGTTTCCTAACAGCCTTCTGTTAGGAGCACTAACACTTCTGTCAGATGCCATACAACCTCTTTCAAAAAGGCACAGACCCAGAGCCATGGCTTTATCATATAAAAGTTACATACTCAGATTATCACTCTTCAAGGGGAATCGGCCTATTCCTTCTCATGGAGGAAAGCCATAAAATTTAAATCATGGAGTTATTTTCAAATTTTTTGAGAACTTAAAAATTGACTTCAGGTTAAAAAAAGTTTCTTCAGTGTTTAAAGCCTTTTCCATTTCTACCACCTTTCTAAATCACAGTAAGCTTCTGACGAAAAAGAAGTTCTATACAAACTTTTAGGACAGCTATTAAAGTACAACAGTATAGTGTCTGTACTAAATCTGACTAAATGGACATGAAGCCCAGCAGCTTGTACACAGAATTAATTGCCCCCATAACTGTATGCTTGGAAAAGGGTAAGAACAATTTTGATGTCTCTGTCCAACAGCATCCAAGCAATCCTGCTTGGATAGCACTTTAGAATATCATTTAAGCCCAGCCAGAGATGAACTCTGAAAACTTCCAAGCATGGGGTTCCTGGACAATATGTTCCAGCACTGTACCTCTATCCTAGTGAAAAGGTTTCCCTAATGTCCAGACTAAACCACAGAAACAACTACTTAGTCCCTTTGTCCCTTGTACATAGTCTAGCACAACCAATCCCCATACACTCTCACCAGGACACTCATTATTTTCTAGACTTCTGTTCTATCTATGTTATATTCTTCCAAAGTAATCTATTTTATAGATTGAAGAATCCTGCCCAATGAAACTGCCCTTTGTGTAAAGATACTGCAAATGGCTCAAAAGGTGGTCAATCAAACATTTAACAAAACTAAGTATGAAAAGTGTTTATTATTTACAATTACTTTATAATCTCTGAATGGCATAAACTTCATATTGTTGTACTGTTGATTTCTGTCAGTGTCCCCCACAAAAAACCCCAAAATTGTCTTTAAGAACACAAAGGCTATTGTCTTTGGAGAAAGGCAAAAATATATATCAGACCAATACAATCCTCATGAATTTTCAGAAATGAAGACATTGTTTTACTTAGAAATTTATTACCTTTTGGGGGTGTAACAATTATTGTAATCATTACTCATTAAGAAAATCTGAGAAATTCACTCTTTCAGTTAAATTGTAAAGAGCTATGGGGTTTAAGACGCAAAATAAATCTTTCTTCCTAATAGTATTTTTATGCTTATTTCATGCTTACAAAGTAGACTTAATTAATTTGAATCATATTAAGAATAGAGGTGAATTGCAAAGGAAGTATACAGAAACATCAATCTTTTCAGGTCTAATTCTGAGTACATTAATTTAAGTTTGAATATTAATTTAAGTGGGTACTACACAATTTCACCATGTAATAACATTAATAAAGTATCTTACAGTAACTGTATGCATCAAACAGGCTTATTCTCCATTACAAGTGTCAATTCTTTTCTAATTAGCATTTATGCCAGAATTTCCCTTTTCCAGCTGGACATGGCATACATGCTATTGTGCTGGTAAGAGTGTTTTCACTGCCATTTAACCAACTCAGCCATACATGGATAGCACAGTCAGAACATACACAGTAAGTTTGAGACTCCCCTAAACATCATCACACACATTTCTGTGTGTCTCTATTTTCTGAGGTGTTTTTTGGCATGTGACTGGAATAATGCTAACCTTAATAATAAAAAAAATAAAAAAAATAAAAAAAAAAAATATCATTTTGCCTTCTCCTGACCATTTCCTACTCTGGTTTCAATAAAAGTTTTGTAGGTTGGTTTATTCATTTTTTCAGTATTGACACTTTCTAAACCTATGTTTGTTTGAAAACCTTCATTGAAACCCATGCAACTGGACAGGTATAATTTCACTATGCATGTCATGTCCACAGAGAAGGGAACATGTGACCAAGAATATGGCACCCTAAATCCAGCTGCCTGATCCAGAACCCATCTTACCCCAAGAAGCACTCCATGTTAGGTTAATTGCAGTGCATCACTTAGACCCCCTTGAGTTTCTGGAGCATATAACAATTTACACATAGTAAAGAAACTGTAAAAGATCTCAGGTAATAAAAAAAAATATCCAAATCCTGGGGACACAAATTAAGCCACAAGAAGACACAACAAGCATGCAAAGGCAAAAAGACAGATCAGATAATGTGATTAGGGCTCTGGGACATCTGAGTTTCACCAGACTACAGTGGTTAAGATCACAAGCACCACAAATAGGTTTGTCTACTGCTTCTAGCTCAAGCTGGTTAAAACAATGCCAGCATAGATATCCCTACACACAAGTTATAGTTATACTCCAAGTTGGATAATTGGACCACTGTTCATTAAGGGCTCATCATATATGAAAAATGTTAATGATGAAACAGCCTTGTACAGCAAGTTCCTTTCACAGTTATAGTTATTGCAGTTTACATTGCCCTGGTTGACAAATTAAGTAACAAACAATAAAGAGAAAATTTAATTTGAATTTAATTTCTGGCAATTCTGCCAGGCAGAAGCACATTTTGAGCAGTATTATTCAGATTGCCCCTCAGAAGCTTATTTTAACCAGCCTTTAGCGCTCTGTTGGAACCGTATGGCAAGGAATTCATAGTCTCCATAAGAATGATCTAGGTGAAACATGCATATTAGTCTTTCAAGCATATTAATTATCTTGATTAATACTTTTTTAAATCAAATGACTCCACATAAGGGCCTACTGCAATTCAGACTGCACAAAGATTTCTTATGAAAGCCTTATAGTTATAAGAAATTATTAATTATGCATTAGTTCCACGATGCATATACAAGCAACATGTTTAGACCACAAATTATACACCTTGGAGATTGTCAATAGCACTCAGTACTGGAAAGACCCTAACTATCCTATATCTGCACACTATTTAGATGTCAAAGGATCATTCAGATATGTAAAGATTTGTAAAAAGAGAAAATTACTTCCAGTCTGTGACACTACAGAGGGCATCTGAAATGACTTGCAGAAGCAAAATTTAAACAAGAAATAGAATTATTAAATTTCAAAGAACAGGAAAATTATATTGCACTTTTCAGGATTATTTTGGCTTTTATATATAATCATTTCCAAGTACTGCAAAGTATGTGATATTAGCCTCTTGGTAAGAGGTAGAAGACTGAGGAAATGGCAAAAGTGCCTCATTACAGTCAAGAATAATGAAAGCTAGATCAGGGACAGGGAAATTCTGAGGTTATGGACACATCTTTACATTCTTATATTTCAATTATTACTAATTCTGCACTTGTCCAAGCATAAAGAACCGGGGAAGAAAAGAAATTCAGTGTCGGTATTTCCTGTCCCAGGCTTATTCCATCCTGCCAGATTTATCTGAACACTGAATAGTTTTTCAGATGTACACAGAACACTATAAACCACTATTTTCTAAAATACTGTGCTTCAGAGAAAGACAAATAATAATTTTACTTAACACTTAAACTTGTTCAAAGTAGACCATATAGATGAACATCAAGGATAATATTTTTAAACAACTTGGAACTATACTGAGTTCTGATGATTCTTATGGGTCCCTTCTAACTTGAGATATTCTATTATTAACATACAATATCAACATCTTGGTTTATTAACATCTTAGGGTAACGTGAAACACTTTAAAACAGCTCAGTAGTTACATACAAACTATGAAGCCACTTTTTCTAATATAGATTGTAGATACTTAAAAAGTGCACAGCCTTAGTGCCTGAAATTTGATATTATTCAGACAAAGCCAAAAATAACTGCCTTCTGTATGGTCCAGTCATACTACTAGATTATTTCCTGGTCAGGAGGTATACTTCTTTCCTTCCATTAGGATGGACCACATGATAAAAGGATATACCTTGGTGTCAGCACTGAGCAGCTGTCTAATGACTTTAATTTGCTCTTGCAAGGAAATGTCTGCGAGTGTGTGAGTATCAGCAGGTACAACAGCACACAGGCTGCTGCCAGAGGACAGAGCCAACAGCACAACTGAGAAAACACAGATGGTTAGTTGTCTTCCTTTTCCTGGCACAAAAGTAGACGGGGACTCCTTCAGAATGGGATGCACTGAGCATAGTTTAACCACATTACTGTGTTCCAGAAGGGAACTGGAGCGTCACTGGATGTCTTTGCTTAAGCCAGTTGTCATCCATTCTGCTCCCTTCCTGCTGATCTACATAGCAGGCATGACATGGCTCAAAGCTGAGAATAACACTTTCTTTAAAATTACTGCAATTTATTAATCTCTGAAGAAGTATAACAACAGTTCATGACTTTATACTTCTTCATTTATTCACTAGTAGTTACAGGAATCCATACTCTAATTCTCCCTGCATGGTTATATTTTTCAATGGTCAATTCATTCTCCTAGCACTACATAAGAGAACAATTAACCAAAATCTTTTAATTTAATTATCAAATTGCATGATCCAGAATTATTTAGCCACCCTTTCACTGTTCCGAAGGTTCTTATTTAACACATATCTAAAGAGAGAGGTATTTAGCCTATGTAACTGCAAATTCTACTAAGAAACGCAGGACTGCATCTTGCATACAAACTTGGAGCATTTACACAATGGACTGATAGCAAGGACCTTCAATTTATTTTAATTGTTTGAGCTTTTCCCCCTTCCATTTTTGTCAGGAGAACTTTAGCTCAGATGTTCCCATCCAATACCAAAATGTATAGGTTAAACCTTAGTAATTGCAGATTAGCCCACAGCTATGTTATTACAAAAGCAAGCTGTTCATATCAAGAATTGTCTCAATTCTTGACCTCTATTGGCTGATGAAGATCTTGAATAACTGCTGAGAAGGTTAATCTTCTCTACCCCCTAAGAAAGACACATCCTTTTGTCTAAATAAGTATGCAAACAAAACAAAACAAAAAAAGAAGATAATAGTGAAGAAAAATAGAAGTAATTGCATGGGAACACTAAAGATGTTATGCAGAGGACAAGGAAAACTCTAATCCAGAAAAAAAAACACCTCAAAAAGCCCCTTAAAAATGTATAAATGTATCTTTGTGCTTAAATATCTTGCAAATATTCATTAAAAATACTGTGAGATCTGTATTATTTGAAATTCTATTTGTAACCAAGCCCCTATAGTTTAAGCATATCTTTAGAAAAGTTGAAGAAAACTGAAAAAAAGTAAATAAATACACAAATAGAAATGGCTATGACTTAAAGGAGATAGACTGAAGAAGCTGCATTTGAACATAAATATTTGATAGATTTAAACAAAGAACATCCTGTCCCATGCTCTCTGTGACAAACACTTTCTTATTTGACAGCCTGTTTTGAAAACCAGTTTTATTTTTCTGGCTAACAAACAAACAAACAACAAAAAAAAAAAATAAAAAAAAAAAAAAAAA
>JAWWEE010000105.1:45867949-46019296 GCA_035221455.1 Xenops minutus | reverse complement strand
CGCCGGGGGAGGGGCCGCGCCGGGCCCCCCCGGCCGGCCGGGGCACAGGTGAGCAGGTGCGGGGCACCCGCCGAGCCCCGGCACGGCCCCGGCCCCGGGCACACCTCGCGGCCTCGCCCCAGGCCGCAGCGGGCCGTCCGACCTGCCGCCGCCCCAGCGCGCCCCCGGCGGCAGGGGCGGGTACTGCCCCCGAGTACTGCCCCTTGGTACTGCCCCCCGGGTACTGCCCTCCTGGTACTGCCCTCCTGGTACTGCCCCAGGTACTGCCCTCCCGGTACTGACCACGGTACTGCCTCCCGGTACTGCCCCCCAGTACTAACCACGGTACTGCCCCCAGGCACTGCCTCCCCTACTGCCGCCCGGTACTGCCCCACCCTACTGCCCCCTGGCTGCTGTGGGTCCCTGCTGGGCCCCCTCCGCACTGGCCTCGGGCTGCGGTGTGAGGAAAGCCACCGTGAGTGGGACAGGTTAGCCCAGAGAGATGGTGGAGTCTCCCTCACTGGAGATAGTCAAGAACCTGTGCCATGTGCTCTGGGACGGCCCTGCATCAGCGGGCAGGTTGGAGCAGATGAACTGCTGTGCTCCCCTCCTTCCCCATCCTGTGGTTCTGTAAAAGTGCTTGGGTAGGGACATTTTGGGTTGGTTTTCTTAGCAACTCCAGGCTTAGCGAGTGGTCAGGTTGGAGTGAGTGTGTCAAGGGCTGTGCCTTGCTCATGAGCTGGATTGCCATTGCGCTTGGGGAGGAATGGAGGAAATCCCGGGGTCAGCCAGCCTGAGAGCTCATGTGCTGCTTGTTCAAGGAAAGGGATATGTTTCCAGCCTTCTTCTTCTTGCTTGCACTCTTGCTTAATGCTCGTGTTACATACAAAGATGTCCAGTCAACAGCAGTTTTACTGGGTTGCAGTGATGCTCATGGCAATGAGTATTTTTCCCAGCCTCTCTACTAGCAGAGAAATAGAAGTACCTGCAGCACTTTGAGGAAGCTCAAATTATTTGAATAGTTGTTTGAATAAAGTTGTATGTATTTGCTCTACATGTGCTGGAGCAAAAATGTGTTCTTGTCATCACAAAGTTGAATTTTAGAACAAAACTTGTCTCCTGGTCTCAGGAGTTCATCCTGACTCTTCTGTAACCCCACATATGGGAATTTGGCTGGATTGCTGGTCCTCCTTATATCCATCTTTAGATAGTAAACTGCGTAAACACAATGAATCAGCAGAACTGGATCAGTACATCCTCCGGGCTTACAGCAGATGCTCTAAGCTCCCACAAGAGAAGAAAGAGAAGACCTCAGCTCTGTACTAAGATACAGTATGTTACATTTGCTTGTTGGCAAGGTCTGTAGGGGCTTGAGGGTATGCATAACCTGGATGCATAGACGTGACTAAAACAATGGTTAGCTGTGAATCACAGAACCAACGTTATTTCAGAAAGCTGCAAAAGATGGGAAGAAAACCCAAAAGGTCGGAAACGAGGGGTAAGGAAGCACAAAATCTTCTTGGAAGCAAATTCCTTTGCAATTTGGCACCAGACACAACCAATCATGTATGATTCAGCATAAAGGTATACTTGAATTTTGTATACTTTTGGAGGTGCCAAAGATTCTATTCCCACCAGTCCCATAGCAGAACTAGCAACACTGAATACACGATCACTTAACTTCTTTCAAGAATGCATGCCCTCCTTTGCAAAACTGAAACCTAAGCCTAGAACTCTGTAACAGTCACTAAAAATTGTAACACCTTTAGGAGCTAACAACCAGCAATTCTTCTCTTATGCTCACATCCACATCTCTATGATGAGACATGTTGCTACAAATAGTATGATTGGTTGAAAGCTTCATGTTGGCTGATATACTGACTAATTTCTTATTCTGATTTATTCAACAGGCTACTGCCTGTTAAATGGGTAGGAAGCTAAGTTATAATTACTTTTCTACTGGTAGGTATATTAATTTGGATGTCTATTGACTTACTGACTTTTAAAAATCAAAAAATAACTTTGCAACTTTGAGATCCATTGTTAAATTTGCTTAAAATTTGTCAATGACATGTTCATCTTTGTGGTGGAACAGATGGACCAGCAGCACGTAACTGCATAAACTTCCTTTATCTAGAAAAACAGGATAAGAAAATATGGTTTGATATGTTTTATTATCCATTCCATACTTCATACTACTATTCATGGAAGACTCCATCATTTACCCACGTACCCAAATGCTGCAGTAGTTCTTGACTACAGCTGTTCCATACAGAGCTATCAATGCATTCCTCCACATTGAATTCTGATAAATTTGCAATCAGGAGTTTTTTTTGGAAGTTGTATTAGTGAAATCCTTTATTATATCATTTCCAGTTTGAACTGGTTGGCATTTTCTCTGCTGAAGTCACATAATATACTATATGCAATATGGTAGGGAAAAAAACAAACAAAACACAACACATTAAAAGAAAATGAATTCCCAACATTATGTTTAATAGGAGGTGCTTCCTTTAGTTCTTTAATTCATATTTGTTTTTACAAATAAATTTTGCCAAAATCATGTTCTCTTTATTTTTATAAGCTGGATCATTGTTCAGAACTAGCTGTCTTCTCTAATCAACAGTGTTTGTTTTTGATAAGCAAACTTTCATTGAGGTGAGCCATTCATCAACTCATGTGAACATTATTGTAGCACTGGCATTCTGAAAGAACAACAAATTTGAAACATTAATCTCAGCCCTGTAGTAATTGCAGCTCTGGTGTTCGTTTGCTTCCATTCTAACACATCATCAGACTGAAAATTAAAATAAGAGTACATACATAAGAAATGTTACAGAACATGATTCATTTCTTTCCTTTTAAAATCATGTTTGTCTCATCTCCTTGATATCAACATATTCATTACAAAGACTGTGAATTTCTCAGTGACAATTTCATTCATGAGACGGTTAGTTGGATCTCAGTCCAGCAAGGTGTTCTGCATCAGCAAATCACAATATTTGGATAACTATAGCCATTTTCAGGTCAGCATGCAAGATCAGTCATTGACATAGGCAAGGTGTGGCAGGAAACACCATGTGTGGAAGGATGCTGGGCACTCCTTTATCCTGGACAAAAACTGGACTGAGGACAGGATTTAATCTTGTCTCTTTGTGTACCTTTCACAGCACTTGCTCCCCACTGAAATGAGAGAAAGCAATGCCTTTGCTTCCAGAGCATACTTTTCCCCTCAACTGTAATAGTTGACAGGAGGGGGGGCGGTTTCTATGATAGTCTTCAAATTTTCTCAGAATCCATTCTCCATAAATGCCAGAAGGCGGTCTCAAATATAATAACAAAAAACAAACAAACAAACACAACAACAACAAAAAAAAGCAACACCAAAGAAAAAGACAGCTATCCATGTTCCTACATTTGCAGCAAACAAACAGATGGGGAAGAAAATAAAACTAACAAATAATTTTTTTTTTTTAAGTTTCAGCTCAATTTTTATTTGAGTTCTGAAATAAATTCCAGCAATTCTACTTCATTTTTTGTGGGTAAAAAGATTATGTAGTCTTTCAACAAAGAAAGCCTGGAAAACTGTGCTTTAGGAGACAAGCTTGGCTATAAAACATGTAACTATTTCAGTGAATAGGGACTGCTCTGTACAGGTATATGTTTACACTGAATCCCAGGGAAAAAAAAAAAAAAATAATAGTGAAATGCTGTAGAACCAGACTGAACCATTTTTGAAAGAAGTAGAGAATTTTCACTTGTCTGCCACTGTAGCATCGAAATACTGCTTGCTTTACCATGTCCATATGAGGACTCCTGTTGTGTTTAATTAGATTATTCCCATGAGTAAGGATAATGTGATTTGTTCCTGTGCCAGGCTCAGGAAGTGCTATTAGCCTCTCTCTCTCTCTTGAAAAGCAGGATTTCCTGTAAGTTAAAAAATTTTTCCCTGGAAAATACAAACTGAAAAGCCATCATGGCATCTAAACTTACTCTCCTATGCATACATTTTGCACCAAACAGAATCATGGAATTTTTTGGTTTGGAAGGGGCCTCAAAGATCATCTAGTTCCACCCCCCCTGCCATTGGCAGAGACACCTTCCACTAGACCAGATTGCTCAAAGCCCCATCCAGCCTGGACTTGAACACCTTTGGGGATGGGGCATTCACAGCTTCTCTGGGAAATCCATTTCAATGTTTCACTACCCTCACAGTAAAGATTTGTTTCCTAATATCTAATCTAAACCTAGTTTCAGTTTAAAGCCCTGCCCCCTTGTCCTTTCATACATGCCTTTATAAAAAGTCCTTCTGTGGCTTTCCTGTAGGACCCTTTTAGGTTCTGGAAGGTGCTATAAGGTCTCTGTGTAATTTTGTTTTCTCCGGCCTAAATGACCCCGGCTCTCTCAGCCTGTTGTCAGAAGGAAAGGTGCTCCAGTCATCCGATCGTCATCATGGTGCTCCTCTGGTCTTTCTCGAACTGGTTCATGTCTCTCTTATGTTTGGGGCACCAGAGGTGGACACAGTACTGCAGGTGTGGTCTCACCAGAGCTGAGCAAAGGGGGAAAAGCACCTCCTTCGACCTGTTGGTCATGCTGCTTTTGTATGCAGCTCTGGATGCGATTGGCTTTCTGGGCTGTGAGCACACATTGCCAGGTCATGCTCAATCTCTCATCCACTGGCTCTCCCAAGTCCTTCTCCTCAGGGCTGCCCTTGGTCCTGGCTCTGCCCAGCTTGTGATTGTGCTTGGGGTTGCCCTGAACCAGATGCAGGACCTTGCACTTGGCCTGGTTGAACTTCACATGGTTGGCAAAGGCCCACCTCTAATGACACCCTTCCACATGACAGGGTTCATTAAAGCAGAAGTAAAAAAAAAAAAAAAAATTTGTTAGAATTTTTTGCTACTCTAACTGTAAATAACTTTTTCATGCTTTTTCTATGGCTTTTTCTTTTAGTCTTGAAAAAGAATAATATTAATAAAAATGCCTTGTATGTATTTCCAGAGGCAAGTTTTGTTATATCTTGTGCAATTTCAGAAACACTGTAACAGACCTTCCAAGTGAGATTATAAATGTTTCAATCACTGTGAAGCAGATGAAGCTGGTATGACTTAAGTAAGTTATCTTGATTTTTTTTTTGTAGTAGGTTATCTAAATAATTCAGTTGCAATTTAAAAAAATATAGTTACTGTATATAAGGAGTTTGTATTAATCAAAATTAAATTTCTCTCTGGTTTTTACACTCAGCAGTACAAATAAAATAGGCATTATGTTTGTTTTCATGGTTGTAAATTCTACTGAGAAGGGTTCATTAGATGTAAACTTTTAGAGCAAAAAGAGATAATAGTCTGAGAAGCAGTTAAACAGTAACCAGATCCACATAAAATATAACTTTTAAATGAAGGTATATATTCCATTTGTCTTTTTTTTCTTAATTGCTTTTATTATGGTATAATAATAGTAGAAGTTGCATAGGTGTAAATAGCAGGATTCATGTTATTACAGAAAATATACAGAACAATTTTTTATGATAATGTATAGGTTAGGTTCTTGGCTTTGAAAGGGTTTATTCCATGATTGTTTCACAAATCTTCCTTTTAAACCATGAGTTTGAGCTGCTTAATCCATTTAGACAATTTATGCTCATCTTTTTTATGTTTTGCAAACTTAACCATGACAGCCTTTTTAGTGTTAAAATTAGTACTATGATTTTCAGTATTAAAGTTATTATTAGATCAATTATTATGATGGTTAATTATTAATATTGACCTCTTCGTTGGTTCTCTCCATAACTGATTTTTTTCTTTCATTGTTATTGATATCTCAACTCCTTGATCTGTAGATGCTTCAATCTGTATTGTTGACTCTTTCATAATGGGAATGTGTTAACATGAGGGCCCATAAAGATCTATTTTCTAGACAGCAGTAAGGTTCTTAAGAAAAAATCATGTTAGTCTTCCTCCCCTTATATTCCCTAATCTTTGTAAAGCACTCCATTTTCATACAGCATGTCCAGCTGCCAGCTAACTCTAAGAATTATCCTTTGTTGTTCATCAGTGTGGCCAAATCAAAGAGAAGTCAGTTCATGCTTCCATTGTTAGTCCAAGATGCTTTTTGCAACTATATTTCCATGAGCTTTTTTTACCATAAAATATTGTTTCTTATAAATTCCAAACTCTAATCAGGGTTAAAAGCACGTACGTCCTATAAAATTAGTCCAGGTGTCTTAAAAACTATACAACAAGCAAGTATTGTTTTGGTACATATGAGCAAATTATTGCTACTTTTGACCCTTTTCTTCTAGTGTGTTTCTAGACAATAACTTGTGATGAAAATTTTGGTGGAAACAGTGCTATAATACAATGCACTAATTGTTGCTACGAAATATAAATACTTGAAGAAGCAGATCTAATTCATCAGCATATGATGTTTATTTTATATGCTCTGCATGCTTATACTTGTACTACTTGACACCAAAGAAATGTTTAGACAGAAAGGATGATGGTCACAGATCTTGTCACATACTGCAGTATGACCAACAATAGGAGACAAAAAAGATCGCAAGTTCTTTTGTCTCATTAGAAGCATTTTCCTGAGCAGATACCATTAAATCACACCTTTAAGGACTTAACATTTATAATACACCAAGGAACAGAGATCAATGGGAGGTTTAAAACTGATAGGCTAGTGTATCTCAACAAAGTATATGTGTTTGATGGTCTAATTTTTTTATCAGGGAGCACTCAACAATTTATTGATATATCATCCATACTATCAGCAGGCACCTACAGTACCTATGTGTATTATTTCCCTCTCTACTCAGCTTGTCAAGATGCAGCCAAAGTGTGGTGTTCTGTTCTAGTCTGCACAATTCAAGAAAGATGTGGACATCTTGGAGAGAGTCCAAACAAGGGCTGTGAAGATGATCAAAGGGCTGGAGAACATGCCCTACAAGGAAAGGCTGAAGGAATTAAACATTTTCTCTGTGAAAAAGAGAAGGCTCAGGGGAGACCTCATCACAGTATTCCAGTACTTAAATGGCATCTGCAAAGAAAACAGAGACTCCCTTTGCAAGGAGCCACGTGGAGAAGGCAAGGGGCAGGTGGGTGCAAGATGTACTGGGAAAGTTGCTATAAGAATGAAATTTTTTTCATTGAGAACACTCATTAATCAGAACAACCACCCCAGGGATGTGTAGAATCCTCATCACTAGAGGTTTTCAAGTTGCAATCGGGCAGGGTGCTAGATAATCTCATCCAGACTCTCTTTACCACAAAAGGTAGGACCAGGTGATCTTTGGACGTCCCTTCTAACCTGGGCTGTTTTATGACTCAATGATTCTGTTATTATGTTCCTATGTTGTATATTTAGTTACTATGTCTGCAATGTTGGAAATAGTTAAAAAAACCAACAAGTACCCAGTAAACATGTTCATTATATTCCTGCAAAGCAATTGATTTCAGAGAAGTTTCATGAATGAACATACATGAAGAAATTATTGAAAAGAATTTACTTAGTTGTGTGTTTTCTTGCACTAAAATGGGGAGAAGGTGTTATTTGGGATAGCTCTTTTCTGACGCTACTACCAAATAAAAATAAAACAAATGAACAAAATAAAATAGTGACCTATCACCTAGAAGAAACAGAGTTATGAAATATTTCTTCCTCAATTTTCAGGAATTATTTATTTTTCCTTACTTTAGGATTATCTTTCTGGATATTTTATTGATGCTGGGTTAACGATTTCAATCTATGAATGTAAAAGAATGGATAGGGTACATAGCAGGAAAAAGGATATATTTCTGGATGTTTACAGTTGCCCCAAGAGCGTAAGTCCAAATTACCCTGTCATCAGAATCCCAGTAGGGTTTAAGGTCATGATCTTGAGTTACTTGCTGAGCATCTTTTCTGTAGTGCTTAAATCTGGACTGGCTGCTACAGTTGAGACCTTACAATACTGTGTAGAGTGGAAAGACTGTTTCATATGTCTTGCAAGCTACACCTTTTAAAGGAAAAATTGCCAGTGTTGTTTGCTTTTATTGCTTCAACATGACATCAATGACTCTGACTCAGCTTGTGATTCTCCCTTGCCCCTGGATCATGTTCTTCAAAGATGCAAACAAGCTGGATGAGATGCAGCCTCTATTTGTCCGACTTAGTTTGTCTACGAAAAGTAATGCCCCACACTTGTGTCTGTTAAATAACATGCCCTTTTTCTCAGACCATTCCTACAGTTTGTCAGGATCATTTTGAATTCTAATCTTGTACTCCATTGTACACACAGTTGCTTCCAGCCTAGTGTTGTTTGCAGATTTAATAAGCACACACTGTATTCCATCATCCAGATCATTAATGACATTATTATATAGTATCAAACCTTGGTCAACCCTGCAGAAGCAGGCATGGCACCACTTTCCATGTGAACACTGAGCAACCAATGTCTATTCTTCAATACAGTGAACAGCATATACAGGTTTATTATAACCTTATAATAAAAATTACATACAGACCATGATTCTAAGTCTTGTTTTCAAAATACATTCTAAGACATCCCTAAAAGCTGAGTTCACATTGAGATGCATGGTATAGATTTAGGCTGTCAGGGTCCTTGGAAGTTGACCCAGTCTAATTCTCCCTTCTCTGACCCCTCCAATCCTCAACACTGTGAATAACATAGGTTGCTAGTCAAGTTTGGGTACTTTTACAGCTGAAGATTTTACAGCCTCTATGGGGATCTTCTTCCAATATTTAGCCATACTCATGGTGACTTTTTTTCCTTGTACTTATCAGGAATTTGCCTTCCTGAAACTTTTGTTCATTGCCTCTCATAATTTTAACTGTGTATATCCAAGAAACCTGCCTCCTTCTACTTTTTTTCCACCTACTGCATGGTTGAAGATAGCAATTAGCTGTCACTCAGACTTCTCTTATGACAAATGGACAAGCCCAGTGCTCTCAGCCTCCATCTGTCATGTATTCTTGTTCTCTAACTATCTTGGTAGCCTCTGATGGACTCTGCCAGTTTGTCAATGTATTTATTATACTGGGGACCCCCAAATTTGGCACATTTCTCCAAATGCAGTTTCACAAGTGCCAGCTAGAGAAGACTAAGCAGTTAACTAATTTGCTCTTTATATTCTCCCTGATGCATCCTCAGCTGTGCTTAAGCTTGCATTGCTGCAGAACAGCGCTGTTTATTTACACTCATCTTCTTGTCCTAAACATAGATCCTTTTCTACAGATTTGCTTTCTAGATAGCTAGACTGTGCCATTACAGTAGTCTATCCCAGATGCAGAATTTTGCATTTGCCTTTGATGAATTTCACGAGGTGCTGCCAGGTTCCTGAGCACATTGCCCCCTTCTAGTAATTTAGTTGGCTGAGCTAAGGAGTGTAGCTGGCTCAGTCCAAGGTCAGCTCCTTCATTTTAAGAGCTATTGCAAAGGAAGAAAGAAGTGAAGGTGTGCCCCTCCATTCCCTTGGGAATTGCTTTTAAGCAGAGGCTGTAGTGCTGGGCCTTGCCTGTGCTACGTTGATGTTGCATAGCATCTAGATCCGTGCCTGATCTTGTACCTTCTCAAACCTCACCCTGGCCCAGACCATCTGGTTTGACTTTGGACCTATGCAACGTGGCACTGGACCTGCCTTGTCAGTGCAGACTTTTGAGCTGATCACTGGATTGGAGCTGTACCTGTTCACTGTGTTCAGAGCTGACCCTCATCCAGATTTAAGGATTCAACATACTGGATTCTTGTTTGTGAGACCTGCCACTGCCTGCCTTTCTGCCAGTTAGTTTTAACTTACCATGCAGCCAGCCCCTGCTGCTCCGTGGTGGGTGTCTGCCAGCAAGTTTCCCTGCCTCTTGAGGTCATTCCAAAAGGAAGCCTGGCCCTCCGCCTTATCAGCTGTTCCTCTTGGTGGCATCATTCACAAAACTGAGAGTGAACCCCATTCCCGTCATTATGATCTTTAGTAAAGACATCATCAGTATCACTGTGAGGATCCTGAGAACATCCTCCCTCCTGGCGGTCTGGGTCCCTGGGCTCAGGGTCAGCTTAGGGATAGCACAGTAGAGGGCCATCTCTCACCCTTTAGTGTCCTTGGACAGAGGTCCCAGACAGCTCTATAACAAGGCCTCAGCAACAAGACCTCCTTTCTCTGGTGCTCCCCTGAGCTACAGCTCCCATTGCATGGCATCCATACCTATGCCTGTTCATGGGCGCTGCTGATCCAGACTTGGACCCTGACACGTGCACTGTTTTCCTGGCTTTACCTTAACTATTCATCACCACTACAGACTTGCTTTGTGATCACTGCACAATGTCTGACCCTGGGTGCCACAGCCAGACCCCACTTGCCTTGATTAGGTACTGGTGGACTGGTTTCTTTTTGCCCTGGTTCCTGCCCTGCTGCCTGTGATGGTGTTCTCTGCCTCTGGCTCTCGAACACTTGTGAAACAGTTGGCTTTCACTGCTTCCTTACAATCAGCCCAGGTACCTACCCACCCACGGTGAATCCTCCTGTTAATCAGCTGCCAGGTGGACTTTGAGGGGCTGACCACAGCCAGCTCTGCATGCACTTTGTAGTCCACTTATCCAGCACTTCGATTTCCTCTGTACAAAGATGCTGTGGGATATTATGTCAAAAGCTTTGCTAAAATCAAGATAAACAGCATTCACTGTTCTCCCCTTATTCACAGAAGGCAACCAGATTAGTCAGACATCTCTTGCTTTGAAAAATCACAGTCCTTTCCTAAACATTTTCATCTCCTTCGTGTACCAGAAATTATTTCCAAGAGGACTCGGTCTGTAGTTTTCCTGGGGACTAGTGTAAGGCTGACTGGCCTGTTGTTCCTACAGTCTTCTTTCTCAACATTCCTGAAGACAATTGCGACATTTGTGTTTTTCCGGTCATCAGGAATTTTATCTGATTCCTGAGACAATTCAAGGATGATATCAAGCAGCCCTATAGTGATGGCAGCCAGCTGCCTCAGCAGTACTGGACGTGCACACATGCCCAGCTTGTTTAAATTATCATCAGCTCACTCTCCCTGTAGCATGGGTAGCTCTTGACTCTCACAAACTCTGCCACTGGGCCCAGAGACCTGGGAGGGACCAGGAACCTTGCCAGTAAAGGCTGAGACAAAGAAAGCACTGAGTACTTCAGCGTTTTCTATATGCTTTGTCACTACGCCCTCAACTTATTCAGCAACAAGTCCACACCTTTCTTACTCTTCCTTTTGACTCACCTATTAAATCTCTTGTGATCCTTCAAGTCCTTTGCCAATTTTGATCCTAGCTGAGCTTTTGGTCTCCCAATTCCTTCCCTGTACATTTGAGCAGTGTCTCTTCAATCCTCCTGTATAGTTTGTCCTTACTCCAGGTAGCTTGTCCTTCCACCTTCTGTACAATTGCTGTTTTGCATTTGAGATCAATCAGGAGTTCCCTGTTAACTCAGACTGTCCTTCTACTATATCTGTTTGAGTTCTAGTACACCAGAATGGAGATATTATTGCATTTTAAGGAAATGTCTTTGAAGATCAGTCAGATTTCCTGGTCTCTTTTTGTTCTTCAGGGCAGCCTCTGATGACATCCTGCCAAGAAAATCCCTGAACAAGCCAAAATCTGCTCTGAGATCAAAGGTCTTTGTGCTGGTATTTGCCTTCATTGATTCTCTCAGCGTCTTAAATTCCCATCATCATGCGGTCACATATTGATATTTACGTCACCAGTACATTTTTCCTTACTTGTTAGAAACTCATCAGATTACCTTTCGTAGCTAATCTCATTTATCCCCTGTGTTGAAAGACTGTCTTCAGTGGATTCCAGAAAACTCTTGGAATGCTTACAAACGACCATGCTACCCTTTCAGCAGATACTGGGCTGATTAAACCCCACCCCTCACAAGAACGTGGGCCTGAAATCATAGGGCTTGCTTCTCTTCACAGAAAGCTTTGTTCACATCCTATTCTTGTTGAGACAGTCTATAATAGATGCTTATTAAAGCTTCCCTATGATTCTGTTGCATAGCCTGATGTTCTTATTCACCTGTGTCCTGTCCTTCAGTTCCACATGTGCAGTGTTAGAGCATTCTTTCTGTTTGTGGAAGTCACAAGTGTTTCTAGCCATCACCCCTCAAATGTGACTTCTGGCTGACCTCTGACAAATCTGTGTGAAGAACTTGTAGATTTCCTGCCATTCACTCCCTCCAACACTATGCAGTCTTGGCATCTTCATCTGGTGGCTCAGTGATTCAAGAAGAACATGCCTCATACAGATGAGGACACCGTCACTTCCAAAAGGAGTCTTAGAGAGAAGTAGCAGGCACTCTGCAGCCTGAGACCTGGATGATTAAGACCCCTTCCAGGAACTTCATCTCTGTCAAGACTTCTGTGCCAAGAGCAGTCAGTCTGGCTTCTGCTGCGGAGCACATGTGGAATGCCAACATCATCATTGTACTGACTCTTGCAGTCCTGTGCAGTCTCAGAAAGAGACTGCAAGGTCTTTTTTCTTTCTTTTTTTTTTTTTTTCTTTCCTCTGAGGTGGACTGCTTCACTGACTGAAGAGTTCCTTTTTCTCTATAATTTGTGGCAGTCCTGGTCAGTGGCACTGCCTAGGAGTTAGTTAAATAAGAAGCTCAGTGCAACCTTGTTTCCCTCCCACACACACAAGATTACCTGCCTGTCAGGCAACTTCTAATACTGTATTTTGGCTGCTGGCCATGATACATTCACTGTGTGAATGCTAAGTCATTTTTTTGTAAATTACTCCTTCATATAGGTGAAGGGGAAAACCCCACAACTAGGGTGTTCTACATTTGTAAATAAAAAGGGTGTTTTATAGCAAAACCTTTTGAAAACTTCTTCAGCTGATGCATTCCCAACTGAAGTTCTTGAATGGATTTGATTGGTATTCTTCAATCTTTAGTCAGTCTTCCTAGAACTGGAATAAAGAGAACGTTTAGAGAGTGAAGGGTGTGGGAGGTTGGTAATGAAGACTGAGCTTCACTGAAACTATTTGCACACTTCTGTACTGTGACAAATTTGTCTTCACTTTCACAGGTACATATAAACTTTGTGATAAAATGCACATTTTTCAGAAATCTTTTTATAAATGAATGAATTTTTTGTATGTGAAAGTCCATGAATAACATTTATTTACCAAGATACCTAGTGAATTAGGGAAAGTCCCCAGGAAAACTGTGCCTTCCAAAATGCGTCTCAAAAGGGCTCTAAAAGTGACTGCAAGATATTCTAATGTATCATTTGAAAATTAGTAGGTGATCAAGCAATTATACTGTCATAATATGTAAGCACAAGGGATCAGCTATAATTGCATAGGAAAATTTAACTTTGGCATTTCCGGGCTGTAGGATTGCCCATTCTACATCATTTTTTTTAATTATTATTTTTTTTGAGTAAATAGAAGTTAGCTTTTAAGAATGCATTAATACAACATATTCTACATAGAGCTTCAGCAACTTCAATTTCTATTCTTTTCTTTATTTTTCCTCCTTACATTGACATAACTAGAAACTCCTCCTGTTTATAATACTATAATGCAGTATAGCATCAGGCTACTTTTTCTGGTGAGTAATAATTAAGTTACGTTGTTTGAACAGTGATAATGTTATATTTGATAAGAGCTGTCAGTCTCACTGTGCCATGTACACATTGCATCTCAAAGGCTCATCAAGACACACAGCTTTGACTCATTTTCTTGGATACATATTGTGCTTTTATTAATCTTCACACAGTTCAATTATTTATAGTTTCCAGCTTCAAGTAGACACATCAATGCTGTATTTAATTTCTTTATAAATAGCTTGCAAGGTATTGGGCTTGAGGTAGGTGTGAGGGAAGCAGGACAGTCTTGACTGCAGCTTTTAACTTCAGTGTTGAGCATAGATAAAATTTACATAATTAATTTCTCCTTTCATGGCATTTTTCTCCACTGCTTAACAGAAGAGCCCAACAGATCTTACTACAGTATGATATTTCCACTTTTATTTCTTTTTTAATTTTTTAAAGATCTTTCATATTTTCTCTATTCATGACAACGTTCTTTGCACCCAACACTATCTGTGAGAGCTGTTTTCACAATAACAGGACTGTCTAACCTGTCTTTGTATTTTTTGAAGAGGCAAGCAAAATTATAAGTAAGATATCTTACCTCATAGCTCCTTTTTCCCCAGAATTTTGTCTTTTGTTATGTTTTGTTTGGTTTTGGGTTTTGTGGGATTTTTTTGTTTGTTTGTGTTTTTTTGTTTTTTTGGGGTTTTTTTTTGAAGATGCTTTAAAACTAGATATTCTCTGTTTACAAGTTACTAGAGAGTATTGTACTTATTCATATTCTGGGTAGACTTATTTGGACTTAGCCTCCTGAAATCAAGTTTTAGGAAGCTCAGAATAAGAAGGCTTTCTTTTTTATAGTTCTCTTTGTGAATGGTTTGAGCTATTGATTGGACTTTCATTCTTTTATTTGAAAGCAAAAATAGAGACATTACCTTATAAGCTTCTGGCTAAATGTTTCTTTAGAAAAACTGATAAAAATCCGATTTTAATTCACTGGGGATGCATGACAGTCTGATAAACACTTCTGCTTGCTCTGCCTTCTACTCTCAGATCAGTGACCTCTCAGAATATAATTTTGTTTCAGCATTCATTTTCATTCCCAGCACAAATGCTGCATGGTGGGGCAGATACTTGTATCTAGTCTCCTTTTTTTCCTATGTAGGCATAGAAATGGTTTGGTTGACTGGCTCCACTGACAGATTTTGTATTATTCTCTGCCTGCTATTAAAGTCTAGTGATTACAGCAGTGTGTTTTGGACTATCTGTGAGCTCTGTCTTTCTGTAGAGAGCAGATATCTTCTAACAAACTTTGCTTTGGAAGATATAAATAAGGTACTTTTTCTCTGTTTTTCTTTGAGGCAAGTACCCCTGTATGTATCTGCCTCCAGCAGTGGCAAGCATTCTCATCCCCTGGGTGAAGAGCAGCCTAGAGATGACCAATGAAACTATGACTAAGAGAGCGTGATTGAGTAAGAATTTAAATCAGAGCTGCACAGGAAGCAACTCCATTCCTCATGAAGTTCCCTTTAGCAGCTCTGGAGTGCTGCCTTCCTTGGGAGCTTTCTTTTCTTTGAACAGGAAGGTCAATATCTTTTGGTTTATGCCTCTCCATCAATTTTGCACTTCTTTCTACATAAAGGCTCAGCTGAAATGATAAGCATTGTTCCACTATGCTACCATTCTAGCATGGTGGCAGGCGCAGTATCCTTGTAATTGGGAATCAAGGGTTCAAAACCACTCAGATTAAGAGATTACATACAATGTTAAATAGACTATGAGGAGAAAACTGAGTAGTGCCAGCATAACTATCTGCATAGAATATAAATAACCGTTTCCACTGTACCTGCTTTGGTCTCTGATGTAAAATGATCTCAATCAAACCTGTTAGTGATGGATGTGGTCTTCAGTGTACCACATCATATATCGGACTCAATTAGATGTTTAGATGGTGTTATCTGGTGTACTGTAGAGTTCTATAAGTTTCAATATGGAGTTTAGATCTGTAGCAGCTGAAGCTGAAATCTTGACCTCACAACCATAAAATGGTCCATGCTTCCTTTTATGTATTGGAGTGAAAAATAGATACATTTGACATACAGTATCTTTTGGAGTACAAACAAACTTTGTTCCTTAAGAAGAAAGCATCACATTTGAAAGTATTTATCAGTTCCACAACACAGGAACTTGACAAATTTAAAAGTCCCAGCAATTTATTACCCCAGATAATCCAAACATCGTAGCTTTTTTAAAAAGTCTTCCTTACAAAATAATTTTCATTATGTGATTTTACAATACAAAATCAGTATTTCTGTATTCTCTTTTAATCCTTTGGACTGGTTTTCAGCTCTCCAACTCTCCTATCCTTACACTGTAGCATAAAAACAATTTATACAGCCTCTGGTGTGAATGCTCTACACAAAGAAGCAAAGCACCACCTTTCATTCTGTAATAGGGCAAGATTTGTATATCAAGGTTACTTAAAGGACAAAAATTTCTATTTTTGCTTCTCCTGCTACATGCTGAGTTCCTGGTTTAGTAGGTCTTCAGGACCTGTTTTATTTTTCACTTGTTCTTGAAGATTTCTTTGTGAATTAGTTACTAGGAGTAAAGTAATTCCTCAGCTCATACTGGCTCCTGCAAGACAGGCTTCTTTGAAAACATTCAATTTAGGTTTTCCACTGAACTGATTTACCCTCAAATTAATGTATCCCCTCCTATGTTTCTTTTCCTAGACCTCCTCCTCAAACCAAAGCACAGATTTGCATCCTGGATATGTTTGTACTGATTTGCTTCTTCCTGGAGATGTCTGGATTAGGCCAACAATTACATTTCCACTGAAATGTTTTTAACATTTTCAGAATAATGGGTACCTTCAGAAAATATGACTGTGTTTCAAATGGCAGGTGGACATAACTGATTTTAATAATGAAGAATATTTTAGAATGGACTACAATTTATATGGACTGAGCTCACATCGTCTCTACTGTTGTATTCAATCTGTAGTTTGATACCATATTGTGCTATTGTGTAATACTTTACTTAGATAGGAAAGATTTGATAGATAACTTCTTTTGTTAATTCTACAGGCTTCTAATTGATCTCCACAAATAAGACATTTCTTGCAACTTACTAAGTCTCTACCATGTTGAAAAAGAAAGAATGCTCTTCATATTATTGTAGCTAAGCTTCTTGAGCATGTATTTTGTCCTGACAAATTTGGAGTCCTGAAAATGAGGTGTCTTTATTACTGAATAAAATGGGACGCTCATAAAGTTGTCATGCCTCTTACCAGCTTATTAGAAAAGAATTACATTTCACATACCTAGGATACAGATGCACAATAGAGTGGAATCTTTGTAAATCCTGAATCCCACAAAACTGGTTATTGCAAGGTGAGCAATTACTTGCCTTTCCAAGCATTACTAGTCTTATCTAAATAGATAATATTCTCTACATAGCTATCAGAAATAAATCTAGGGACAGATTTTCAAGTATTGCCTATGTTTGTGTCACAGTTATTTGTGATAGTGCTTCAGGTGATTTACTTGTCTAGGCACAACACAAATGAGGAATGAACTTAAAGAAAAACATAAAAATCCCTCATATGCAGTAATTTCAATCAGAATGTGCAAATTTCTTCATTGGCATTGTAGTACTAAAAGTTCTTCCTGGAATAAAAATAATTGTATTCATTTTCAGCTTCTTTTTAACTTGTACATATTTATTCTTGTGAAGTTTTTCAGATCTATGTCTCTAGTTTATCACATAATCCAAATGTTTATGTGGTTTGCACAAATGTGTCTCATTATATGGCTTTTATACACATTGCAACAAAAAAGTTTCACATACTTTGCTGATGTCTGTTTTATTTATAAAAAGAATCATTGTATAACTAGGATTCTGAACCACTCAAACTGTGCATGTGGCTATATGACATTTTACTCTTCACCCTTTGTTTTCTCTTGTTCTCACAGTGACTGATTATAGTTTTTGTTCTTTGATCAGATTTTAGGATAGGCAGGAAAAGTTGATTTTCCCTTATTTGAATACATAAGATTCAATAGAACCCTGATTTAAGCTACAGTTCCTTAGTACTTTGAAATATTTAATACTAGTTTTTAAACACCTATTTTTAGTCAAACTGTTAAAAAAAATGATACGCTGCTTCAGTGAGACAAATAGTCCTGTGTGAAAACAAGATTTCTTATCATCTTTTGGACACCTCCTTTAGGAATACCACCCTTAATGAATCCAGAATAATACAGAGGAAAGACTTTTTAATGTGACTAAGAATTTCTGCTATTATTATCACTCTTGATTTCTTGTATTAAAATTGAAGGTATGGAGGAAAATTAAAATGGATAAATCTTTATGTTTAGAGTTCATGTTGGAAGTTGTATACAGCATCTGTATAGTCTGGTCCTAGTGGAAACTGGGAGATTGTGCTCTGCAACTTGTCACTTAAATATTCTTATTTATTCCTAGTAGTGATAGTGCAACTCTTTGTAATATGAGAGGCTACATGTGTTAGGTTAATACAAACCTTGAAAGGCTTTTTTCTTCTGTAATCCATCTCTAAAAAGCAACTAAAGTCTGATAAAAATGCCAAAAAAGCATCCCTGAACTCTTACCCCTCCCCAGTCTTAACCTCTTTTCCATTAAGATTTAGATTCTTAATTCATTTAAACCACATTTCAATGGATCGCCACTGAAATCAATGTCCTAACATGTATCACTGTGGTTAAGAAGCTGGTCCAGGAGCTTTCCTACAGTAATCTGATAATACAAATGTAATTCAGTGTTGAGGTATCTTGAGGTGTTTACAGTGTAAACATTAAACATTGATCACCTGCTGATTTAATTTATGAGCATACACATATTCCAAGACACTGCATTGATAGCACACTGATATAAAAAAAGTCATTAACATTTCTGTGAGTGACACTAGAGAGGAAATTCTCAGGCCAGATCATTTATAAAGAAGGAAAATTCCACCATCAACAGCTGCAGCACCAGGAGCAACACAACAGACTCTTTTCACCTCTTCACTTTGCAAATCCCTTATGCACCCCATATATATTCCTTATATATCCCATATATTGCTTCATTTTCTATGTTGATACTATTGTGATAATTTTTTAAAAAGTGGAAAATCTATGTGTAACGCCATGTGCTTTCTTTTCATCTGGTATTATACTAAATAAGTAATGAATGCATTTATTTAGTGAATCATTAAGCTACTTCAGTACATCAAGCAATGTGTAGTTTTAGAGACAGAACTGGTAAGCTAGGAATTGCTTTCTAAAGAAAATTCAACATACTTGAAATATTTATTTATGAACCCAGAATTTTTAAAATACTATTTGTTATTTCTTCTGCCAAGAATAAATATTAATTTCATGCAAACTAAGTCTTCATAATATAAGAGTTATAAGAAAATTTGCTGAAATTAATTATGAATTTTCTTCCAAGTGAAAGCAGAAAAAAAAGGAAATTATGTAAACCAACATTCTCATCCTAAAGGTATGAATCTTGAAGTATTATCCCATAACTATGTATTTGGTGCATACCTTGGAATGATCATATCTTTGTTTCCAACTTCCTAAATCTATATTTGAAAATCACTTACCATTAGCTGCAGTAAGCTTCTCACAAGTTTATTATCTACACATAACGTGCACAGTGTGTCTTTTTTTTTTTTTTCATAGAGCTTCAAATATTTCACACATACCAATTTCCAGGGTTACTTTGTGTACACAAAAAAGATAGGGTTTCTCTGGTCTGACTTTAGGTATCTAAATCTTATTAAGCCAAGGATGCAGCCTGACACACATTTATTTGGCTGACAATACTCTCTGAAATAAGTCCTACCTTCACTGCATGCTTTACCCTCCATACTGTACACTAGGACATCTGTTGTGGGTCACTTGTGGCTGTTGTTAAACTGAAAGTGCTGTTGAAATCAACATTCATCAAATGATGGATTGTCCCAAAGGTGGGCATCACCTGCTTCTACAGTTAACTAGAACATCCAGAAGACTATTTTTTGGTTCTAGGTTAGAATTACGGCTTGTTTTTTGCAGGTGTCTGTCTCCATGTCTGTCCAAGGGTGCTAGCATTCAGCTGAGTAGGTCGTTCTGTGTCAGCTTAGTCTGAGTGAGAAGTAAGTATTTCTGGCATTTCTTTGTACCTCTAGCTGCACTTTCTTTTTATTCTATATTTTTGATCCTGTCATGAGGTTGTTTAAACTGTCATGAGTACACCTTTATACAGTTAAGCTGTAGATGCCTGAATAAAATTAGATCACTCCAAGTTTCTAAGAGAACACTTATTTAAGAGCCCCATCTCTATTACATAGTTAGATGTCTTATGATAATGTATGAGTGATGCAAGAAGTTTCCTCACTTCAATTTCCAGTTATTGTGTCCACAGTTGGGAAGTGTTAACTACTGGGGCCTTAGTCTGTGCTTGTGTCTTTGTGCCCAGGATCAGGCTTCATGCCTTTGTGCCCAGGATCAGGGTTCATACCTTTGTGCCTATGGTCAGAGTTTAAGGAGGAGAGGAAATAACAGTGGTGGAAAAGATTTACTCATTAGAAGTTTTGACCCATCAAAATCCATGGGACAAAACAGGACCCCTCCAAGGATGAAGAGGTTGGTAGCTTTATAATCTTTGAATAGCCATAGAGACTGAGGTAAGGAGGTTCCTAGTGATTGGAGAAAAGCAATTGTACTGTACTCAAGAGAAGAAAGAAACACAATACAGAGAACTTCATGCTACTCCCTAAGAAAATCATTAAACAAGTCTGCTTGAAAGCCACTTCTGGCTTCATGGAATAAAATTAAGTAATTCAGAATAGTCAGCATGAATTTGCTGTGTGCAAATCCCTCAGGAACTTCATCTGAATTCACTGTTGACTCTGCTTTGAACAGAAGATTGGACTTAAGACCTTCCAGGATCACTTTCAGCCTTAATGATTCTTTGTCTCAATCATGGACTGGATTTCAGCTGAGGAGGGTGATGAACAGGAATAGTAACTTTCAACCAAGGAGTTACAATTTTTTACATTATCTGATCCTATCTGCATGAACAAAATAAGGAAGCACTTTACAAATTCAGGAGACTTGCATAATAATTTTGCCTTTGATATTTACAAAGCTTTAAATAATGTCAATTTAATGAGTGGTTTAAAATAAATATTTTGTTATTTTTATACCTTAGGAAGATAATCCAGTGCAAGATCACACTTTATGTTGACTAACTTCTCTGTTCTTTTGTTTGACTGTTTTAAAGCGACTTCTAGGAAGTTTGCAAAATTTCTCCTTACAAGCTAAATTAACTACAGGATTAACATTTTCTAAGAATAAGGCAAAGGACAAAAATTTTGAAAGATAATGGTTAAAATTATGTGATGGTTTTTGTTGACAACAATAATGCTGTAGTTGCTGTGCTTACACTGTGCAATTTTATTTTTCTTCCCTGTGTATCCATTTTCATAAGAAAAAATACAACAGATCAGAAAATATGACTGAACAGCTATTTATGGAACAGAAAATTTTATAATCTTCACATTCTAGTTTGGACCTTGTTCACAGTTTACTGAATTGGTGAAATTTAAATTTTAAGAAATGCAGAAGTCATCTTACGGGCTTGTCTATGCCTATATGTCCAAAAGCTGGCCAGTTAAGCAACTAAATCTGTATTTGTGAGTGAAAATCATTAAAGTCATCTAACTTAACTTTGTATGTCTGGAAACTGAACCACTGCAACCTGGCTATTCACCTTCTTTTTTTGTTCATAATCAGGTGAGAGAAATAAGCTTTTGTTGAGTGTGGAATATGTAAACTTACTTCAGAGAATCACAAAATGTCTGACTTTGAAAGAGACTTCTGGAAATAAAATGGTCAAACCCTTCTGCTCAAGCCAGGCCACTTAGAGATAGTTGTCCAGGACCACATCCAGATGGCTTTTGAATATCTCCAAGGAGGGAGATCCCACAACCTCCTTGGGCAACCTGTGTCAGTGCTCAGTCACTCTCACATTGAAAAAGTGTTTCCTCATATTCAGAGGAAACCTCCTGTGTTTGTTTTTGCCCATTGCCTCTGATACTGTCACTGGGCAGCAACAATTAGGATCTAGCTCCATTTTTTTTTTAACACCATCCCTTCAGGCATTCATATACATTAATAAAATTTCACAAGTCTTTTATTTTCCAGGTTGAACAATCCTAGCCATCTTAGGCTCTTCTCATTTCAGCAGATTCAGTCCCTTAGTCATCTTTGTTGTACTTTGCTGGACTCTGTCCAGTATGTTCATATCTCTTTTATACTAAGGAGCCCAGAATGGGAGACAGCACTCCAGGTGTGGCCTCACTGGTACTGAGGAGAGGGAAAGGATCACCTCCCTTGACCTGCTGGCAGCACCCTTCCAAATGCAGCCCAGGATACAATTCCCTTTTGCCACAAAGGCACATTGCTGGTTCATGTCCAACTTGGTGTGCACCAGGATCCTTGGTACATTCATAGCAGTGCTACTTTCCTTCCAGGTGGTCCTTGCATGTGCTGGTGCCTAGGATTGTTCCTCCTGAGGTGCAGGGCTTTGCACTTCTCGTTGATGAATGAGGTCCCTGTCAGCCCGTTTCTCTAGCCTGCTGATGTATCTCTGGATGGCAGCAGAGGCTTCTGGTGTGTAAGCGACTTGTCCCAGCTCAGTGTCATCTGCAGTCTTAATGAGAGTACACTGTGCTGCATCATCCATGTCATTAATGACACTGTCAAGGATCCTTAAATGCCTCAGAATGAGTTGTTGTGTTCACTGCAGATGCCTATTTCTGTTCATTAGCTATGGAGAACATCTGCTTTTACTACCTCTGACTTAGGCATCTAAGTTAGTTAGCTTGGTTGCTAAAACTATAGCAGATTACTCTGACCTGAAGCTGACAATCTGGATTTTAGAGAAGTAAAACATTCTGACCTCTCAATGACTGCACTCGTCCAACAACTTTGAATAGTCAGGTTAAGAGAACTATACCTAATATCTTGATTTTTTTTTTTCCTACAGGACCCATCACATACTTCTTAGTACCATTTGTAATTACTGCACCACCCTTTTAATGAATTATTCATGATTTGTTTGTTCTCACAGTTTGATTTATTTGTTCTCACTGTTCAGTTGTGTTTGTTTTATACAGCTCTTTTGTTTCACCAAGTCAGAATCTTTTGGAACAACTTTAGCTATATTCTGTGCTTACACTTTTTTGTTGGTGGTTACATTTTCACTTCTTCTCTACTTGCAGAAAAAGTCACATTTTGACAAAATTTTATCATCTTTCTTTTTGTATGTAATGTTTATATTCAGTGGCGAGAATTATTGCTAATGTCAGGTTAAGGTTTCCTGGTCTTATGACCCTCCAGAGTGTGGTGAAATCAAACCCTTAGATAACCAGAGAAATGCAGTTGAGAAACAGGCAAATGCAGATTTAATTTTTAATTCCAATGAATGCAAAAAGAAAAAAAATACCTACAGTATTTGATTTTTGTTGGTTTTGCAAGTAATACAGGGAATTGAGGGAATAGTTAGATAAAGGAAGATCTCTGATACTCTGATTTCACTTGTCCATTGCATGCTTTGCTAACTGTTTTCATTAATACCTTTTGAAGCAGAAAACTACCATGTGCCTCTACTGCTATGAGGTTTAAAATTCCATGAGTGATCCATTCCACCTAACTTTAGAGACTTAACTGAATCATCTAGGCTAGAAGCCAAGCATTCACACATCCCTCTATAATCCACACAGAGTGAAATACCTACTGAAGTTTGGGGTCACTCTTTGCGAACACCTCTCTTTGTTGATTACAGAGGCAATTTAGGGTCACTTTACACCACCAGGCACTCAGAATTGTAGCTAAAAATCCAAAGGTAGGTGAGATGAATCAGGTCTTACTGCTGTAAGCAAAGAGATTGGATCATAGAAGAGCAGGAAGGAAAACTGTGTTAGCACTTTTGGCAGTTGTTTCAGGAGGAGGAGAGAGATTAGGTTTGATTTTGGGGATTATTTTAAGAAATTAGATTGATTCAATTAGTTGTACTTATTATGTACATTTTTTGTACTGTTGTGGACAGCTAAACATTCTGTAAAATAATTTTTTAGGCTCCAACCACAGAATCTTTCTATGGTTTCTTATAATGGAATGGAAATAAAAGCCAAGGTATAAATTATGTGGAGGGTGGGCTTTCTGAGGGGTCACAGGGAGAAATTACAGGTTCTAGTTCTCAAAATGTTAAGCAAAATGTTATGTTGGTTAAGCTAACTTTAAATGCATGACAGATGATCCCTACTCATCCATTCTACAATCTTCAATATTTTGTCATAGAGAAGGGCAGGGTGCACATAATTCATATCAAGCAGCAGCATATTCACCCATGACAGATAGTGTGTGTTCTCTTCACTGATTAATCTTGGTTAGTCTGTTATTTTATTACAGAAAGAAATTGAGTGGGTCAGGTAGGATGTTTTGGAGGGAAATTACGCATTTCCTGTAGACCAGCTAAGCACCCTTAGGAAGTAGAGGCTGGAGACTGCAGAGTGTTGCAGTAAGAAGAGGGAAAGAAAAGAGTTACAGGAAGGAGATGCACACCATAGGTTCAGCAACAAAGAGTGATGTGAACAACAGAACAGTAGTTGCACCTCTTGCCTCACAGCACCAGTAGCACAGTATTAAAGGCAACTCCTTGAATCCAGGGGTTCCTGTGATAATTAGTTGTCGGCAGTCCTTCTTATTTGACTTGCCATGCCTATGAAGCTCCGCCTTTTTAATAAACATATGTTTCTTCTAAGAGCTAAAGAGTAAATCTAGTGAGATGAATTTTTTAGAATATTTTCCTTTTTACTGTTCTGAATCATAGTTGAGACATAGCTGAAGATAAAGGCAAGTATGTAAAATTTATTCACCTGTCATTTGGGAATTACAGTTTACTGTATTACATTAAATACATTAAAAAGAAATTTAAGCTTGCCCACTCTTTGTTTGCACTATACCACTGCCAAAGAGGATGTAGGTGCCAGAATGACAGATCAGTTAGGGATAGTCTTTGCTTACTTGTTCCTTATAATCAAGAAAAACTGGTTTCTGTGAAAGCAGGATGTTAAAACTGAAAACCAGTTGTAAAATAAACCTTCTTTCATTTTCTTACTGCATAGTTTTTTGGCATAAATATTACACGAGAGTTTCCCCTGCATCTCCCTCCCAAGAAAAAAAAAAAAAAAACAACACAAAAAAGCCCCCAAGTCTGCAAGAAAATACCAACATACTCTGTTTTGTAGTTTCTTAAGGTATCTAATAGGGCCCACACATCACAAATTCTGTCAAATGTGCAAACCTGATGAAGTGAAACATACTATGTATTGTGTGGTCTTGGTTGGCCAATCCCCAGCAAGGAATATCCTTGAACAGCCCAGCATTCCCCAAGGACTTCAGAGGGACGGACCTTGTTCATCCACCATCATCCACTGAAGGGCCAGAAGAGCTGAAGGAAAGACTGGCAAATAACATCCATTATGTCCTTGGTAGGGGTCATCTGCATATGGCAAGGTGGCCCTCAAGAGAGCTCAGAAGTGTTTGTCTGGCAAGAGAAGGACTATCCAAGGTGTCCTCTTCACATCAAGAATTTTGAGACCTGAAGGAGGCTGACAGCAGGATCTTCTTTTTTTAAGAGTGTGACAGCAGAGGTATCAGCACAACAAACAGAAGTTGTAAAAAAACTCAATTAAAAATTAAAAAAACCCAAAACAACAAGAAAAACAAACAAAGAACAACAACAACAAAAAACCAAACCAAACCAAACCAACCAAACAAAAAAAACAAAACTAACCAACCAAAACAAAAAAACCTCAACCAAACAACAAAAAAACAACAAAACCAAACCACAACTCTTCAATACCTATTCTTCTGTGAGATTTAATTTGTGCTAAAAACAGTGCTGATGATTCAGGGATGTTTTAGTTATTGCTGAACTTACACAGTGCAAAGGCAGTTTTTGCCTCTTACCCCACCCCACAAATGAGTGGGTTGGAGGTGCACAGGGAGTTGCACACAGGCAGCTGACTTAAGGGATATCCCATACTGTGTAATGTCGTCTTCAACAATAAAAGCTGGGAAAAGGAGGAGGAAGGAGAACATCTGAACTTATGATGCTTATCTTTTCAATTCACTGTTATGTGTGATGGAGCCCTGCTCTCCTGGAGATGGCTGGACTCCTGTCTGCCCATGGAAAGTGATGACTGAATTCCCCATTTTGCTTTGTTTGTGAATGCAGCCTATGGCTTTCCTGTTGAACTGTCTTTATCCCAACCTGTGTGTGTTCCCACTTTAACCCTTCCAGTTCCCTGCCCCATCCCACTGTGAGGAAGAGGGGGAACAGCTGTGTGGGTTTGGGGCTACTGGCTGGGGCTAAGCCATGAGAAATGCTTAAGAAAGTAAGAGGTTTTAAATTATAGCAGAATTCCCAAACTATACCAACTTTCTTGCCTTAATATATCATACTGCAGAGTTTATATGCACAGAACACAATGCAAGGCAATGCTTGGATCTGGGGGGGTGGTTCAAGAGTTCAAGGAACTAAATCTGAATTTCACTTTAGCCTATTTAGGTTCTACTCAATTCATATCCTTTATGTCCATACACTGCTATTCTATAATTTATATAAAATATATTAAATTTTGATTAGCTCAATTATTTACAAAAAAGAGGATAAATAGGGGTATTGCTTCTTTTTGTATTTATTTGATACTGTGTTGGGTAGACTCAGTACTGTTTTTGTTTGGTACAGTAAATGTGTTTGTGTTTTAAATGTTACCAGTGACACCAATTAAAAATACATCCTGTCATAATAGGCACTATGCAAAAATTACTACCTAGAATAAATGTGTTTTATTTGCAAGTGAAAATTCTAGTATTTTTTTATAGTTGCACAATCTTGAACACAAATGGAGAAGAACTTAGGCACATTGGGAGTTCCGTGTGACATGAGAACTAAATTTGGCTTTTGAGACCTGGGAATGTAAAATGAAACTTGTAACTATCTGTGCTTCATTTGAAGCATAAACCACGCTTTAAAATGTAAAACACCTTCTTAACTGTAAAACAACACTGATTCAATTTTTTTGGGATGAACAGATACAAAGGGCTTACCCACTCCCTTTAGACTGTCTTGCACATAAAATTAGTATTTGACTTGTTTACTGACTATCAAGACAATACAGGTGAGCAATTTTCAATATTACCTTTAATTTCTAAGAACACTGTCAATCTTGATATCACCATCTATTTATATGACTGTTAATTCTGTGAGTGAAAATTTAACTTATTGAAGGTAACACTCCTGCCTTAATTTGGTCCTTGCAGTTTGCTATGTATGAGGTTATTTCTGTTTATATCTTACAGTCTCTTGCATTATATATAGAAACAACCAATTAAATTTCTGCTTGTTAGATTTCATCCACAGTGTCAGAGTCTGAAGTCAGAGAATGGCTTGTGGAGATTATTTAGAATAGAATAGAATAGAATAGAATAGAATAGAATAGAATAGAATAATTTCAGTTGGAAGGGACTTACAATGACCATCTAGTCCAACTGCCTGACCACTTCAGGGCTGACCAAAAGTTAAAATATGTTGTTAAGGGTGTTTAAGTGCCTCTTAAACACTGACGCACTTGGGGCATTGACCACCTCTCTAGGAAGCCTGTTCCAATGTCTGACTACCTTCTCGGTAAAGTAATGGTTTCAAATTTGAAATCTAATCCTGATTGACACAGCTTTGAAATATTCCTATGTGTTCTGGCACTGGATACATGGGGAAGAGCTCAGCATCTCCCTCTCCAGTTTTCCTCCTCAGGAAGTTGTGGAGAGTAATAAGATCACCCCTCAGACTCCCTTTCTCCAAACTAGACAAGCTCAGAGTACTTTGCTTCTCCTCATAAGCCATTCCTTCCAGCCTTTTCCCCAGCTTTTTTCCTCTCCTCTGAACACATTCAAGGACCTTCACATCCTTCTTAAACTGTGGCGATTAGCAGTGCACATAGTGTTCAAGGTGAGGCTCCACCAACACTGAACACATTCTGATAATCATCACTTTTGGCCGGTTGGTGATGTTGCATTTGATGCATCCCAGGATGCAGTTTGCTCTCCTGGCTGCCAGGGCACGTGGCTGACTTGCAATGAGCCTGCTGCCGACCAGAACCACCAGACGCCTACCTGTAGGACTGCTCTCCAGCCACTCCTCTTCCAGTTTAATCTTGTGACTGGTGCTACTCCACCCCAGGTGCAGAATCTGACATTTGAACTTGTTAAATTTCATGCCACTGATGGTTGCTAAATGCTCCAGTCTCTCTAGACCCCTCTGTTACTTGAAAGACTCAGCAGCACATCCCAGTTTGTGGTCATTAGTAAACTTAATGGTGCTTCCAACTCTTTTGTCCAGATTATTGATAAAAGTATTGAACAGAACCAGCTCTAGAATTGACCCCTGAGGAATGCTGCTGGTGACCTGTTGCCAGGCAGATGTAGCCCCGTTCACTACAGCCTTTTGAGTCCTGCCTGTCAGCCAAATCTTCACTAAGTGCAACATGTCAAGAAGGATGCTGTAAGGGGACAAGAGCCTTACTAAAGTCCAGACAAATTATATTCATGGAGTTCCCTTCATCTGCCGGGTGGGTGATTATATTATGGAAGGATATCAAAATAATGAAACAGAATTTTCCCTTTAGGAACTCATGTTCACCATAGCTGATGATAGTGTTTCTTCTTTAAATAGCACCCAATGTGATTGTCACAATTTTTCCAGAAACTGAGGTTAGACTAACAGGTCTGAAGTTCCATGGGTCTTCCCTCATGCCCTTCTTGTAAATTGGAATAATACTGGCCACTTTCCAGAGACCTGGAATTTCAGGAAACATTAAGAATTTCTTTATGTTTATCTTTTAGTTGCACCAAATATGAACTTGGAAGAAAATCTTTAAAGGTAAGTAAGCTTCTCTAGAATACCCATTTCTGTATTCATTCCTGTCTGATGGGAATGTCAGTGGAGATAGCAAAAGCTGTGGACTACATCAGAAACTGACTACAATCCACTAAGAAATTAACTGAAGCTACAGAGTTACAGAACCATTTTCAGGCATACAGCAGCCATTGTTTCCAAACATTGAATAACTACCCATTTGCTCTTTTAGAAGACAAGTGTTGAGTTAATAAACATCAGTTAACAGAAAAAAAAACCCTTTTTATAAATATTTAATGCCAGGATAATATCTGTGGTATTCTCTAATTTCTTTATGAATATTGTCAGTAAATTAGACAATTCACTTTAGATTATTTTAGGTTAAATTTTCTAGAAATCTCCATATAACTCTTGTGCTTCTTGGATAGGTAGTCATAGCAGTCTAAGCAGAAGAAAATCTGGCCTCAGTACTTTTGGTACAAAGCAATATGCTGGTGAATATAGCCATTGTACATTCCAGCGTCTTCTTACCTCTATTTTATAAACAGATGTATTTAGAGAGGCTTCATTACTTCCTAATTATACTTACTTCCCCCACTTTTTTCCCTCATTAAAAACTGAGTAGTCAGCACCTCAGCAATTATATCATCATCACTAATTTTCTTCCTCTTCATTTTTTAATTAGGCTATTTTACTCAACCTTTTTTTTTTTCTCTCTGCATACAGATTATAACTCTTCTTATTTTTATTTCTTTTGCCTAATGATATTTTTGCTAGTGATTATTTTTTAAGCTTAATGTCATGGTCAGGAATGATAAGACTTAGTTCTTGATTTTGCACAAAGAGAAATCAAGAGTTGAGTTAAAAGACTGAAGCAAAACAATTTTAATCCAAACTTTCAGCAAAACAAGTCTGCTTTAATCCTGAATACTCTTAGTACCTTGTCCTTCATGATCTCCTTGGTTTTCAAGAGACATTCAGAAAACAAAGTGAATCAAGAATACTGAACATGAAATACGCACTATTCAGATGATTTTGATAGATTTACTATGTGTCATGGCTATGAGGAAGGCAAAGGACTTTTGTGGCTCTGTTACAACAACCAGAAAGATAACTGTCAGCAGATTTGCACTGGCTCACATACAGCCCTGGTGGCAGGGTGCCTAAAACACCCTAGGTGTATTTTCCAGATCCAAGTGAATTAAGTCTGCATATGTGTGTCTGAAATGATTTTGCATACACAAAGAATACACCCAAAGCCATATTATTTCCATGCTAGCTATGGTACAGAAGTAATAAAACTACTGACATATAATTTTGGTATAGTATAGTATGCATAATATTTAACCTTCAGAGATCTCAGTCAAGATGAGAACCTCAGAACAGAAGATACACTACAAAATACAAATCATCATATAACTCTCATTTCTTAAAAATCCTATTCATTCAGGTAAACACAAAGCTCCAAGTATGTCTTGTGTAAGACTTCTTTGAAACATTTGATTTGTAAATGTATTTAATGTGTCCCTTTATGATTTTATTCCTTTTAATTTCAGGTCTTCCTGGTAATTTTTTTTCCAGTCCTTCCCACTGGTCCCCTGTTGCATTCTGCTACACAGCTTTTATGCTGATCACAGGGTTATTTCCTACACAAATCTCTTTCTGCTCACATGCTTTTGCTGTATTTATTTGTTATTCTTCAGTATCTTCTGCTGCTGTCTAGCTGTTTCCACAGACTAGGGTCCATGAAAACTGTGTAATTAATTCCGTTTTCATACAAAAAACTGCTTTGCATATCTCTTAATATCTCTGAATCAGGTATGCAGGCCTTCTCCAAAACATTCCTGTTCTTTAAAGTGAGGTGATTCTCCACAGCACTGTGCTGCTTCCTTCAAAGATCCTTCTGTTCCTGCCATCCCAGCAGATCATGCATTTACTCTTCCCCCATTCACTGTCATTACACTGAACCTTCTTAGCAGTGTAATGTTCCCTCATTGGTTTGTGGTTTTCTCATGTCTCCCAAGTGCTTTCTAAATAGGAAATGGGTATATGCTTTAAAGGTCATGCAAAGTTCAATTTTGGTATTATCAATAGCAAGCCTGCTTTCCTGTCCAAAATATCCAATGAGCAATCTTTCTCACTTTTGCTCTTATTCTTTAGGACACTCAAAATTTTGATCACATTAGGTCTTTATTACTTCTTTTTATTACTGTATTCAGGACTGAAGCTAAGGGTTTCACTTGGATTCCTTCTTCTGATGACATATAGCTCCCTTTGTTTAACCCATACTCATTTCTTGCATCAACAGCTAATCTTAAAAGCCTTCTAGGGAAAAGGAGAAAGACTACAACAGGCAACAGTATTTTCCGCGCTTAGATTTATTTTCTAATGTGCCAAATTACATGCATTTCACGTCTCTAACAGCCCTGCTGAAACACTGAACATTCATCAGGGCTGCTGACATTACTCAATAGTTCTTCCTTTCCTTTAGCATCCTCTTTTCATCCAGTCATGAATTTTTCCTGCCTTCTCTTTCTCCAGTCTTACAGTGAGCAACCATGGGAAAGCAATGCACAGAGGGAGAGCAATGACAGAGAAAGAACACTATCCTCTTTGATACCAGGGCCCCACCTTTCAATCCTACTATAGAGGCAACCCAAATCTTAAAAACAAATGCATAGCCCAGTATCATATACTCACATATGCTCATGCCAACACTCTAAAACAGCTGCAAATGTCTTGTTTCAATTCTTGCCATTCTGGATGTTGCTCAAGCCTTTCTGATGCACTGAGACCTTCCATAAACCAGTCACTATTCTGCCCTATACCACTGTCTACTGCAACTAACCTGGCTACCCTCGTCCTTCTTTCCCCAATTATTCTTTCCATCTCCTACATGATCCAGGCTCATCGTTCCTGATTCCTCCTATTTTCTTTAAAGAAAAGTTGAGACTGGGAAGGCCACAGTAGCATTTATTTTTTTGGAATCTGCAGATTTGTTGTGCTTATTCTCCACTAATCATTTGCCATAGTTAAAAGAGCAGGAAACTAATAACCTTCATTTTTGAGGAAGAACAGAGATGAATCTGCAAAACTCAGCAACTCTACACATGCTCCTTTTTTACTTATATTTTCTAATTTTTCTTCCTCCCCCTGCTGCCACCTATATTTCACCCCATAGATTCTGGTAATGTCTCCTGTGAAAAGACTTGCCACAAAGACATTACTGCTCTTCTGCCTCTATTACTTACGTGGAAGATGAGTCACTGCACAAACATTATAAGATTAGCATCCTGTCCTCTCACAGCCTACACTGTGAAAGTCAATATGGTGGCCATTATCCAGATTGTGTGAGTTGTGCCAGGAAAAAACCAATCAGTCTCCTTCAAGTGCTCTGTGTTGCAGGCTTATTACAGTGATCCTTTCTCCTGAATGTCATAAATATGACATGTTGCTTAAATAATTTTTGTAAAGAAAATTCAGGATGAATATCATGGTGCTATTGTTCTGTACTACTGCACCTGTATCCTTAAGGTTCTTTTTTATTTAAACAAACATAGATAAATAATAAATCTTCAGAAAACATTCATTCATAATTCAAATGGACAACACTGAGAAACTGAGCACTGCTTATTTGCACTCAAATTTCTGTTATTTACCAAAGTAGATCTTCACTGACACTACTTCTCATGTCAGCAAATCTGAAAAAATAACACTTGTCTGAGAATAAGAACCTCTTAGATTTTTATTTTTTAAAAAATATATGTACTTAGAAGCACAGCTTATTGTTTATCATAATAATGTACTTTCTGATAAATTGATGATACATTTTGTTGTTAAAATTAGTCTGGATTTTTGAAGGCTTTGATTAATGAAATACTGGAAAACCTTTCTCTGCTAGCTTTTCATTTTTTGTAGCAATTTAAAAATCAGCTCATATAGAGGAAGGAAAGAAGATGATATTTTAAGGAATGACATAGACTTTTTTGTGTTTGATGGTCCCTCATCTCCAAGTACATTCATAAAGCTACAATTTTTTTCTTTTTTTTTTTTTTTTAATTTAGAGAAAGAACAATTGCATCCAACTTCAAAATCTAAAAAACCTAGATTCTTGTTTCTTCTATTTGTGGTAACATCTTTAGAAGCTGAAGTGTCTCGGCGATGTATGGAACTGGGTATTTAAGACTTTGTCCAAACAGAACCCTGTCACATGTAAAACTTTATCTCCAAGAAAAATCTGTTTACATGTACACAAATCATTTACACTTCCTTTTGATAAACCGAACATCTTCACTCTGCAAGTTAAAGGTATTTTCCTGGCTCTGAATAATTGAAGTCCTATATCTTGCCCCTACTATAATTTTTCTACAGTTTTTAGGGGTATAAATACAAGAACTGTAAGCAATATTCTAATTTGGTAAAGCTTCACAATGAGGGAAAATATAATCTCTCAACTCCTCTCAAACACTGCCCTTCATTTACACTGAATAGTGATGTTAGGATATCATTCTGAGCTCCTTGTCCACAGTAACATTTCCTTTTCTAGTTGTTGCTTTTGGGTATGTAGTCCTCATTCCACAACTTTGTCAAACATGTTATTCCTTGGATGGATATTCTTTATTAAGTACTTTGGATATGGCTTTCCACCACTGTTTACCAATCTTAATTATAAATAATAATTTTTAAATTATATCTTCATTATATGAGTTATTCACATTAATTTCTGAAGGCACAGAAATTGCACCTTACATTTAGTAAAGTTCTCAACAGGTTGAAGCCAGTTCTGAGTTAGTGGAACCTCAGTGTCATAGTTTAAGGAGTTAAACAATAATGTTGGCTTAAAAAATTTCACATCATGCATGACTATTTTTTCCAAACCCCATGTAGGAACATGCTCTTCTTTTCATTGTGTCAGTTTTATCAGTGAATTCGTATGGGATTAAGATTATTCAACTAATTTTTTAACACAGAACCATGACTAAAGCATGCATCAAGAATTTCTTAAACTGACCTTACTCCCAAAGCCATGGTATTGTGGAACTGACAATTCCTGCTTCCTTTAACATATGAATTATTGATATTTCCTACTTAAAAAAAAACCAAACCAAACCAAACCAAACCAAACCAAACAAGGCCTAAGATTTCATGCATATTTAAATTACTTTCCAACAAATTTACTAGAACAGAAACTACATCTATGGATAACAAATGTCAACCTTTTTAGTTTCACAGAAGCCCCACAGATATCCTTCATGCGTAAAAGGCTTGTTCTACATTGTGAGACATATTAACAAATTAGATTGTGTAAATTTGGACTGCCAATGTATTATCTATCGTGAATATGTAAGGTATTTTTATCTGAAATATAATACCTTTCATGGGTGTTAGAAAATATTTTCTCTCTTCAGTAAGAACAGGAAAACATATTTAAAGGCTTAATAAGTTAAAAGAAAGGCTAAATAACAGCATTTTGCATTAGTACAGTATTTAATTTTCCCTATAATGTGTTAATGGTTTCCTAGTAACAAAGATAAAGTATTGCTAGGTATTTGAAATCAGATAGAATAGTGTCTACTGTATTTAGCAACTACTCAGCTTCTTAGAAAACTGAGACCATGAATGCCTACTTCATTTGTTTGCACTTGATTACTGAAGTATAACACAAATTTAGTATTTTTTTATATTTGCATCATAAATACTATATATTCAAATGATCGGAGATGTTAAACTGCCACAGATAGCTTCAGTAAGTGATATGCAGGTAACCTCTCTTCCTTAAACTATTGTAAAAGGTTTTGTATAAGTTATTTTTAGACTATATATATATATGAAGTATAATATACATAAGGTATTATATAAGGTGTAAAATATTTTAAGCTACATAGAATGTCTCTAATTAAATGTAACATCTAAGTAACTACTTAAGAGTTTTCTTTCATTTGAAAGCAAATTGAGGGCTTGCAAGAATTAGAATCTCATTCTGAGTATTTCTATGTATATGACTTAGGTAAAGCTCAACTTTATTGAGAATAGGAATTCTGCTCTGTTTCCTCTGTCAGAATGGTGTCAAAATATTAACATTTTATGCTTTCACAATACATAAGTTTGACAAAGAAAGATATTCAGAAATGAAACAAAGGCATAAGGATAATTCTGCTTTTGGGGTTTTAAGAGTAAATTCCTCTCTTCCCACTGATAAAAGTTCTTATAGACTGTGATCTCATTCCCTGAACACAGTTTAGTATAAACTGCATCTGCATGTTTGTCAATTTTGCCTTTGTGTCCATAGCAAACTAAACACAATGATTTCTTCATAGTTCAGATTCTAATCTTCTCCCTAATATGTCCCGCTATTTACACAGACTCATAGTTCTAATGTCACAGACCATTAAATTATCCTTATCATTAACACTCTAGTGACTAGATGGTGTACAGCTTTGACATAGTGACCATATTAACAGAAATTCCCAGAATCCAAGGCAGTATCTATTTTTACTGCCTTGAATATGTTTCTAATTTATTTTTTTTCTGCTAGTGTTTACACAGATTGTGTGGCATGTTCATTTATATTGCCAGTGTATCTGTAAGAAAGAAGTAGAAACTTGTTATTTGGAAATACCAGAAATTCTCAACATTGGCACTATATCAAAGGCTAGTCAATTTGAAAATACATTTTTGTTCATGATAAAATAGAGGATCAGAGTAGATGATGCAGACACACTAACATGTGACTGACGAGGATAACTGAGACAGCAAAAAGCATTGTCAGCTGATGCTTTGCTTTCATGGTTTGTCTAGACTCAAAGTCCCATGCAGTAGACTTGAACAGACTAATACTGACTATATCTGAATGATAAAACCCCATGACATTTTAATTACATTTTTGTGATATCCATGAGAGGCATTTGCCAATGATGTGCCATATAAGGAAAGCTTGGAATCAGACTTTTTTTAGCCAACTGTTTCATATTTTGCTATGCGATGGTGGAATGAATGGCAGGCTGTATTACCATAATAAACTTTGTGTAAATAGGAAAAAAAAAAAGTGAAATATACTTTTTAACACACCAAGTTTTCAGAAAAATGTGAGACTGAAGGGAAAGTAATTGTCTGTGGAGGAGTTTAATTCAGTTGATGAAACCAAATGGCTTTTTGCCCTTTGCTTATTTGCTATCTTACTGTTCAGAAACGTAAAATTTTCATATAAAATACTTTGATTACTTTACTGCAGAGGTGTTGTTTGTGGCATTTTTTTCCTAGTAAATGCAGAGCTTTTGTTTATATATGCAGTATGGTCTGCTGCTTATACCCACATGGACTGAGTTTTCTACCTAAAAGTTCTCTATTAATTTTTCAGTAGTATAGCAAAACACTAACCTCCTGTGCTGGACAACTGTTTTGACATGGTAGGATGTATTTCATTTTCTTGCGCATACACCATTTTGACTGTAGGATTGCACAGACTCAATGCTTGCATTTTCTCCTTCAGCTTTTGAATCTCCAAATAAGCATGTATAAAACAGTAGGTCAAGAGTGTTCTCAGGCATCAAATGCATCAAAAGTTCATGTGATCATTAATTTAAAGAATTCAAAGTACTCAAATGCTTACACCCTTTGACAAAATATGCCTTAAGTCATGGATGAAAGTTGTCTGAGGAAGGGAGGCTGGAACTCTACTGAAGGAAGGAGCATCCCAACTCATTAAATAGAATATCAGACAAATATTGCAGTAGCACTGCAGCTGGATCTGCTGAATGTCGGATCAGACACTTCCCTAGTTTGGAACATAACTAGCATATTTCTTCATACTTCAACTGTACAATATGCACCTGAGTCATACTGTGCTTTCAGACTAGTACCCAGCAGACCTGCCGAAACCTGCAGAAGACCTGAGCCTCAGAAATTCAGAAATACTTTTAAATCCTTTAGTTCAGATGTTTGTTTCAGTGATTTTAGAGAAACAAACAAGCAGTTACACTCTTTAGATATCATCTGTGAATTTCTATAAGAAGATGGTTGTATCATAAGTTGGAAAGTGTAGGACAAGGTTAGATTGGAAAACTTCGCAAAGCACTGCTGGGTTCACCTTCTTCTTTGAATACCACAAGAAGGTGGACACTCATTTCACTGAATTTAGCCTTCTAAAATTTAGCTATCTCCTCAAAGATAAGTACAACTCATATATTTATGAGAAAGATATGTCAAAAAAGAGAGACAATTGAGCAAATCCTAAGAAAACTGTCAAATGCAGGTAGCAGGTAAATACCTCTTTCCAGTAAAACAGAGGGAGCCAAGGTGAATAGTTTAGTTGCCTAAGAAAGAAGAGAACAATCTCTTTATGAGTACTTGCACAACAGTTTTGCTCACTCATGAAGGAAGGACTATAGGTGTGAAGCAACTGTAAACTTCCTGATGGACCAGAGAAAATAATTTACTATTTGGAAACATTCAAGTTCATGGTGCAACATAATGAGATTTTTTTTTCATATAGGTACAGAAAAATTTCTGAGTTGAGCAGAGAATGCAAGCACCTAGACAGACCTCTTACCAGTACACGAAGTTTAAGAGAGGAATGCCCAAAGAAATTTCTTCCATTTTTTTTTTTTCCCCCAGGGATGTGTGTTGTGATTTCAGTGTCATTGAGTGGGTCTTAATTCATTTAATGATGAGAGTAATCTGTTGAAAGTGCTGTGGCATGCTGCTGAGAAAGCATGTACTACAATTTCTAAAAGAATTTTGCTTTTATTATTTCATGCTATTCTCTTATTTGCTGTTAAGAAAGTTATTCATGCAAAAGTAGAGGGTTTATTTTTGTCTCTAAATATCAGAACATGAGTGATGACAACTGAATTTAAACCAGTGCAAGTCAAGAGATGTGGAGTGAGAGCTGGCTAAGAAGCAAAAAGAATTCTGAAGTAATATACAGAGTTAGGAAAGATATTAATTTTATTTGAAGGGTGGAATAATTTTGGAAGAAATCTTCAAGACACTAAGCAGTCTATTTATGTGACTACTATTGACAAAAGGTGCCAATACAGAAAACAGGCATTCTGTACTGTTTGAAAAATTGATATTTTCTAGTATGTTTTCTACACAGTAAACAAGAATGAGGATTAGAACTTAATCAAGTTGTAGAGTGGAGCAAATGAATTCATATTATGACAATGAGCTGATATCTACACAGGGTTTTGAAAACTGAAACACTGTAAGCTATCATTGATGGATATTGTTACTAATCTAGAAATTTTTAGGGAAGGTTAATAGGTATTTATTTCTTTACCATTCTATATCCATTCCATCAGCTAGTACATGCTTTTAAAGACAAATCATAGTTTATAGGGCTAGATAGCTCTTACCCAGTAATAAATGAGAAGATAGCTGTGCAGGTTTTGACTGGGTAGAATTAACTTTTTTCACAGTGGCTCATATAGGTCTGTGTTTTGGATTTATGCTGAACAGAGGGTTGATAATATAGAGATGTTTTTGTTATTGCTGAGCAGTACTTACACAAGCCCAATGTCTTTTCTGCTTTTTGTACTGCTATGCTGGTGATGAAGTTGGGGCTGCATGGGAGGTTGGGAGGAGACACAGCCAGAACAGGTGACCCAAACTGACCAAAGGGATATTCCAGACCATATGACATCATACTCAGTATATAAAATTGGGGAAAGAAGGAGGGAGGGGAGGGCATTTGATGTCATTTGTCTTCCCAACTAACTGTTACGTGTACCTCTCCTGGGAAAGGTTGAACACCTGCCTGCCCATGGGATGCAGAGGATTAATTCCCTGTTTTCCTTTGTTTGTTTGCACAGCTTTTGCTGTTCCTCTGAAACTGTCTGTATCTCAATCCATGAGTGAGTGTTTTCTAGCTTTTACTCTTCCAGTTCTCTCCCCAGTCCTGCTGGAGGGGAGTGAGTGAGCAGCTGCCTGGGGCTTGGTTTCTGGCTGGGGTTAAGCACAACAACCATGAAGGATTTAAATAGCGTGCCTATGTATTACTTCCATTTTTCAGAATGCTCTGGTGAAGAAACTATTCTTCCTTTAGGAAATCTCTAATGTGAGAATATGAGTGGCTATAGTGCATATCTCCTGAGTGTTTTAGTCCTCTAAAGTACTGAACAGCATGTATTAATTAAATGTTTTTGATTGACTACTCTGAATCATTTTCTCCTAAGGGTAAGCTTGATATACTTGAGATTAAAATTTTCCTAGTGATTGTCTGAAGAGCAATAAGGAATACCTTGAAAAAATTTAGTCTTTGAGTACAACCAAAGTCTTAGAGTAACCTACTGAAAAACCCACACTCAAAAGTCTATTTCAAGTTTTGCATACAGCCTGATGCATTAAAGTACTTGGAAGGAACTTGATAATAGTATGGATATTCACACTATGTGAACATGTCCATGTACTGTGAAAACTTAGGGTTGAGTAATTCAATAGGTAGAAAAACATTCTAATAAAGGGAGGTACAAACCATTTTTCATAATCTGACATGCTGGAAAGTTGTTATTTCCATTATTCAGTAATTCATCCTGTTTTAAAAATATCTCAGGTAAGGCAGATGAGCTTGGAAAGATTTCAGATTATTTGGGTGCAAGAAGAAAAGTAGAAGGAGTGTGATGAAGGTTTCACTTTAACATCCACAGTGTGTATTTTTCAATAATCAGATTGACAGTCCTTTTTGCATATATGGTAACAATGATAACTGTTTGTGCAAATATTCATTGATATGTCCAAAAGGAGTTTGGAAAAGATAGATAAATAATACAGCAGCATATATCACAGTGTTCTTCTGACATCTCTGGATATTAAAAGCCTGTCGTGCTTACAGTGGTGAAGGTTTGACAAAGAAATCCTATAGATATTCTCACTTGGGGGAGTCCATTTTAAGCATTTTCTAATCTATGCATTCAAGTAATTCCTCTTCTAATTCCCAGGAAGGGAAAGCACAAGTACCATACTTCTTATGGTAGAAGTCACTTTCTAACTTTATTCCCCCTTTCCAGTCAGCTTTTATAATTGCTTCTTAAACCAACTAGGCTTCACGAATGTGGTGTCTCTTCTCAGTAGGTGGCCCTTTTATTCCTTTTGAGTCCTGGTGGGGAGCCTATGCAGTCACAGCAGGCATTACATACAGTTCTACTTCTGAAGTGGTAGCAAGATGGTGAAACTGTACATAAACTTTTACACAATATTTTTAATTTCTGAAGTAAAGGAATGTTAATTCTTTACATAAAGTTGTAAACCTTTATGTTATAGTGAAATTGCTCTTTCCTTTATATCTGGTGAGGAGGAGCACAAATGTGAAAGTCATGAAAACAGGTTCTGAATGAGATTTCAGAAGTCTCTTTGAGACATGTTCCAGCTATAGCAAAATCACAAGTTACAAAATTTTTTCAGACTTACAACTTAAAAAGTAAGAACATTTTTGGTTTTTTTTCCACTTTTCTTTCTCTAAGGATTTTTGTCCAGATTTGTAATCAAATTTTTAATCAAAGGATATAAATTTAAACTTATCTACATTCAAACTTATCTACATTCAAATTTATCTACATTCTGCATTTCTTTTGTAAGTGTATTGGATTAATACAAAAAATACTCTCTTCTTACTATGTAATATTGATTGTTCTGTTTGTTGGCCAAAGGTACATCCATACAAATAGAATTGAAATAAAAATAGCACATGGATCCTCCTTGCTTCTTTCAATCAACTAAAAATGACTAAAAAGGTATAGATTAGTATAGCTGCTTTAAAACAGTTGGACATGACTTGGAAATATGAAACATTAAATAATTAATTATGACACTGATTGTGCATTGCATGTCCACCCAAAAAAAAAAAAAAAAAAAGTATCACCGATGTCAATGTATATATATATATTTACACATTCCATGTGCATATTTGTGTAAAACTTGTTCTTCCAGTCACTGCTGGCCACAGCTCTGAGTTGTTTTGATAACAGAAAGGAGAACTGCTAGTGCCAATAACTTTCATGCCACTGACAGGTGTTTGGGCTGGTAGAGTGTTAGTGAGCATTCTATACATAGTCACCTTTGTCAGTCAGTTGCAAACCTGGTCTATAAAAGACCTATAAAATTCTTCTTGGGAAACATATATAGGCTTTTCAGGAGTTAAGAAATACTGACTGTAAATAACACGAGCTGCAGTAAGTCGATAGTTATGAAGCCATGAAATTTCAGTGCCAAATTGTATTTGCAAGTGAATACAATTTCTCAAACTGATAACTTGTATTTTTTTAATGACTTATTCTATCTTATAGAATGCCCTTAATTTCCCAGAAATAGTTATATCAATATTGTATTCTTTCTCATGTAAGAATATCACTGTTTTCAGCACAACAAAAACAAGTGACTCCATTAGAATCTGAGCTGGATATAATACATCTTTCTTACTAATACCTTTGAGCTATCTTTAGCACTAGTTGCTGTAAAATGAATGTTTCTTCACTGCTGATACAGTCTAAATAGGTAAATCATGCACGAATCTGCTTGCTTTCCCTGAGACTAATTCTTTCCTTTGTTTGACCTATATGATAGTTTCATAGTTTTCCCTTCTGTCTCAAAATGGTCTCAGAGATGTGAAACAATATGCATATGGTATGAAGTAAAACAAAAATGTATCTTGTATAGTGCTCTGAAGGTGATCAGCTCATCCTTGCATGATCACAACAGTGGTGGGATATGTCACTGGAAAGGCACAAGCAGGAGATGCACTCAAATGAATAGTAGCTTTTTTTTTCCCATTATAATAGTGGGGAAAAAAATGCCTCTGAGTTGGGCTTACATCAAGGCTATATGTTTGACTTTGATTGTTTGTCCACTGGCTCAGATACCCAAGGATGCTCGTCAGCCAGGGTTTGTTAGGAGATGGATTTCTGTAGTGTGCACCAGTAGCCACCTCTATTTGAGATTTGATGGTTGCAGTCCCCAGTATATTTTGTTACAGTTGTAACTGCTGAACCTAGAGGATGCAAAGCTACATACCTGATACTGCTCACGTACTTTTCACATCAGTATTTATGCTCTGCATAAATACTTAAAATATTTACAATTCTGTATTACAACATCCACTTATTACTTCAGGATTCCACATCTTTCTAAATACCAATTTTCTTTAGTCACTTTTCAAATATTTTTTTTGGTCTTCCTGTCCCTCAAATACTGAAGGAAAATTGCCTTGCAGGGAAAGGAGAAAATTTGCCAGAAATCTGGATACTGAATCTTAAACAAATTACAACAAGTTATGATCCAGGCTAAATTTCTCTGACCACTGCTTTACAAACCCTAACTTGAATTCAAGGCAGCTCTGTAGCCAGCATGTAAACAAGGATTTCCCTGCTGTTAACATATGAAAGGCATTGGTCATATTAGTTTGGCCTAGCACAATCTGACTGCTATCTTTAAAAATCACCTAACTTATCCGATGTTTAAAACAGAAATATTACATTTTGTTTGTCCCTCTTTCTTGTTAGGCAAGAAGATAACTTTTATCCATGCTTTTATTAATACAATTTATTCTTCAGGTATACTGCAATATAAGCAAATAACATCTTGAAACCCCATCACTTCTATCTTTAAAATATACAGGATTATTTTTACATAGCTGTCCATTACTTTGTTCCATTTCAATTTTTCTTGAATCCTGTTTTTCTTAAGTCCTGAATTTATATCATTTTTGCAGTGGAGAGTAGAAAGTTTTGCTGAATTTTGTAAATCTATGAACAGGTTTCCTAATTATGCAATGTGTCTTTAAGCAATAACAAGGATTCATATGTATTATTTGTCTATATTTGTAGTTTGCATTTATACAGATGATTAACTGCTTTAAAACGGCTATTTTCTAGGCACGCATTTCCAGCATTAATCCAAATTTATGCCTTGTAGATAATGACAATTTTTTTCTGAGGCCCAAGTGTGCGTCTCATAGCATTGTTGGTGAAAAGATCAGACTCTTAGAAATTTATTTATGTACTAAGTCCTCTAGGGCCTTCCAAAGGGTAGAAAGCTTAATGAGCATTAATTCCCTTTTGATGACAGAGACGTCTGATTTCTTACAGATAAATACTTTCTGATATTAACATGGATTCTTCAGTGTAATATCGAAAGCAGCTTTTTCTGGCTAGAAAGTAAGTATATCATTGCCAAAAGCAGCTGCAGCACCATGGAATTTGCATTACTCTGCTGTGTCCTGACTCAGTGGAAGGTGATGGAAGGGAAGATAGCTCACAAGTACTGCTTGAGAGTCTGGCTGAACATATTCCTGGTAAATGGAATTGCAAGACCGACAGAACTTCTCTGTGGTCTCACTCTGGGATGAGCACTGTCTGCCTAGTTTTCTGTTGGAGGACACCACCATCATGAAATTCTGTCAGATCTGATATTGATTGTTTAGCAGAATAGTGGACGTGATATTTGAACAAAATCTTAGAGGGTGTTATGCAGGCTGACCATCCAAATTTTTGCAGATGGGCTGGGAAACATTTCAAGGTGAATTAGTCCTCTGTGTATAGTGACAACATCACAATTCTGTCCTTCAGGCTTGTGGTGAATGTGGCTGTTACAGAAAAAGCTGAGATTCCTTATCACTATTGGTGTCATTGACAAGACTGTCATTCCTCCTAGAAAGCATACAGAGGAATCACTGCTATATCTGGAATCACTGTCTTCAACGACTGCGTCAGTTCACGCACACACATACTGGAGGCATATTGTAGGTAGAAACTGGAGCAGGTAAAAATATAAGGTAATCCACACATATGTAATGACACAACACAGTGTTGCCTGCCTTGACAAACTACTGGCTTCAGCCTTCAGGTGGCAGGACAGGGTGCTGCACACCATCTGCCCCGCTGTACTGTTCCCATGCTATACCCTACCAGCTCCAAGGGTGTATGCTGCTGTGACACATCTGCCTAGAACAGACTGTTGACTAGGTATTAAAATCCACTGTTGATTTGCTATTTGCATCATTCTCTCTTTTGAATTTAATAAACCATTACCAGTCTAGTTTCTTTTCTCATTATTAATATCTTTCATGTTTAATTTTCAATAAAATAATTATTATTTGTTTATAGAAGAAGGGGGTGATAAAACAATGTCAGCCCAGCTAAGGAGAAATGCTGACTGTTTTGAGACAAAAAGCACTCAAGTTTTACAATAGTTCTAGTTTACTTTCTTTTAAATCACAGTGTTCAGTTGCTTATTCTATTTCTGCTGGTGATAGTGATAATATTTCTAAGACAACATCTTACTGGGAATGCCAGTAAATGGTAATTCATGGAACAAATCATAATTTTATCGTTCACTAGCATGACATAACTGTGAGAGAAAAAGTTATGAATTTAGAAGTAATACTAGCCAGTTTTTAAATACCTCATCTGAACACCTGAGTTTTAGAGGAATTGGCCCATGTTGCAAACAAAAAGGATGTATCAAAACACATTATTTTTATTAATTTTATTAAAAGGCAAGCTAATCTAGAATTAAATATATACAACATTGATGAAATCTATTATTACTGTCTGATATTAATTAACAATGGACTAATGCAAGAAAAAAATCAAGGTAGTAATTGAAACTGAATCAATAAATCAAGGATATCAGATTATCAAGTCAGTAAATTAATATAACTACTTGAATTTAATCATGAGGTTGGCAGAAGAAATAGCCATTTTGGTTGGTTTGGGGTTTTTTTCCTTACTTATGCCTTAGTAAGTGAATGAGAAGTTCTTTTCTTTCACTTGAGTCTTAACTAGTGCTTCTGCTTTACAATGAGCACTAACCTGTTAGCAAACTCTTATGATGGAAAATTAACTAAGACAGGCAGTGAACTTAATTTCACCAGTTCTATAGAAGTGTATAGATTAAAGTGATCCTTTTACCACGCACCATTACTAGTTAGAACTCATAGCTGCTAAAGTAGTCATTTTACTTCTTCAGTTCAATTTCCGTCATACATAAACATAGAAAATTTAAGAAACTTAAAATGTGTTGGATGCTTGTGAATACATTAGCTGTTTGGTTTCTTTGGGAAGTCAGCCAGGAAAGACAGAATTCACTATTTGATCTTTTAGTGTTCTGTAGACATTATTTTCATCCATACACTTGCACTAGCACGTGAAATCCCTGATCACACACAAAGAGAGCAAATTAACGTCTATGCCAAGATAAAAGAAGTGATCCCTTGATTTTCCTTGTCTCTCTGCTTTATATAGATATTTATTACAAGTGTGATTATTTATTATGACATCTTGTATGCAGTGAAGGACTAAATACAGTAAATTACTGCATCTTTCACCTCTTCCTCCTTTGGAGACCTTGTCAAGATAATGAAAAAGTACCTCTGTATGATGTGGTCTTAATTGTTATAGAAAACACTTTTTATGTTATCAAGGTATTTTCTAAGTGACTGGGACTAAATCAGAAGGCTCATGAATTTTAGATACAGTCTGTCCCTAACCCCACAAAGAGACCAATCTTTGAGTTTTATGTCAATTTGCTGAGTTCTACTCAAGAATTACAAGTAACATACAAAATCCATTATCAGAACATTATAAGATGTGTGAGACCTGTAACAGAAAAACTAGAACCAATCTTCTATCTGGTCTATAAAGCATGGTACCATTCTTGGCAGTAGGAATTACTGGCAATTGCCACATCTACTTAAAATGATTCAATTACTTAATCACTTCCTTGCATCAGGCAATAAAATCATGGAAGTCATTATGTGGCTTCACTCAAGACAAAAACGCATGGATTGTTCCGATCACTTTTAGCCTAACCACATACAGCTGTGCTTGTATCTCTATATGGTGGTCTTCCACTTGCTGTAGAGCAAACTTCTGTGCTTCGCTCAAACATAGACTTCTCTGACTGACATAGCAATACAGCTCTGTCAACCTACTGCTAGTGTGCTAGTCCTAACATGAACTATGTCATACAGTTTTCTATCATAACGATGTAAATCAGCAGCGTATGTGAAAAGTCTACAAGTAAAAAGTAACAACAAAATTATAAAACTTCATAGTAGCATAGAGATTTCCTCAGTTCTCTACTGTCAGTTCAGGCCTCTAGGACTTAATAGCTGTATAAACCTTGTAAACAGGAAAGAGCCATTGATTTGAATGAATTCAGGCAGGTACTGAGGGTGTAGAATTGTACTTCCATGGGACATGAATTCTTTTCTTGTTGTCTCTGAATCACCATGATGTGCACAGGGTAAGATCAGCCCCTTGCACAGCCCACCTCTACTGGCTAAATTTTGCACATTGCCCAGTCTGAAGTGGTGCGAGGCAGGGCATGCGGTGGGGACAGGCAACGGGCTGGGTGTTGCTATGCAGTTACTCCATTTCTGTTTCCAGAAACTAGTGCCCTATCCTGCCTGTATGTACTAGGCATGGCCCAGTGCCCAAAATCATTTAATTGCATGGGTTAAGATATGAGCTGCCAACTGCCATGCTTGGCGCATGAAAACAACAATTTTGAGCTTACTGCAAAAGCAATGAAATGGTATGTGGTCGCTTTCAGAGATAATATAGAAAGCTTGGGTTATAAAGTAGCTGACATTCTCTGCATACTGTGCAAATACAGAACCAGATTTTCAAACATTTAATACTGGCAGCTGTGGAAAAAAAAAGTTCATGACAGGTCCTTCAGCACAATGAGAAACTGATGAAAATAAAAGGACCATATAGGCATACAAGTATTTTCATTCTCCTAGGAAACCATTCTCCTCATTAGGGAATTAACAACCACAGTTTTCCAGGAGTTATTGAAGAAATTTCTTCTGAAGGCTTCAAACAATAGTGTTTAATAAATGGATTTAATGTGTTATGATGCATCTTGCCCCCTGGGTTCCCTTGGGGCAATGGCCTCTATACTTGCGCTCTGAACAATTTTGCTTAGACCTGGGAAATCATGAAGGAATGACAGTAATGGATTGACTCAAGAACACAGTGGCTTATTCTTACATTTATGCACAGACACACACGGGTGGGCAAATGCTAATACACAGACACTTAAAAAAAGGAAAATGTAGGCATTTTTTCATCACAAAAAAGTGTAAGGAAGTGGTAATTAGACAAAAAATGAAACATGACTTTTTCAAAACTGTTATGTAAGTCTAAAATTACCAAAACTCATTACTGTCTGGAGTTTCTGGTCTTTAATGAAGGACATTCAATTTTATCGAATTATCTTTTTTCTGAGAAATTACTTCATCAGCCTTCAAATTTCTATGGTTTACTCATAGAAAACAGTAGACAATAGGTACTCACAGGTCAGATTCTTGTACTAAGCTTACATATGTTACTGTGATTTCAAACATAATTGACAAAATAGAAAGAGCATTACCAAATATCATATATGAGACTTATGATATGCTTGCATGGTAACTACAGTGTGGGCCCACTGGCCTTAGTGACACAGAAAAAGACACATTTTGAAGGACACTGTAGCTTCTTCTATTTCCATTCAATGGTTTTCCTTCCCAGGCTGCCAATATTTCATTTATTTTCCTCTAAATGGATGAAACTGCTGAGTGTTTTATCTCATTGCCTCAACATGCTGTACTGACTTTTTATGCTGTCATTTTAAACACTTAATGAAATGCACTGCAATTGCCAAATTTCTAATAGTGGCTTTCCTTTCATGAGGAATTGACATATGATTATATTATTTTATTAGTGCTTAGAGAATATAGTTTGTTTGACTAAAAGTTCAAAAGCAAGACACAGAACAGACTATAATTCAGTCTGAAAAAAAAAAATCCCCATATTTCTTAATTTTGAGTTTGGATAGGGATTGTGGAATTCAGGCCTTTTCCCTTCATACAATGAAGCTGTAATTGTTTATTTTGACTTTGGATGTAATGGATCACTTATGATTTGTGTTTCTCTTTAATAGTCTATTTTTTAATCCCATGTGTATTTGTTTTGTTTTTATAATGTGTTTCCAGTTAAGACATACTATATAAAAAACACTTTTAATGTCTACAATTTCTACAATTAGTGCTCAAAGAATTTGTTTTAAAGCAACATAAGCGCAAAATAAAGTGGAAAGACCAAATTCAAATTTCTAAATCAGGACAAAGAAGAGAGCAAGTGGTTACAATCCAGATGAAGTAGAAAGGTGTCCAAGTGAAGATTGTAAATTACTTTAATCACTAAAAGGCTTAGTGAGGAAGTTGTTTATGATTTTGGTTAAATACATATCATATTTTTCACTTGTGTGGGGTTCTGTTTTGCAAATGTGGGTATGCGGACTGGAAAAATCCTGCTGGTACTTTACAAGAAAGGATAACTGTGCCTGCACTGCCACAGGAAAGACCCAAGCCCCAATTAATTCATATTAATTAGGTAGTTATTTAACACAGTATTGGCTATAGTGTAGTTATTCTTAGTGGTAGCTTAATTATGTTAGGAGGAGGAGGCTATATTTAGCTGGCAATTCTGGAGGAAACCTTGCAGTGAGGATGTCAGGTTTAACAAATGATGTGGGTCCTTTCATAAAGGCAACCATGACCTTTCCTAGGAGTGCTTTGATGTGCCAAGCCACAAGGGCAGGTGGAGTTTGAAGGCAATATGAACTTGGACTGAATTTAAGCTGTTTAAAAGAATAGTTGATCTTGGGTTTTGAAAAGGCTAGAGAAGAAGTACGATGTGATCATTGGTAAGGTAGAATTCCTGCCCACATCTCTTCCAGCAATACAGTGGAAGAGTGCAGTCAGGCTTTCAGAGGATTTGGATGCTATGACACAACCCACTACTAATATTAAATGGCAGGGATTTTTGAGCTTTTTCATAGCTCTGTGTGTTCATGATTCTTTAGATTTTCTATTTCTGTCAAAAACACATGCCTTTTGCTATTTTCAAGTTGTTTCTTCTGTTCACCTGTGAACTACCGTCTGAGTCTGGGAGATAAACCCTTGGAAGAAGATATTCTCCCCCAACTATAATGAAAATTCTTAAAATGCCACAAAGTGGTACTCTGTAAGATGTGTAGATACATGCCCATCTATGAAATTACTGTTGTTTTTGTCAAAGAATCTCAGCTAATTTCAATAAATTTCTCAAAATTTTTTACCTAAGCAAAGCAAACTGCTAGCCATAACAAACTGGCTGAAATTGTTTATCAAATGCGAATTTCCTACAAAATGCTTTCTTCATCTTTTAATTTACACTAAAGTGATTGATGAAGTCGCAAATTCTGTAAATTACTAAAAATTATAAAAACTAATAAAATACTGAAAATCAAACCCTATGTTCCCAGACCATTGCTCATGCTCGAAGAAACACATAATTAAAATTTAACAATTAGAACTGCATGTCTTGGCACATCCCTACTTGCTCATCCACAATGTAATTAAGTTGTTTACTGTGAAGAAGAAAAGAAAAATATTTTATCTAAGAAGATCACTAGTGCAAGTTTGGGAGGTCTAACAATTCGTATTCTTCAGCAAATGTCCATAAGAACAATTCCGGTGACACTGCAAAAGAAGAGAGAGATTAAAACAAAACAAATGTGTTCATTGAAGCAAAATTAAAAATGTCTGTAGCATGCAATTACTGGGTACCTCAGAGAGCCATATGTCTGTCAGTTCTTTTGGGATTAAAAGCTGAAGAGTAAACTGAACCATTGAAGACATTCTCAGTGGATGATGCACACCTTGTCTGATGCGTGTTTTATCAGCAATGTAGCTGAGGAATGCTTGTTTCTCTGATAAAATGATTCTGTTACAGATTTCCAAGGCTACATTGATAAAGCATTTGTGAGAAGTCAACCCTGACAGAAGTATACTTGGCCTCATTGTAGACTGAAGGACTTGACTCATATGAAGGCAAAAGTCCAATTGGCTGATGCTAAAGATGCCAATGTTTTCATACTGAATCTGCAGCAGTTTTGGTGCATGTTTTGTTTCCTGGCTGGATTGCCATATTGGTAAAAATGGTCCATATCTTCCAAATGTCACTCACAGATGTGAATCTGACTGCAAAGTGGGACGTCTTTGCCTGTGAACCTTGTGTGAGGGTTACCTTGCACAACAGTGCAATAGTGGCACTGTTATTCTTTAGAGGTGTTAATTAGTCATGCTTTGGAAAGGACAGGAGGGGCACTAGTTGTCCCTTGATCCTAAGGCACCTATAAAATGAATACAAATATGTGGATAACCTTTTTTGCACAAATTAACTGACTTGAATTCAGTTTCTCATAGCATTTCTGGCTATAAGAATCTAACTAGATCATCTACAATTCTACAGAAAAGAGGTTGTATCTACACCTTGTATGCAATATTCAAGCACCAATATATCAATGAAAAGCTGTGATCAGGATAAGGAACATATGAAAAGAAAAAATAAAAAAACATTCCGAAGACTTTGCTTTTGATTCAAGATGCAAACAACCATGGGATGCTCAGTCTGTTCTGGGTACTAATAAAACATGGTGGACTCTTCCCCATACATACAAGTTCTTGTAACTAAATTGGAGGGTGCATTTAAAAAATGTGTGTTTTCACAAGAAACAAGGAAAATTAACCATTCTTAGATTGAGCATGTTAAAGCTGGAAAATTACACAACTGAGGTTCCTTTTATTGTTAGTGTAGTGAAAAAAAAAAATATGCTCTATGATCAGAGTTCAAGAAAGGGTACATTAATCCTTATTTGATAGTGTCTATTTTCCTCTCTTGATCATAAAAGATCCCACAGAGATTAGTTCAGGCTTAACATCTCACCTTCAGGCATCTTAAGTCTGATGACATGACCTCACTCTACAGGTCCTCCCCCACATGCTTTTTAGTATATGATTGGTGGAAGGAAAGCATGATTTTATGCTTTAATTATACTGGTAGCCATGTCTTGCACAGATAGTTAATTTTATTTATTAATATTTATTTATTTATGATATTTTTTCTTCCTTAATGCTATTTCAAGTTGTAACAGATTTGTATTTTAACTGACTTTATTACAAAGTCAACTCTACATCCCTTCTTTACAAATAAATGAAATAGTAAGAACAGCTCTATGCTATGACTTCCCTTTCTGCAAAATACTAAAAGTACATATTCTATCGAAATTGTATATAATAAACACTTTGTTTGAATTCTCCATTACCACTATTACTGATGACCTGAGTGTGTCATCTTGCAAATGTCTATCTAGTTTGTGTGCTAGAGAAATTCTTCTAGCCCATTACCAAATCCATCAAAGATAGTGGTGTAGAAAAGGACCTGGAGGTCCTGGTAGATGGCAAGTTGAACCTGAGTCAGCAGTGCCCTGGCAGCCAGGAGAGCCAACTGTGTCCTTGGGGGCATCAGCCGGTCGAGGGAGGGGATTGTCCCACTCTGCTCTGCACTGGGGTGGCCTCACCTTGGATACTGTGTGCAGTTTTGGGTGCTGCAACATCAGAAAGATACTAAACTCTTAGAGAGTGTCCAAAGGAGAACAACAAAGATGGTGAAGGGCCTGGAGGGGAAGTTGTATGATGAGCAGCTAAGGGCACTTGGTCTGTTCAGGCTGGAGAAGAGGAGACTGAGGGGAGACCTCATCGCTATTACAACTTCCTTGTGAAGGGAAGAGGAGGAGCAGGCAGCGATCTCTTCTCTGTGGTGACCAGTGACAGGACCCGAGGGAATGGCCTGAAGTTGTGTCAGGGGAGGTTTAGGTTGGATATTAGGAAAAGGTTCTTCCCCCAGAGGGTGTTTGGGCACTGGAACAGGCTCCCCAGAACAGTGGTCACAGCACCAAGCCTGACAGAGTTCAAGAACTCTGTCTTGAACAGAGAATACTGGGTAATACTCTTGGGCCCACAGTGCGACTCTTGGGGAGGATTCTGTGCAGGGCCAGGAGTTGGAATCAATGATTCTTATGGGTCCCTTCCAACTTAGTGAATCTGTGACTTCACAGATGATTGTGTAAGTAAACTGAATTATTCAGTGCCCCTGAAGATGATAGGAATATTATCATAGGAGTTATAGAAATAAAAATGCAATTCATATTAGTAACAGTTCTGTAACAGTAAGAAGATACTACAAATTAGATTATTCAACAACAATTTAAATAGCACATTAGTGCCTAAGAGAAAGGGATTAATCCTGTAGTAATCCATGGGCCAAAGATATTACAGGATCCTTTTCTTCCTATTTTATGATTCTCTCAGAAAAGCTACAGACTTAAGCTTCAAACTTTTAGGGAAAGACATAAGAACAGAGTATTGGAAGAAGGTGCAAAAAACGTCAGTTCTAAGCACAATATATAAACAGGTAACAACTTCCACAAATAAATCACACTGCAACTATTCCTCCATCTTACTTTGCTTTTCTATTGCCAGTCATTCCTTCGTTCCTTTGCTGAAATTGTTGTGTTAGGATCATCAGTTTTAGTGCTCGTCTCAATTTTTTTTGACATTCAGAGATAAATAGCAGCAATTCTGTCTTTGTTATTTTCAATAAAGGGCAGGAGTTCCTCCTGAAAATTACAGTTTAACTGACAAAAACAGTAAATTCAGCTAACAGCTGAAAAAAACAATTAGCATACACAAATATGTATGTAAGTATAACCTTATCCTAAATATAACATGCATAGCACTATAATTGAATTTCTTGGATTTAAAACTGCAGTTTTCAAGTGACATGTTATTATCTGTTCTTGTATATTGTGCTATATACAAGACACTTGTGTCAATGTCAATTTCTTTTCATACAACTATTAAAGCAGTGAATTGTCTGTATTGGTTGACAGTTCATATGATCACATAGCTTATTTTACTGATTCGTTTATAACAAAAATTTGAAGAAGTTGCATTTGTCACAGTAAGTTCAGTAATTTTTAATAAAATCTTAGAATTTGTTCCAACTTTGTTTAAGTCTAAAACAATTAAATAGTAATAAATTGGATCCCACAGTGTGTATTATGCACTATGTGAACTGCCTGAATAATATTATTTTGTTAAAAGTGAACATTGGTGTCAGAAACAGTATGAGACACAGGAAATGGATAACTTTGAAATAAATTAGTCTCCTATGACAGGTACTCTTATTTTTAATTACTTGGTCAGAGTTTGGTTTTTTTTTCCTTGAATTACACATATTAAGATAAAGGCTCTCAGTGGCAAGTTTTGTGCATCAAACAGAAGATGCCAAGTTTCACGGAGTCACAGAAAGCCTAGAACCACTGCAGAGGGGACTGCAAGAAACAGGCTCTGGAGGTCTGCCAAAGCCAGGTCACATCCTTTTTCAGCACTCACTAAACACTAATCTTGCAAACTCTCACGAACTGGTTCCTAGCTGTAGGAATTTGCTTCTGTGAAAGAAATACTTGATTTAACAAATGAGGATTTTTCATACTTTTCATACTTTTTTTTTCTTTTTCTTTTAAAAAGAAACTTTTAGCATCACCATATAATCAGTTGCTTTCATCCTAAAACACTCTAGTGTTTAAGTGTGGCTTCACAGATATTTGTTAAACAGCAGACTCGATTCAACAAGGATGCCACAGGAGCTTTGTGACTTGGAACTTGAGGTTAAGGAAACATGTCACTTTTATTATGATATTTACCTACAAAGCCTATTTGAATTTGTTTTCAAGACAAAGGGATCTTGAAATATCTGTCAGAACCACTAGCTACATATTTCTCTGTAAAATGGCAAAACTAAAATAGCATATGTATCTGTGTGTCAAACAACAACTATTCTCATGTTGTACACCCAAAAAGGAACATCATTACAATCCCACATTTCTAAATCTTATACACAAATCCCAGAAAGTCTGGTTAAAGGTGTTTTATGAAGTTGTTCCAAATGGGGAGGAAACAGAGGTGGAATGAACATTCCAGACTAGGTAGGAGTGATTTAAATCCTGAATACAAATGTAGTTGCTGTACCTGCCCCTTCCACTGCCACCAGCCCACCAAGCCTCGGATCTTGCAGAATTTGAGAGAATTTTACCAGAATCCTCATCAAGATACCAATTTCAGCAATACTCACAGTCTGCTGAACTGAAAGCCTGGCTTTTAAGAATACAGAGTTAGAATTTTTAAATTATTATTTCTTTAGTTATACTTTTTTTTTTGTTATAACTGAATATTGATACAGACAATTTTTTTAATGAAAAAAACTGACCTGTAAAAAAATGAGGTGGAGCAACAGAACAGCAAGAAGTACAGGAGAAAAAAATCAAAACCAATACCAGAATCTTTAATTAAGGAAACACTAGCTTAATCCTGTTTTGAAGAGGGTGTAATTAATTCAGGGATTAATAAAAAGACTCCAAAACAAGACCTCAAATGCTACCAAAAGCAGCTTGTTTCCATTCTGAATGTCTCTTTTTATTTGTAAAGACTGGCATTACAATTGAAAAGGACTCAAAATGGAGTAATGTACACATCATTGGTGTTTCATGATGCAACTGATGGAGTCCCTGAATGGATATTGCTTCAGCTTTGCTTTGAAAAAATAATTTAACAAGAAAATTCTTCAACTCCACGATCGATCACAGGTGGCAGAAATGAAAGAAAGAAAAAAAAAAAAAAAGAAACCAAAATTACTGTCAAATTCATAACATATACATTGTTGGTTGATGACACTTGTTCCAGATGTACAATAAAGCCCACAACACTTTATTACTATGAATATAATTATTGTGAATGTTTTTTTTCATGTTGATCAACTTGTTTCTGAAGGTTGTTTTTCTGATTGTTTTAAACTTGCATAATAAACATGCAATGAAACAGTTCTTGTTAAAGTGTTTTTTTGCAGCTGTCTTGTATTCATACAAAGATTTCATAAAGTAGCAGTGTTGTATCAGAGCATTACCAAAATAAGAGCAAAAGCTAAAGAGGAAAGTAAATGTGAAATGAACTTGATGAAAATAACCTAATCTTGTCCTGAGACACTCCAGTCTTATTAAAAAGATGTGCACAATCAAATCCCTTCCTCCCAAACCCACAAAAACCACAAAATAAATATTAACTTGGAAGAAAGGGAAGACATAAAGAAAAAAAGTATGATGTCATCATGCACTCATCTTCTGCATAGCTCAACCCACATATAGTAAGGCACTATTTCCCCACAACTTAGTGTCCACAACAATCTTGTACAGTGCTCTGTGAACTATATATAGTTCCTTCCAGGATGATGAAATAAACAAGACTGAATGAGTGTTGCTACCATGTCACCCCGTGTGTGATCTTAGAGACAAGGGCATCATCTGGCAGTTTCAGAAATAAGCTGTCTCAAGTCTCTACTTGTGTGTGCATGTTAAATATAGGGACATCTTTTGTCTGTGCAAGTGGTTGGTTTGTTTCCAGAGTTGCTGTAATTTTTCATTGTTCTTTCCTCCAGTGTTCTCAAAGCAAATACACAAGAAAATAAAAGCAGAGTTGGGTTATTAAAAACAGAGCTTTGGTGCTCCAAAATGCACACAGCTTTGGGGACTTAAGAAATCTGTTAGACACTCCCAAAAGAGCTGGGAAATACGTGGACATTTTGTCCAGAAATCCTCATCTCTGCTTAGTTGAGCTGGTCTTCATATTGTTTTCGGAAGCAATCACCAGCAGGGAAAAACTCCCAGCATCGTTCTTGGTACATTTTCCATACATATGATTCCTGAAAGAAACACAATTTAACTTGATTTAATGATAAAATACCAACCATAACTTTTTTTTCTCTTTTATTTATATACCACTTCACTTTTTTGATTCTGTGCATGTCAGGTTGTTGTATATCATTCTACAAAATCATGTGAATTATTTTGATCCATTTAGAATAGCTTTTCCACTTTTCTCACCTAATCAAAACAAATACCAAGGCAAGCAGAATATTTTCTGTCAGAGAAATTTGACTGAATTTCTGCATCAGTCATTTCAAAACATGTCTACAAAAATACATAAACTAAAATTACCCTGAAAGGTACTTTATAGAAGAACAGTGTTTTCTGAATCAGTCATGGTTTGTTTTTTTTTCCTTTCTGATTATTTGTTCAGGTAAGGTTCTGTCTCCAGACAGTTTAGACCATAGTAAAGGATATGTCAGTTTACTTCCATTATAATCTCACCACTTAAATATGCTTCTTATTGCATAAATTCCATAGTAGAAAAGGCATGTGTTACACGAGTTAAAAAAACACAGAATCCTTTATGTTGGAAAAGACTTTTAAAATGATTGAATCCAACCATAAACCTAATACTGCCAGGTCCACCACTAAACTATGTCCCTAGAAATTATGTAGTATGAATTACTCTCAAACAATATAAAACAGCATAAAAACTGAATAGTTAGTAGAAATCTGTCTTTAGTGAACATTGTAGGACACTGTATGGCAAGAAAGGGGATAATGCAAATAAAAAAGATTTTTAAAAATCTCATTTTATGAAATTCTCAAATGACAAATGGATGTTCAAAAATAGAACAGCAAACATAAAATCTGATACTGGACAAGGCTGAGATTTATGCAAAGATGATTAGAACACATACGTCAGAGTTCAGAAAGAGTAAGTTACATAGATTTACAGCAAATCATCCCTCTGACCCAAATTTTAGGGCTATGTATATGATACTATTCAGTACTTCTGGTTTTCAATCTGCAACACAGGAACATTTCCTTATTCTGCTGAAAGACTATCACTAGGAAAAAACCCAAAACAGTAGTCTGTAAATTTGATGCATTTTTTTACTGACTTTCAGTAAAAGGAAGATGAAAGAAGTATCAGAAGTTTGAAAGAACAGTAAAAAAGAAGAAGCTTCCAGGATAAACTTCTCATAAGTTTCATTTTAAATATATACACAAGTGCTCCCATACAGACTTATTCTGGAATGTAGACATATACTGAAATATATTCTGGACATATATTCTGCAATGTAGACTGTATATAGATGATAATAATAAATGACAAAGACTATTAAAATAGAATCAACATAGAGAAATGAAGAATGCTGCTTTCACATGATGCTTAAATGTTCTGTTTCACATTATTTTTGTTTATAGTCTGTATTTATATTTTGTTGAAGCAACAATTTAAGAGTAACAGGTCAGAAGTGCTACAGAATCAATACTCAAACATAAAGCAACCAAAGTCCTAATAATTGCTTAGAAGAATGAGAATGAAGTTCCATACCATATAGAGAGCTATTCTTTAGAAATATCTTAGTTTTTCCAAGCCTGAATGATTTTTATTTTAGAATAAGTTTTATTTAATAGCTGTTAACATTCATAGAGTTGTTCAACCTACCTGTCCTGTATGCTCTGTTTCATCTTTGTTAATAAGATACATCAGAAAAAACCTACAAACAAAGAAACAGCTTTTATGAATACTTGGAAACATTAGGCACCCCACAGGGAGATGGATATTTTTTAGCACGTACAGTGATAATGCTGTTCATGGACTTACAAGTTCCAGAGTTCTAGTTATTATAATATTTCTGAGACAGATTAAATACACTTTCCTGACACTGTTGACATTCATTGTTCAATGCATTCTAAAATGCAGGAGAGACAGTTTGACTTATGGTAGTTAACAATGCAGTTTAAATGAAGATTATCTAAGCTTTCTAATCTGAAAATTACAATAGACATTTTCTTGCCCATGAAAAACCACTTGGAAGCAGACAGAGAATGGTCATTGGAACTTCCTCTTTATGCAATGAATGATATCTAAGAGATTTCTCTTATTGAAATCATAGATTGGGGATATTTTACTAATGTAGGCCATTCAAGATGAGCAGAAAAGAACTTGTAATTTTTTAAAAAAAAACATTAGTTTGGGAGTTTGAGATAGTTGACATTCACTAGGTGATAATTTAAAAATTTCGCTCATAATAGATACTCTCTCTGAACATATGTAAAAACATAAAATATGACCATCCACAAAAAGATTGAAAAACAGTTCCTTAGGATGGTGCATTTAAAAGTATGCTATAGTATGTTATTTGGCCAGCATTAAGTAAGTAGAAAAAAATCCCATATGATGGCACTTTTAATGTATTTTCTTTGCACAACCTGTTTTTCAGGTGGAAATTTTTGAAAGGGATGTTTGACTTTAGTGTCTCATTATTTTGTGCACATACAGTGCTAGTTTATAGACTCAAAGTTACAATCCATCCCCTGCTTCACAGTGACAGTACTAGTATGAAATACACTGTCACTGGATTTTCAAACGTGAGAGGCAATGATACAGTGGTTGCAGGCCTGATAATTGGCTTTATTTCCAGATATAAAAAGACTGAGTTTAGTGATGCTTGATTCTCTGCTTGGATTTTCCAAAGGCGGACCCGATGGCCTCAGTTGATCCCTCCTGTCTCTAGCTCCTCATTCTGGTTCCCCAACCTCCATTTGCCCTGGGCTCCCTTAGTCATCCTCAGCATTCTGCTCAAAATATTTTGCCCAATAGAAGTTTTCCCCCTTTTGTCTCATTCCTTTGCTCCTTGCTTCCCTCTCCATGAGCCTTCAGGCCAGGTCATACTGCTCCTCTGTACTTTACAGATCACATTCAATTTTACAATGCCTCCAAGCCACATACCAAGTTACTGGTGTCCATCTAGAAACTCACACAAACTTGGTGTGCCACAACCAAGATGGAAAGGATTTAACAATTGTTCATTCCTTGCTGCCACTGCCACAGAATTATATGCTCAGACAGCAAGAGTGCACATGAAAGTCAAACAGTACTGACTCTTACTCGTGCAAGAGAGTTAATCAGGTAGCTGCAGAGGCTGCAAAGGATACCGAGTTGTTCATTTTTACTGTACTCACAAATAATTGGCCAAGTTGTGCTCCTGTAGTGTGTGTGTTTCAAAGCCATGGGGCACTGTATCAAAGTAGTCATTTCCTATTCCACAGATAAAGCACTTAGTCTAAAAGAAAAAAAACAGAGCACTTCAACATTATATATAACCCTCGCCCCGCTTTGAGAAAAGGCCCACACAGCAATTTTCTTGAAAATGGCAATGCATCACAGAGAACATGTGCTGAACAAAAAGGCTTATCTTTTAATGATTGAGGCTGGATACCTCAACCAAAACACTTTTATCGGAGCTTAATTACCATCAGAGTAATTTCTTACTGTTTTAAAAAAAAAAAAAATCTTTGCCACCTCTATGTGAACAGGTATAAGGAGACAGAATGACATACAGTAGTCACAGCTGACTTTTTTAATACTAAGTAGCACTTACTGTAAAACATGACAATGTTTACCTCAATGCCTGTTGTGCTTGTCCAGCTGAAACTGAATATGCTCAAAGGTCAGATTACAAAACACAGTAGGATTACAACACTTTTCTGAGTTCTTACATTTATACTTCAATGGCAGAATAGAAAACTACAAAGTACAGGATACTTTCACAAATAGATTAACCAAAGAAAAGTACATCTGAGATGAAATGTAACATGACAATGCTAATACCCTGTGTCAGTTTGAAGCTTCCAAAAGACTTAAAACATCCATAGACCTGCAATTGATTATAATATACATTGTATGATATTGGACGATGTACAGAACTGTCTTTTTCTCTTTGTTTAAAGAGCTATCCACTAAAACTAGATCACATTTTAACTGAAAGCAGATAGGTATGGTTCAGCAACTAGATATTCTTACCTCCATGTCTTCCTTAACTTGTTCTTGCTGATCTCTTAACTCACCAAAAGCATCAATAATTAAACCTAGGGTTTAAGTAAAATGATTTAGTTGATTAGATAGTTAATGTTCAAGAACGGTGACAAAGAATATTTGGAAATCCAGGCATAACATATTAAATGAGAATCTTATGGAGAAGTAATAAAGCCAATATACATTCAGAAGACAACAAGAACAACTCAATACATAAATAAGAATGAGCAAGCCAAAGAAAATGGCTCTCAGTAACATGGCTGGCTGGACCATTTTGAATTATAAAACAGTACAAGCAGACTTCAATTTTATTTCCAGTGCTATAATCCTGACTCAGTACATTAAGATGTGGCTCTACAGTGACTAAGGCCTTACTATAGAAAGAATAGCACTGTACTAAGAGAATTGAGGAATTTATTACATGGCAGATGCAAAAAGGCCCAGAGTCTGTGCACCCTCTCTCATTATGGTTGTCATGTAGTATTAGGTTCCACTGTTGGAGCTCTACAGAGGTAAGGTGTCACTTCAGGGAGATACAGAAAGAAGAAGAAAAGAACCATAGTCTCTATGGCTCAAATTAGAAATTCTTTATGATCATCCCTTCACCTACTCCCATACAAATAAGGATTAACTCCACAATCATTATTGACAGTATGGTACTCAAAGCTTGACTGTAAAGGCCACTGCTCTTCAGCCACTCACAAAACAAAAATACAAGCAGTATGAGATATGCCACTTCAGGCTATAAAAAGTTTTGACCCCTCCCCAAGCCCTTTAAAACACTTGTTGCTTGAATAAGAGTAATAAACAATTTACCATAAGCTCAAATTTGCCTTCTGAATTTCCTTACAGTAAGTGAGAAGCCATCCTTAATGCTGTCAAAATTATCAAAAGTTAGCTAACTGTTAGTTGACAGAAAGCAATGAGGTATTGGTATTTATGACAGCAAGTGAATCTAACAAAAAACTTTACCTGTTTTTAAAAAATTAAGACTATACTTCTGTTAATCTGTGGAAAATTTCATTTTAAAATGACCTTTTGGGCATTCTTGACAATATTTTGAAGGTATAATATGTAAACAGATAATAACATTAAACATGGTTACTGCAAACATAATACAAAAAATAGAAATAGAAAAGATAATAGAAAAATCTCTGACATGCAAAAATTAAGTATCCACTATCCAGATTATAACAGTGAGACCCACTAGGAGTCAAATAGTTTCACTGAAATTTCAAAGCTTATCTAATAGCAGCTAAATTTCCATTGTCCTGGCTATACTAAAACCGTTTCATACCAAGCACCTTTCTTTACTTTCTGACATTGTTCAAGTAAGGAGGCATCACACAAAATAGCTATTTTTATGTAAGAAAAACCTAAACTTCTTAAAGCTATGCATCGTTTCACATCACTACTACCAATCTGAATATCTGCCAGACAGTCAAGAACATTAGATGTTGCCAGGGGGAATACTGACAGCATCCACTACTGATTTTGTCCACATAGGATGAGTTACATTTAAAGAAAATTATAAGTTATGCCACAAGATTTCTAATCATTATTCTTGTTGATGTATAGGAAGCTTTTAGAAAGAGCAATGAGAAGATAGAAACTGTAGTGAACATCAGTATTCTTAGAGCAAAATATTTTTCTTTTTTTCCATTGATCCAGTTAGAGCTCATTGATTTTACAGAAACTCGGAAGAGCAGCGTATGAACAAAAGTCAGCTGGGTGTGATTTACTATATAAACCTGTCCTTCAAGATCTGCTCTCTGTCCAATATGAATCTTAGGTGTGTGATTATCACAGCACTAGGATCTCTGTACTGCTAAATAATGCTTTCAGTCTCACCCTGGGTTACAAACATTTACCTTGGATAATCGCAAGCAGGATGACAATCACAAAGAAGAAGAAAGTGATGTCAAAGATAATCCGATAGATTTCATATTCATCTCCTGCTGGATCCTCTATTTCATCACCAATGCCTCCACCTGCACGTACTCCAACATACATATGAAACATGTAGCACTAGAAAACACAAAGGGATACAAAATTTGTCTGCAGCTAGAAGTAAAAATACACATTTGGTAACTTAGAAATGGTCTATGGTCTAGGAACTATACCATGTCAAGTCATCTTTTTCTCTCCTTTGAGGATATGCATATTTCTGAGGGAGGTGAAACGCTGCTGTGCAGCTGAACCTGAGGTATTTCATGTTCTTTAATTATGTAGCAGTTCAATAAGTTCAAAAGTTCAACTACCAGAAGCTGAGAAGCACCCCATGATTAATATAAAATCCTTTCAGCAACATGCAAATGGAAAACATCATCATCACCACAGCCACCTCCTTTTCCAAATTCCTAGTTCACAAGTGAATAACTTTTCCTGCTTTTGGTGTTTCAAACAAAAATGTAAAAAGAAACAAACAAAAACCTTTAACCAAAACCAAAACAAAAAACCCCAACCAAACAAAAAACTTTTGTGACTGCTTGTGCAGGAAACAGACTTAAAACATCTGAGAAGCATACTGTAAAACTGTCATCTGAAAAGTGGTGTAATAGGTCTCTCAATACAGTTATGATGTGGGATGCTGACAATACAAAATTTCCAGTTTATCATGTTACAATTTAATAGAAAATTATGGTACCACTCTCTAGAGGTCTAGAGTGGGGGATTGGTTCTTTTTTTTTAAGTAGCTTTGCAAGTTACAGGTCCAGGGTTCTCATTCCTTAACAAAAAACAGTAATTACAGTAACTAACTCCTAAAACCTAATCATACAAAAAAATCCACTCTATTTCTATGCCAAACTACCCCCAAAATTCATCATTTAAGAAATATGTATAATAATATACAATGTTGAGTGACCATTGGCTGAAAATTCTAAGTTTTTATTCTAAGTTTTATCACTGAAAGGTAATAATTAACTTAAAGAGTGAATGTAGTGTTAGTTACTTAAGAAGTTACCAAAGTTATTTTTCCATTTCTAAAAATATTCTATATTCTCTCTACCATTTTTTTTTTAAATATCCCATTGTAAGCCTTACTGTTTTTACAACAGACAACACTGATTTTATAGCATATCACATGTTATTTTAACTTATTCCTTTACAATACTCTAGCCTTTTAGTCTTTGTCTTTTCAGAAAATTACAGAGCAGAGCAGGTCAGAGGGACTTCATAAGGTCTCTGCACCAAGCAGGGTTCACTATAATCTTGGACAAAATCGCTCTGGGTTTTACCCAGTCAGGTCATTACAACCTCCTAAGGATGCAATAACTAACTTGAGCAACCTGATCCATTGCTTGGCTCTCTTCAGTCAGAACACATTTTTCCACTTCATGTCCATGGTCTTCTGCCATGCATTTGCTGTTAAGAGTCTGGACTTTTCTTCCTAACAACTTCTCTGCAGGCACTGGGAGCTGCTCTTACACTCCCCCCAACCCTGAAGCTTTCTCTTCTCCAGACCAAACAAGCCCAGTTTCCTCAGCCTCTCTTCCCATGGCAAGTGCTGAAGTACCTGACAATTTAACAGCCTTCCACTGAGCTATGCTCCAGTTAATCTAGATTTTCATTGTGCTGAATGTCCCAAACAAAAATATAGATACTACTCTGCTTCAATAGTTGTTGACTCCATGGAAGTGATTCATATTGCTTAACATATTGAAATATATTTAACTTGGTTGTACATGGATGTTTTTAGAGAGATACTAAGTACAATACATCTTACAAATTCTTTGTGGTTTAAGCTCTACCTACTATCCACAACTCCAAAGCTGGGCACTGCCTCAGTAAGTACAAAATAATTTTCAGTGCTTCTGGGCACCGAAGCGGTTTTGGTAACAGAACTACCCATTGAAGATAATCATGGCAATTCATGCTAAGAGAAATTGAGGGATTTCCAAGCTTAAAAAACATTTCAGTACCCGCATTACCTATGAAAGTCCTTGTTTCTAACTGCCCTGCCTCCTGAATGGCCTGTAGAATCTCACAGTTTAGAAGTACTGCCCTTTAACAGCTTGGCTCAGCTTCACACCTTGTAATTGTTTTGCATTTTTTTGAGAAACTATAGCAAAGTACAGTATTGCATTTCTTCTATTCCTTTATGGATGTGTTTCTTTAGCCCATGTAGGTATTGGGGATGTTCACTTAGAACACAGTAGTTGTTAGGGATGTTCATTGCATTTGTTCCTTTGCCTTCAGTTATGAACTTTCCCGCTTGAAGGCTAATGATACAACTGTATGAACAGGAATTATAAGAAAACATTACATATATATATAAATAAGAAAGCAAAACATTTTAAGAAAAAAAACAGAAAACAAAATAAGACTTACTGTTAGCATATCATCACATTTCATGTCTGGCATATCACCATCTTCACTCTTGTTGTAGAACTTGCGGAAAAAATTGAATGCCACTACTGTATACAAGTATACCACTACTGCCAGTAACCCCACCGTTAGGACAAGCTGGAAGACAATTACAGAATGAATATAACACCACCACGGAACTATGCTTTACCATTAAAAAAAAAAAAAAAAAAAGAAAAAGAAAAAAAAAAAGGGAAGGAAACTAACAACAATCTATGTATTACCAGCAGGAAAACTTTTTGCCTCTTTGTAATATATAGTAATATATTTGCATATTTTCATGCAAAGATTGTGCATTTTGTCTGTTTGATTTTGAAAAAAGACTTTGGGGTTTTTGCAAAGACAAATCTTACAGATCCATACACAATTCTTTAGAATCATATACGACCCACATAATCAGATGAAAATATCTGAAAGTTGACTACCTAATAGTAACAGTACTAGTTAATATCACCTATTATATAATTATAATACAGTATTTCAACTAACTTAATAATGAAAAAAAATTACATTTATGAAATCAAATATAAACCAACTGTTCCTAATATTTTAATAACCACCTCTGAAAAGCAGCAGCAAGTACCCCACTGCTCAACTGCAGCATCATTCAGATTTCACTTCGAGGTGTATGGAAAGCAGACGGAAGGGAACTTCAGTATCCTGTAAATCTATACTTCACTTGTGTAGCTGCCAGATCTAAAATATTTCTTATCAAAAATAATGCTGACTTCATAGGTAATTTGCTAAAACTTCAGAACTATTTTTAAAAGGTAGAATACTTCATTTCTGTTCAGGTGCAGTCTGATTTGTGTTGTTTTTTCATTCTTTTAAGAAATCTGAACCAAGAATGTAAGAAATTCTATTCTTTAAAATGGAAGGAATGCAGTATATTGGTTGCTGCAACTTTTCAAGACAATTTTTATTCTGCAAAAGCAACTGAAGTTTGTCACATAAATTAAAACAAACAACACTTTGTTAAGGTGAGTTCATACTTAAGTTTTCTATATGTCATGTGCTTCAGCAGCTATTTTGAAATACAAACTGTCTCCATTTAAATTTATATCTTAAAAATGTTGACAAGGACAGTGCATTTGAAGACAGAATTAAATTAAATTTGCATTATAAAAAAAAATCCCTGATAATGATTTTATGTTTCTTCAGCATCAAACTTGCTTAAAACACAAAGGAATTAAAAAAAAAAAAAAAATCCTGAAAAATAACATGCTCCTGATAAATTTCAAAATGGCACTTTTTACCAGACTTCTAAAGCATCTATATTTGTATAAAGTCAGAAATGAAGTTCCATCTTATTACAGCAACATGAATAAGAATTATATTAGCCACTTTGCTGAAAGATCTGAGCAGTCCAATGATAGCTTTTTCGTAATTTGAAATTGTTTACAAAATTCCTTTGAAATGGTAAGACCATCAGCCTTGAGGAACACTGAGTCTCAGGTTACATTAAATGCCATTTCTACAACATCTCAGTAGATGAAAAGCCTTAGATTGCTTTTGTTTACTTAAACCAAAAATGCAATTTCAGATTCCATAGTTTCTTTGGGAAAAGATTTCTTATCATCCAAGATCTGAATTTCTCAAACAGTCCTCTAACAGAATAAGTAACTGGTTTTCAGGCAGACGTTTCTTTTGCTGAATCTTGAAAAAAATTTAAACAGTAACTTTATGACACAGTTGCTCATAACAGTTAGAACCTGTAATACATTCCAGTCCTGTTTTCTTACAATTATAAATCCCACTGACTAGTTTCCTCACCAACTCAAGTTCTAGAGTTCATGATGAAAGAACAATTCTGTTGCCAATCTGCAGAGCACCTGAATTAAGCCAAGAAGTGATCTTTCCTGTGTACTCCCTAAGCAATAAAGCTGAAAGAAGATGACAGTTGATACCTGTTTGCCATTGTGGGTCACTGACGACAAGATAGTTCGTAATGTCTTGAATCCCATTGCAATGTCAAGGAGATGAGCAGCAAAGAAAAAATTGTTGTAATGGCCGAGGACTGACATGGTCATGTACCATGCTAGGTAAAGGAAAGACTACCAGAAAAAAAACAAGGACATCCAAAATAAAACTCATGGCTTTCATTTTAATTAACTTAATTCAAAACACTAATGAACATTTTTCAAATGTGCTCTTCTTTAAACAGAAAACAGTTCTTTTTCAACATAGAATTTTCTAGAGGTCTTTGAGAGTTCCCTCTTTATGCAAAAATACTAAATCCTCAGACATGGAGTCCACAAGACATAGGCCAAATTGAGATATTCTAAATTTAAATTGTAAAAACTGACTCTGAAATTGTTAACCCTTATTTTTAAATATTTCTATTGTTAAAAAAATTCCTCAAAGTACTTTTTTATTAATTTCTAAATAATTACATTAAAATATTACTGCCCTAAGGTAGTTAATGACAAATGATAGGACTCTGCTAGCAACAAAAAGAATTTAGATATTCAAGTATTATTTAAGTAGTTTACTATTACCACAAAGGTAATTTCACCCTTTCCTCTATCAACTAAATTTTATTGGACTCAAAGACAAGTACATATTTGTAAGAGAAATTACAGCCTGTCCCTTAGGAAAAAACTAGTCCCCAACAAACACTAATTGTTTACAGATTATACTCTCTCTAGACCTAGAGACATTGTTCACTTTTCCTGAATACACTCAGATTATACTCTCATTCTCCACCAGTCCTAGTTCCAAAATAATTTGTTCCCCAACCATTTTTCCTACTGACAAAATAAGCTGCTAGGCAAGTAATATTAAGACTTAACAATTAAATTATTAATATAATCTGCATCATTCTGTGGCAGATCTTACTATCAGTTTCAGTGATACAATTTAGCAGTTCCAGATACATTAAATATACTGATCTGACTGTACTCCATGAATATTCAAGTGTTCATAAAATTTATGAACAACATGAGAAGTGGCAATTAGCATTTACATAGTCAATTTTCTAATTGTACAGTTCAGTCCTTGCTTATTGTTTCTAATAAAGCATATCAGAAGGCGGATAGGAATTGGCTGAGGTTCTATAGACTAATACTAATGTAATTGTGAAAATATTTTGACAATGTCTTTTTAAGCTTTCCAGATTTTCTTCATGTAGTAAATTGAATATAATCTAGGGTATTTCATACCTCTCATTGAAACACTTCGTGTTAACAAGTGCATATTGCTTTTTAGAAAGTGAAAATAACTTACATTATCAGTGAAAACAACTCCTAATTTCCACATCTGATACTTAACATCAATGGAATTTAGCCTGTAAAAATACATAAATAAATTGCATTTTGCAGCAAAACACAAGCAGAAAATAAGCAACACAGTCTGTAGGAAATGTATTGTCACATAACAGGAGGCAATAGCTAAACTATTTCTCCAAAGCTGAAATACATCAGAATCTTGTTCTAATTCACACTTTTAGTTTGGAATGGACCTGTTAAAAAAAGAAATAAATAAATCTGAAAATTAAATTCATAAATACTGCTTTGAATAAATCAGATCTAATGCTGATTGATTTCTACAATGTTATCATATACATACAAGTAAAATGAACTGTCTTTAAAATTCATGGAGAAAAAGATTTTATTTTCTCCTTAAGTAGCTGTCAAAAAATGTCACAGAATTTGCACCACAAAATGCCCATTCTTCACCTTAGTTATGATAGCATACATTGGGTGACACATTATAGACAGACAAATTTAGGCCAAATGAATCTCAAAGCTTTTGTCCTTTGCTTTTGCCATTTATTCAGGAATAAATGTGAATAAAAAGGAAGTGTATATTGAAAGCTTTTGCAGAAAAGTACCCAAGGTTCTGGTGACTGCCAAGCTGAGCTTAAGTCAGCAATGCACACTCACTGCAAAGAAGGCTAATGGTACCTTGCCCTCCACCAGGAGCTGCACTGCCAGCAGGTCAAAGGAGGTGATCTTCCCCTCTAGTTGAGCACTGGTGAGGCCACACTGAGAGTGCTGGGCTTCCAGTTTCTTCCACAGTGTTTGTTGCTTTGTTATATTAGTCAGTTACCCTCTTCTACTACTCTCCTCTCTTGAAAAAACTTTTATGTTGCATAGATTGATATTGTAAACTATTTTCTCCAATTTTAACTCTTATATTTCTTTAATTAGTACCTTTAGGTATTAATTCTTCCCTTACTCTAACACAAATTAATTTTGTCCCTCTATAGAGAAGTGATACAACTAAATTGCCAAACAAGATGTATACCATCTTTGCTTTTAACTGTATCTTGTCCTCTTTAGTTTTTGCTGTTTCTTTTAGAAAAGACTTGGATCTTCTGTATTATAGTGACACACACACACACACACAAAAAATCTAAACCTGGATCACAATTCAAGAGCATATATAAATAATAGTATGAAAAATGTCATCTGTCCTCCTTTTATCCTTAAAATGTGAGTGAATTCAATGTTCCTAAAAGAGAGGAGCTGCTGACAATAACTAAGCAAGTAGAAACACTGCTGGCAGAGGTCATACAGCTGCCTTCTGTGCCAGATGTTTACATGGAAGAGTAAGACTTTTTAACGTCTTTCACATTCTGAGGCAAACTGCACTTCACATTTATGATACGGTTTAACTCCTCGCCCACCTATGAAAACTTCAGATCTTCCAGAAGAAAATTAATTATACTTTTTTCTGTTCTTGAGAGTGTAAGAATTCTTCTACCATTTGACAGAAGCTCTACTTATTTTTCCCCAAATTAGCCTTATGTCACTGCTTGATGCAGATGCTTGAGCCTTATCTACCTCTTCTATTGACTCTGACTAGACTAATGACCACAGAAACAACAGCAGTTGAAAAGGCAAAGGGACAGGGAGGTAATACTCATCATGACACCTCTGATAATTAACTTCCATGGCTGTGGCTTCCATATTATTCTCTGAAATATACCTCATCCATGATGCCTCCAGTTTAATATCATCCACTCCAACAAAGAAACTAATTCAATGGAAAACCAGCGCCACTGTCTCAATTTCAGTGTGCAAAATTTAACTGTCTTTACTGTCTAATTCACAGTAGAGCTCCAACTGCATCATCCACCTTAGTTGGCTATATTTAAATAATCCTGAAATATATTAAAGTAATTATTTAAAGTATATTTAATTACATATTTGTACATATGAATAAATATACTTTAAAAACACTCAAGACTACATCCGTGAGCTGGATGGCTTTTCCAGAGTCAGTACACTGCAGAATTTTTTAGTGCAGTACATCAGTGGGACGGACAGAAGCTTCTGAAGAATCATGGTCACCTGCAAGTGGAGTATTTTGAGTCCCTTGCAGAAAGACAGATGGGAATCCCAGGCTATTTTCCCAAAGGGGAAGAAATCATCGGAATTAGGGGTCAAGGAGATAGAAGAAAAACCTGTTCACTTGTTGTAATAACAGTTCAACTCCAGTGCTTTTCCCACCTTTCTCTTCATTGCACTTTAAATGTATTTCAAATGTTGAATCTGGAATATGTGTAAGTTTTAGTAGTTTCATTAGTGTTCATTTTAGAAATTGTTAAAAAGTTGATAAATGTACCTTTCTGAAGAATATATTTTTTTTTTTATGTGAATGGTTTCATAATTTTCTGTCTTAGCTGTTTATTTTCCAGTAACATATTAATCTGTTTTAAGTATGGAATGATTTCTCCAGGGAGAACTTGAAAGATGGATGAAGTCACAGCCTTTTTTTTTTAACCATAGATAACATGGGTGAGATGTTAGAAAAAACAGGCATGCTTCAGGCACGATTCTTAAATTAAGTATTTCATTAGCCTTCTCCAGCTGCTTCATTCTGGTCTGTTTTCTTGAGATTATTAACATTTTTAAAATATTTTTCCCTCATATGAGTCATGAACACACATGGAAGGGAAAGTAGTTTTATTTTGGTTTTATACCAATAGTAAAAGCAGTATTTTTTTTTTTCCTGTGGCTCCTACTATAATCCAGCAGCAGCAGAACAGCATGTGAGAAAGTGTAGTGAAAAGTACTTCTGCTACAATATTAAATTTTTTTAGTACTGAAATGCCACAGAGTCCTTGAGCCTTAATACTGCTCCTGATTGATTGTTCAGTTAGACTCCAGGTTTATTAATATCCACCTTTTATAAAGATGGATAAAAAATCCAATTTTTATAAAATCAGCCATTGCTTCAGTATAATTCTAAATCAGTACAATTCTAGTCCTGCTGTCTAATTCTCACAATCCTTGCAAACCTATAGATAAAATGTTACTTTTAAAGAAAGATATAAATAAACCCTTACATTAAAATCTCTGTAACAGTAAAATTCCATCTGTTAAAATACGTTCTGTCTAGTTGAATACCATTTTTTATGACACTGAACTAGAAATAATATTTTTGTAGTGCTTTACAAAAGCTGAGGATTCCCCTGCCTTGCAAGGGGAAATTTATTACTGAATGTCTAGGGGCTTTTCTTCATGTCTCTCTCTCAAACGATAAGCAAATCTACAGCTTAGGAAAAACAAATTATAAAAGGACATGAATACTATTCATCCAGTTCCTAGATTTTACTGGTCACTAGCACTTAAATTTATTCCACCATTTATTTATAATGAGAACACAGGGTGCCAATTTTGCCAATTTTTTTCCAGGAGAGTTGAACTGAGAGAACTGTGAAAAGAAGTTTCCAGTCCAGTTGTAATGACACTATCACAACAGTGGAAATGTTGTGATATTCAAGCATCTGTGCACTAAATAAAATCTTCATACACAAAAAAAACAGAGGAATACTGCAGGTATGTTGTCTATAATGAAACGAATTCACTATGTCATTCAACATAATTATCTTACATAGATACATATAAAAAAGCAATAAATGTGTTTTGTCTGAATGACAAACCTTGAACACTTGATTTTTACGTATGAAAAACCCCAGCAAACCAACCAACCAACAAAACAATCACACAAAGTGGAGGTAAATGCTTACACAGCAGAAAAGGAGCTATCCTTCTTTGGCTTCTTCTTTTCTCGAGCATCACTAAAATCAAGAGCAGCTTTGTCCATTCCTAGTAACTCGCTGATCCTGTCACGGCCATAGAACTCACCATATTTATCCATGACCTAAAGTCAGAACCAATATTCAAGAATAGTCATCAGTTGCATGGATCAGCTGTTATTAAGCCTGGTTCCGAAGATAGGAGGTTTAACATATATGATAATGTTCATCTGTTTGTTTCTACCTGTTCATCATATAAATCAGTAATATTTTTTTTTTTCTGCTCAAATGCAATCAATTCAAGAGGGGCAAGAGGTGAGTGTCACAGAATCACAAAAAAGGTAAGGCTGAAAGGGACTACTGTGGGTCATCTGGTCCAGCCTCCCTGCTCAGGCATAGTCATCCCAGAGCACATGGCACAGGATTGTGTCCAGGTGGTTCTTGAATATCTGCAGTGAGGGAGACTCCACAAGCTCTCTGGACAAAAGATATGTCAAAGACAAGATGTTCCTACTCATATAACAAAAACAGAAAGAGAAAAGTAACCTAGCTGAAGGAGAATAATTAAATCTATATCATCACCAACCGAAAAAAAAAAACCACAATGAAAGAGATGTTTTGAATATCCTAGCTACATAAAAAGCTCTGATTAAATAAGATTTCTCAAATACAATATTTGACACTTACTAGTTATTCCTTTTGAGAAAAAAAATGCTCACCATAGTTATTCTGCTTTAGTAGGGTTTTTAATAACCAGAATTTCTTGATAATTTTTTTTTTGTCTTTTAAAAGGAAGTGTTTCATACTAAAACAGTAATGAAAAATGTCCTCTCATAAACTAGCTCCATTGAAACTTTCATGATCTTATTTTATTTACAAAATGTAACGTGTCAGAGAAATTTGTCTGGAAATTAACATTTACTTGCTCTCCTTCTCACTGAACACACAGCTTCTTCCTAAGTATTATCTGTCTCGTTTCATTTTAAAAACAATACTGAAAGAAATACAAAATTTTGAATAACAAGACCATAACTGAGTGACTCCTGCAGGTGATGTATTTTACCAGCTTTCTAATAAGCAATGTTTTAAATTTTTATTGATATTTTTGCAGATTTTTAGAGACAAGCCTTCTTTGTAACATGCCTGAAAGCAGTGCTTCATGACTGTGGATTATTCTCCCACATGTGGATTAAGGCTCAAATATGTATAAAACATTCTTTGCAAAATAGTGTATTTGAAGGCACTTAAATCTCTGCAGAGCAGTTCCTCAGCCAAAGATAACGTACTGAATCTTCCACACAGTTTAAAACCATACTCCTTTCCTTTTCATAGAAGCCTTCCTTGATCTACTGCCTTGACAGAAGCAATATAGAATTTTACTTAATTTCTGGAATACCCTCTGCAAGGTACTCCCTCCTCTTTTATTAGACAGAAATCTGTATATAACAACTTAAAATATGAAAAAAAAATAAATTTCAACAACAAAATGAATTCAAAGGAAATTTTTTGTCAGGTTGACCTAAGCCTGTTACAAAGCAGAAGAGCTAAGAATATTAAAAAACACGTTTCCAAAATTATGATACAAGATTGGCATTAGTATGAAGGAGGAGTAAATCTGATCCAGCAACCTGAACACTCTCTTTTTCAATTATGACCAAACACACTAGTAAGAAGGTTCTTGCTAGAAGCTATGGTACAAACACTAGATTTATTTCTTCAGAACAAGCTGAGAAAACATTTGAAATACCATTTATAAGCAATGAGCTTCATCACTCTGCTTAGAGAGGAATTCTTGAGAGAGATTGTTAGATTATATGATAAAATCTAACCTGCACACCCAAAAAGGACCACAAAGACACAATGATTGAGGGAGAGTTCTAAGAATACCTTGCCCAACTAGTCCCAAACCCATCAGCCCATTACAGGCCCATTTCCTTGAGCCTAGAGGAGCACAGGGGCACAATGCTGGGCAAGGACCCAAACTACAGACATCAAATGAATGGAGATTCTGTCTGGTCGCCCCCAGGGCTCCCTCCACCCTGGAGAGCCTCAGACCTAGTGTCCAAATCTGAAACTCATTAAGATGAGTCACTGGTAGTAACTCTCCAGATCACCTTTCAGACAAAGAAGATTAGTGTCAAGGGATGTATACATTATGTATCCCATAAATGAGGTGTTAGAGGGAGGGAGCAAAGGTGGGATGGATTTAGGTGATTTGGGGAGGAAAAAGTGTGGGAAAAGAGAGAAGTAAGGGACAAAAAAGGCCAGATGCATGTATATACCCTTCTGGTAAGTACAGTTGTCTGACTGTGCCCTGTGCCTAAATATCTCAATGTGTCCTATCTTCTTACTAATTCCTTTCTAATCTGTTGGGTGAGGGACTCTCCATTTTTTGTGTATGGAGGTGAATACATAAATACACACAGACAAAACATTTTACATAACCTGCAATATACGTAAAACTGTATACAGAAATCCTCGCCATAATTTCATGAATGTATTTGAAATCTTGTTTTATATAAAAAGCTGTATGTAGCTAAATTTTGAAAGAATAACTATTCAAATAACTTGAAAGTAGTCGTAAAAATGAGGTGAAAAAGGAATTCTGTGTACTTTAAACAGCAAACATTAAAATTCGCACTAAATTGAAGTTCTTTTTCAAAGTGTAGTATACATTTCGTCAAATATGAAAAAAAATACGCATTAGAATTTTATTTTAACATCATATGTGTTTTTGAAAATAAGCTTTACCTTTCTTTTCACAAATTTGTCCCAATAGTTATTTGGAAAAGACCTGAAAAACACAGACAAACAAGATTACATTTTTAGACAATGATAAGAAGGTGCAGTAGTTACTAAGAGACCACAAAAATTACATACTGTTTGTTTCTAAGAGGCTCTTTGTCGTGGCTACCACTAGTTAGTAATTTGTGAAGCTGCTGGAATGGGAGCTGCCAAATGGTGTTCAGCCTACCATGCAAAAGTGGCTTGGGAAGAGCAGCAGAGCAAATGCCTGCAGGCCGGGTTCTAAAGTGATTACATCACATAGTCCCACCAGGCATAGGGTTGGAAAAGAGAGCCTAAAAGAGAGCCTTCAAGAGACATTGAAAGGATGCAAAGCACAGTTCACTCTTGAACTGACAGCAGCATACTGCTATCATCACTGTGCTTATCACAAGAAACTCATCAGTTTTTTGTCTTCTATGGAACAGAAATAAATATAAAGCAAAAATCTAGAAATGAGTAAGATTAAACAGCAAGAGTAAAAATAATAGTAAACATTAGCCTAACAGGTGCCTGAAATATTTTGTATATCCTTGCTGGAAATATATCCCTAAAAAATTGTTCATTTCAATTTCAGACAAGCTGGATAATCAAGTATATAATTGTGGAAATAGAAGAACAATTCCTTGAAAGGCTATAATGAGAGAGTAAACAAAAACTCACTGAGTGTTGATTACAAGTCTATCCCACTGTCCCTTAATATCATCTTCTGATGGCTGTTCAGTTATATATAGCCCATCAAACTCCAATTTCCTTGCCACTTCCTTTTCCCTCTTAAAAATAACCAGTGGAACCTGCAGTAAAAAAAAAAAATTACAGGAAATATTTAAAATACACTAACATCTGCAGGCTTTTGAGAAAATCTGGATGTTATGAAAAAATACGTATGAAAATTGAACAAAGCAAAAACAGTATTTAAGAAAAAAAAATTGAAAGACTTGACAGTTGCACAGAACACTGAAAAGGTACTGATGCACAAGAATCAGGTCATTCAGAATCATTAAACTACAGTGTACAGCTGTAAAAAGATGGCCAAAACCTCTGAAAAGGGATCATTCAAAATAGTTTTTCAGTGCTATAGAAGGATTAGTCAAGTGAAAGAGCTAAAAGAATATTAAAAAAAACCCAAAACTTAGAAATTCTAGTTCTAAAATATTAAGTTGGGATCACACTTTTGGATTTCATTTTGATACCCAGAGATGCTAGAGGTTGCCTTTTAGCTGTTAAAGGATTCTTGAAGTTTCACAGTGGGAAACAAAGTGGTTTCACAACAGAGAGAAAGAAAGACTATAAGCAGTGAAAAAGAAAAATCCCATTCACATTCCACAGACTTGGTTTTAGCTCTATATTTCTTTGTCAGCAGCTGAGACACCTAACCAGTAATGATCAGGTTTTACCTACAGCTATCTTTCATCAGCAGAATGACATCCAAAAGTACATTTCGAGAAGGCAGATGTGAATAGTGCTCCCAGCAGAGTGGATTTTTCTTGGAAATTTGTTACCAACAGAAAATAAACCTGGAACCATTTCACAGATCACCAAAATGCATTACCCACTTTGACTGCAATACTAGTCAAGAGCAGGCATGAGTAAACTGAAATAATAATAATAAAAATTAGGACTACTCAAGCAACATGGTGATTACATTAGGTACAATTAAAAGAGTTCCAACACTATTTTTCAACAGTTAAATGAGAAAAAAGTAGCAGATTTCATGCTGATCAATCTTCTAAAGCAAAACTGTCACATACAGGCCTGCAGGTATGAAGATTTTGGATTCCAAAATCTCCAAAGATAGAGAATGAAAACATATTTGGACTTTTCTTCAGGGTTTCAGAACTGGAGAGAAGGCAATTCCTTAAGACAAAAAATAATAATGGGTTTTTTTCCTTCTAATCAGAGAATAAATGTAGTTTGAAAAAAAAAATATGGCAAAGTAGCATAAAAAGTCATAGTATAAAAAAACCAAAAGATATGAGGTGGAAGAAGAAAGCATGTCAAAGCCCAGAAATCCAAACTTTTCTGATGCACGGCAACCAATGTAACAAGAAAATGTCATAGTATTTATTGACCTGCCGAGACACTTTAGGCAGAGTTGTAATGCAGTAATATGATGAACATTTCCTTGAACTAAAAATTCAGATTGTGTCTTTAGTATAGAAAAAGTATTGGCCATTAAGAGGAAAATAAAAATATAAAGGACTACATAATTATAAGGACAAATTAGTAGCCGTAATGGGTCATAGGAAAGGTCCATTTAAATTAGCACTATCCTGCACTTTGACCTATAGCTTTTGCCTTGGAAGAATATAAAAGTGGGGGAAGTATATCCCATAAATATTTCTCCAAGCTCCGGAGATTTATGGCATTTGGTTTTCCTAAACCATAATCAGCATTTTGCCAATAAAAGTGGCACCTTTATTTTTCACAGCCCTAACACAGATCTTCTGCAAGAGATTCCTTTAAAAGATGCTTGAGCTCATGCCAAAACACTACCACCAGAGCCTGTGTGTGTATGAAGAGCAGACGTTTTGTATAGCCACAATATGCAGATATGGCCAAAATGCTGTGTGCTTTTCAAATGACCCAGTTGACAGACTAGTAATGCAAATACTGTCATCTAGCTTCCTTTGGTCATGTGGATTCACACCTTGTGTTTGACAGTCATAAAAAGCTTTTGATAGAGGTTACTGCTGTAATTGTCTGGTTGACAGCAAATCAGACTCTGGCAAGTAACGTCCTGAAAACACATATCAATTTCTCTTTACGTTCCAGAAAGAAAATAGTATTTCTTTACATGTAAAGAAATTGGAACGACTTTGTTCCAATTTATACCACTCAATGAATAAAAAAAGTTTGGACCTAGAATAAAAAAGAAAAGTTTGGGTTTTTTCTTACTTTCAAACAGTAATACCCTATGATGCAGAAGAATGAGATGACTGTGTGTAGGATGGCCAAAATCCGCAGTGTGGGCTCCATGTAGCCACTGCTTTCTTCCAGGACATAATGCACTGCAACGACCCTCTCATCATCACTTTCCAGGATGTTCAACTTGGTACTTTCACCATCAGATACCACAGGAAGTTCCTTTTCTTCTGTCACAGCAGATGTGGAGACCTGTTTAAATCACTTAATCTTAATATTGCAGCTGTATTTCCTTTGACAGAAGCTTTACAGTACTAAAAACTAAGCAGGATAGCTGAAATCAATGATACTAAGGACAATACAATTGTAAGAATTTTTTGCATAAAAATGTCCACAAAGAATACCTCAGTGAGACCTTTTTATTTCTTTACACCAGTCTGTGATAATGTGCTTTTTCTTTTTTTTTTTTTTGTCCCACCATCTGTCCATCATAGTAAATTTGGTCCATGCTGAATTTTATCACCTCAAGTTCAAGAGAGGGCACAGCCCTCTTAGAAGAAACTCAGTCAACTCCGTACAAGCCCACATGTAGTCTTTATCATCAGGGCTTAGCCAGAAACTCATTTGAGTCCAAATATTCTAGAGTTATAACAACAATACAAAGAGTCTTGACAAAATCAGTGATATTCTAGGCAGCTTTAGATGATGTGACTTCTTGATGCACACATCCTCTCAGGAGATCATGAGAGCCCATGAAAACATCTCAACTGACATGGATTATTTTAAGTTGCCAATAAAGGTTTAGCTTGGCTGGTTCACAGTACTGTGAAACAGAACATCTGAGGCATGGGTATGGCTGTAGCCTGCTGCCTTTGTTGCAGCACAGAACTTTGTAAATAGATATTTGTGTACTGGAAGCCTATTCTAACTTCACACAAACGCTTCGGCAATCACCATGTTAGATTCCTCAAGCGGTAGGATGAAGCAGGTATCTAATCTGTTAGGCTAGGCTGTTTTACCATAGCATATTGCCTACAAAACATGACTGTTTTCTATTGTGCTATCCAAGAGTAATATTTTGACAAATTTACCTTATAGAAAAGCAGGATAAAGTTGATGGCAAAAGCAACAAATAATGCCAACATCCTCATGTTGTAAAAGTTCCGTGCAAAATAATTCTGAAAATAGAACAGAACAGAAAATAAATACACTTTACCTAATAAAGATTCAAACATCATTATTAGGTTGTTGCATTGAGGGGGTTTTCAGGGTTTTTTTTCCTCCCCTATAGAACTTTTTAATTAAATTTTAAATATTAAAAAACCAAACCAAAAACAAAAACAAAGCAGCAAACAACAAACGTTTTGAGTGATGTACAAATTCTCTCCCACTCCACATTTACAATAACCCTTTGTTTCACTACATGCAGAAAGGATAAAGGATTTCTAATTGCCTCTTACATATTTTTCACTGTCCTCTCAATATACTTGGAGACAACAGAGACATCACAACGAAATAATACAGAAGTCTCCATTTTCCCTGTAGCTCAATATTCATACACATGGCAAATTGTTACTTTTACAAAGAAACAAAAATTTCTGCATATAAGTTCATTTAAAAACCTTTTCCTGTTCCAAAATCAACTGTGTTTTAACCAGGTCAGCAAAAATTCATCTGTGAACTAAGTACCATGAGCAGAAAGCTTATCTGACATTATGATACTATCAAAATTATTGCAGAAATGTACCTTTTCCATTCCCAACAATTCACAAACCTTTACAACACACATTTTGAATGCTTTAAATCTCCCATAGGAATTCCTCCATTTTTCAGCCCTAATTATACACAACTATTAGTGAAATATTAAATGAGACTATTCGGAAAACAATTAGGTCAAATTTGCATGACTGTTACATGATTCACTTTAAAAAAAAAACCTCAGTGCAAAAGCAAAATTGAAACAGCTAATTTCTTCTTAAGATTGTGACTCCATTTTTGCAGTTTTGATATGCTACTCATGTTACAAATAGGCTGTACCTACATGATTTTCCACTAGATAAATAGCAAAAATTTATTTCTTTTTGTTTTGCCTTTCACACTAGCCTCAGTCCATGGAATTGCCTAGCTAATAAAAGTGTGGATTTTAAACAGTTCTACAGCAAGCTCATATGCACATCATATTTTACTGAGACACTCTCAGATGCAGTTTTACTAATTTAATTAGTCTTATTTTCTACAGATTTTGAGAAGCTTTACAAATATTAACTTGCTATTTCACAAATTAAAAAAATCTGTAACATCTTTTTTGTTTTAAGTTAAGCATTGTATCTTAGTCAGTTCTTTTTACAGGAGAGCTTGTCGTTTCCCAAAGTTGTCTCTCAAGGAATGAGAAATCCTACATGCTCACTAGCTGCTGTAAAAATTCAGGAATTTTATTTCCAGAAAAATCCATGGATGTCTTCCAATGATACACAAGCACCTCTGAAGATCTGAGGTTGGGATAATAACCGTCTTCCTAAGGACTAATATCTTTTATACTAAGTTATTTGTGTGTTTCTTTTCTCCAACATTCCTGTTAAACCTTTGCTTTATACCGTTTTTATGGGTGATGGTGGATAGAAAAACGTGGTCCACGAGACGTTGTCTTTACATTGATAGAGTACTATGGTGGTACATGTCTCTGCCAACAGCTAAGTACATAATCTAGAGAACCACTTACAAGAAGCTTCTGTTGGTATGCAATGATATTCTTCCAGAAAGCTGATTCCTGAACTTCTGGTTCTCCATATCTGTGTGTATGAAGTTGTCTTAATTTCTGTTTCCCTTTGTCTTCCTTAGTTTTCTCTTCTTTTTCTCCATCTTCTCCTCTTAGGATACAAATGAAGCCAAAATAATAAGTCAAGTTAATAAAATTGATAAATAAAAAATTAAAAACACTCCCTGAAAGAGGCTATTACATCTTTTAATGAGCGTCAAGTGGTCATGACTCACACAGTTCATGCACATGAGACATATCCCTCTTCAGTCCAAAGCACTGGCAAGGGGGACATTATGTTTAAGTCTCCGGAAAAACTTACTCATTTGGCACCTTGAAGTGCGAATGCTAACGAAGAATCTGCCAACCTTATTGCCAAAGGGTCTGCTTTGTAATTGTGCAGCTCATAGCTGCAGCAACAAAATGTCTGTAAGCTGACAGCTGTATGTCTATATGAGTGCCTTTACGTCTCAGTGCTCCTCTCCAACCTCATGAACTTGAACTATCTGCTTCCCATAAATGTTGCAGAAAATTTTGGTTCTTGCAATTACAAGTCAAACCTCAAGATTTAAATTCTGCATTTCTGCCCACCTGATGAATTCCTAAGTACCCATTCTAGGAGGAGATGGGAGTAAGAGTGTGTCAGTATCTGATGCTGATTATCACCATGCTGTCCCATTACAGAAAGTCAGTTAGTGGGCTGCCTTCTCCAAACACATGATTTCAATAACTGTGAATTATCTTAGAAGTTAATTTGACCTGTCAGCATGAGAGATGAAAAGATCACAGAAGGCCATTTGAAGCCAAACCAGAGTGAGAGACAACTTCTAAATTACATTATGAATTTCTCTGTACCTAACTACAAACAGAATAACTAATGTTTCTCTTCTTAGAATACACTTGACCAACTTTCACTTCAATGTTTGTCATGGTCAGAGCGGCTTCAGGGCAGCTAACGCACTGCACTCCTCATAGAGAATACAGGTATCGCTGCAACTCACACAGGCAAGCAGAGCAGTCAACAGCAAAGTGACCTTCAAAAGCCAGCAAGAACCTCCTTGACAAACTTATACTGGCCAACTTAGTAATTTGCTGCACTCATTAGGAAGAAGAGTTTTTGTTAAGGGCAAGTGTTTGTCAACCCACAAGAGAAATAAGGATACAGTTTGAGATTAAGTGATCCTCTAAGAATTTTGACAGTGACACGTATACAGAATTTCACATGTATCAGGAACCAGGAAATAGAGGGATGGATTTCATAGGTTTTACTTACTTAAAATCAAGCACTGTATTTTGCTTTCCGCTATTTTTATTCTGAGCTAATCTTATTAGCATTAGATTTTAACATGTCCTAAAAATGGTCCTATGACTATTTATCAAATGCTAGCACTTTACCTTCATAAAGATGTGAGAGTACTCGGTAATTCATTAAAATTACATTGGAATTTTAAGGTTTTGCAGAATCCAAATAACTCAAACCATGTCATAGCAAAAGGATGGGGCAAAACAGATTCAGTCCATACCACTGATGGACAGCAGGTTTCTGGAACCCAGGTGAACTTATGATGCTTCTAAGATATATTCTAGACTATTCTAGTCTATTCAGACTTGCCAAGAAAAAAACACTCAATCAAACACATTCTAAAAGAAACTAAATGGACATTATAAAGGATGCTTGTGGAAGAGGGAAATTTGTAGAATCTGAGTAGTAATAATTAAACAATGTTTCCTTGCAAATGTGCACAGATGTGAAGGACTGTTAAAAAAAAATATCCTAATTGTGGAATGTGAATGGACATTCACATACATGCTAATGGAGAGAAAATTAAAGGCAAATAAGTAAGTACAAATCAAGCTGGCTTTTTTTCAGTGAAATGTGCCACATTTTCTAGGATCTAAAGTTAAAGTAATACATACTCTGCCTTTTCAGGTTCTGATTTTGTTTCCTCTTTCTCTTCCTTTTCATCTTCTTTCACCTGCTCCTACAGAAAGTCAGGTTTAAAACTAATGAAGAGACAATTTAACAACGAACTACAAGTAAACCAAAACACTATATACTTAAAGAAGGCTGTGGAAATTCAAGTTTCTGATATTCAAAAGAATAAGCACCAGTAATGACACACAATTCCTTTAAGATAAATGTCAGAAAACCCAGAAAAACAGAGATGCATATCTAATTTCAAGACTTTACTAGACATACGAAAGAGAGAAACATATACCAGAAATAAAAGTTACCTGGATTTTTTCCTGTACCTCAGGCATTGGAGCTAAGGAGGGAGTGCTCAGTAAATCACTCAAACCAGCATTTGGATTATGAGGGATCAATTTATACTGTCCACCTTCTCGTTTCAAATCCAAACCAAATATATCTGAGAGCAGATCACTCTCTTCTGATAAGGTCTGCAGATCTGTCAAATCTTCTGTAGGCAGTGCAGCTTCTGTTGGCTTCCTCTCGCCTTCTTCTCCTTCCCCACGCACCTCATCCTGAGTGGGATCTGGCATATTAGCTAATAGTTCAGCCACCTTGATTTTCTTTGCTCCTTCTACTAGGCTTCCCCCAAGCAGCAAACTGCAGATGATGCGAAAGAAGCCTCGGACAACACTACAAGCAAAATGCAGTAAGCCCATCAAAATGCTCCAGTAGGAAGAAAACAAAGCCATGACCATGTCCTTCATGGTCATCTTTTTCACTTTTTTCATCTGTTTCTTTAGGCTTTTCATGCTGAGCATTTTCATAACAGTCATTAAATTATACTTGAGAGCTACTAATGCTGACTTCATGGTCACCAGAGAGAAGAAACCCATTCTAGGATCTTCTTCCTCAGGATTATCTTTCTCATTCTCCTCTTTATTTGCTGACCTTTCATTCAGATCTGACTCAGAGATCTGGGCAGCCAGTTGCATCTCAAAGATGGTATCCTCACAAAAGTTAACAAAAAGCTCCATCTTTTCTTTCTCCCCGCCTTCATTTACGACATCAAATATAAATTGTCTCTTTGACTCTTTTACCTGAGGTTTCTCCCACTGAGTCCGACTTGACTCACTTATTTCAAAATAAACTCGCTCAATGCGCTTTGCACTGCCCATGATTTCTATGCGTCCGAGGAAAGGCTGAAAGTAATTTAGCACACTCTCTGACAATTCAAGAAAGGTTTGCAAGCGGGTATCATGGGGCATGTGTTCTGACAGGTTGGTCAGGAGAACAGCGACATTGAAACCAATGTCTTTTGCAGGTTCATGAAATCGTTTCACAAACTCCTCATAGTCCAAAGTCTCATTCTCATCTGTTTCAGCACATGACAGTAGAAACTCAGTTTCAGACTGGGTGTAATGCTTATGGCTTTCCATTGCCCTGTGAAAATCCCTCTTTGAAATTATCCCTTTACCATCAGGGTCATATTCTTTGAATGCATCAGAGGAAGTCAAATCCTTCAATTTTAGGAACATATCAAAAAACTTCAGAATCATCTCCACATTGTTCGACGATTCCACAAGCATATCGACCATCTGCTTTCCAATAGTTCCATTCACAACATTACCTAGATGTGATGACATGATTTTAGAGATAATCATGGCAGCAAATGTTTTGTCAAAGAAAAGTGTATTATAGTGATTAGTGAAATAATCAAAGAGTAAGAATGATAAACTATCAGATAACACACTCACATAAAAAAGCAAACTGTAAAATCAGAAACCTTTTACTAATAGCACTACCCTAAGACTTAGAAAAAGTAGAAGTGACTGAGTATTTTCCATTACAGAAAGGAAGAACTAACAAGGCTTGTTGATAAACATCTGTTACATGTATTAAAAATGAGGCAGCATATGACGAATTTCACTATAGTGCAACACAGACAGAACTAGTGTCCTATTAGGATCAGCAGCCCAGCAGGTTACTCATGGAGCACAGCCTACAGTATGAAGAGTTTACTTTGCTTCTCAGTGACTTTCTATGAGCAAAGCAGTAGCAATGCATGTACACTGCAATCTATGCTGCATTTACTGCTCTCCCAGTTCTCTCAAGAAAATGTGATAGGATACATGTAAGAAGCAAAAAGGAAAAAACATCTTTGAATCATTCTGCATATGTCTGGTTAGTCTAGCACTAGAAGCACTAATAAAATACCACGGAGAAGCTAAAGCTTCTTGACAATGATTACATTCTCCAGGGAATCATAATTTCAGGACCTTGAACTTAGTCAGTCACTAGATGAAAAAAATTACTAAGATCACTACCAAAAAAATTGCACTATGCTAAAAGTGTTAATAAAATGATAAATGGTTCAGGTCCTAGAACTCAGGATTTCAGCTTAAATAGTCAAAAGCTTTTCATCTAAGCCAAAGAAGTCAGGTTCATGAAAACAAATAAATCTTCTCTAGCTCTGGATTTTATACACTTCTGGCATTCAGAAGCAATATAATCTGTATCAACTACGTTAAATCTCCCATTCACTTTCAGACCTAAAAACTCTTCTCACAACTGAGACGTGAAAATTAAATGTCTGAAGGAAAATAGAGCATTATTTCTCAAATGAAGAAAATCACAAAAGTAAAAACTATTCTAGAACAACTGTGAAAGAAGATTTCAAATTTTTACTACCTTCCAGCATAGACAGCAACATGACAACCATATCTTTTTGAAGATCCATTAATTCCTTCAGTAATTCAATTTGACTGGAATCCTAAGTAATGAACACAACATATATATATAATTAATAGGTTGATTACTTTGACATTTATATATGTGCATGCGTATCTCACCTTGCAAAAATCAAACTTTGAAATTAAGAAGCTAGTTGTGTCAAAACTGGTAATACAGTAAAGAATATATTTAATTGCTTGATTTCTTACAGTACATTTACAGGATCAAACATTTACACCGTCATCTGTATTGAGGAAAGTAATTTAGTGAAGAGAAAGTGAAAACTGAAGGTTATGAAAGAATTAAGGCAATAACTGGGTATGTCAAGCTCACAGATAATGCTTCTCTAATGTTTCATGTCAACTAAAGCATTGTCACATTTCATGTAATCAAGTTTACAGCTATGAGGACTTCTAAAAACAGTAATAACAGCAGCACACAAAATGTAACATGATTCAAAATGAGTGATTCTATTATAAGACACTAAACTTTTTTGGGGGAACGAAAAAAGTTGAAATAAAATCTCCATAGGAGTTCCATTAGTAAATTCTTAGACATACATTATATTGAATTTTTAGCCATCTTTTATCTCACTGGGCTTTAAATCAAGTTTACTATTTCACTTGCCAATAATTTCAACCTGGAGTCTTGATATATTTATTCAGCTACTTATTTTCTTCCTTAGCAGTACAGTTTTGCACCATGCCACTGATAAGGTGTACTTGAGAACTGCTGGACTTCAGTGAATGGTACAACAAACTCTAGGTTCTTTATGGCAATTTGGATTGAAAACAGTTAGACATAAGAAATAAAGACAATTAGAAATAAAGATTTCTAATTGATTTGTTTTGTTAAGTCTTCATTATAAATCTTTTAACTTCGAAAATTGTTTACAAACTGGATGGTCTTTGTTAATTTTCTGCCTTACAAAGATTTCTTAACATGACCATTAAAATCTATTGCTTCCTGGTACAGGACTAGAGAATGAAAATTCAAAATTAATACCTCAAAACCCAAACAACACAGTGATATAGTCTTGTTCCTATTTAGATCTTTTTTCAAATGTTCTCCAGACGTGATCTTGAAACTCTTCATTGAAAAAAAGAACCAAATACTTGGCCTAGGTGGGCCCCTTTTAGAGACAAAAGCCATATGGCAACTCCTTATAAATCCACTTAGCCACACTCAACACCTTTGAAAACCAGCATTTCAACAGAGTCTGAAAAACTTCTTCATATTTTCTTGTAATACATATAAATGAACAAAAAGAGCCCACATCTATTCTGGTATTTCCCAAGACTCTGCTGGCCCCTTTAAGTAGTTTCCAAACAGCAAGAGCTTGAGCTTCATAAAAGAGAAAATCATCATCACTATTTATCATACATTTGGAGTAGACTGTGTTTCTGTCATCCCACAGAACAGCATGAGTAACTCCACACTACAATGGATCTCGAGCAAAGCTGCTTGGCTATCTTCAAAGAGGCAGGATGAGTATCATTATGTTCTATATGAAATAATTAAAAGATGCTGTGAAGCCACGCTGGGCACAGCTGAGACTATAAACTTATCATTACTGTAAAAACAAATCTTGCCAATAGCCACATCATATTTTATAAACAATGCACAGCTACCACATGGCTCACTGTCAGTAACTACTTAAATACCTCTTTCCATGTTGCTTTAGCCGTACAGGAAGAAAGCACAGTAGCCACCACTGTGGTCTACACATATAGTAACTTCTTTCAATTCTTAATGTAACAAAGATGTTCCAAAATCAGGGCAGTATCTACAGGCACTTTTAAATGCACTTCAGTAAAAACCCAATGCATTACTCTTGAAAAAAAAGGTTTGACTGTAATGCTGTTTGCTGGAAGAAGACTTCTGCTTAGCCATAAAGAATGAAAAGCATACCTGTAGCTCAAAGTCCACAAATATAAGCAAGCAGCCTACTTTCGTCCATAAAGTTCCAAGGGCAGAAAGAAAAACAATTTGAGCAGGACTACTTTAATTTAGACAAAGAAATCTGTAGATACTTTTGGAGCCAAATAATGAAACCTAAAACCTCAGAGCCTTCAGAGCTGTATTCTGTAACAATAACTAACACTTCTACAAGGTTATGACACTTTTCTCTGAGAATGTCGATGCAAAATATTTAGAATCACTACATTCATTTCGGATGCATAATTCTTTTAAAAAGTAGTAAGTTGAAAAATGCATGCTTAAGGATAGGATTGCTTTCAACTAATGTTCACGCCCCAAACAGATGTCTATGGCAGTCCACTTCACTACTTCTATAGTTCATGAAGTGAGTACTCATATCCAAAAGCAAATCACCCCTGATAAGGTCTGACTACTCTTTATCTCTGCTGAGAGTGGAAAAGGCTTAGATGGGTTAGATGTGTTGAACTAGGGTTCAATAGTGATGAACTAGGGTTCAATAGTGATGAACTAGGGTTCAGTGCATCAATGAAGATGATGTGTCCTGCATAAAAGGATTGCACAAAACTGCAGAAAACATTTTGAAAGAATTTTGATACAAAAGACTAGCACTGGTAGTTCTTTCCAAATATCACTGACATGCTTCATTTGCAGCTTGATCTAATCTGCTTTGTGCCTGAGGCCAACAACCCAATTATAGGCCTGCTATTCACACACACTAGTTTTCTTATTTACTCCCTCAATTCAATTGTATTCTATCACCTTTATCTCTTACTTTCCTCATATTTCCCCTACTAAATGTTATTATTAATGACTCAAACACATTAATATGTTTGTTTTCTTTTACAAATATGTTAGTAACTTATAAAGAAAAAAGTAAAACAAAAAGATACCTGAGATAGCTTCATCTGCATGTGCGCAAACACATGAAGGAAACCAACTACAGCATCCCACAACCTGCTGTGTGCCAGACTTTGCTGATTTCCAGTACATGGCCCCTATTGTTCAGGCAACACAAAGAAATGAAAAAGAAAACCAGAGTTTATTTGCAAGAAACTCAACAAAAACAGGAAGGAAGATACATAAGCAGTGCATAACTTGGGGCTGTCCGTTACAAACAGCTATGAAAAATTAAACATATCTAGAATTATGTATTCACTAACAGCACTGACTGTAAACAACGCCTACACCTAATAAGCATACTGACTCTGTTTTAGTCAAGTCTCAATATACTAATTGAGAACCACAAAGTGTGTATCTCCTTGCAAATTTAAACAACAAATGCTAACCAGGTACAAATCTTCAAGCTGATTCTTTCCTACATAGTTCTGTAGATCAGAAATAACTTTAGATAAGGTTAATGAAAAATGTGGATAAGGGATTAGAGAATCAGCCTCCTGACTTTTTCCCCAAAGTATATTCTAGCTATTGTAGAACACAGTGCTAAAGAATATTTTGAAAAAAATTCCAACTTCTGAAAAACAATAATACAAAATATTTCATAGCCTCAAAGGATAACAAATAAAATCTCTTGCACATAAAAATGATACTTGTGATTTGAGAAATACATATACATCAAATATATGGACACACATATATAAGTTGCCTCTTCTCATATTTATTCAGTTCTATTCTACCACATTTCATCCTACAAAATACTATTTTCATATTAATGATTTTCATCTGAATGAAAACAATAACAGACACCTAATAGTCTAATGAGATTCTCTCTAACCGGCTTATTATTTGCAGAAACAAACTGTAATATTGCTGACTTATTTACACATGGAATTAATGCAAAACTAAATTACACAGACTTCTTAAGATATCACAGAAGAACTGCTATATTGTTATTTTGACAGCAATGATCCCAATATCATTTATTGCTGAGTCCACTTCATGTGCTTCCCTACAATTCTCAAATGCAATGTGTGAATTTATCATTTCAAACACAGCACTGATGCCTTAAAACAGCTTTATTCCCAACAGAAAATACTAAATGGCAATTAGGATCTGCACTGACACTAGTTTCTCAATAGATTAAAATTAAAAACTTTAAAGCGGGTAACACTAATCCAAATTAAAAACAAAACAAAACTCTACTATCTTATTAACAACCTAAGGATTGTTATTTATTAATAATTTAAAATTTGAATAAATTGCTAAGATTGCAAACGAGTAGCAACAGATACATATACTTGAATATTTTGTTTCCTACATAAACAAATGCGCCAATGTTCAAACATAAATACATCTACATTTCTGTGTTTTATCTAGCCACTTTACATCTTCATGCCAAAAGTATGACTAGTTTTCTTTAAAATCCATAAAATTCCATTTAAATTCATTTACCTGTATATACTCTGTAAGAGTGTTGAAAACTTGTTTTGCAACCTGGATGGCTTTGGAAAAATTTCGTTGACCTTGCTCATCAATAACATCCTTCCCAGAATAATACCAATAGAAATCACTAATGGATTCCTAGAAAAAGCAGTTGTGAGAAGCACAAAGAGATTATGTAGTCATGCCTCTAGCTGGTTATTCATCAAAATATGAAAAACAACTTAGACAGCATTCTAGTTCTGAAAACTATTTAGTTGATAAAGGCTTTAAATGAGCCCCCCAACAATTCTAAATTACTACTTCAAGAATCATAGTTTCATCTCAAGGGAATCAATAGAAAACAAACACACTGAAATAAATAATTTAAAAAACCCACAGCAAACCTCAAAATAAAATAAAATAAAAAATTAGATCTGTTGGTATCTGCTCTTAGAAATACAATCTCCTGCATTCTTAAAAGGAGTGCTCAGCAGCTGTCATGCTGTGTGCTGTTCATTAAACAACATCTCTTTATAGTGTGTGCTTGACACCTAGTCAATAGTGGGAGCAAATGTTGCTTTGTGTGCATGATTTCTCTCTCCATCTTCCCCAAAGGCAAGCTTATGAAAGTTTCAACAAAGTAAGAAGCGGAATGAAAATCATTGCATCTTCTCTACAACTTCTACAGAAAACATAATGATATAAAGAAATGATGCAACGCAATGAAAAAAAAAAAGCCACAAATTTTCAAAGCCTCAAATTCTCAGACCAAATAAATAAATGGCTAAAGAGAACTAGATAAATAAATTTTTAAAAATACAAACAAAAAACCCCCAAACAAACAAAAAACCTTCACACACATTATCATGCACAGTGACTTCCAGAAAGATGAACATTACAGGTAAAAATTATTAACATTTATCACAAAATACATCTTCCACATGCTCCAATCTGGAAACAAATTAGATTTTTTTCATTACTTTCTAACAGGTTGTGATAATGCAGCATTTTCTTATTTAAAGATTTGGAAGATAATTCAGATTAGATGGTTGAATGGTTTTTAATCTAGCCTTCTGCTTATATTTTTCCTTTTTTTTCCCTCCTTAGAAAATCATACACTATTCTTATGCTTCATTCAATGCCAGCCCACGACTATTCATTCACACAGCAGCCAGTGTTCAGACAAAATGAGAACAACAGCTGGCTAAAGTTGAACTTGAGCAATGCAAAACGCTTCTCAGTCACAGGGTAGTTTCAGTCAACAACTGGCTACCTGTGTTCACTGATACACTTAGCATGCATCTACCTTGTCTGCTCTCCTTGGCTACCAGACTCCACTGCATTCTTGTATATAACGGCTGAAAACAGTCTTTCACATCTACATCACCTTTACTATCCCAGTAAAAAATAACAACTCTAAAAGACCTGTAACCAGTAGAGAATTTCATTCTTTCGCATCAGTTTGGGCTACACTGACCAGAATAAATATCATAACAAATAAACATGCTCCTCTAATAAAGCTGAACATTTTGTGATAAGGATCAAATTTCATTTTGCTGGAAAGCAAATTTTTTTTCTGGCAGCAAACCATGTATTGGTGAAAGATGTTCCAGAGAAATAAAGAAACCTGAGGGTTCCACATACAAACTTCTGCTGAATGATCAAAATTAATGAAATAAACAAATAAATAAATAAATAGCAAATATTGTATAGACACAAGTCATTGTTGTCATCTACTTAGTTAGTATATAACTTACCCACCTGAACTCTTAATAAGTAATCCACAGTAGAAATTATAATATTAACAGTTGTATTGTTACCAGTTTGAGTTCTCAGGTAATTCTGAAAATCTGAAAATTCAAATAATAAGTGTTAAAACTGTTTCTGCAAATTAATTCCCCTGTAAGATGATCTAGAAAAGTTTAGCTTGGAGGCATGGATTTTTTTTTTTCATTTTTTTTTTTAACAAACCATTTATTGAGTTTTAGCATTTTATTGTAGATATCACATACCAGTGAACTTCTGAAGCCAGAAGCTTGTTTGTGTACTTCACCTGTACAACTTAACTTGGTCTTATTTTAATCTCATTTATGACTAGAACTACAACAATATCAATGTAATTATACCTAGTACATATTTTGTTAAGCAAAAGAAAAATTCACATAATTATACAAATCCTGATAACTAAGTCAAAAATATTTCCAATGGCTAAAAAGGAAAACCATCCTTTTTTTGTTTTGTTTTTATACCCCGAGAATGATACAGAGAACACATGAAAACGTACTTAATGGTAAAAGTACATTTCATATCATGCATTTTTGTAATGTGTTTTCCTCGAGAAAGGTATTGTGTACATTGTTGTAATTTCACATAAAATTCTAACTGACAGTAGTGGCAAATAGCACACACCACAGAGCATACAAATGCCAAAGGACAGTAAATATAACTTCCTGTTACATTTCTCTCTCAACCTTCTCTGTCTAGAAGTCATAAACCATGTCCATTTTCCTATATAAATTTACCTTTCCTAGTAGGTCAAGATCCAAAACTCATCATTTTGGAAACCATTATCTTTTTAACAGCCTTAACTTTACCTGGAAATTTAAATCCACATAAATATTTTCCTTTCATGTACAGTCTGGCAGCTACTCCACCTTTCAGAGTATTTTATGAAGGCTGCCAAACCTTCATCAATGAGTTTTTATCATGAGTTACCATCACCTTGAGTTCGCTGACTGGCAGTCTGCCCACAAACCTGAATTATGTCCTTCACAAAGCAATTGAAGGAAGCGGAAGAGGTCACAGGTGAACTCATCATCCTGCATCACCTTTTCTCCTGTAGAAAGGCCAGATGGAATCAGGTTATCACAGTCTGCCAAGTAACATCCCACAGCCCCTGAAGAAAATCTCCATAATTAATATTAAGAAAGAGAGAAGGGGAGAGAAAATTTATAACCACCAATCTATCTGAAGCACGTATGATTTGTGCTTGGCAGATAGTTATTTGTTATTTAAAAAAAAAAACAAAACAAAACAAAACAACTTTCAATTTATAAATATGGCAGCATGAGCTTGGCAACATTTTACAAATAATCCCTGCTTTACATTCTTGTTTGACTTCACCGGGCATGGATGCTGTATCACATACAAAAGTAAGGCTTGGATTAATTTGATTCCCATTCATCAGAAAACAAGGGACTTACAATACAGAATGAGATTTAATCTAATGATAATGAAAAATATTCCTCAAATAAACGATTAGATTTTAAAATATTCTAAAATAACCCAGGAAATTTACAGCTATGTGAATTTTCAAGTTGAAATATTTGAGGATTTAGTACCTGTCTGCTGCTGACACAAAATGGATGTTGGGCATCTCTCTCCCTTGACAAAATAAGGCAATAAATTTATTACAAATTAAGACCAAATGCCAAAATACTTTACTGAATTAGGCCCTTCAGTTCATGTTTTTGGTAAACAGCTAATCGCCAAATTAATAAATCTTCAAATTATTTTCTTGATTTTTTTTCCACAGGAAAAAAATATACTAAAAAGCCCTCAATTAGCACACCATTATTTCAAGAACATCAATACATACAGTTAACTTTGAACAGGGACATGTGAAGAGGAAAACCAGCCATTCACCCAGGAAAACAATCACAGCTGAAGAAAATGTACGACAGTTAATAAAATGGCACAGGTGAACAACAACATGGGTGTTAAAACAAAAAAGGCCATCTATTGAATGTAAAAAGATTCCAATTTAGGATCTTAGAAAAGTATTTGGAATATATACAGCAAGAAAAATGGAAGTCAAAAAATTCTACATTTTAAGAATATACATAATTTGAGAATGTGCCAAGTGCTATTTGTAGACAAGAAAAGAAAGGAGATAAAACTGTAAGCAAACTGCAAAAGAATGGGAAGAATTTTTTTTACTTTTTTTTTTTTTTCAGGGAAGAGGATTTAGGCTCTGCAAAGACAGTATCTTTAGTAGGTGAACAGAAGACCAGACGAGTGACTAAAGGAATTCAAATTTAAATCTTTTTTCCAAAAATATTATAGACAATAATTATATTAACTATTACTTCAATATTGTTATATTGGTGCATCACTCTAATTATAATGTCTACATTTATCAATTACTATATTATTATAGCTAGATTATTAGTTTTCATGCTGGTTTTGACTGTGATCAACTTCATCTTCTTCATAGTAGCTAGCTGAACTGTAAACAGTACTATTCAGAATATAAATGAACATGATCAGAAATATAACTTTACATAAAGCGTAAAGTTGCATAAAGTTATGAGAAATTATAAATTCAAGCTAATCAACCCAGAGCCTGTGAATTTTAAAGTGAGACATTTCAGTACAATGTTAGGAATAGGAAGCAAAAGCATTTTGAAAACTTATATGAATATTTTAAAGTACATAATTTCACTCTTTTTTGTTGCATTCAAGACATAATGTTTGTTAGTAAGAGCACATATCACTAAGGCATAGGCCAACACAATTTCTTCTAACAGGGAAAGATAATATGTTCTTCCTCCTAATTCTAGATGTGAACTTAGGGCAGTTGCAAACAATATGCAAATGTTGCTCCAAGAATGAGTTCAAATAACATTCCATGACACTTTTCTTCATCACGAATAAGGATCAGATGCACAGTTCTTCAGCCACAGAAGACTGAAAAGCCTTTCAGCTGATTAAGCAGTGAAAAATAAGTTACTGTTTCTGTCAGTGTTGATTAATGCATACATACAATATATGCCCAAGAAGGCAAAGTCAGAAGGTGGCAGTGCTCTTAAAAGTATATTATCCAACATTATATGCAGGTTCAGCCCTTCAAGATACTTCCATAAATTGCTGGCCAATGGATAATAACCTGTGGGATTAGTTACTTCCTTCTTTTTTAATTTAACTGAACTCCAGTCATACTTAAAGTTATACTTGGAATCACATGCTTTGTTGATTTAGATGAATATTTATATATTGCAAAAACAAGCATTACAGAAAGCCAAATAATTGATGAAGACTGTACCATCATACATGTAACACATGTAGCTTGACTGCTGAGATGGCAACTATTTTAGAAAATAACTCACAGAAAATATTGCTTGGAAAGATCAAGCCCATAAAAGGCCCAACCCTCTTGTGAATACAGGTATCACTGAATCAAAGCAATTTGTATGGATAAAACTACAGAATAAGTTGCAGTTTCATATTTCTTGACCTCTATTTTTCTTGCCCTCTTAGGAAGTATGATTTTTCAGAACAAGTAGGACAACAAGCCTCCAATTAAAAGGGCATACAGATTAATTTATGAACTAATCTCCACTTACTGGAGTCTAGGAATTTTTATTAATGAGTTCCATTTTTAATATTGGAAGGGTTTAGAAAGGTCTTTTAATTAGTTCCACTGTAAATAAATCACAATACAAATACAAGTTATTGCAAAATTCTTCAAAATCAAAAGGTGTTTAGGTACATCATTGCATATAAATTGAAAGGTCCATTCTTTTTAGAAATATTTTTTCATTTTTCAAAATGAAGCAAAAAAGGAAAAAAACTCAACCCTGTTTCAAACAACCTGGCCAAACTAAGATTTAAAATAACCCTGGTTTCCAATTTTTACAGCTGAACAAAATCTGACTAGAACCAACGTTGGTATTGACAGGAATTTTAATTTGCAGATGTTACTTACTGACTGCAAGCGGTGCCTTGCTGGCAACTACACAACTGGGGATCCATTACTGTTGATATGAACTAGATTCTGGCATATATTTGCTTCAATGTTAAAATGCTGCCATTGCCCATGTTGTATGTAAATGATATGGCTACACACATGAAGGCTTTGAGTCTATGGCTTTTGCAAAACTGGCAGTTTGTGATATACAGGAAGAGAGGTATCATATGTAGGAAATGAAAATAAAATTCAGTGAAAACTTAAATACATGTCTTTTTTCCTTGAAAGTGCATGTGTCCAAGTTCTATAATTATTTTTTTTTCTTTTTTTCTTTTTTTTTTTTTTTTAGCTAAACCTCAATGGAAAAAAATCTGACTTCTATTACTACTCAGAAACACAGGTCTGATGCTACATATTGCAGAAACATACAAATACTTTCTCCTTTCAAAAGGGAGCAGGGCTTCTTTTTGATGGCTGTTAAGCAAGAGCGAAGCTCTCCCATGATAAAGCAAGTGAATTTATTCTTATCATAGGACACAGACAATATTAGGTTGGATTGTCAATGCTGCGTACCCTTGACTTCTCAACAATCTAATTCAAATGAGAAAGCACTTGTTTTCTCACTGAGTGACACAGAACAACTTCTCTGAACTGAAGTTGCAATGATATGAAGGTGGAAAGCACCTCTCCAATGGAGGCTACAGTGGATCACACAGAATTTAAACATCCACTTGATGAAGGAAAAAAGCATATTTGTTGATTTCACATTGTTAATGGATGCAAATAGCCTTGATGTGAACCCATAGTACTGCTAGTTATTATATCACATGTGTACCACTCTCACTCAGATGGATAGAGAGTCTTCTAAGAGCTACTGTCAGATCAAATCTCTCTCTAAAATTGTATTTTATTAAAATAAGCCTTCTGAGAACTTACGGAGAAACAAAAGAATGCCATGATACAATATTAAAAGATTAAAAATTAAAATAGACCTTTCTGAAAAAAAAATGGGGGGGAAGGTAAGATAATCTAAGTGTAAACTTAAAATCTTAAATTTTGTACTCAGTATGATAATACAAATCTCTCCAAAGGAGAAAAACATTGCACTTTCAAGATTTTTATGACTCACAGTGAAATAGCAAAGAGTGTGAAATGAAAAACCATTGCAGGATAATACATGTTTTTGGTTTTGAACCCTCCTTTTTGGAAAAGGAAACAGAACAATCAAAACAAAATACATACAGAAGAAACAACATTGAGTACACCACAAAAACAAGTAAGAAACACATTTGCTAAAGAATCATCAATGTTGTTACCAGTGGGGGTTCCAGGGTTTGAAAAGGGAAGGTAGTACCAGTCAGAGGAATATCAGGACAAGGCACTTACGATGTGGACAGCACAAAGAAACAATTGGAATAGAGCAATAAATCTCACATCCATGTTGACTCAATACAGGGCTTTTTATCTATTGCTAAGTTTGACATGGGACCAGAAACAAGTAGTGCACATGAGGAAAAGTTTACTCTATTCCCATAAGTGTCAACAGCAGTTTCTCTTTGACTTTGGGAATAATAGTTTCAGGCTTATAGGTTGTAAACTCAATGACAATTACTCAATGTGCTTCTGCAGCAGGTTCAGATGACATGAGAAACCGTTAAAATGCACATCATTCTCCTGGGAATCCATAAAATTACCTTTAATTGAGGAGTAACTAACTACTCATTAACTAAGCATCTTCCTCAAAAACAAAATGAATGAGAGAAAATCCTTCTCATCCTTGGTACTTGCCATGTAGTATTTACAGATGGTTATTCATAGGACTGCAAATAGACATAAAAGCTTGGGTATCCCGTAAAATCTAGATACTTTGAAGCTGTTCACTATGGGAGTTTCCCCACAGACACACTGGCTTGGCTTTCTAATGCTTTCAGGTATTAATACCAGTACCTTTACAGGTCTTAAAACTACTTTTCAATTAATTGAAAAACTACTTTTCAATTAATTGGAAAAGGTGGGCTTCATAATAAAAAATATAATTAAAAAAGAATTGAGCATAACATAGTATCATCAATGATCATATCAATAATATCAACTCTGAAAAGGAAAATAACAGCCTTTTTTGGTTGGATTTGCTTTTTCCAGTTTCTTGAATTTCAGTGGCTGGATAGTAACACACAAGAAAATATGCCACTAGCAATTATGATCCCTTTGTGACAAGAATTCTTTGACACAGCGATTACTGTATCTTGACTCTGCTGCCGCTCAGTAATAAAGAAAACAAAAACAAAAAAAATTGATCCTAGTCACTGTGCAGAATTTTATTTTATTTAACTGTGCAGATGTTGATCTGCCAAATATAAAATTTCCACCAGGAAAACAAATAAAGCACCAGATCATTCTCCTCCCCAACATCTGGCTGATGAAAAGACATCTGCTGTGGTTGAGCTTATTGTTTCTGCTGACTGCTATACACTTTTTATATTTTAAATTCTCCTTTCACATGGTGACAGGAACATCTCATGTCAACTGCTCCTACAAAACTCTTCCAGTACTTGAAGTAAAGAACCTTTGAGGTATAGCAACCTGAACACTTTCAGTAGCTTTCAGAACAAGGAAGAGTCTCCTATAAATGGCGTTGATTCTTCTATAGTGGTGATGCACCACCTCTTTCTTGTATCAACTCCTGACCACATTAGATAAACCTAGCCAGTGGCAAATCCTCTCCTTACTAACCATCCTCAAATCCTCACTGGATCCACCACTGATTTCCTCTGCTTGCACGAATCAATGCAGCAATAAAGCCACATTCAATACACAACATAAAGGCTACAGGAGGACTACAGCACAAGGCTTTGTGTATATATATATATATAATGATTTTCCTTTTAACATTCATCCATTGCAAATACTGGGCCCACTAAAATGAAAATAAATAGAAAAGAACGGAAAAAAAGTATAAAAAAGCTTGCTGCTCTTACATATAGTGTGTCAGTCACTATGCAAATCCTGAGAGAGGCAGAAAGACCAAAGTGGGGAGATCTGACATGTAAACCAACAGTTCTAGAATAAACAATTGTAAATAATAGAAAAATCACACTAGTTTAGCAGTCTTACAGGCACAAAATATCTAATGATATTCAGGAGCTGTACAGTGCTGACACAAAGGTAAGAGCAAGAAAAATAAGGAATAGGCAGTTGTTTTTAATAATTACCACGCTCATGAGTGATGACTGAGGAAGGGAGGACAGGACAATTAGTACAAAGAAAAAGAAACAGGGAAAAAAGAAAAAAGGTGAGAAATTGTTCTTAGTAAATACAAAATATTAGTACTGGTTTTGGCAAAATCAGTTCTGTACTAAAAGAGAAAGATCAAATAAAGAGAAAAGGAAAAAAAAGTCCCTCAAATGAGGAAGCACAAAAATATTCTAAATATTGGTAGAGTCAATTATGCAGCATTGAAAGATTTATTTAGATTTTCATGCAAAATCAGTCACTTCTAGAAACAAAGACAGTAGTCAAAAGAAAAATGAGCCAATATCTGGACAGTCCATTTAAAAATTCAACATTATGAATAAGTTTAATTATATAATAATAGTAGAAATGTTGTCCAAAAGAACAAAACATTGTGCAGAACAAGCTTCAGTAAAAAGTATGAGTAATGATCAAAATTTATATTCCATATAGCTGCACCAGTGCTCAATTCACAAACATGTAGCCGAATTTTATCCATATGGTTTCACTTTTCTGTTTACTCATATAAATCTAGCAAGACTTAATCCATAATTTAAACTGTGGGAGCACTTTCAGAGAAATAACATTTTTGACTGGTATTGAAGTCATTCAAATTTAATAGCTCATGAAAAATCATCATTTGAGACAAGTAGTTGAATACCAAAGAAAGAGGCCGCATAAAAGATCTACAGGCACAAAAGGCAATGAGAAATGCTGGTATGAATTATGATTCCTCAAATGCAATAAGGATTATAGAGTCAAGCTTTTTTACCTTGTTTTTAAGATAAAAAAATGTTAAAAGACTAGGTCACTAGAACTTAAACATAAAAAATGCACTGTAAAAAAATCTGAGGATAGGGGAAGAAAATGTGCTTTGGTAGCTCTTTTAAGTATATACGAATGAACTTAGTGTTTCCAGACACTCACAGTAAGGGAGTTGTAGACCTTACTGTCAGACAGAAGAAAGAAATTGAGAATGAAATCATAACAAAGAGGGCAGAAAGCTAAACTGGTTCAAAGTCAAAAGTAAAGTGAAAATTTTGTAATATTTCCCCAAAGACAAACGGAAAATAATTATTTCAGAGAAAAAGCTTTCCCAGTAGAGTTTTTTCAAACAGCAGATAGAGTTTCCCCGACCTCTTATATTTAACTTATGGTTTAACTACATTGTGTGATTTTCTGTTTAAGAAATCAGGTGGAAACTTTAATTTTCTTTTATACTGAAACAGGTTAGGGACTTTTGCAATGTTTTACATGCATAAATACTGCTGTTTGTAACCAGAGCGTGTTTTCAATTTTACATGTAATGTCTTCAGTCTTCGGAATGATGGGTAAGAGTCCTCTGAGACCATTCTGAAACTCAGCACATGCTAGTGGATTTACTGTTGACAAGGATGGGCTTAGGTATGCCAATTAAATACAAACCACTTTTAGAAACCTTGTTTTAGCTTCAGCCTCTGTCTATATATGTATTTACAGAGTCCACAGAATCATAGGACATCCTGAGTTGGATCAGACTCATAAGTACCATGGAGTCCAGCTCCCAGCCCTGCACAAGACAGTGTCAGGATCACATCATGTACCTGAGAGCTTTGTCCAAACACTTCTTGAACTGTCAGCCTTGGTGCTGTGACTACTGCCCTGGGGAGCCTGATCCAGTGCCCAACCACTCTTTGGGTGAAGAACCTGTTCTTAATACCTAACCTAAACCTCCCCTTGGTTCTTTCAGCTTGCTTCTGCAAAATGTAAAAGAGAAAAGTTCACAGAAAATTTCTGTTGAATCAATAGTACCTGATCCCTCTTCAGTCACCATGCCAAGGCCTTCTGCTTTGTTCTGACGTTCAAATGCATTTAGATCAAGAACACTGCAGTGAGAAAAATGACATTTGTTCTGTGATTAAGTAAATGTATGCAATATTTAATTTTCTGTAAGCTAAAAAGGATTTGCGGTTCATTTAAATTTATAATTGTATCAAGAAGATACATCTAAGTGGTTTAATATATGTACCTGCTACAAGATTGCAACAGTCAGCTCTACAGACTTTTTGACCTGAAACTGACAACAGAATTCAGCATTTTATGACTGACTAAATAAAGTGAATGTATGTGTTTATAATGCACATACTCATTTGTAGGTGTTACAAAGAAGCCATATTATTCACTACTTCCATATTATAGCCCAGTTCAACCCAAACAGCAAGGTTCAGCATGAAACTGCCATTATTAGTTCCACTTAGTGTTTTTCTTTCTCCACATTCTGAAAAACTGAAGCTGCCAAAAGGGAATGTGTATTCAACTAACCAGATTTAAGGAACATACACCTCATATATTTTCATTTGGGAACCTGTGAAGTGCTGTCTTTCAGGACTTTGTATGTCAGCTAGACACGGATAACTTTTGTTTTCTTTCTTTCATCTTATGAATGACAGATGAACGTAGAACTACAACAGCAGCTCTGCTGGTAAGAAATCTCACTGATTTCAAAATGAAACTTGTCCAGAAACAGTGTTAAGAAAAAAGAATATAACATGGTATCCTTGACATAAGAAGACTGAACCACTTGATCCCAGAAGCCCCTTTAAGTCTTACATTTTTTGTTAATTGGTACATTATTTATTCATATTGTTTATTCTTAGGCATTACATATGAAATATATAAATATATATATATTTATATTTGAAATCAATATAAACTGTGAATAGGCATGAACAGATAAAAAAAGTCACCATAATTTATTAAAACATGAAATTCACATTCCTTTTTCTGCCTTCTAAAAAGTCCTATGAATATTTTCTAAGAAAGCTGGATTTTCCCAAAATATTTATGATTACTTAACATTGATCATTAACCTGGTCTCTGCAGGATTACAGAACACCTCCAGAGTTAAGGATTCACCTCTGAGGAAATCTCCTAACTCTAAAGGTGTTTTCTGGCATATATCAAGTAGACACAAATTACATAAACATTTGTGACAAGAGGTCTATTACATAGGTAGATTTGTATTGCAAAGATTTTAACACCATGAGTTCCACCCTGTCCTTTACTCCAAATCTAGCACACTGAAATCCCCAAGTGCTCTTTGCAAGAACTATCTAGACGATCCTTCCAAAACTACAAATCCCATGGAATAAAATATAAATGAAAAAATAATAAATATTTAAAGTAGATACTTTCTTACCTACAGGACTGCATAAGGCCAGCAAGGCTCTGAAAGAATCCTACATCCTTTTTATCTTTGAGGTAGTCAAGCATTTTCTGCGGCAAACACAAATAATTTATGCAAAGAATTAATATTCATATTATGTGTTCTTTTAGGTAACTTAATACTATATAGATTCTATTTTATTACTGATGCTGGTGTTTGGCAGTACCTGTAATATTTACAAAATTGATAAGGGTCTTATAGAAAAAATCCAGGTACCAAAACCAACGATAACATCTAATGCTCAGGTATCTTACAAAAAAGGTCATCCATTTTGGATATTCCTTCCTAAAGCATTGAAAATAAAGATAGTAACTAAAGTCAACACAGCCAGCAGTATTCAGTATAATATATACTAATATAAATGCTGTCTTGTCACTACTAGGTCAAAAATTTGTATTGACACTATTGTTTGAACACCAGACTGGGTTTTTAATAGCCTCAGTTTGGTTTAAATTATTTTAGCTGCAACAGCATGTTAGTAGTAATTTGAGCATTTATTAGATTTGCTTTAGCTTTACTGTAGTGTGTAATACCTATCTGAAAACAGATTGTAATAATAAGAATTTATTCAGTGGAGTGAACTCTGATTCTAGAATGCAATGTATTGTTGAGGGATGATAGAGGATGATACCACAAGTCTCAGTTGTAAACTAACATCACAATACTTAAAGATCAATCTCAGTATGAAATTTACAAGAATTCATGTTATGAATGAAATAAAACCATTTTTGCAAATAACAAAAATAATAGGAAAAGTGTATAATAAGTAACCTTCAAAATCAAGAGCACATAAGCAGACAGCGCTAAAAAAGTATCAGCACAACCCAAGTAGACCCAAGATCACAGAAAAAGAATACCCCTATCAACAGCAGTACACTAATACAAAGCACCTCAGAGGATGACGATAATGACTTTTCAGAACCACTTCTGTACCAACCCCCCACCCATATCATGCTTCCCAAGGAAGACTGAAGAGTTGATCCCAGGACCTAAGGGAAAATTGGAAAGGTGAGCATAACACCAGAGAATACAGGTAGAAATGAGGCAACTGAAAAAACAGGAATTCTAACTCTATTACTGATGCTTTTATAAGCATGCTATTTATATTAATAGCATTAGTATTAATGTAACCATACTACTAACTGTTTCTTGCATTCTGAATAGTTAAGACTTTATCAAAAAATTGACTGGAGGACTACAAATTCAAATTAAATTACTATGTACAAATGTCATGATTTCCCTAATTTAATATCATGACATCAGAAAGAACAGGCAATGTTTTAAGCAGATATTTTCAGCACAATTTGTAGTCTTTCTCGTCAATTCCTGCTAACGATAGCTCCCGAAAAGAACATTATTTTTCATTGCATTCAGCTGCTTCAGTGGACCTCAACTGTTCCCAGCTGTCTTACAGCAATTTAGGATTGGCAGGTATGAAGCCCTCTTAGGAATCTTCAACTAGTACAGAACACTGAATGTACCCTGTATTAGTCTCTTGTCTTCAACAGTGCAGGATACTCTTAACAAATTAGACTTGTCCACTGATCATCAAATTATCTTATGATTAGTGAATCAAGTTTGAGTACTCTGCTTTTATCAGTGAGACTCTCCATTGCATAAGCTAAGGAATTCTGTGTCCGTCTTTTGTATCATTCTTTTTGGTGATGATCAGTCAGGGGTCAGCAATTTTGCTCTACTGGCTACAGGATAATGGCAATCTCCCAAGAAAGCCTTCCCTCCCAAAGAATTGCTCAAGAAGAACCTCCCCCTTACACCTGAAGTGCAAATCAAATTTCTTTCAGCTTTGTATACAAATAAGAAATAGATACCTACCAAACAAGGTACTTTTTTTGCATATTTTTTTTGGTTTTTGTTTGTTTGTTTTTAATACTATTTTATCCTGGAGAAAAGAGTACGAGAATAAACAGCATGTGACAAATAGTCACACTACTGAATGCACTACTACAGTAATAATCACCATGGTATAAAGGTCTATGCTGATTACAATGGGTGAAAAGAAAGCAGTATCTTACCTGTTGAACAGTAGAATTTCCTCCATTTAAGATGGCAATTCCTAGCTTTAGAGTGGCTGCAACCATTGGCCCCATCTCACCTTAAAAATTATTTTTAAATACACTTTTAGGTCATATATAAAACTCAGAATATTCTATTAATTTACCCATTCAGTGACTTTTAAAACAGACCTATTTTTCCTTCATAATCTCTAGTATGATTTAGTATTTTCCTGAGTACCTACTGACATAGTGTAATGTATACACAGCACATAAAAACAAGATATAAGTCAGGAAGAACTGAGCTCAAGGAATATAAATCATATTTCAAATGCTAGAGCATCCAACAGTTGATTTAAGGCTGGGCATAGAATTTAAAGCTAGCTTTCAATCTTAACAATGTGTCTCCTCTGTATGCCAGTCTAATGTGGGATTTTTTTTCTGGTTTCTTCTGCAAATTACATGATCCAAGCATTTGGTTATACTAAAGAAAACTTGTAAACAGGAATTTTTAAAGCATTGTGGAAACAAATCACAGAAGTAAAATTGAAAGCATCACACCTTTGACTAAGATGGTTTCTAAGGGGCAAAAGTATCACCTACACTTCTGAAATGTTTTATCAAAGTACACTAATAAAGCAGATATTTGGGGAATAATAAAAGGACTAAAGTCTACACCCACTCCAGAACAGTACACATTCAAGAATTTGAGGGCCTTTTTGTCATTGTCTACTACTAAAGCTATGAAATATGTCACACCTCCTCTCATCCAGTGCTACAAAAAATAATAATAACGACAAAAGAAACAATAGACTCTTGAGAATTAGTCATTATTCTTTTCTGGATTAGCTGTCGGTAATTTTTGAAAATTTGGGTTCATTTTGAAAGCAAACATCTGCAGGTTTTGCCCAATAAGAAACACAATCATTTTCAAGTTCATTAGGAAAAAAGGTTTAAAATTTAGTCTACACACCAAAACCTTACCTTTACTAGCACTGATTGTTTGCAGAACCATCTCAGCAGCACCCCGATCATGCAATCTGGCTTGTTGATACAGAAGTTTTTGCTTTTCCATTTCTTTTTCCTGAACAAAAATTCCAGTCATTTAAGATGAGACTTCAATTACTATCAGCCCTCCAAAGGTTTTTGGTTTTCTCTTAGTATATGGGCTCTATGGCAACATCATGGAGCGTTTTAATACATACAATGCTACTGAAGAAATATTTAACAGGTTCAGTAATAATCACCACTTGGCATTTTTCTTTAATATGCTTTTAGCAGTTTATCTGGAAAGAGTCACTGAATTGTTCAAAGCCCATGTTCATTATATATATATATATATATGCTGCATGTATCAAACTTGCACTTTTGTGCTGTGTTTTTGTGCAACAGTTCATAACTCTTATTAATCTTCTATAGTGTGACCATAACTTCATACTGCTCAGTATGTGGCTCTTGAGTTGCAAGTTGTTGCTGAATACCAGAGTAACAGAAGTATCTCAGAATTTTTTTCAAAACATATCATTATATTACAATATAGATTGCCCACCCTACTAACAGAATATTTGATAGAATACACTGTGCTTTTATATTTTGCATTCTCTAGCGGCAACAAACAATACTGCATGGCGTTGCTTGAGCAATGGTGAAGTTTGTTTTTTGTCATTTAAACTACTACCGAAAACATAAAGAAGAGCATAAAGAGCAAACATAAAGGCACAGTTAATTCCAGATGAGTTTCAACTTTCATCAAGTTAATTGAAGTTTGCTGGAGATTTGAGGATGACTAAGCAGTATAAGTTGCAAAACGGAAGTTGCATAGAGCCCTATGACAGTGAGTCCATCAGATGGCGTGGTAAAAAGCTTACTTAAAAGGAACATGACACAACCAGTTAGTATCATGTCCAAAAACACAACGCCCAAAACATGTATGACCTAAAAGCAGGAACAGCTGCAGCAGAAGTAGCCAGAATGACAGCTTTGCTGCCATAAACTTTCCATCCAAGTTACGGAAAAAATACATTGGAAGATGGAAGAGGTTTAAAAAATGAAGGCTTGCTAAATAGAGGGTATGAATAATAAATTAAAAAAGAAGAGATAAAAAAGAGAAATATGTTCAAATGAATGAAAAAGAAACCTTTAACTCAAAAGCAAACCAACACAGACATTTATGCTGTTACCAGAGAGTTCTCGCCGAGGCTGGCAAATTTGTTTCTTAAATCTTTGATAATATCGTGCTGCGGAAACAAAATTCATCAGGGTTTTTTTTTCACACTATTAGCTCTCCTGTGGTTAAATTGTGGTTTAAATTGCTTTAAATTATGTGATAGATCTAGATGGAGGCATAAAAAGGAAAAAGAAATGGCAGCGTTGCTTTGTATTTAGCCATGCTAAGGTTTGAAAGTTTTGCCTTCATGTTTAAACCTCTTCCTGGGAGTTCAACAAAAGCAAAACAGAAACATACACACACGCGCGCACACACACACCACACGCACAAACCACCATCATGACAAAATCATGACATCACAGGTTCAGAATAGCTCCTATGAAAGATTTTCCTTTGCTTCAAATGTTACTGAAAACTATCAGTGTTTCTTTTCTTAAAAATTATTTCCTACTTCTAGTTACTTTTACTTTGAGATGCAACAATCTTTCATCTTTCTTTCAATGCAAAATGCCTAATATCAGCTATACTACTTTAATTATATGATACTTTTTGATGAGTTTATAATAATGCTTAGTTTTGACGATGTGTCTGCATAATCTAATTTCTTGCAATGGCACTATACAAAAACAGTCAAAAGAGGCACTGCTAAATGGCTTAAAATGACAGGAGTGGCATTTTCCATGGAAATCAAGATGTCTAGGTAATTAGTAACAAAACAGACCAAAAGAAAAAAATAAAATCAACCAAACATATCAATGCACCAACAAAAACACCACGACCATTTCTTCTAAAAGCAACCATTCCTTTGATGACAACCCCCAAAGATCATGGTGCCTTCTTCAGCTTATCAATGCTTTTTCACTGTTGCTTTGTCCATGCAAAGTTAATACATATATATAAAATATATATGTGATGGCAGCACTTATATGAAGTGGGCCACCCATGGCCTATAAAGTATACAAAATTAATAAGGTATCCCTATTTCTCTAAGATGCTCTTACTGTTTACACTATTATCTGTGCTACCAATTCCAGCTTTTGGCACTTTATCCACTTGCCTATCAAGAAAACTACCAAAATAATTAGGCAATGGTTTGAGTATTCTGTCATTCACAAAACCATCACAACAATAGCAAAAATTCTTCATGAGATGAAACATTTAACATGATTCACCAGCATTAAAAACAAACAAAAAAAATTAAAAACACCTCAGTGAAGACCAAATCTATCTTATCTTGGACGTTTTCCATTCATATGGGAAAAAGCTGACCACTGAGATACGTATATACATGCATTCTCATATCATTGATCTTTTTCCAGCAACATACCAAACCAAGGGAACTTTTGAATCATACTCTTTCAAAGCAGAGGCCCAAATATTTTCTACTTCATTCTATTTCTTTAGGATTAAAATCATAAGTAATCATAAGCCAAAATACATTGGGAAAGCCCACAAGTCTTATTTTGAATTTGTAGGCAACAAACTTGATAAAACTAAAGAGAAGCTTTAACTGAGAAGTGTGCCACTGAAATTCCTTATTTTCTTGTAATCCATAATATTATTCTTGTGCTCCGCCTTGGAGGTAAGACACATAGAGAAATTTGTTTGCTGCCACCACTAAGCTCCAAGTCACAGAGTACTGGCATAAGATCCTGCTTTTACAGAGCGTTAGTTTGCAGGTTTTTTTATTTAATATTAAATAATGGCATTAATTTCAAAAGAAAAAACAAAAATATTAAAAGAGAAGAAATTACTTTCAACTCAACTGTTGGAAGATAAATGCTTCTCCTTTGAATCATCTTCATATTTTACACTTTTCAAGACTTCTGATTAGTCCAGAGAACAAGCCCTAGTAGACGGGTCTTACACTGGCAAAACTTCTGTTCATTTCAGTATCAGGCACCCCTGAGTAAAAACTATGTGAATAAAATACCAAGTACTCATGCAAGATCTTTATATATACATGTATATATTTGCATATATTTTAATCCTTTAAGTTCAATATATGCTGGTTTATGGTCTATAAATAAAATTGATTTTTTTCCTAAATCACTCCTTTCAAACTTTATTATTGAATCAGAACTGCTCATTGCAGAGAGTTTGGACTGGATGACCTTTTAAAGGCCCTTTCCAACTCAAACCATTCTATGATTCTATACATAAATAACTTACTCTGTAGTTTAAGAGAGTGCAACCACATATTAGGTTGCATACATTCAATTTTGGGTAGGAAAAACTAACAAAAAGCACGTTTTTACATGCTAATTGGAATGGTTAATTCCTAAGAATTGATAAATTGGTTATGGAGCCTGACCTTAATTCATATAATCTTTAATAAAAATAGTTACTTGTTGTAAATACCTGGTGTATGGTTTATTCAGGATTTGCAACAGTAAGACATGGCAGTAACCATGTTCAATGGGCTAGAGCCTTAAGAGGTTGCATTATTTGTATGTAAAACTGAAAATCTTTCCTGCCTAAGTGATAGCACAATATATCATCTTGACAGAAACACTGTGAATATAGAAGTCTATCAACAAAGTTGCTGGCAGTAATAGGAATGAAAAAAAATGGCATATAGAAGATCTATTTCCCCCTTTTTTTTTTCTTCCTCTAAAAAGTCAATTTAACTCAATTTAACACAAATGAGTTTAAAAATATGAGCTAGATTTTTGTCTGAGTTCCCATCCCACACATATTTAGAGCACATTTACATGTAGCAACCAGTAAACAACTCAGATGCAAAAAATTATTTGCATTCAGCAAGTGAAATAGTTCAATTTGAAGAATTTCCTATCAGAATCAAAAGGGACAGTGACACCAATTCTACAGGGAGTCAATTGAGCATCCATTCAATATGACAGAAAGTTAACTTAGAGACAAAGGGCAAGGTGCAAAAATAACTGTAATAAATTAAACAAAATACTATTAGGTAAATGCAGACAGGAACAAAGTAGCACACAGACAACTTTACTGTGGGTTTATATTGTCACCTCCCTGTTGCCCACACAATGATCCCAGTACAGATTAATTGTGCAAAAATGTGACTACACTGCATGAGATAGGGGCATGAAAATTGGCAATTTTCGGCATTTTTATCATATTCTAAGGTTGCCCGAATGTCTCTGTTGCTCTGACTGTGAAAAGATTAAAGACTTCAAACAACACACATTTTTAAAGTCTAGAGGAGCAGTAAAGTTTTATTCCCAGACAAATTGAACAGTCAGTCTTTTCACATGCACACACAGCATGGAATGAAAGAACCGCCTTCAACATTGAATTTTGAGACAGATTGCCAGCCAGACAGAAACACACAAATGCATGTGCACACACACACACATACACAGAGCTGGTATATGTGGTTTCATATCTGCACAACTGTTTCCTGCCATGTATGAAGGAAGCAAGGATTATTTCTTGTTGTGATTTTTTTTTCCCTTTTAAAACTCTTCTCAGTCATCAAGATGGGAAGTTTTCTATGGAGCATATAACATTTGGTATATGGTAAACAGGTAAGCAGAGTGACAGATGTTTAGTGTTTGAATAGCTGAATTATTGGAATTTTTTTTTTTTAAATATATATTACTAGATTGCTTCTATATTTCCTTTGGGGTTTTGTAATATGCGCTTTGTGCCTGCGGCAATTACAATACCTTTTAAATAACTTTTTGTGAATCTTTGTGAGTACATTCATCTTTTAGGATAATGACTTTATCTTATGTAGGTGGAACAGATCTGTGTAAATTTCTGAAGGAATATACAGTAAAGTTGATTCTAAAATACATCTTCTCTTCCCACAGTTGTATAGGAGCCATTTTCTTTTGTGATCTGAATGTTAACAGAAGACTAGCAAACAAAACACCAAAATCATCTTGCTCTTTTCCATGGAGAAACAATTGCTTCCCTACATTGCCACAGGGAAAGAAATTTGACATTACTGACTGGAATCTAACCATTAGCTAAATCTGTGCATACCAGATCTCAAGCAAGTCATCTCTACTTAGTCTAGATGCCACTAGCTACAGCAAAAAATAATTGTATTTAAGCACCTCAGAACCAAAAGTTAGCTACCCCACACACACCATACCTTCTCTCAGGATATGAACCTTGCAGTGCTATCAGCAAACAGCCTGAGTCAACAGTGGGAACTTAAGACTCCTACCTGCATAAAGTAAGCAAGTAGGCTGCTGCATAAGTAATGGGACACCTTATAGAAACAAATGGTGAGACTTTTATGATGAGACACAAATGACTGTGTAAGAAACTGAGCTAATAAAAAAAAAATAACACAAATTTCAGAGCTATTGCTTCTATGTTCTTAGAGAAAACATAGAACTAGGAATCACTTCAAGTAAGGAGCTTCTATCAAATACTATAATGATGAAGACTAAGAACTCAGTCAGTTCCAAAGGATCTGAATCACAGAGCAACTATGACTGATGCTCTCTCTGCAACAGACATTGGAAACAGAATTCTACCACTGCATCAGAAATGTGTGTCTGTTGAGATACAGAAGAAAAGTCCAACTACTGTCCCTTAAGAGCCAAATAAATTGTTTTAATCATTCAAATTAAATTATAACCAGAAAGAAGAAAACTGATGCACAAAAGGCATGAACAGCAAAACAATATGAACAAGCCAAATGACACTGTTTTTCAGAAAACAGTAACACAATTTTACATGACATAGTCTGCATAAATAATTCTTGGAGTGTTTAAAGAGTCTGTGCACAAGAAGGGTTTGGTAGAGATGTCATGCTGGAACTAAAACGTTAAAAACATTTTCAAGACCCTTTAGTTGAATTTTTCCAAGATCTTGGGCCTGAAAAATCACAAAATTAGACCCAGACAAATACACACATATTTTTTTTTGTTTTACCTTGCTGCGTTGTGATCCTGTCACCTTAAGGAAGGGCAAGGACAAGAAGCGAAATAGTAATAAGAAAAAGAAGTCCAAAATTTTTTTCTGCAGGTGACTGACCAAATACATACACAAAATTGTCTTTTGAACATATAAGTACATTACTTAAACATAAGTTTTATTGCTACAGAAAAAAATAATAACGAGAAACAAATGAATAGGATCTTCTCTCAAAAGAAAAAGTTGAGTGCTGAACAAAGAACGCATTAAAATTTAGATAAGGAGCACTAATAAATTCCATACGGATAATTTTTTTCATTCATTTCAATGACTTCCTATTTATTCATTTTCACATTTATAAGCACAAGACTTTTGATATCTAACAAGCATGTATGGGCTAACTGAAAGACGCTTATAGAAATGAATAGTCTTTGTTTGGTCAATGGTGTGTCATATACTGCATTTCCAGGGGAAAGAAAAAACTCACCACTGAAATTTGTATTTAGATACTTGCCAAGAAACAAAAATTTATATATTGGTATATTAGTTGTAACTGAACTGGACTTCTGAGTATTTGGAAAGAATTTGGTATTGCTATTCTTTCCTATTTCTGTATACAGTCAAATAACGAGTATGTAGTTAAATAATTCAGTGCTATCTCATGCAGCATAATGTAGAAAACATACAGAACATTTGATGTGTACAAAACAACAAGAGTAAAAGTAAACATGACTCAAACCACTCCTCAAAAATCAAAACAGCACAGATAGTTTTATATGAAATCAACCAGTATATTTATAATTTTTAAGAAATAAGAAAAATACAGATTTCATGTTTCTGTGATTTAGTAAAGATATATAACTATTAACTAATTTGAAAGATATGAGACAACTTCTAATGTCAGAATTGTAATATGCTAAAATGCATTAAAATATTAAAAATATTAACAAGGTAATTCCCTCAGTGTCCCTCTAATCAAAGAGACTCCATTTGATTAATGGAAAAAGAGAGACAGATCCCAGAGTAAACATATGTTTACAAATAAACACTTGTCATGACAAGCACTTATTTCTTACTCTTATAATCAACTCACGTGTGTATCCTTACACAGTGATGATAACTAAAAACTCAACTTTGAACAATATTAAATACAGATTTCCTATTCCCAACATAAGCAAAAGCTTAGCAGTACTGAGCTCACATTTTATTAAGAAGCACTAAAATATATGTGAACATAAAACTACTACAGGAATTACTGGCATTGAATGAAAATTACTAATTCAAAAAGCACTATTATTTCAGTATTTTAACAATCCAAACTAAAGGTAGGGAGTGATGCTTTAAAAGATACAATCTGTTACTATCAGACTTCTAACACAAGTTATAACCCATCATAGTTATCTTCAACAACTTAAAACTTAAAATCTATGAGATAAATATGTAAGATCCATTTAATTACTTTCTATATAATCTGTATTATCTGATACTATGTATGTTTTTGTTTTACTAATATTAATCTTGTGACTCATATCTGCCAATCCAGCTTGTGACATGCAGTTCACTGGCATAATAAGCTGCAATAAGCCATGAACCAAGAAACATAAATGTCAGCTGGAAGCTATGAAATAATGTCTAACATGACAAGAAAAAGACAAATAAGTATAATCTTACTTCAAAACTCTTAACTTCTTCTTCACCATCATCATCTTCTTCATCATGGCAGCTCTGATACCATGTAGAAAGAAAACATTTACTGATAAGTGGCAAGGGAGGGGGGCATGAGCCTTCCTTCGCTTTAAAAACATATTCTCTTGATCTTCTTCATAAATTTTATTAAAACAGAAGACATGCAAAAGATATCAAACAAGTTACCTTTGCCATAATGTCAGCATAAGCCATATACAGGAAATCTTCTTCCAATTTGCTGGTTAATAGAGAGAAGAAAGGGAAAATTAGGAAGATTAGAATCATAATTATAGAATTGAAGTGCCAAAATATTTTTAACCATCTTACAAATATTTTTAAAGGATTTCTATGCTCATAATTAATCACAAAAGTATTTTTGGAAAAAGAAGACTTGATTAACTAATAGAAATGGAAAAGAATAGCCAGCTGCAAACAAAGTACTCAGAAACTCTTGAACACCTTCCAGTGAACACAACTAATTTTTCACTTATATTTAGAATATACTTCTATTTCACATTTAGAATATAATTGTCAATAGGGAACACAGACGGAAGACAAGAGTTGTAGTAAGCCCTGAACACAGCATTCATAACTGAAAAACTCGTGCTAAAATCTCTTTACACGTCACAAGCCAAAGAGTGTAACTCAAACTGATCATATGTTCAAATGCAAGTTTTGGCCTAGCCTATGCAATCTCACTTGAAAAGAGACATATATAGCTTCAAATACAGGAGTAATCTGAAAATCTGCATACACTCTGCAGTATCTCACACCATCCCTACCATTTTTCAGTCAAGGCTGTTCGACTGAATAGCAGAATAAGCTGATGTAAAGGATCAACTCTTTTAAGGCTTTCATCTTCTTCTGGTGGTTCTTCCCCAGGTTTCTTTAAGGAAAGAAAGATTTTAAAAGTATATTCAATTATCTATAGTGAAAAATGTTTTACCCTGTGCAATTTACTAAACATTAAATACTAACATATGCAATCTTGATTTGGACAACCAGGAGGAAGCAAGTTACGAGCAAAGTATAACAAAACTGAACCTTGACTGTGTTTATGAACATGAAGACTCACAAAGATGAGACCATTTACAAAGCTTTGAATTTTCTCTCTTCACAAAAATTAACCCTCTTCCCTAGATTCTGAAAATAGCGTCAAACTTTTACTCTGTTATCCAGAACTACGGGTAACCAGATGCCATCATTTATTATATTGTTTGTTGCTTGCTATGCTAACCAGCTTCATAAGCTAAAAATGCAAATCCTCTGTTTCAAGTTTTATGCCAGGAATAATGTTCACTGAGGAACTCTGAGAGACTTTGAGGGGGAAGAAATCCAAACCTGAAGCTCACCAATAGTTTTAGAGAGAAGGAGCCGTATCTACCTGCCAAAGTTGGCAGGATATAGAATTTTAGGAGATGACAAAACAATAATGTAAAAAAAAAAAAATGCTATATATCATTCAGTAAGATATAATGCATAAGGAAATGTGATTTTTTTTTCATGTGATTATTTTGATCTCAGGTTTAGACAGCTCTAGGTAGTTTAGTTTAAACAAAAATGTAGTCCTAAATATCATATGACAACCACCAAAGCAGTGCTTTGAAAAGAATCTATACAAATCTGACCTCTGATTACTTGTCTTTTTTCAAAAGACATTTCAGGAAGTAAGTTTTGCATATCAAGTTATTAACAAAATCGCTCCTGCCAGACATTTTTTTCTACAAAGAATCTGGTAGCTCAAAGAAATCTGGTTGCATAAACTATGCTCACTCTTCCTCCTTGTTTTCACCTAGCAATCTACACTAAAATACAGATAAAAAAAAATTCATGCATTGATAAGACATAACAAGTAATACATTATTATATTGTCAGGTATTCGCCATTAAGCAATAAGGATGGGTTACCCATGTGAGTGATTAAGGAAAATAGATTTTTTGCCTAATAAGAAAATAAATTTTGTATGCCAAATAGATTCCTTGGGAAATGTTTACAGATCTCTAAAAGCCCTTTTCATGTGCCTGTGAAGTCCACCTTTTCTGCTCAGCTGCACCAAATATGCCAGGTTGCAGCTGAAAATTCACTTTAGGTGACATCTACTGCGCAATGATTGTTTCACATGCTACTCTATGATGGCCATACAAGGTTCCTTTTATATTTTGCAGTATGTGAAAATAATTACAGGATTAATAACAAGATCAGAACAATTATGGATGTCTTCCAATGCTCTTTATTTCAATTTCATTTAGAATTCTGACCTTTCTCTTTAATTAACTGACAGTATTCTATACTTCATAATGTTATCAACTAGAATACCTCTCTAATGCTATAAAAACTGATGAAGCAAAAGGGCAGAAGTTGTGTTAATGTGTTACTAGTTTTCATAGATTTATTAAAATTAAATGGAGGATCAAATTCATCAAAGATTGAGTTAAGTAGAACCCATTATTAAGCACAGCATGAACACTAGAATAAAATGATTCTCAGAAATTTCTGGGAAATAAATATTCTTAATTTTCAATGTTTTGAGACATTTGCCCTATAGTTATTTATTACAAAATAAAAAGCTGCAACTGAATGTTAGAGAAGTGGGCAAAACAAATAGGTTGGGTAAGTTTTAGCTGCCATTCCTAAATGCTGAAGACTTAAAGTGTTTAATTTTATTAAATCTAATTTTTAAATATCTATTAAACATATTGCTCTTACAAGTAATGTCCATCAATGTCTACCAATAAAACTAATCAACAACTATATCAAATAAGCTTAAGCATTCATATAAACCACTTATTAAAGCAGAAACATTTTAAAAATTAATAAAAAGTGTTGACTATCCTATGGTGTTAAAATCTAGTTCCATTAGAGGCCTGATTTGTTGACTCAGAATTAAGAATCAGGAGAATTAAGCTCCCCAAAAAGCAGACAAGTGCATGCTTTTTTCTTTCAATATCACAAGGGGAAGAAGAAATGCCACTATTGCATAACAGACTTAAGGACAGACGATTCATGGAGTGAAATTTTAAAGTCTAGTTCTCTGGTTTTAGGGGATGGGAATGCTCAACTCCCACAACCCAGAAAAAGCTCTTACCATAAGCCTAAAAATTGTCCGGATCTTCGGAAGTCGGGAATGAGGTAGCTTTGACTGCATTTCTCCCTTTACATAATTTTTACAGCAGAAAACAATGTTTAAGACTCTCAGTATTGACAAAGAACTCACTATGGCATAGACTGTGGTCTATTAACTGCAGAGAGTTAAAGGATGGGAAGTCTTGGCTAAAGTTTCTGGGTCCTGGATTGATCCAGTTTTCTACCTAGTATGTAAATATTTCAAACTTCAAGCATACATCAGAGAACCCAAGGCTCCTCCTTTCTTGCCTTCCAGATGAGTTCTGCCATCACAGCCTGGGTGGTGATTCCATCTTAACAGTCCAAACATTTTTTAATTCCTTGCTGCACCAGGGTACAACTACTCTAAGAGCAATCTTCACCATCAACACAACCACATCTTTCATGAAGTCCACTAAGCATTCTGCATCAGCTCCACAGCGCTAAACAATAGAACCTCAAACTCTAACCCTCCAGGTGAGTGCTCTAATGCAGGAAGAATGTGACAGAAACTTATTTAAGACAGATAGGGTGGGTTTTTTCTCTTTGGAATGAAAGGTATAATACACCTTTCCTTAAGAGAGTTATGGAGACACACTTATCTGTATGTTTTAGAAATTACAAGAGAATGCATGTAGTCTTTTACAAAAAGATGGTATAGAAGCCAGTCCAGTCTGTCTCTGTCTTCTCTGAACAGTTTTCCACTGAACATGGAAAGGATTTCTTCATAAATTTAGCAAATATATAGTTTTATAGAGGAGTTAAGGAGACAACCCTTTATGTAAGTGTAACCAAATGACCATGCTAGGTTATTTCTTTAAACGTACATGCCTGCACACACATGCACACATGCAAAGAGCTATGTTGTTCCGCGTTCCATATCTGCACAGTCTTGTTCCCACAACTGCTAAAACATAATTATTTTTGACAGGGAACCTGCACTATTTAAAACACTTGCAGTATGTTGGGATACGTGAAATATTTTGAAATATTTTCAAAATTGTTTACAACTTGGCTAGCTGGTTTTAAGCATAAGGTTCAAACAGTAAAAGCAAAATATTATTTTTTTTCCTAATAGAAATTTTCCAGTTAGCTTCCTCTCTGTGTTGCAGAGAGCAGCCTCCCCTCACAATAAAATGCTGGTCTCAGACTCTGTTTTGTTGGGCCTCTCAGGGACTGCATCACTTCCTACTACTAGTTCTTGCCCAACCTATGAAAGAACTACCTTTTGGAGAAAGGCGAAGAATGAGGACACAAGACAACTGAAAATCATCCTAGCGATTTATCAGGCTAAAGACATGGCTCTAAAACTTTACTGCTGGGAAAAATCATCATGTCCCTGACAAAGGGATTCTTCTGTGAAGAAGTAGACTATGTCTACTTCTGAGGAACTGATTAATCTAAGATTAGAATTCTTCTGGTTTTCATTTTCTAATCTTATTATTTAAATGGCTTTAATGTGGATTATGAAGTCCTCAAATACACAAAGGTTAGCTGCAAAAAAAGGGGGAATAGGATGTTCCCCTTCTTCACATGGCAAAAGATATGAGATAGGGGAATTACAGCAACTGCTATGTAATTTAGACAAAAACTTTATCAAAGGTTATTGAAGCACTGAAGCAGACTGCCTGAGGGGATTTTGGAATCTCCATCACTCATAATTTTTAAAACATGTCAGAGTGGCTTGGTTATAGCTCATCCCTTTGGGTAGAAATAGCTTAGGTACCTCACAGACATTATTATATAAGATGAATGTTAATACATAATACATTCCTATGACCCTTTGAACACAGACGTACTGCTAAGTCTTCTATCAGTTTGTCTTCAAAATAGTGTTCTTCTGTTTCAATCCATGATTTATCATAGCCTTGAAGAAAGAGATTGACAGCTCGGTGCCTGAAAAGGAACATTTAAAACAAAAGCTGTAAACTTTGACAGAGAAGATTTGGTCAATATAAGTTTCATTGAGCTTGAAGAATTATCTAGTCATTAAAACTGCAATTTAAAAGGAAAAAGATATTTATATGATCAAACCTGTTGAAAGCACCCATTTCAAAGAATGAGTTTACATTAGAATGTTCTATTCAAAACTGTGCCACAAGTTAGCTTCTAAACTCATACTAAGTTTTAGGAAGATCCTAAATCCTAAGATTTAGGAACAGATAATAAACAGAATTTTAAAGAAATTTAAACATAAGAGAGAAATAAATAAATTGCCTCATTAGTGGGGTTTATTTTTAATACATTTTCATATTATTTTAATTAAAATATTAAGATAACACCAATAGATAACTTTGATTTGTGCCCAGATAATTGCATTTTTTAATGTTCAGCATTAGACTTGAATATCTAAAAAAATTAACTAACTTTTTTCCAGACTCCATGAAATTAAAGGGTTGATGAGGCTAGGGCAGAGAGGCATGTCTCTGATGGTTTTTTTGGTTTGTTTGGATTTTTTGGTTTTTGGGTATTTTTGTTTCTTGAGGTTACAATATAAAATGGACTGTCTGACAGCCAATTCTCCATGAAGAATTTTATTATCCTCTTATTCTTTTAAACAACTCCTAGTCCCATATATGGAGAAGGAAGAAGTATAATCAAAATATACAGGAAAGCTAGTTACTTGCAGGTGACCTACTTGTTAAAATAACAACAGCTACAGATGGCTGTATCTTTGTTCTATTCTCAACTGTCACGGCAGCTTCATCTCAAACTAGGATGATTCTCATGCACTAGTGCCTCTTGGGACAGACTCCAAGATTTATCCTGCTAACTATGGTGATAGCAATAATATACATAGTTTTGGGAAAAAAAAAATTAGAACTTCATTATGTTGAAACGATGAGATACAAGTACTCGGAAAATTATTTTTAGAAACGGAATTAAAAAAGAAAGTCTACATTTTCTGAATTCCTTTCAGAATCTCAGGATTTTGAAACTTCCTTGACTAGACATCCCATTCGCTACCGAAGAAGAAAGAAAAGGAAAAGGAACCATAGGAAAAGATGTGAAATTCCTAGAAAATTTCTCATCTAATAGAATGTTCTTCACAATAGTGCACAATAAATAAACAAGCTTTCAGATAAATAGTGTCCATTTACTTCCTGCCTATAGAATGTCTAGCATATAATAAGGAGGTTAACTCTGTACTTCCAGAGCTATACCATGACAGGAGGAAATTTGTCTCCCAAGATAATATTACAGTGACACCAATATGTTAGTTTCTGCATTTATCTCCTATGACAGGCATCTGCTTTTCAGCAAAGAAAATTTACTAGGAGGAACAGCTGGAACAACAGGAGGAGAGAATCAGAAATTTAAAATTATATTTTTTGCGATTCTTTTCAGAAGATAGAAAAAATTAATTAGATCTAATAAAACAAAGTAATAGACAAACTACCACAGAGTTTATCAATTACTGGTTTACATTTTTTTCCTTTTGATCTTGCTAAATAGCGCTGTATGAACATTAGTGTATTTGTAAAAGTGCAATATAGCTCTTACCTTGGCAGATTGTACAATGGTGCCATTCTGAAGCAGGCAACTACTGCTCTTTTCCTCTGTTTAGACAGCAGCTTATGCCACACTGCTTTTTTGGATCGCTGAGGATGCTCAACCTGTTATGTAAAACACACATGGAAAAATTAACAATGTGGCAATGTCCCTACTGCCTGGACATAACAATATTAGTAAAAATGTTAGTTAGCTGATAAATCAAGTAGAAAGGTAGCAGAAGAACAATAGATTAGGAAAAGAGTTCTAGGCAGAGTTAAAGCGGTAGACCAAGTTGTAGAATCAGAATTTAGAAAATTAATGTAAAGCAAAAATCTCTATTTCCTGGTATGACACAGATATTCTCCTTTTTTTGCTTCATTCTACTTCTTGTAACTCTTAGATAAAATACTATCATCAATTAGGCCATGTCTCAAGAAACCTTAACTTTTAATACAATGAATATTAACTCATTCTATCTTTTATATGTACCTCTTTATATATGTACAGGTAAATTGTACCTCTTCACATTGCCTCAGACAATATTTTTGAAGGAATTATCTTAAATGCAATTAATCTTTTATTTGTAATATTTACCATTATCAGCTATGATGGAAAGGAATTAACTTCAAAAAAAAAATTAAAAAGACAGGCACAAAGGCTTAGGCCTAAACTTCTTCCATGAATCAGCACAGCTAGAGTATACATATAATATATGTATAATATATATATTATAATATATATATAATATATAACACTTATATATTAGTGTTATATATAACACTTCAGCTACAATTCATAAAACTACAGCTTTGTCTTAAGACATATTCTCCTTCTGCATCCTGGTTCTACAGTAGCATGAGATGAGTTTGGTTGTGTTCCATCTTCAACTTTTTCTCTTTTAGTTTCTTTTCTTTCACCTTTCATCCTTGTTTCCATCAGAAGAAAATTACTACTGTGGTGCTGAAGAGTACCTGCAGACATCTGTATATAGCCTGACTGGATAACTGGGAACTATGATTGCAAGCTGTGCTATGGGTCTGTCCTTTCCCACAGCCTATTCACAGCTCTTGGGATTTATTCCACAAATCTTCCATAGAGATTATATAACTTGATTTAACCTACACAGCTGTTGTAGAGTTAAGGGGGAGATTACTTTTGTGGGGGGTTGTTTGCTTGTTTGCCTGTAGGGGGTGTGTGTTTCTCTTACAGACAACTGTGCTAGTGGAAAAATAGTTCCTCTGTGTTCCCGTCAATGGAAGTTAGCATTTCTGTCTTGAAAGACTTGATTCTTCCTTGTAACCAAGTTATGCACTATATTTAAAATATATTGTGATGATTATGATGTTTATGTAGACTCTATATTCAGTCCAAATTTGTTTATCCAGTTGAGTGAAATACCAAAAAATATTCAGTTAAACAATAAACATTTAATTAAACAGACAAAAATACTGCCAGGCATTCAGTGAATTAGACAATTATACTTGTAAGAATAAATAGTGACAATCTTAAAAAAGCTCCTTCTAAAAGTTAAAATATAAATGAAAAATAATTGTTAAAAGAAAGGACAAAAAAACATTCACTGCAAACTTATTTACAGTAACTAAGTCAGCACTAGTAATTTAGAAGTCAGACAGATCCAAATGTGAAAGTTAGGTAATTAGTAATATCTTCATAAACAATTATAAACCCCTCTATACTTTCCCAAAAGAAATAGCCTCGGCCTACGCAAGCAGATTTCTGAAAACAATTAAAAAAAAAGAAGTTAGCTGTGCAGGGAGAGAAAATACAAAGAATAAACTGATTGTTGCCAGTGCAATAAGGAAAGCATTCAGAGTATGTATATGTGGAGAACAGAGTATCTGCATACAGAGAACAAAGGACTTATCAAGACTATCATAAACACAGATGCAGTGCTCACATACTCATTATTTTTAAAGGCACCAAATCACCCATTTCAGTAACAAAAACACCTGAATATCTGGCTACAGAACATAAGTAGATTCTCCAAACTACACAAGCTTAACCAACATACATACATGATTGTAAAGCTAAAACAACAGAAATCTAGAAATGGTACATGCTGCTTGAACTCAAGTAGAAGAGTCTAATGCTGAATTAATTATTTCAGCTCAGTTAACTTTGATAAAACCAGGGTAAAAGATAAGACCTTTTGCCAACCACGTTTCTAGCTTTCTGCTATTTTTCCTTCCTCACAGCAACTCTATATCCTTACAAATCAGCACCCATTCTCCTCTCTCTCTCTAGTAGGCAAACCATGATTGACATGGATTTACTTCAATATTCTATCACTTTTTGCTCACTCCACATATATTCAGCAACAGCTAGAATTTACTGACTCTTCCTCATTCTCTTCTACCAGATTCTGTGAGGCTGCTGAACTTGAAGCAAGTCCATATCAAGTCTGGTAAACTATACAAAGAAGAGTTGTGTGATGCAACAGACAGGACACAGATATTCACATCAAGACACTTTGCTACCAAGTGTATATACAAGCGCATTCACATATCTCTCAGGCTCCTATTTGATGAACCAAAGGCCTCCTCACAATATGGAAACTTCCCAACATCAGATATGAAAACCTGTGACAAGCTTCCAAGTGAAACCAACTGATCTAATGAGAAGGCAAGAGAGCCTTGAATTCTCAAGTGTTCTTTGAAAAGGAAAAAAAAATAAATCCTGAGTAAATTTTACATGCAGTTTATAATCTAGTGTGCAGCAATGAGTGCCCCTAAGAATACCCTCCAAGTTAATGACCTGTTTCTTCAGCACTTTTTAAAAAGGAAAGCCTAAAAAACACAGAATAAATCTGAAGTGCAAAATAAGTTACAATTCAATAAGCAAAATGGCAAAATTAATTTATCGAGTAGCATTTGCCCTGTAAATTATAGCAATATAGCAGAATTTTTATTTTAAATTGCAAGCAATACTGCTAATGGGAAGAAGGACACAAAATAAAATCCATAATTATTTAAATGAAAGTTACTGTAGTTGAGTCACATGTGAAGTTTATATGTTAATGCAAAAAATATTAGATATTATAATAGAGCTTTGTGCCAGATTCTGAAGCAACTTAGAGATTCTACCAGAATTTTCTCAGAAAAAAAAATGATTCTTCCAATCTGCTTCTACTGTTTTTTGAATGCAGCAAGAAATATATGAGTTGGTCAGGCTGGCCAAACAAATTATTGTTGGAGTTGCTGCAAACACACTGCATGTTCAATATGACCATGATACTGGATTACAAAACACAAGACTAAGCATGTAAACATCAAGATAAAGAAAAAAGAATATTACATTACATACAGCAGATCAAGTATAATATATTATTTAGATTAATAAGCAATGGAATTGGTAAAATGCGTCTAACCTGTTCCAGGTGAAACAAGACATTAGCTATATCAAGGACCCTTTCCACAGTCTTCTCTGGATCTGAGCAATCTTCAGTCCGGTTTGGTAAATCTTTGTAAAGTGCCATCTGCCACCTAATGGCGGGATCCTCAAGCTGCAGGAGAAAGATTTCATGCGTCACCAAGGCAAAATGTTCCAAAGACAAGGTCAAGCAGTTTAATTAGTATAGAAACCACTGCAAAGGTCAACTGAACCACTTTATATGGCTAACCCACACCTTTACACAGGTAAGCTATACAGTATCCACTACACTGTCTGAGAGAACAAAACTAAAGTAACTATTTGAGCAATGTTTATTAAGAGCTCCCTTAAAATCATAAAATGTTTTGGGCTGGAAGGGACCTTAAAGACCATCTAATTCCAACTCCTCTGCCATGGGCAGGGACACCTTCCATGAGACCAGATTGCTCAAAGCCACAATCCAACCTGGCCTTGAACACTTCCAGAGATGATGCATCCACAGTTTCTGTGGGCAACCTGTTCCAGAGAACTAAAATGCTAATAATCATACAAATAGAAAATGATCATGGGTCAACAAATAGCACTGGCACAAGCAATGAATACATTATTTGAGGAAAAGTAATGAATATGAGGTAGACAGGCATAACTTAGTACACTGACTTTTGCATTATTAAACCAACCATTGAAATGGGTGCTCTACTAGTTGGGATTGCTTAGTTTTCAGTCATGGAAATTAGTAGTGTTACTATTATTTAAGTCTATTTTAAATTTTTTTTTAACTGTTAGAAAAATCCTAATTTTGCCAACTAGCAACTAAAATGAATTTAGGAAAAATGAATTCAAGATGAATCTGCTTATTAGCCCTACAAATTAGTAAACAATTTTTTTTTTCAGTTTTTCTCTATGCATTTCATTTTTTCTATTTCACTGATATGTAGTCCTCTGTTTTACAGTTAGCAATCTCTCTTTTGGTTTGTCTCCCCTGTCCTTCTGTTAATCAATGCTGATTCAACACAGTTTGCAACCCTTTACTGTGCCAATGACATTGATGACAAATGCAATGCCTAACATAGAGCACTTAAAGGGGCCTAAACACTACAGATTCAAATAGGACTCAGCACTTACTTGCCTAAACCATCTTTGTGGATCTAGATTTCATTTTGTGCCTAAGATGAGACAATAATGCTAATTCACCTCCACAAAACATCTTACAATACACAGTTTACTCAAGTTCCAGGAATGATTATAAACTTACACAGTCGTTCAGTAATAGCTTATTACAACCTAGAAAGCCACAATTGGCAGGGATTTCTTCTGCCTTTCGGCTTTTCCATTTCTTAACAACTTTCACATCCACAGTCTTTGTGTGAGCATTTGACTGGATCATCATGAATGGATAGTCCACAAAAGACTTTTTAATCACAGGTGGAGATGTCTTTTGATCTGAGGACTCCTCACATTCTATCAAGGTACTACTTTTTTGTATGGGTAGTTTTCTAAGGGTATGAGTAGTTGACATTTCAAGGTGTGAATTAGAATGGCAGGAAGAAGATTTTGGTGACTTGAGCTTCATCCATGTCAAAATGAATGCAAGTTTCATCATCAATTTCTTGAAATAAAAGGCTCGGTACTGAGTAACAACATGCAAGCATGCAAGGAAAGGAAAAAACAGAAACAGGGTGAAGACAAATGTAGACAAAGGTAGACAAATGCATGAAATAGACGCCACAACATTAATAGGTAAAGATTCAGAAGGATGATTCTCAAACAGTGCATTTTTCCAAAGAGAAATCAAGATAAATTACATTTTAGCTCTAACATAAATGACAGAACATGGTGTCTCTGACAAGCAGGTGGTTAACAGAAAACACTATTTGAAGAAAAAATATTGCTATGGTTGGAAGACCACCAGCCTTTCGAATAGTGGTATTTTTCCTATGGTTTGAAAGCCACTTCACACAAGCACCATTATAGCTAAGTTACACATTAATTCATAGCATTAAATAACAATTTAAATTTATAAGACCATTTGGCCTACATTCCTTTTATGTCTTATTCAATCACTCAACAAAATGATAATGTAGGCATATAGCATGATGGTATCATTATTCTTATCAAGAAACATCACACTTTACTGTACCTGACACGTAGCTGAGTCAGTCACAACAGTGACTAAATACTAATGACGTCAGAAAATTGTGAAATAAATTATATTGTACTTCGTACATAACTACTGAATTTAACTTTATACATTATACTTTTAAGTAATTAAGTTTCACACTTAGGTTTAATGTGAACTCTAGAATGTGTCAGTGATAAATGATTCATTTTGTCTGTAGTTGAGTTGACTACTTTTCACATACAGGTCAAAATCAGAGCTTTTCAAAGCTAGTAAAGCAATATGTAAAAATCTACAAAATAAAGATAACCACAATAGCTGCTTAGATTTTTTTTTATCTATGTATTATCTGGTTCTCTTGCAAATATTCATCTTCCATTGGCAATTCTTTATACAACAGGAAAATCCAGTCACTGTTGAAAAGTTTATAACTTGAAAATCCAACAATGTGTACTTTGGATTAGCTAAGATTACTTCCTTCTTGATTATTATTATTCCTTATTTGAAGCATTAATAAAAACAGTTCAACTACACTGGCCATTTCAGGACTTTTCTCCCAGGGCTATTCTTCTGGTACTAATTGGAATTCAGTAACAAAAATCTAGACTTTTTTTCCAAAATACTTTCTTTCCCCTGGGCTGAAAACCAGGAACAAAACTTAGCACAAAAGGTTTTTCACTTTACAGAGTATGCCAAAGTGGCAACTTCCTTTTCCTTTATACTTCAAACTGATACTAAGTAACTTAGAGCATTTTGCAGGTTTTTTCTCACATAATAGTAGATGTTCAAACAGTGATAGACTGCTTCCATCTCCAATTTCATGTTCATAGTGTGCATAGAAAGGGATTTGAAGTGCCACATGTTATCGCATATAATGCATGTATACACACGTTAAAAACCTACCATTTAGCAATTGACATGGACAAGTTACTTAATAGAAGATAAAAAGGGACTAAAAGTCATCCTAATGAACCAAGGCAGGTTGTCATTATATGGCACCAACAAATGAATTCAAAGGAAGAAAAATCACATTTAAAAAATGCATAGACATTACCTTGCCCTGAAGGTGAAGGTTACTGCGGATGACATCTCGTACTTCATCATCAGTATCTTTCTGACAATAGAATACAAATCACATAAATTAGGAATAGAAGGTAATTAGGAAAATTTATCATTCGTTCAACTGTCAGTCTTGAGCTTCATCAGATGATGAATAAAACTGACAATGTGAAAGACTAAGGAAAATCTCAGAGACAAATCTGCTTGCATCGGGCCAGAACTAGGCACATCCATGCTTGTAGGACCAAACTCTGGATAGCATCATACATATTTGTTCACAGTAACACATTAATGCAAGTCTGAATTAGAATTACTAGCATACATATAACCAAAGTTTGACCAAATAAAACCAGTAACATGAACACAGCCATCTCTGATTTGATTTCTGTTTCTTTTGGAAATCTTTTATCCTTTATAGCATTCAGTTCAGTTGTCCAAAGGTCATATAATCTGCTAGGCTGTATAAAGTACCATAGTTTGAGAACGGACTATATGCCAAATTACAATCACATTATTGCACTATGATTTTATAACCATAAGAATCACTTTTAAATCAATCTATCCCTACAGAAACTCTTGCATTCACATGAGAATGATCAAGTGGAATTAATTATGATATTGGGCATAGAAGTTAGGAAACATCCAGTTCTTAATTTTATTTCTAAATTCAAGCTTCATAAAATATAACAAACTCAAATTAGCATTAAGAATTAAGAGAGAAAAATAACTTTTAACTTAATAATGTTATCTTTATTCATATACTGATCATTTGGAAAATATGTCTAAACTCAAATGTTTTAAGCTGTGACAACAATATGTAGATAACTATTTACCATAATCACCCATTGTGCCTTTATATAGCAGAATTACAGTCTTGATTCTCTGTGTCATGCTTTAAGAATGAAAATGGGGTGAAACACTCAAAGAATTTCAATAGTAAAATATTTCTACCATTTAGAAGTACAAAAAGAGCACCTACCATGCTAAATCGATTCTTGGCCAGTGCTATAAGCTCTTGATCTCCAGGAGCACAAATGTTTAGGCCAATGGGAAGTAATCTCTTCAGTGCTGCCACAATGAGAGAGGTCTGCATAGAGTACCGGTCACCCTTTCGCTTCATCTTCTTCCTCTCCTGGTCAGAAACTGCTGCCTGCAGAATAAAGGGAAAATGAAGAAAAAAATAAATAAAATCTAATATTAAACAAAAGAATTGTACTAGCACCTTTGTACTTGTCTCCGGTTTGACAAATTCCTTATTACCTATAGAGGTGCAACTCTATCCAGTGGAACTGCCATTATATTATTGCCAATATTTTGCACCAATACCTGTTAAGTCCACGGTGTTTTTCAAATGACTATGTTTTGAATCTCAACCCAGGGTTTTCAACAGACTGTGCTACAAAAATAAAACACAAAAGAAACAACTCCAGAAACAAAACAAATAAATAAATAAATAAATAACCTGAACTCACTAAAAAAAACCAACCAACCAAAAAAAAGTGCTTCTTGAGGCCTCCTGTCTCCTTCTCCTTTGTAAAGAGAAAAATCTAAAAATCTTTACACTACCTTAGACATCTTTGATTTGGTGTCACTGATAAGGAAAGACATGTTGTTGATTTCATTTTGTACCACAAAGTTCTGCTCTTCCCTTTTGAAATTCTGGAAACATACAGAAGATCTCAGTTAGAAGCACTTATATGAGGAATCTATCCTAAACAAATCTTAAACAAAAATTTAAATTAACTGGAAAGCTGTGAAATCTTTAAAAAGCTGTAACACAATACAAGAACAGTAAAAAATAACAGATGATCAATAATCTCCTTGAATTTCAGCTTTATTTATGTGGCATAGCTCAGGTGGCTGTATGTTTGGGGTTTTTTTCCATGTTAGAGACAAGTAAATGCTTATCTAGCTATGAAACAAACACGATAAAAATCTCACTCCTCCTCTAATTCAATATAAAAATATTGTCCAGTGTTTTCCTTATTAGTAAATTATTCATTTAATTTTCCCCCACTATAAAATTCCACTATATTCAGACGCATAAGAAACTTTTTAAATAAAAGACTGAACTTATGAATACACAAGGAATTTGATGATCCAGCATCTACTGTTCAACCAGTTTTTGTTCACAGTGTTGTTTATATTAAATCTTACAGTTAAATTCAGGCACAAGTATGAAAGTTAAAAGGCATCTTGTTTCTCAAACTTGAGAAAATTGAAGGTACAGCAAAAAAAAAAAGAAATTCAGTATAGACAACAGTCCATACAGTGATCTAATGTCTGAAAGTATTTAGTCTCTTTGGCTATTTTTGTTTTTTTGTTCCAGTATTCACTGAACAATGTTTTATTTAAGCATTATCAGTATTTATTAGGTTCCCATTTATAAAAAGGCTATGGGGTCAAAATAACTGAAAAGAAAAAAAAAGGGGGGGATAAGGACACAAAACAGTGAGCTTAATATATCTAAAAAATATTGAAAACCCCCCCAAAAAACCAGAAAACCCACAACAAGCAAACAAAAAAAACAGTGTTACTACGCTACAAAATACCTACCAACTTTCATAGCTACTCTGCCATTTCAAAAGTGTCAGAAATGCGAAAGTCGTTAATACCTTCCCATTGGCAGTTTCACTTCTGTCATTCTGTGTTTTACAAACAAAACCACTAAATAATTGATCTACCTATTTAAAAACCTCATTAAAACAAGTATTTATCAAGGAAATACTTACATGAGACTTTGACCAGTAAATGAAGACCTCAGCCACCATGCGGAACAACTCTTCCGCTTCGGGATTCGGCTCTTTCAGCCATTTTGCCCTAAAATTTGGTAAAAGGGTGAAAATGCGGATGATCCTCATGGTCATGATCCTTTGAAATCAGTTTTCAACATTTTACAAGGATACAAGTCAACAAAACCAAGCATGCACACTTTAAAATCTTTCTGGTAGCAGTGGCTCTTTGCTGTCCTATTTCAAAACTCTTAAAATCCTTTTACATTAATCCTAGGTCTAATACAAGAGATTTGGATTGCAATTTTTTTGTTTTGTTTTCTTCTGAAAAAAAACCCAGCTCCTCCTAAAAGTCATAAAGCATTAGTTTGAGCATCTTCAAGATTATCAAACTGAGTAAATGACACTTTAATTCAGTGTTAGGCATATCAAGGGATAAGAGACGGTATCAATAAATAGGAAGGTTTTCTGAGATTCATTGACCTATTCTTCTCCACATACCTGTTATAGTCCACAAATCTAATCAATAAAGGGTAGAAGGCATAGAGGTCCCGTGCCAAAGTGGTGAACTCATCTAGGATGAGCAGTTCAGACTCCGACATGTCACCTCTGCCTTCTGCTCTTAGATGTTCTTCATCCGATACAACCACTGCTGCTTTTTTCTTTAGTTTATCCATCAGTGGAAGGAAGTGTGTCTTTAAGAGCTCTGGCTTCGCTTTACTTATGATGGGCTGGGAAAACACTATTTAAGGCAATGAATATTATATACCTGGCCACAAAATATACATAAAAACTTCTACCTTTTCCCACTTTCTTGAAGCTCATTTCTAGGCTACGGAGTAAAATCCTGCCCCCATTGAAATCAGCAGAACTTTTGCCAAGAATTAAATGTGGTCAGGATTTCACAATGTCAATTCAATTTGCCACTATGAGGCAGAAATTGCAACTTCACAGACTAAGCTTGCAAGATCATAAAACTTTTTACCTCTTTGTTGGTATTCTGTCAGCATGGTATTTGTCTGCATAGTTCTACTAAGCAATGAAGAAGTTGATTAATGGTATGTGTGGGTGGATACATATATAGCTACATAATGCACACACAAGTTTTCTCAGCCACTGGTTCTCTTTTGAACCTTGCTTTTTAGCTTGTGCAGAGTGGAACTCAAAAGTATGCCCTGGTTATTTGAAAATCCAAGGAAACAGCCTGCCTGTATTTCTTAAGCACATTAGGAAGAATTGTATGCAGACACAAATGAGACTAATTCAACCACTCATTTCAGACTTGTTAGCAGAATCTTTTTACAAATCTACTCATAAGAGCAAATATGTAAATTAGCACTGGGCCCATTAGTAAAAAACCATTTGTAATGTATTGATTAAATTACAAAGAATCTGTCAGTTTCCACGTATCCTTACAGTACATTACATTACTAACCCTCTAGAGACTAGGAATTCAGAGTGCTACCATGAATGAAAGTACTATTACAGTATTGAAAAGTTATAAGAAAGTCTAATTGAAAAATTGAATCCACACGACTGAAGTGACTTTTCTTCAGAGACTTTAACACTTAGAAATAAAGCAGTTCAAAATAAACTTTAAGGTGTTATCACAATGGAGTTGATGTAAGGATTACTATAATGAGTATTTTCAGATTTCATTGTAATGGATATGTTAGATATACACCTTCAAAACCACATTTTAAGGATTCAGCACTCAGACAGAATAGCAAAGAACTCTACAATGCCTGTAAAAGGAAACTTGCTATATAATGAAAAATGGGCTAAGTAACTATAGTCCTTGAATTCAATAGACTGCAAAATTCATATGTGTATATTCTGGCGAAAACGAAATAGTCTAATGTACTTCTATTACTTATTAAGAGATTAAAGAGATTACTTATTAAAGAGATTAAAATATATTGCTTTTTCTTTATACTTAGTATTTCTGGTTCATCAAGATCTGTATTGTTTAAAAATATAAAAATATCAGTGTTCTTCTATTCCAGCAATAACATGATAAATAAGAAGTATTTGATAGTGTGTATATATATATGTATATATATATATATATTTACATTCTGAATACACAGACACTGGCTCGGGTAATTATTTATTTTTACATCTTACCTGCTAATCTCTTCATCCAGGCTCCTTCATCAATACCAAGGTTGTTATAGATGATTTTCAATATGTTACCCAACAGAGTGTTCATATGCTCTGATGTCAAGGCTGTGCAACACATTTCTGCCTTGTCAGGATTGTTTTCTGGCCCATGCTCCCACCAGTGTGACATATAACTACATAGCATAGGCAGTATTACTTCCATGATATGTGGCATTTGTGTGTAACGAATACCAGATTCTGCCAGTTCCACAATTTCTTCCATTAATTTCACCAAGGAAGGAATATTTGGGCAAACCTCTTCTACACTAGTAGGCAAATTGAGAACTATTGAAAAGAAAAAAATCCAAAAACCAATAAAATCAGTCATAGAAGGAAAGTAACTCTTTTTTTTTAATTTGATATTTACATTTATAAACTTCCCATCCAAAGGAAAAAACCCAAACCCAACAATAAAAAACATGTCTTTTCATACCATTGAGCAATAAACTGCTTATATGAAATTTTCTATAATTAATATAGTTCCTATATGGCAGATTCAACAATGTAAATATTATGGATTCAGAGAAATGAGATGTGTATTTCTATATTCAACACAAAACTTAAATTTCAAAATTTCTTCCAATATAAACTTTGCTGTTGAGGAAAAAAACTGATACAATGAAATATCTCTCAACAACACATCAGAAGAAAAAAATCATTATCTGTCATAATGAATTGAGCAGATTTGAAAAACTGATTACAGAGGTCAAATTTTGATTCTAAATGTAAGCTTTTGAAATTATTTGAATTATTAGTTGTTTCCTCTGAAAAGGCACTGCATTTGCCCTTATTTTTGGAGGCAGTTTATTTTAGCTACAAATAAATATCTGTAAGCTACTGGCACAACTACTGGCTCTGTCTAACATCCTGATATACACATACAATGACATACACAGGTACCTATAGATCAAAAATTTAGCCTGAAATTTGTGACTACAAAAGTCTGTACCCAAATAGCCTAAGGCTAGTCTTTCTGAAAAACAGTATCTTCTCCTATTTAAATCAAATATATTTTACACAGACATTCAGTGTCTCTTTAAAGACTAATGCATGAATTGAAAAAATTCAATTTTCTTTTAAAAATCATTGAAAATACAATGGCTTATCATTCTAGATGTATTAAAAAAAAGCTAGAATATATATAACAAGAATGCATAGCTATTGATATTTTACAGCTCTTTGGAGAATAAATCTGCTATGCTCCTTTTTTTTAATAATAAAGGTGAAGTTACAAAATGGATGTCATTATAAACTGGCACTCTATACAAACATACTGTCATCTATGTGATATAATTCACGCTCAGCATATATATGCTGAGCTTGTACAGTTCCACTGCAACTTCTGTTTATTGCGGGAACAGGCTGTGAATATTCTATAATCATGTTACAATATAGGAAACATCAAGATTAGAATAAAAAGGTATATGAAAAATAAACATACACAATGTTACTGGAAAGTATCTGTACTGTCTTGTATGTCAAACAAGATAAAAAAACAACTTACATATTACTCTGCAATGTATTTACTTTATAAGGGGATAATATGTAATTAATATAGCAAAGGTATTTTCCCTCAATTGCAAGGATTTATATTTCAGGGACCCAACACTGTGTATGTAAACTGAGGAACCAAAGTTACCGATGAAAATACGTAAGTTTGTCATGAAATACATAACAACTGAAGTACTTAAAATGTACAAAGTCTCTTTATCAAATCAATTCCAAAGTGGTATTTTGAGAATGGTATCTCAAAATTAAAACATCAGTAACATTAGGAACATAAAATAATCAGTTTTACCAGACTTACTAATGATTTAGAAAAGAAATAAAACCAGGATATTACAAGAAAATTCTTGCACTCTAAAATGTATACAAACATACATGTATTAAGACAAGCAGCATTTATAATGAAATAGTGCTTTTACAACCATCATGTGGGTTTCTGGAAATACCTGCTCTGTCTCTCGCATTCTTGGTATTGTAAATTGAGTAGATATTATGTTTGTTCAAATGAGTTTCCAAAAAAGCCACTGGAAAGGCACCTGAGAAAGCAGCCAAACATTCTCCTAGTGCTGACCGTTGCCTGTGAATTAACAAACACCAGTAAGCAAACACATCTTGGATCACAGAATCACAGAATGGGTTAAGGTTGGAAGGGACCATCAGTGAGGTAATCTGGTCATTCGTGACTGACTTCACCTTGGGGTTTTATTCTAAAATGAACATATTTCAGAGATAAGCCACTATATTATTAGGATTGTGAACACAAGAAGAGGTAATAGAAATTGAAGGCTAGCAAACATCTGCTAGCCTTGAAAGGTTAAGATATAAATGTCAAAGGTGGCCTACTTAGCCTACAAAAAGTAAGAAACATGCAGGGGAAAGCCAAAGTAATTGTAACAATGCCTTCTGTTCTGTTACTTTCCTCTCAGCTTTACTGACTTTACAATTCCTAAGACAAAGCTAATGGACGGAACAAGAGACCAAAAACATCTATCATTTTATTTAAGTGATATTTCCCTTTTTCTGAGAAATAATGATAATCACTATTAGTCTTGATCTAGTATGAAAGTTCTTCAATGAGTGGGAAATTGCTTCTAATGATCCATAACTCCGAAAGTTTTTTCACAAAAATGTTGCTGTAATGTCTTCAAATATATGACATTTATCTGATAATCAAAATTCCTTTAGTGTGCCAAAATTTTAAAAAGCCTGTCTCTAGTAAGAAATCAGTGATCCTCTGTCACTTCACGTGGGTCCTTCAAGGGACATTTAAAACTATGCTTTCTGATTTCCAATACAGTTGATCACAGCAGATTTTTGAGAGGTGAAAAAACCCTAGCTGAGGCTGAGTCACACAAGTGACAGAAATCCAAGAGAATCTGAATCCAGAAGAATCATGGACTTTCAAGTTAAAAGAAAAAAAAGGCCTCAAAACTCATTTTATCACTTAACAAGATTAACCTTCACTCTATAGAGTATCTCGATTTTGGAGATTTTATTTTTTCTATATCTAACTCATTAAACTTGATTTTGTTAAATCTAACTTCATTCCCATTTTTATTTATATTGTTTGCTCCTTACTTTTTTTTTCCTTTTCATTAAGTCTTCATAAGCAAAACATACATCCATCAGATACATTTGCAAAGAGCAACCTACATGCTTTTCAGTTGCAATAATGTTTGTAGACAATCACGCACAAAAACTGTCACACTGGTATATTTTGTCATAAAAACAAATCCTAAATAATTTATTTGCCAAATAGCGAAATAAGCTAATTTTATATCCTTAATGAGACCTGTTTTTCCACAGATGTGTAGTTTTTTACTTAAATAGTCTTTCCTCATAATGTTTCCTATGACACTGCCACCAAGTAAGCAAGGGTATGTCATGGAGCTGCTCCGGAATTATTAGGTGGATTTGCTAAAAAGTATGACTTCCTGAACCGTTTACTGCTGCCAATATCTGAAATGTATGAGTCCTGTTGAGCCTTCCCTCAGAACAGTGCTAGCCACTACAGTTCAACTGTTCAGTTTTATAAACTGAATTATCTAGGTATCTCTATTCTTTGGCCAAACATGGCTTACACACACCAAATGTAACTTGGAGGGGGGTTAGCAGATACACAGATGCATAAAAAAAGCAATTATAAAGCCTCATTTCCCTGGGTAATTGAGCTAGAAAAGAAGTAGTGCTGTACAAGTGACAAATTAAATTAAATTTATGGTAATGAGAAAGAAATATACAACACAATTAAACATTATAGAAGGAAGAATTTAACAATTGCTGAGCTGAATTACATACTTTCACAATGCCCCAGTTGAACCTCAAATCAACTCCTATTTATTGTAAAGTTACATAATTTTATTTGTAACTTTTGTTTCAATTAGGAAATATATTTTGACAAACATCTAATGCAATATTTTAAGTGCATTATAATAAGTGCATCTGCATTCCACTTAACATCTGAGTATCATTTTTTCTCTCAAGATCCAACAATCTTTTCCTCTATTCATTTCTGAACTGCAAATTCATGATGCCAAACATAAACACAAATATCAAAACCAGAACTCTCTTCTGTCTTACCGCTCTACATAAATACTCTTGCTGGTTCCCAGAGCATATAAACTGGCCAATATTCTGTAACAGGAGACCTGAACATCGTCCACTAAAAAGAAGAAAATTATATTTATAAAGAGATTTTTGTTTGCAATACATTTCCCCAGAACTAAAATAAATTTATTTTGACAATAACTGAATTAATAATGTTAAGATATCAAAGGCAATCCACAGAAATCACTTGCTAAATACAGAAAGTCTTGGGACCACTGAGTGCTATAGTTTTTACTCAAGACTTCAATTTACTTCAGTATCATGTTAACAGCTAAGACAATAAATATATTTCACTAGTGCACTAACTGTCTGAAATTAATGGCATACCAACTCTTTACATATGACACCTTTACAAATAGAACATCACTGTACATAAAAAAAAATAAAAAGGAAAAGTTAAAGAGATACTTAACTATTTTAATCACAGTCTATTTTTTTTTTTTAATTTAGGCAAAGTTACTAGCTAGCAGTATGTACATTAGACTGGCAAAGGATTAAAAAAAATAAATAATCCTTTAGCCCTTACTTCACCAAAGGATGTTTTAACATTATCAGATGTTTCAGTCACAAGAATTTGAGAATAATCTTAACATCTGTTTGAAAAAGTGCTTTTCTAATGTACTCTGAAGTAACAGAGCACCATTAAGAAGGACAACACTCATGTTCTGGCCACAGATATCTTTCCTAGAGTCTCCTACAGTGCTATTACCATCTCCAAACAAGCAATGAAATATTGTGAGTAAAACAGAATAAGACTTAAGAGGCTGGGAGAGCTTACGAGATACTGTATCAATGTTACTTGGCCTGGCCCTTTACTGTACCATGATCAACTTGGAGTTGAGTGTTTTTACATGGTAGTAGTAACCTAAGGCACACAGATCCTCCTCTGTACTTGCTACCTTCATGGAGTAGCAAGTACCCAGTACTTATGTACCCAGTACTCTTAGGTGCAAGCACCAAGTCAAGATGCTTGTACAAAAAGGATTATCTTATTCTTAACAAGATGTAAAGAGAAGTTGCATGCCAGAAAAAATTGCCTTTCCACCTATGCTTTTAATAAAATAAATAGGCACAAATTAAACATTCTCAGTTTATGAATTCTAAAGGATGTGTTTTACACCAGTGTAATATATGTAGAATAGCTGTTTAAGAACACCAATTTAAGTGATAAAGCATGCAAAGCTAATTATTAAGTTCCAAAACAGGAAATACCAGAGATCAGATGAACCTGTTGAGGTCTGAAACTGTGGTTTATGATAAAGAAGTAAAGTACGTGAGCCCCACAAATTTTTTCTGCATTGTCTCCTGAATTTTACAGAAATAATTTAACAAAAAAGAAGGATGTTTATATTTCATTACATTCAAATCCCTCAATACAACTCCAAATTTTTAAGGACTACTTTTAATGCTATTTTAAATAATAATTTTCCCAGATTCTAAAAAGAGAAAAAAATGTAAGTTGATATTCTTTTCCTTCAGATCTTATGGATTTTCATAACTGAGTTAGCTATACAGAGCAGAACTGCAGTCAGGACAGCAAAATTTCTGTGAGTTCCTAAAACACATAAATGCATACTTCAAAGTCTGCAAAATTTTGTCTTGCACATACTGGGTTTGGGAAAACAAAGGACATTGAATCTGCTGTAATCAGAATCTGTACAGAAACCCCATGTACAAGGTCTCATACACATTCCTTTCTCTGGTGCCTGAATTCTTCAGGAGCTCCTTCCAGTATTCCCTTTTCCTTAGGATTTAAGATGCATCCCACCCAGACTCCCTGCCAACTGAAACTGAGTGTATGATGGTATATCTACATTCTTGTAGTTTCCCTTATTTATAGAGAGAGAAAAGGCAAATAAACTTACACAAAGTGACTTCTCACAGAAGAAGAAAGTCACAGTAAATCTATGGTAAAGTTATAAAGAAAATTAGTCCTTCTGGCTTCCTCATCACAACTACATCTGCTTTAATAATTTAGACACAGTTCACTAAAACCTGCAGACTGCTTTTGGTTGATTACAGCAAATGTTTGATCCATAACAATTTTGTCAAAATGACATAGGATTTGTCCTTCTTTAATAGAAATGCGAGTCTAGTACAGTGACATGACACTACAGATATTTTAGTGGCATGGCCCTTCTACATCCGTACATGACAATATGATACATACATATCAAATCTTCCCCAAACTGGTGCTGTCCAATATGCTCAAATAATGAAGATAGCACTGGCAGAAGAGCAACTGTGGTATAATTAATGATTTGTGTAACTCCTTTTGGCTGGTTTCTGCTGTGTGTAAACTGGCCTTGCTTAAGATTTTCCAACGTTTTCTCCAGATCCTCAGCAGCATTGTCCAAAAATGCTCTCAGTGCCATCCTAACAGATTCCAGACCAGTTTTCATCACAGTCCTGTTTATAGCATGCAAAAAGAATGAGAAAGAATACTCTATTAGACAAGCATTGAATAAAGCTTAGCCATGGATTATATGAAAAAGGTAATAGAGATCTGAGGAAAAATCATGTTTTAATATTGTAAAATCATCTCAAGGCAGAATAATTTTCTGAATAGAAGTATCATAGGTGACTTGCAGAACACAAGGATACTTTAGCTGAGAAAATGAAGTCCTTTAAAATTTATAAATTGATTCATTTGCTGTCAGCGGGGAGAAAAAAAGAAAAACAAACCAACCAAAACACCTAACAAAAAATAAGAATTACTAACACTGTGATTTCTGACTCTGGACACAGAAGAATTATCTCAAGTTAGAACTCAGTCTTTCCAACCGTGACAGTCATACTTCTGTCTCCAGAATAAGACCATCAAAAACTAATGAGTGAAAACAACCACATCAGGTTTAAATTAATTAATTAGTTAATTGAATAAATAAGTTCATTGGTTACATAACTCTAACACCATAATCAGTTATGTAAGGATATAATGCAGAATTATTACCTTATTTGTTTCAATTAGCTCAGTTACAGAGATCCTTTCTTTAAGGAAAGTGTCCATTTAGCCACATGTGAAATAAATCCAGGTGATGTTCTTTCATAAATTTAGTTTCAGTCCAGTTTTTCTCTTTGTTTATTTTAAACAGTGAATATATACAGTTTCAATAGCAATATCTTCAAAATCTCATGTTACCTCCATATTACCTTAATCCACATCTGGAGCTATTTTTACATCACTACCATTAACTGAATCAGTAACTTCCACCTGTATCTGTATTCCATCTATACAATTGCATAGAGCATAGACAGTTTAAGTGGGAAAAAAAAAAAAAAAAAAAAACAAAAAAAAAAACAAAACAAAACAATCAAACAAGATCTTGTGACCTAAATGATTACCATGCAATATCTGAGCCATATTAATGACCATGATCATGACTACCTCATAGCAACTGAAAAGTAAAACTTGTCCATTTAAGCCACTTCAAATATACAGACAAAAAGAGCTCTCTACATGGAATCCAGTCAATTTTTTGAGACTAAATGCAAAGTGAAAAAAAGTTACCTTAAAATTTCCATGGAGATAGTTTAAATGATCATATTTTGCTTCACAACTGCAAAGATCTAAAAATCAACTATCAGCACAGATGGTTGACTGTACAGTATGTGAAAACCAACACATTACCGTCCAATATATCAAGGTTTTCTCATCCACAAACCTCTCAAGCAGCTCAATTTAACTTAAAAGTAACACTGAAGTCTATGTAAAGGTTTCAGGCTTTTTTTCAAATTAGACCCTGAATGAATTTTGCAAAGAAGACACTCTATGAGACAGATTTACTGTACTTCATATGCATTTACCTCCTGAATTTTTTGATTAAACAGTGTAAGCAAGATAATATAATATTTCTAACTTTCCTGAAGTTTTCAGAAATTCACGATTAAACCCAGATGAATTAACAGCCAGAAATTTCTGCACACCATTGATATGTAATGAAGCTGAAAGTGTAACCTACAAGCAGTTGTCCTAGTAATTAACCTACTTTGCAATGGGAATTCTTTTCAGCTCCGTAACTTCTTGAGAGTTGGAATTTCGTAGTCTTACACAGGCAGCACAAATCTGACTGCACAATATATTCTTAAGTGATTTTCTTTGTACTTTAGAAAATATAATCAGTATTACCTCGCATCCAAGGTCTGGCCCAGTATGTGAAGACAGTTGACTATTGATGTGGCATCATTTCCTAAATGGGAGGAAAATTACCCACCAATTAAGCTGAGCATAGCGTGTAGCATATCAACCCTCTGCTAACTGTATCTCTGAATTTAATGAAAGAATAAATGACATAGCAGAAGAGCAACTGAACTTCTGCATAACTTTAACATTCAAGTTAAAAACATGCATTTTTTTGTCTTAGCCTTGTTTACAAAATGCAGTAACTAGAGGCAATAAAGCATCTTTCATCAAATAGCTGACGCAGTCAAGATGGAAGCACTTAAACGTGGGGTTAATTAGAGCTGCAGTGTATTGTCTGGTTTCATTCGATTTCTATGAATTTTGTTTGAAGTGAGTCAAGTTAATATGGACATTTATCTTTCTTTCCCCTCTTGGTAACATAAAAGCTGTTAACTTTCAAAAGTAGCTATTGCAGGAAGAGAACATTTCTTCTCATAAAGAAGTTAGTTCCCTGGTGTTACCCATAGGCTGCAGCCATTTATAGCTTCATTAAATGTGGTCCACATGAGTAACAGTCTCGGACATAACACACACATTCCGCAATAAATTATTTTTTCACACTTGTGTATATAAAAAGAGGACTTACACACAACATGCCTTGTATGCATATGTAAAGCCCAAATGCTGCCTTGTACAAGCATCTTTCCTCTAAGTTCACTTTTTAAAACCAGGACAGATGTAGGCTACAAAAACCTGGAACACATTTACTTTTTTTTCTTTTAAATGAAATTCTGCAAAAATAGGACTGCCTTTCCTTGCATCTCTTTATATTTAAATTTTCTCAATTAATGAACAAAAATAGAAACAAATTGAAGGTTTAAGACAGATTTCCGAAAATACTGCAGTCTGCATAGAGTGAAACAGCACACTATACTTTCTTAGTGGTGGTGATGTCACTTAAAAATATAAGCAAACACACAACTGAAATTAGCAACTCTTTCAGTGAAATAGAGATTTAAAGAGATAAATTGCAAGGAAGGTGTGGGAGGTTTGTTGCAGCACTGAGAACACTGTTCTATGCTACCAAAATTAGGAGATATTGTTGTGGTGTTCATCCACAAACAAACCTGAACCGCAACTTCCACAGCTGCCCCTAGCCAGGACCTACCTTTTTTTCACTGGCACTTGTGATCATGCAACAATACAGCAAGCAGATAAGAAAGCTGAGGTGCCCTAAAAGAATCCCACCAAAAACAGCACCCCAAAAAATTATGGGGTTTTTGTGTTTGGTTGGTTGTTTTTTTTGTCAGAGCCAATGTTTTCTCCTTATTTTGCTGCTCTGGTGAAATGAATACCAGTGCTAACGAAGAGAGCGCAGGACTGTGATAATGACAGCAAGTATGGAGGGAAGTACTCAAATTACTTGGATTGTGGATTAGACTGTCATACATTCATAGAACGGTTTGAGTTGGAAGGGACCTTAGAGATCATCTAGTTCCAACCCTTCTGTCATGGGCAGGGGCACTTTCCACTAGACCAGGTTGCTCAAAGCCCCGTCCAACCTGGCCTTGAACACTTTTAGGGATGGGGCAACCACAATCTCTCAGCAACCTGAATTATTGACTAAAATATTTCAATTTCACGAAAATGGATCAATACAGTCTTCCTGATGCACAACTACAGCTCTTAAGCAGTAAATTACTGGGTTCAAAATCTACTCTCACAGTGTAAAAAATAACATTTCCATGTTGAATTACAATTCCATAATCTAAATTACACTCTTAGATATCAAATGTGATTGACCATTTAAGTTCCCTCTGGAAGATTTGCACGCTCAATTTCCTATTTTATCAAGACTTCTACATATAGCTTAAGATGCATGACTTAATGATTTTCATACATGCAGCTGTATATTCAAATTCACAATAATATAAAATACCTATACAGAAAAATATATAGCATTTTGATATTTGTTATAGCAAACTCGCCACTATCCATAAAAGGTAAAATTCTTGCTCATTGAAGATGCTTTCAAAATGCACATTTAACTTTCTAGGCCTCAGCTGTACCCAGATGCATTCTTATGAGCATTTTCTCCTCTCCTCCACAGTCCTTGTCTTTGCTGGAGTAAGAGCAACTCTCTTGATCAGGTTTTCTAACATGATGCAATTCACTGTCCAGGTAAGGCAAACTAAGGTGACTTTGACTTGATTTAGTAGGTGCATAGTAAACAACCCAACCATGCTCCATAATCTTATGGTGACCTTGTCATAATTCATGGAAAACCCACTGTGTTGGCATAAAGATTTTGTATTCTGTTAGTTACTGCAGTCTAGGAAAGGAGTTAAAAAATAAACTGTAGCCATAGTGAATAGTCATCTGATCCTATCTGACTTAACTCCTACCACTTGAACCCAGCCAAACAACAGGAAATAGGCTGAGATGTGGAATGGAAAAGATATTTTCTCTAGTACTGAAGAAATTGACTTAGATTTTTAATTTCATTTTAGGGGAAAAAAAAGTCTGAAAACCAAAAGCACACGATAACAAAAAAGATTTGAAAAATTTTAATAGTATACCTGAGCTAGTTCATTCTTTGAAGAAACAACCTAGGGTATAAATCAGAGCTTAGGCGTATGTTTGTGACATACTCCACTGCCCAGAAAAAGCTGCAACAGTGCCACACAGCTGCAGAAATAACTCCATTCCTCCTATGATCTTTTGGCTTTACAGGTAAATCCACTCAGTTCATCACAAAACATTTAAAAGCAATATCCCAAAGTAACTTCCAATCTTTCTTCTCAGTTTACGGGGTTTCACAAAGGTCTGTAAGCTTTTTAAACACCACACTGCTGCAATATGTGAGTTCCTTCCCTTCAAATTGAATGAAATATGCAGGAATTGAGTTAGATGCATGTTACCTTAATCAAATTGTAATTCACTAGAAATTACCCATTTATGTATGTTCATGAATGCTGAAGTTTGCACTTCATCCATCCCAGAAGCTAGGTATGCATAAGATGTATTATTTCAACACTCCTACTATCATAAGAAAAAATTGCAAAGTGACTGTGCCACGCATTTAACATAATGTATACTCTTGATACAGATTTCAAATTGACTTCAGTTAGGTGATTTTCACATGGCATAAAACAAACACAGAGCTCCTGCTAAAGTCACATAATACCAGAAAGATAGTACACATGCGTATGTGGAGTCAAGCAGATCTGGGAATATTCAAGAGTTCCACAGAGCATAACTAAGCATTTCAGCCCACTTCAAATTTTCCTTAATGACTTTCCAATACAAATGTGCAGTTCTGTGATGTTTATCCCAAAGGATTTATAATAAAATAACAAATCAGTAATTACAATTTACTCAGCAAAATTCTTTGGAAGAAAAATGAAATCCAGATACTAGTTAAGACACATGGAAAATTAAACAAAATCCCCCAAACTGATAACTACAAAAGCTTTTTATTTCATCTAATAAATTCTGTGATCTACCAGCCTAAATGATTAGTGGTCTGTGTAGACCATGCATTTCTGCCATGCAGCATGCAACAAAGCAGCACGTAACACAATGCAAAAATGGCAAAGAAAACCAAGTGATGGCCATGCTAGTATTTGTCAAGGGTCTCCTTACCAAACAGTGAAATCCTATGCCTGACAAGAACTCCAAGTTTGCAGAACAGGCTGAAGACAAAAGAAAAATAAAAGAGAAGAGAAGGGAAAAGGAAAAAAATAAGGGAGGGGGGGGAGAAGAAAGAAAAAATAACAGCTGATATATGAGCAGGAAAAGCAACATGATGTCACGCAGAAAGAATCAATTTTCTGAGCAGAATGTGGGACAGAGTACTAAAGAAAGAGTTTTTAAGTGCATATCCTTAACAAACATGGTTAAATAAGCACATATTATAATTAAAGAAAGAAACAAACAAAAAAATAAAAGCAAAGCTAATTAATATAAAAGCGTTCTATACAATAACCCACAAGGAAATAACCATCAAAGCTTTAAGTAAAATTCAGTTCATTCAGGATACACTGAAGATTTGAAAACAAAAGGAAAGGGAATCATATAATTGAAGTGTGCGATGGCAAGTGTTTAACTACTTCAATTAGGATCTTGTAAACTTGAACACAGCAAAAATTTCTTTTCAAATATGTTTCTTTTTAAATATTTAACATGAAAAGTAGCCTTTTACATGGTTTGAAACAATAAAATGGATATGAACAATGATTTAATTTCACATGTTTGAACTCCTTTCTGGGCTGATGAGCAGTGCTCCATGAAGGACAATGCAGAATGAAGTTTTCTGTTAATTCATAGAAGTAGGAGCAAACTGAACTACACAAACTGACCCGGTCTCCACATTTAGGAGGGATTAGTTCAATCTTCATGATTTGGTTTGGTGTGAGAATTTTAACCAAGAACAACATTCATCTTGGTGTTATTATTTTATGCTGCAAATCCCTTCATCCACTAAAAATGACATGAAAAATATTAAGCTACTTAAATATTAGGCACACTGGCTATTTATTAGCCTCTGACTTATAAGCAAAATAAACAATAAGCATGTCTGCACAGCTTATGGATGAAATCTGAACATGTTGTTCCATTGACAGACAAGAACATGGTGTCAAATGGAAACATTTATGTCCAGAATCACAACAGGCAGGTTAATGTGGTATTGAATCGAGATAACTATCCAGTGCACAGTGATCCACTACAGCAACAGCAACTGCTCTGTTTTAGAAATGAGTCCGTTTGGTGCATGTTCAGAGATCACTGTTCACTTTTTATTCCATGGTGCAGACATTTACTATACATTCCTTTATGAGGATCCTGGTTCACCAAGTCCAGTACAAAAGCTGTGTACAAGCATATTAGCATCATATAGATATTGTGTCTGCTCTAGCAAAGACACAAATAGCTCACAATCTATTTTATGTTCTGACATACAAAACTTACTCAGCTGACTGGATGGTTCAAGAGGTGCTATGTTTTCACCAAGTGAGACTGAACTTATTATCTCCAGTGAAATTAGTTTAGGTTAAATAACTAAATAAAAAATCCAAATGGGCAGTACTTAGACTGATGCCCACAATCAATTTTATACAACTGCTGTAGTACAAGAACTTGTAAGATGGTCTTCTGAATGAGAAATGCAAAAAGCCCAGTCCTGAAGAGGCTGTTTACAAGTAAGATGAAACATAATGCCACATTTCAGGAAGAAGTCTGACCCATACTTTCCAGGAAAACAGATCCCAATTTACTGTATTTGCTGAACATGGAATGGTTTTTGCATGTTAACACTATCACTGCATTATCAATACCCAAAATTATACTCTTCCATAGCTTAATGAATGCAAGCTTATCTTCACTGGAAAAAGAAAGCAGCCAGGAACTGCCCTTAGCTTGAAGCAAATCCTGTGTAAGAGGTGCACTCAAACAAATCTAAAAAGAAAACTCAACAGAAAATCCAAAATTCTGCTTCAGTAAGCTCTCTTTAATACTGTAGAGGAAACAAAACCCAACATAAAAAATGTTTAGAATCTATTAAAATGTCTCACAACAACCCTTCAGGAAATGGGTAATTCAACGTAGTTTCTACAATCTTTGCATCTTGATAATTAAGTAATAAACTGCTCATCGGGACTAGCTATAGCTATTACTCATCCAAGGTTTCCTTATGTGTGTTTTCTTCACTTTGGCTGACCCATCTGGATGGCAGGCAACCCAATCAAGGATGGCAGCAACTCTGATCTTTTGGCAGGGCTATATATACAGGAATCTCACACAGCTAAAGAGCATACGTGCAGAAATCCTGAAATCTCTATGCAGCAGGTATGATGATATATTTGACATTCCAAAAGTGTGGGATTTATCTGCATGATAACTGCAAAAATGCTGTTATCCAGGACATTAGAAACAGAAAAATGGCAGCTCATAAGAGTGGAAATTAATTTATATGTATGCAATTCAATACAGTTTTTAAGTTTCTTGAAGAACACCATTTTGATAAGCTGCCAGGTCAAATTAGTCCATAAGATGAGGCAGGGGCAAAACGGCCATTACTTACTTATGCTTAGTATTGCTGCAAGAAACTTCACTCAGTAGTCACAAAATCTTGTAAACCCTGCATGTCTGTATAACCAACCACCCATTGTCTGTCAGCCCCAAAATACAGCAATTCAATATTGCATGGTTCATGCCCAATAAAAGCCAAGAAGGCAACCATGATATGTGCATACATTACATGTATTCAATAGGTCCTGTGTGAAGCTTGCAATTCACCCTACTAAACGGTCAATGTGGGTTTCAATTCCATCAGAACTGAAATTAAGTGAAAACATATCATGGAGAGATAATATAAAAAAGGGTAACTTCAGGGAAAGGATCAAGTGGGTATTTCTGTGATACTACTACTCCTGTTCCTATTTAGAAAGAATGCAACTCCCTCATTTTTACTTTTTATGGTGGATAGTAATAATTATATTTACTGAAACTCAGCTACAAATAAGTTTGGCCTTTAAATCTACCATTAAATTTTACAGCAATAATAATTTCAGTATATACCTATTTCCAACAGAGAAAACTGATACATAATTGTACAGCCTGTGTCACAGATTTACGCAGTGCTCTATTGTGGGACACAATGCTAAATTTAAATTCCCTGCATGCTAAAATCATCACCATGCCTTTTAAACAGCATGTAATAATAATTCTGCACTCCTCTTCATTTTATACCATGAATTTTCCTAACAGGAAAAGAAATTGAAAAAAGCTTAATTTGTGTGCTCATAACAATATTTCTCTGCATCCCACTTCTCACTTTCCCACAATCAACTGCTGCTGTTTAAAGACAAACACATACATTCATAGATGTGAACATTAGTTCAAGTTTTACCTTGTCACCATTTCTTTCTCTTTATTGGAGGCATGGCCTCCACTGCTGAGAGGCCTACTTGCTGAAGATAAGAAATACAGGCGATGATTTTTAAAATACTGATCAATCAAAGGGAGTACAACCTGAAATGACACAGAAAGAAGTGGTTATCTCAGGACTTTCTTAACTATGTTCTATATTACTCTTTGTAAGTCACAAATAAAGACAGGCGATTTCAAATAGGTTTTCTGTTTTAAAATCTCTATGTGCTTTTTCTTGTTAAGGTCTATTCCTCTTTGAATTTATTTAATATTCAAGGCATTTAATATGTCATTAAGAAAGGCAGCAGAAAAAAATTTTACATTTTCTATCAGACTTGATCTGTGTGTTTATTTAGGAGGATACAAAGCAGAAAGTATAATTTAACTTTATCTCACAATTTCAGATTTTTCCCATATGATATAACCAAACTATTACTATTTGTTCCTTTTCACGTAGGTTTGAGAAAAATTCACCTACAATTGTAAGCACGCAAACAGCACTTTATTCTAGATGCTGACGAGCAAAATTCCCAAAAGTAATCTCAGTCATCAAGGGCTTGCCCATAGAAATTTTCCTATTTGCTTTCTGTAGTGACTATCACTCAGTGACTATTGTAGGTGTCAGCCAGGAGGAGATGCAAAATAAATTGCCATTAAGAAGACCTGAAATTGCGTCCTTTTTGGAGCATGGTTCACAAGAAAGTGGAATGCTAGCTTCTGAGTCAGTGAACTTGGCAAATAATACCACGTGGAAGTACTTCAAGGTATTGAAATTACAATTTACTGCAAGGAAATCAGGGTTAGAAAATGCTGCAAAGAGTTGCCTTTATTTATTCACTAATGAATTCAAAGGTATTTTGAATATTCAAATATCACACAAGCTTTTATGTATGTAAGACATAAGCAGATTTTCTTGATGTATAATGTGCAAAATCTTGACACAAAAGGAGAATTGGGCTGAGAGGAATCTCATGACTGTCATGGGTTAGGGGAATGGCAAAGTCCTGCACCTCAAGAGGAGTAAGTCCAGGTATCAGCACATACTTGAGGGCTGATCAGCTGAAAAGGAGCTTTGGAGGGAAGGACCAGAGGGTCCTCAGTAGACAGAAAATGGACCATGAGCCAACAATGAAACCTTACTGCAAGGGCAGCCAACAGCATCCTGGGTTGTATTAGACAGAGCACTGTCAGTAGGCCCAGGGAGAAGATTCTTCCTCTCCATTTAGCACAGGTGAGACCACATCTGAAGTGCTGTCTGGTTCTGGGCTTCTCAGTACAAGATATACATTGATATACTGGAGGGAGAGTCTAGAGAAGATCACAAAGATGATATAGAGGATCTTTCAAATGATGAGAGATTGAGGAAGCCGGGATGTTTTAGCCTGGAGAAGGCTCAGGAAGGATCTCATCAGTGTGTATAAATATCAGAAGCAGGGTGTTAAGAAGATGGAGGCTCTTTTCAGTTGTGACAGGACCAGAGAAAATGGGCACAAACTGAAACATGGTAGGTTCTCTCTGATCATGAGGAAACGCTTTGTCACCCTCAGGGTGACTGAGCACTGGCACAGATCACCCAGATTGATTGTTGAGTCTCTGCCCTTGGAGATACCCACAAGTTGTCTGGACATGGTTCTGTGCAGTCTGCTCTAGGTGATATTGCTGAGCAAAGGGCCCTTCCAACCTCATCCATTCTGTGATTCCATGCTGGAGATAACAACATGGGTTCAAAACAAGGAAAGAAATAACTAATGTGACACTGACAAATACATAGCTGTATTAATTCCAATGACTATTGCTCACATTTACCTGCCTGAATATTGTAAACCAGAAAAATCTATAAAAATAGACTAAGTCAGAAAACAGAAAATGTAGGAAACTTATGGATAACATCCTAACAGCAGTTGCATATAACGAAGCAAGGAAATAACAAGAACAAAAATATAATCCTGTAATTTTCCCACATCTATACTTCATCCTACATTATTTTCAAGTTATTTGTATTACTACTGTTTTCAATTAATAAAATAACAAATTTAGCACAGAAAAATACCAATATACAATATACAACAATAACAGCCACTAAAAAATATTTTCTTTCTTCAATTACTCACTGCATTTACAAAGAATAAGCAAAGATATACTGTACTTTGGCAAAGAACTTGATTTCTTGTTCATATGGGAACTGCTCTCCTTTCCCTCTGCTGCCACCATCTGCAGAGAAAAGACAATTAGGCTCCCTGGCATATATCCTAGTTATAGTCTACTCTGCATTTTTCTTAGAAAGTGTAAACTATAAGCAAATGATACTCGCCATCATTAGATGTAGATTTAAGATAACTCAAATAGTATAAGCATTAGTTAAAATAGGATTTTACTACTACCGTATGAGAGGAAAAGTAACAGCAAATAAAATATAGAAAGAAAAATTTTCCAAATCTTCCTAAAAGTTTAGACTTCTCATAGTCCAAAGAGATACAGATATTTTTGTGAGATAAAGATCGGTCCCACGTTGGTCTTTTCCTGTTACAAGTGCCAATTTCTGAGGAAACACCTTTCCTCCAGTTGTTCCCAGGAGAAACAAAAAAAGTCCTCATTTGTGGACTTTGTCTAAGGAACAAAATTAATGGTTAGATCTATATAACTGAAATTTAAATGGCTTCACTTCACCTATTACCATAAAAATCGAAAACTCAAAATCAAAACATAAAGTCTGATACAGCTCTCAAAGTCTTTATCCTTTAATTATTGTCTTAGTTTTGTTAATCCATTGAGGGACTCAATTGGTATTTGTTCCACCAATGCTTCTAGTGTTTCAGTATTTATTCATTATCTTTCTTTCAATTATGACAAATTTATAAAATTAAGAACAATGAAGCCATGGTAATCAGGCATTAGTAGCAGAAGCAACCCTATGAGTTATCAAGACCAGACCTTCGCTAATATAAGTAGCCATGGCATATAATGTCATAAGTTTGATCATTTCCACTTTGAAACTAGATAGGCTTTTGGATAAACATTAATTTATTTGATCTCCTTGATGTTTCTGTTATTGTCAATTACAGCATCTACACATGAGGCACAGTATATGTTATGTGTCATTACAATTCCCACAGTCACAACAGAAGCTGCAACTGGCCAGGATTTTTGGGTTTTACTGCTTATGTAAGAAGCCGACTTGGGTCACCAAACTTTTTTATTTTCTCATCTTCACCAAAAGCAGATAAAGTTAATCCTTCATAGCACTATTGACAAAACATGTGCCGGGTGTTTGTGAAGGAACATTCCAGTTGCTGGACTTTTTTGAAGAGGTTTCTCTACTCTCTTCTCCAAAGAAAATTTCAGAATGGTACAAATGACTGGTTTAATTTGCTCTCTGACAAAGCGATTACATGTGAATAGTAACTACTAATCTGCACATGAGAGATTATAATTTTTGTGCATAAATACAAAGGAGCAGCTAGTTTTCTTTTTCAAAGAATGAAAGTCATTACAAATTTTGGCTGAACAATTTTAATCTGATAAATGAAGATAGGAAACTGGAATGGATGGCAACTATGTAACTTTCCAAAATTCGTAATACTCATCAACCGTAGGAAATCAAAGGGAAAAGTAGTCCATGAATGTGCCATTTTTTAAAATTCTAGGGTTTTTTTATAACATGAGACATCTTAGTAATTATTTTAAAAAATGTGCAAGGGGTACTATACCAAACTCCAGAATGTACTGATGGGCTTCATCCACATATCTTATGAGCTGCTGAAGGAAACTGTAGGCAAAGCGTTTCTCAATGGAAGGTGTGTCTAATTCCAGGTCCTTAAGTCCTCTGTTAAAAGAAGAAATTAATTTTCACACATGCAGAATTACTAAAAACACTCTTACCTCTCCAGGTAGTCTCACTATCCCATGAGTATGTGTGTGCTGCAAGGACTAAGTACCAGCTACTGACAAGACCAGCATGAGTGGATACTGAGCCACCAACCAGAGTCAGACTTGGGGTGTAGGTACCCCCAGGCCTGTGATGACTGGTGTGAATGAGGGTCTCAAGCATCAGTAGTTGGAGAGGCCATAGCTTTGGGGAACGCCTCTACAGGTCCTACAGACCTTGAGCCAAGAGTGGCAGCTTCTGCAGGGGACTGGCATAAGTGTATTTGGTACTAGCAATTGAAGTTAGTCAGTCAGGCATAAGGCAGTGCCTGAAACTGCAGCAACCAGGTGTCCCAGTTGCCTACCACTGGGATGGGAATACTGTGTTCCAAAACAATCCAGCTAATGTGGGGGAGCAGAGCCAGTAAGGCAAGTGAGGGGTTCTGCTCTGCCAGCTGGAGTGGCACTGTGGGCCACAAGCCATGTGCCTGAGTGCCATGTGCTTGGCAGTGGGCAATTGTTTCTATCTTCACTAAACCCAGTGTGCATGAGGGTGCAGCAGACTTGAATGGTCAATGCCAAATAAGACTGTGGCAGAAAGTACAGCGGTAAGGAGACCAAATTAAAACATGAATCAAGTCCTTGATTGTTTAACAGCCTGGATGGCACGGGAGCAGCGCAAGTATATTGAGCTTAACTCCACAGAAAGGCCTGCATTCGACCACCATAGGGCAATGTATATGCAGCAGGAACTGTTTACTAGATGGTGGGTGTGTCCAAGTTAATGATTATCTTACTACCCCCCTGAGCCTTACACTTCTGAAAAAAAACAAAAGCCACTTCTCACTTGTGTTTAACAGAAATAAAAAGGGGTTAGTGGAAAAGGAATGTGTAATCTTGAATACAGCTGAGGAGTCTTATCATTTTGACAGGGGATAACAAAATAAACCTTTGCTGACTGACATCCTTCTTTGTACATCCTACTCTATTGAAGGGAAGTAAACTGAATTATTCCAGATACCCTGAAAGATTTTACCAAAATTATTATATTAGCTGTGGGACTCTATAAACAGGCTGAATTTCAGATATGATAGAAAAGAACAGAAGCAGGCAGATTTTAAGTAGATGTTCTCGTCTAATTAATTCACAGTGATGACTTAAATTGATATCTGTGACTTTCATTCACTTACTAATGTTCAAGTCATACAAGTCTCAGATATGCTTTCAGTCTTTTCGAGAGATTCATATCGCCTAAGCCATGATGATGAGGCAGAGAAGCCTCCAAATTAATTAAAAGTTCATTCATGCTACATTTAGTGGGTAAGTATGCCATATTAAAATCAAAATGAATTATGCATGTTATTCTGCATATTATTATTATTATTACATTTGCACTGTGAATTGTTTTAAAAAAATTTAAAAACACTTTTCACTTTAAAATATTTTAGTAATATTGCAAATGAATTCAGTTGAAAGAAATGAGTAGCACATTTTAGAAATAAAACTGTTTTATCAAAGCAATTGCCTGGAAATTCCTTTAGAGAGGGGCAATTGCTTGACCCATAATGAAGACTTAATAATTTTATCACTTGCAGAAAATTTAAAAGTGTACTAAGAGATGGATATATGGAGACACACTAGAAAGGGAAAACAGCCTATAATGTTGAGAAGAGAGGCAGAAGACATGCAGAGTTTCTGGAGAACTCGGCTTATGCCTTCCAAAACCTTGTGACTAACTCTGTAATGCATTTCTTCCTTACAATGTTCTATTTGCTCGCCCTTATTCCCAAGCACTGAAACCTAAAAATGACCATAGAGCTTTCTTTTGATTAAGAAGCCCAAATCCAAACAAACAAACACACCCCCTCCCAACACTACTGAGGACTATTAGAAACCTTCTGTGACACTAATACTGAACAGGGAATTACCTGGAGACAACATATCCATTAATCTGTAGAAATTTCAGAATATCCTGTGCTTTTTCTCTGTCTTTGGCTTTTTCTTTGGCAGTGAGTGTATCATAAGGAACAAGAAGAGGATGGTTGCCTCCTCCTACTATGGAACATCAAAAGATTTAAAAATTAAAAGAGTTTTCTGTTGACATAGTGAGTCCTAGAATGCAAAAGCACTGTCATAATACTACATAGCATGTAAAACCTAGTCTGAAAGAACAATACATTTGTCTGTTTCTTAACACAAACATTAAAAACTATTCAGATGGAAACTTTAGAAATGGCTGCATAGTCCTAACACAGTTCTGGCAAGTATCAGGTAAATACGCTGAACCTACTGCAAAAACTCTTAAATAAGAACAAAGTGCTTAACTGTTAAAAATGTGTTATAATTAAAACTTCATTTAATGAAACTGAAAAGATGTCAATAATGCATCATTTAATAAGAAAGCCATGATATAAACAAATATATAAACATACAGTCCTGCTTTTAAACATTCTGACAGGGTTCACTGAGTTAGCAAGATATACATATATCTAAAAATATATTAAAATTATACAGCTCTACTTTATAATAATAAATTAAATACAGGAAATTAGGATACATTATTCAAGCATGGTTCACCCAACAGTCCAACCTGTTTAAAAGAATGCTTACTAGAGGTAAAAAGAATAAACTGCATTGGTATTGTTTACAAATATCTGATACTTCACTGAATGTAGATATTTAATTTGGCAGGAAAATAACACTGCTATTATTAAAATAAACATCTGCATAAAAAGCAGCATTCTTAGGATTTCAGCTTCTAAGAACAGAACACAATAAATTCCTAAGACAATTACTCTGAAACCCCAGGAAATGGTAAGGGCCATAACCAGACTAATTTCAGAAAAAATACTACAGCATGTCTCTAACGATATTTTAAAAAATATTTTTAAAATTTTTAAAAAGCAACAAATTCCCCTCTATAAAATATTGGAGATTAAGCTACATATTCTAAATTTTTCCATTTGTTCTGAAAGATTAATGCTATAAGGAAAATGTATTAATGTAGCTTAAATTTATTTACAGCTTTTGAGTTCTGTTCCTTTGATATATTTGAATTGGTAAACTACTTAAACAAGAACAGTTACACTTGGTACTATAAAAACTTTCAGGCACCGAACTGCACAATAGATACAAGTACTGAAAATACTTATAGTTAATATTACCTTTTGCTTCAAGCTCCATTTTCTTTTTCTTTGCCCATATGTTATGGTAGTTTTCAGCCATCATCTCAGCCATAGCCTTAGGAAAAATGGAGAGCTTAGAGATATGTCTTGCAATGGTTAACTCTCAAGAAAGACAATTTTCTGTTTGATAATAAATAACAGGTTTTGTTCTCTGGGAAGTTCAATACAATTACACTGTAATCGTTCACTGGAAACAAGTTTTTCTTGAAAAAATATTATATAGAATTTGGGTATGTCATGGGTTTAACATTGGTTTCTGTTGAAAGCCTCTGGAAGTTTCCCTCCATCCTATAGAGCAGAGCCAATGAGGGCCAGCTCAACATCGCAATGCAGACATCAAGGTCAGTGCAGGAGGAGAAGAGGAGAAAGAGGGGGAGGGACCCCACGGATCAGGGAGAGGAC
>JAWWEE010000105.1:45676801-45867849 GCA_035221455.1 Xenops minutus | reverse complement strand
GAAAGGTGTTTGTAACTTGTTTCTATTTCTTGTTTTTAGTTTGTTAGTAATAAATTTAAGCATTATTCTAAGTTCTGCTTTGCCTGTGGTGTTAATCAAAGCTCCTCTTTTGGTTATCTCTAGCCATAAATTTCGAGCTGGTTTTTTTTTTCCCTTCCCTTGGGAAGGCAAAAAGCGGGTGGGAAAGGCCTTGAAGGAGTTTTGCCGGACACCAGGCATTTATTCAGGGTTGAACCACCACAGGGTAGAATGGGCATAGGTATAGAAGTTAGGAACCTGGTGCTGAAGAGAGACCTGTTAATAAAAAAAAGGAGGAACCACTAAAAGAAGTATAGTCTGGAAAGAGTACTGGGATGTCAGATGGGGTACTTGATTCTCAAAATAAGGCCAGGAAGAACCCTCAGAAGGTCCTGGTAAGGGAAATAAAGAACAGTGAGACAGGACTGAAGCAAGTGTTTCTGCTGGCTGCAGATTAATCATAAACCCATGGATACAGCCTTTTCAACATAGATACTTATGCTCATTTGTCTGAGCATATTGTTAAAAGTAGCAACCATTTAACCATATAAATTCTTCTATACAGTCTTCCTATAAAACAAACTCTTTCAGACTGGTAAAACTAGAAGCTAGATGCCAAATCAATCAAAACAGGGAAGCTCCCCAGTCTCTAACTAGTGGGAAGTACTATTCCATCATGAAACAACCTCTCCTGTCCTCCTGGTTGTGTATCCCCTAGCTGTACAGAGTGGTGGAATTTTCTGCAGATTTTACTTTTCATTTCTTTCATGAAACTACAGAAACATTTTTCTCATCTTCAGTAAGGGTTTTGAGTAATGAGTATTTCTGAAAAACAACTCTATTTCTGAGAATACTCATGAATTCAGAAGCTTTTCAGACATATCCTGGGCAGGGCTAAGGGTTGGACTTGATGATCCTTTTGGGTCCCTTTCAACTCAGCATATTCTTTGATTCCGTGATATCTTACTTCTCCATCAGACAATTTGTTTCACGCACTCTTCTGCAATTAATATATTATTACACATATCTCTTCTGTATGGTAGATGCCTTCTAGCATGCACACTCTAAGCCTGGTGTTTTCATAATCCCAATTAGGACCTTGGAAGAATGTAGTGTAGCCTACATGGATATTGTGTTTTATTTCCTTGGAAAGCAGGGTGCTATGAACAAGTTCTCAGAGCAAGACCTAGCTACTCATGGAGCCAGGATGTGACCAGGTAATTTCAGATAAAAATGAGAAGTATTCTGCAGAGTTACAATTTTAGACATGGTCATGATTCCTGCTAGCATAGTATTTGAACAGGATGATGTAAAAATCAAATAACAAAACCCCCAAAACAGAACAAAAAAAACCCCTCCACAACTTTGCTCAAAACAAGTAACTTTGTTCTAACAACTTATCTAAGCCTGAACTCCAACCTGAAAGATATTAAACATTATTAAAAATGTTCAAAATTACATACATTTAATTTTTAAAACTTGGATCTCATTAATACCTAACACATTTGAATATTTTCTGTCTGTGTCAGAACAATTAATAGCTGAAATTGCATTTTAATTAAATTTGCTTAGCTTTTAAATAACGTATTTTGAAGCCTGTTTCAAAAAATACCTCTCTTCATAGGGCAAATGAATCATAAAGCCAACAAGCTCTACTTTATAGCTAAGGGCTGCAAAGGAAATTCAATTAATGATGAGTGTTAGAGGGTATGGGACTAACAGAAGTTCTAATGCCATTTCTTTGGGGTTTGTGACAGGATGGTTACTTTTATCTGGGCTTTCTTTACTGCAACATAATACTATGATGATATTTACATCATAAGTCTTTTCATGAGCATTAAAGTCTGCACAGTCTTTCGATTATACTGAGTTAATATAAACATTAAATATTGTAATTGTAAGGAAACTGTTAACAGATTAAGATAAGAGTGTAATGACAGAAGCAGTTATTCAATTATCAATTTTATGAACTCTTTGGAATGATCAGCCATCTAATGACAGTTAATTGGCAGAAAATTCCTATTATTGTAAAGCTAGTCATCAATTTAAAGCAGATAGAAATATAAAACTGGAAACTACAAGACAGAAATCAAGGATGGGAAATCCAGTGAGAGAATTTGATCAGAGGCACAGTATAGTATATACTGTGCAATTAGCCAATTAATTTACTGCTGCTGCTTGTTTCCCTGCACCGTGGCAAAGCTCAGTATGAGCAAACTTAACCTTGTGTTTCAGGAGTCTATTGTAGCCAGCTTTGAACACCATGTTGCAATCACTAGACTGGTACAAACACTGATACTAACTAATTTAATACTATTTAGTGTATGCCTAGATAATACTGGAATTATATTCCCAGTAAATTAGCAGACTGTTAAAACTAGCAATATGTTCCATCAAACACCATGAAAAAAAATCCAAACTAATGACAAAACCATCATTTATCAACTAAAACATATCATTCCAAATAACAGCAATCTGATAGATCTGTCAAAATCACACCCCAAATTCCTTCATTCTCTATTCTCACAGTATTTATTGTAACAACAGTTCATGACTCTTATTTCTTCAGTTTAGAAAAAAAAAAGAGCAATGGCAAAATGTTTTGGAAAGATGGTGGAGACATAAATGAGAAACAGAAAAAAAATATGCTGCTAGCTCTTCTAAAAAGGATTCTCTTCAAAACAGCAATTGTTCACAAAGAGAGCTGGGAAAATCAGTCCAGGAGTACAGAAAATTTTGAAGCTTTTTAATATGAACCATGTTTTTTAAGCAACAGAGGATTAAAGAGCAGTGATGAAACAGACCAAGAAAACTCCACCAAAATCAAATCATATCAAAGAAGGTAATATTTGGTAACAAATTATTTAAAATAAACGAGAAAACAGAAAAAATTAAATTGTAAAAAAAAGAAAAAAAATGGGTAGTGTTTCTGACTTACATGTAAGTCTCTGGAGAGGGTGACATTGCTCATGTCAATTGCTCGAGGAGTGTAGCCATGGGCTGTGTCTACAGAGATCTGAATGACAAAGTGCAAAACAGTGCAGTTATGCAAGCATTTAATATGAAGAAGTTATCATTAACAAGATACTGAAAGTAATTAAAGAACTTAAGGAAAAAAAAAATTTCTAACTCTCTTGAGAGCAAAAGTGTCCTAAGCAGTCCAACTGAAAATACATCAAGGTGATAAACTTAATGGATAAGTAATTAGGCAAAGGTCAACAAAGTTTGTTCCCAAAGGCAGACAGCCATCAGACACAAATCCTCATTCAAATGCAAACTTCACTTGAACTCATTTAAGGTTTGAACCCATTATGGATCAGACCATACTGAAGCTGTGATTAAATCTCTGCATCTTCTAGAGATCTTTGAGATTTTTTTTTCTTTTTTTCTCAGTAGGCAAGATCTAATTTAAGGTGAATGCAGACCAAAATCAAACTTTGAGTTTGGCTTTTAAACCCTATTTTCTACATTTAAGACTAGAATTACTAAATGATAATCTTTTATCTTCTGTCTGTCTTCTCCACTCAGAAAATATTACCTTATTGTCATTCTTTCCTTCTACTGCCTAAATTTGTCAAAGGTTTGCTCATTACACTGACACAAATGGCAAAGATGACAAGCCACCGACACAAGAAGTGTGGCTAGAAAAAGGTTCTTGCTAGGCTTTTCTCTGCGTATTCTGCAGCAATAGATATATGTCCCCCAAAGGTACATCTTCCTTTGGAAAGAACAGTGTGGCCAGATGTTTGTTCCTATGTGTGATATTATTTTCAAATGCATGTATATGAGCATGTAGAGGCCCAAAGGTCAAAGGCTTCCTATCTAAAGGCAGTTATTATTCACTGAGAATAGCACACAGGACGTACAAGCATCACACCGTAAATAAACACCAAAAAAGTACTGTTTTCTAAAGCAAACAAAGCAATCATTGTTACATTAACATGAAAGTAGTGATTAAATACACTTAAAAGTTCTCATCTGCACACAGAAAATCGCTCTTTTGTTACATGTGGGATGACAGCACATTTTAAACACTGGCTGATTATTAATAAGATGGTGTACTCTGAAATACAGAAATATTTTTAGGTTTCAAAAACTGTTCTAGAAAAGTTATGCAAATTCATTACAGAAAGGGAAGACCGCAAACTTAGCTACAAAAGCCATTCTCATATGTTGATATAATCTGAATCTCATGTATAAAGCTATTCATTCTGAGATTGTTATGTTTAAAGCATATACAAATATTGCTATCAGCAGTCTTTGGGACTGTTATTATAGACGCTTAAAAGTCGGGAAATTTGGAAGTCATTAATTTTGGAAGGCAATAATAGTGTACAAACTATAACATGTAGTCTAGCCCAAGTACTAAATCAAATCACTTGATATACCCTGGGGTCCATATAGAGTGGAGAGACAGCTTCAACTGTCCATTTTACACAAGTAAATCACCACCCAAACTTGTAAATAGTGCAGAGCTGAGTGGAGAGAAGAGGGAAAGATTTTTCCCTTCCATTTGTTCACCCTCCATGTGTATCTGTGTGAATGAGAGATTTTCTCGCCTCCCTAGCTTAATTGCAAAGTATGTGGAGCTCTAAGAGAATTTAATGCCACTATTTCTCCCTTTTATCCTTACAATATTTTTGATATAAGAAGCCCATTCTAAAAGATAAAAAAAATAGTTCATAATTTTGGCAGTCTTGGATGCAGATTTATGTTGCATTAACATCGATTATTAAGTTTCCTTAAAAAAAAAAAAAAAAGAAGCAAACCAATATTTTTTATATGTACCTTCATTTATTCCTTTATATACTTAAAGGTATCACAGCCACCAAATTTCAAAAAATAGCATACTAAAATCATATTAATACTGTTAATGTGTAATCACCAGCTGTTGTAAATAATTTCCCTAAATACCATGTTTGCTTTAAATCAGGTGAACAAATACATTCTTATTCCAGTTTTGTTGTTTTTTTAAAAAAATATTTATTAACATATTACTTTGGAACAGGGAAATAGAGTTCCAGTTTCAGTGAACAGAAATCCAAACCCATTGTCAGAATTGTACAATTTCCTGTGAAAAATGCTTTCACTTTTAAAATCACAGACCAGAGATCAGACTTTTCATGCCTTTTTCTTAAATTAAGTTTTTAGCAAAAATTACTCACCTGACTGGTTTGAGATATGCGACGCGTTCGATTATACAGTGCCATGGAATCTCCCTCCCGTGTTCTTTCAATTCGCCATCCCCATGCCAGCATAGTTTTCAGTGATTCTTTGATTGGCCATCGATAAATTTCTTTCTCCTAGAAGAATGCACAGACAATAGTTAACTTGTTTATTATGTAGCTGTACAGAGCAAAATAACACTATTGGACTTTTTCCTGGTTATATTGAGATGCAAAGAAATGTACTGAAACCAACCCTCAAGGACCAGGGTTAATGAAATGAGGCAAATAAATCCCATAGGATATTAAAAAGTTTATAATTTCAGAGGTGGGCAGAAGACTTCTGGCCATGAAGGAAGTTGATGATCTCAGGGATAACAGTGGTAGTGGCATTCTCAGACATGAAGCCAAAAGTAGAGCAGTAATTCTCAGAAGCAACACAGTGTTTTGTCTGTATGAACCAAAAAAACCAAAATCATAGAATCATAAAATGTCTATGTTGGAATGGACCTCTGGACATCATCTGCCTCTACCTTCTGTTGAGATCAGATAAGCTAACCTAATTGGGCTACCAATTATTTTACTATATTTTAATATATTTAAGATATTTTATTATAAAAATTTACCAGCATTATCACACTTCAGCTTCACCATAAGTCATGTCATAGAAATTCAGCCATGTGAGAAAACAGTTGAGTGGCCTAGTTATTATACAGTAAAACCCTTCTATATCTTTTCAAGATTTGGGGGAAGGTTACAAGCACACATTAGCTGACATAGTCTAAATAATCCTTTTTTTTAAATAATGTAAACACAATATTTTCAGTGATATTTCAACCACCCTGGATCAAGAATGAACAAATTCCCTACCTTTTCAGATAATAACTTGTATTGTTTCATTAATGGCTGCACTTTTGCAGATTCAGAAAATGTTTCACCATACGTCCATCCATTGGCAAACTGAAAACACAATAATAAGAGAGGAAAAAATAGGGAAAAGCAAAAAATTATGAAAAATCCTATTTATTGGTATAAATCAACTGAACAATGCTTCTGCGGGGCTTTTTTTCTTAAAGTTTCCTTTCCACTATTTTCTCAGTGTTTTCTCAACCAACATTTATATTATCTACACATCAAAAATTAATCATGTAGTGTGCCTTCTTTCTGTGAATTAATGATTACCCAAAGCTATCACGTCAATACTTCTTTCTTTTAAATATTTATATAGAGCAGAATACTGTGCTACAGTGGAGTAACTCTTTTTAACACAGGACAGACAAACAGCACAAAGGAATAAAAACACTAAAGAGCTTTTTGGTTAAAAAGATAAAATTTCAAGTCCATAAAACTGTTAAACAATTATCAAGTATATTTGCTTAAAAGTCAACAATAAAAATAACAGAAGGATGAAACACTATTTTGAAATATTCAATTGCAATATTCAATATTCAATTGCACTTACAGAACTTTCCCCCAAATATATTTCAAGAAAATAATTTATATCCTACCTACGTATTAACTTGCAGCATTATAACAGATAATAACATCCAGACTAAAACATTTTAAAGTTAAATTGGATTAAAATAAAAAATCTGATTTTGCTTTAATAGAAATATAGATTTTACCTTTTCCATTGACCATTTGTCATGAGCGTGTTCTGCATATTTGTTAATGAAATATTCTAGTTTTTCAGGGATTGTAATGCTGAAAGTGAAGAGAAAATCAGCATTATATCTGACATGATAAAATGTGAAAGCTTTTGATGTGAAGAGAACTTCAAAATAAATAATTAATAATGGATACATCCATTCAATGCATCTTATACTGTGCTCTTTTTCCTCACATACAGTTTGCTCCACAGCCCAGTTAAATCAGGGAAGAAATCTAAATTATTTAGTGGGCACTGAATGACACCACAGCTGTTTGTAGGAGTTTTACTTCTTTGAAACATGTGTGCAGGGAAAAATCAATAATGATATTGAGCACTCATACTTTTTGTCACATATTTCTTTTACTATCACTAATCTTCTTAGTATTAAATGACAATTATGACATAGTATCGGGAATATGGCAGTAACTTATTGAAAATGTCCATTAAATACTTAGTGTGCTAACAGTCCTTTTAGAAACACCATTTTTTTTTTTACATTCTTACAAATTGTATTATATGCTTTAAGTACGACTTGTGACAACTCAAAAATTATATGCATAAGGCTTTATTTTCCAACACACCAATGAACATTAAAAATATTAAAATCCTTATTAAGAATAATAAAAATCCACACAAATTAATACACTAGCCCTTCAAAAGATGTACAAGACAATGCAGAAGTTAGGGTTTCTGAAGCAGTAAAGACAAAGGACTGATTACTAATTGTCAAACAAGCACTAGAGACAGAATATTCTTCCAGTTTATCAAATATCAGTAGTTTTCTTCATCTGCATTCTTGCAAATGAAAGGAAATAATTTATTCTTGATCACTGCTGAAATTGCAAAATCTTCCCTCCCAATACATAGAATTTGAGCAGTAGAAGTGTTACAGTGCCATCTACTGCAAAGTAGAAGAGTCTGTATTTTAATTTTCAGTCATAAGGTGGGAAAAAGCAGAAATACAACACAAAATTATGTCAGACTAACACTTTGCACTAGCCTAACCTCACACAAAGATCAGAAAATACTCATCCAGACATCACCAGGGGTTTTTTTATTGTTTGATAGAGTGTATTTTGAGGGGAACTCTACTAGTGCTATAATACTTCCAAAAATTTCAGAAATACAATAAGCTGACAAGTACAATAATGTCTATTACCTACAGCTTCATATGTATAGGTCTAGTAGTAAGCAATGTGATACAGCATTTGCATGTTGAAAGAATGTAAGATAGTTTGGAGGTGACATTCATAGATAGAACTAGTGCTTTCTTTCTCTTGAAACATCACAGAACTGCTGACTATTGTAATGAAGTGACTTAACATTTGGGTAAAGTTGTAAATTTCCATTATACCAAACAATGGACTCTCCCCCTCTTTTACACATTCATAATAATTAAAAAACAAACAAACAAACAAAACAAAACAAAAAAAGTAAATAAAAAACACAAACTAGTTGCAATGAAATAATTCCTTACTTTGAGGTATCAACAGGTTGAGGATTAAAGTTCCCATCTGAATCCATTGAAGCCTGTTTTTCCATCATATTGACATAATTTGATTCCATATAATCTGGAGGTAAGGCCCCTGCAACTGCACTCAAACAAGGCAAAGCCAGTTTGAACAGTTCTTGTTCATACTTCTGTGGAACACACAGGGGACAGAAAGTCAGTAGTGAATGGGAGCTTTCAACATCACTGCTGAAACTGATACAGTTATATGTGAAACCAAGCAACCACAGAATAGCTTTCTTACTCAGTGTGAAACTGCATTTTTGTGCTGAAAAGAAAGAAAACTGTCTAAAGTATGTCAGTAAAGCTAGGATCAAGTCTTGTTCTTGCTCAAGTAAATAAGAAAAGTGCTGACTTCACTGGTAGCAATACCAGGCATTTTCCCCATGCCTGCAAAGAGAACATAGCACAGGATTTTTTTTTAATGAGCAGACAAAATGGTATACCTACATTAAAGTAGAAGCTATAGGAGAAAGATTTAAATTTACTAAAGGCTGTATATTTTCCTTCAAATTGGATGATACAGTAATGATAAAAGCTGGGTAAAAATTCACAGATTAAAGAAAAAAGATTACACAGTAAGGATTTTACAGTAATAGGTCGATATTAAAATTACTCACCTTTTGAGATAAAGCATCAAAAATACCCCAGAACAATTTTCTGGATAAATGAAGTTCTTCTTCTGAGGCAGCACCAAAGTTACCCCATCCACTTGGCAAACAATAATACTTCCAGCATCTTTCATAATGATTTGTCAGCAACTAAAACAAAACATTTTAAAGCAAATAAAATACAACTGTTGAGGTTTCTCAGTTCTGGCACTTGACCATTACAAAGACACTACCAGAAAAAATTCTATTTTTATCAATAGGCCATCTTGTGTATCAATTTTTTTAATCACTGGTGCATATGCACAAAGAATTAGCAGTTTTTTCATCTTTGCTTCAATACTATTTTCAAAGCTTGTTGACAAAACATTGCACATTACAGTTAGTAAAGAGCTTACAGGATTCCCTTTTTCCAGTCAGAACAAATGTCGAGATGAAAAAAATGCATAACATAAATGTGTATGTGTGAATAAATAAAGACAGGAATTAAAAAAAAAAAAAAAAGAAAATAGTCCTGATGTGTAGAAGTGAGGATTTTGATAACCAAAAATATAATCTTGATACTGCACCATTCTGTTACACTTTTAATAGATCAGGGGTTAAAACCAAAACAATCCATGTAATATATTTTTATAGCTTCAGACTTAAAAAATCTATTAATATCTATCTATTATTTAAAGAAAAAATGGAGAGAACTTACATGCATATAGCATGTAAAAAGAGAGAAGTTTTTTCATTTATGTAGAACCACAGGGGTCTCAGAAACATGGACTCTAAGAATAAATATGTATTTGAAAATAATTTTTTAAACTATTCTATTATGTAATAGTCAGACAAGTTTTCTTTTGGACTACATGTGAATACTAATATGTATGTATAAGTTTTTAAACCTGGTCAGGAGAGTAAAGGTAGGTTTAGTCTTAGCAAAGTCTCTGATGAAGTACTGAATATGAATTAAGAGGAAATAAAAAGGCAGATCTATTCTATAAGGTTTGCACTACATCATACAGGAAAAACATCACAGATTTGAATTCACTTGCTGCTTGAACCGAGGCATTTTTAACTGTAGAAACAAGCCAATGCATTCACAATAAATAGCACTGTATTCTGATTAGCCCTCATTATTTCCTCCTCTCTTCCCATTCAAAATTACATTTTCTGATGCCTGATTAATTTATAGCTACTTCTTTAGATTCCTATAACCTGTTTGCCAGCCCATAAGGAATACACAAGAGTACTTTCAAATCAGAAACACATTAGTAGATATGGGTAGGAGCTCCTTGTTAAATCACTCAAAATCAGTTTACTGTCAGTGAAACCTTTTAAAAGTTATAGATCTATCTTCAGATAAAGAGTTTGCTTTCCTCAGAAACTCCTATTACTTGTTCAGGTATCAATGGACAAAATCACTTGCCCATGCTAACGCCATGGTTCTCTATTGGATTTTGTTATAAGGAATGCTGTTGAATTCTAATATATACTTTTACCTTGAGAGGCATCTTTGCATGTTCATTTAAGAGAGGAACATCAAATACTAATCTTCTCAGCAAATGCTGCATCATGGAAGGCCGCAACTGCCTAAAAGCAGAGAAACCATTTCAAAAGGGTGCACCAGCATAGTTTCATGGAAATAATTGATAAATACATTAAAGCAACATATCATTAAAATATGTCACTAAAATTCTTCAAATTGATAAAGTAATAGGATTTTACTTGCAGCACTAAGAAAAGGTATCCAGAAGAAAGCAAATAAGTGCACGCAAAAGGAAATATTCTGAACAAGCTGCAAATCAAATGCTTCAAGGAAGCTGAGAAAATACCTGAACTACAGACAGGGAAAAGCAGAAGAAAAAAAAATCCTGAATTTTAATATCGTGTATTAGGATCACCATGTCCATGAGAAAAAGATATAATGTTAATTTCTTGTAATATATCATAATGGCTCTTAAAATATCCTAGAAACTAATAAAGACGTAAGAGCACTATCTCTTTAGATGTGCTAAACAAGACACACGGCAGTGGGCAACAACTGGAAGGACAGCAGTATGTATGTTAGAATGGCATGAACATTAAAATTTTCCAGTCAGTTAAGCTCTGGTCCATTTTATTGGTTCCCATCCAGGTAATATATATATAATAGGGTCAGTGTGATATTTTTTTCAAAAAATGCTATCTAGTACTTTTTTTACAGTATTATAATATAAATGTCTGTCATTTCTGAACACATTTCCACTTTAAGAAAAAAGTCACAGTGATATATCAAAAAACAACAACACATCTGTGTTTAACTAAAAGCCTAAATGTTAACTTTAATTAGAAATTGAATTCTTAAGTGCATATTCAACTTCAGGTAATTGAGCCGGTATGCTTCTAAAACACTTGTGGAATAATGAACTAGTTCTGAGTCTACAGACACACAGATAAAATTTGTCCCATAGGTGTCAATAATGAGGTATAACTATACTAGTCATTGATTAGGATTTCAAATGTAAAACACCATAAATAAAGATCTATATAGAATTGTATAAGTTACTGATCAGCAACCATACTGCCTATCTGTACAGCTAAAAGTATTTAAATGGAAAATCAATGTATGTAGAATTCCACAATTCCAGAGCTTTGTCTTTTTGTAGTATGTCCTCTTAGTTAATCAACAAGGTTTCAATTTAAAACATTTGTTTAAAACAAAATAACAGAGGTCTGTACACAATTAATAAAGCTACATATTTAATACAGTTTATTAAAAACTATCAACTGGCATGAAAAAAAATCTTCATTACTGGTGGCATATTTCTGAATTCCTCTAATACAAATACCACAGGTTACTTTATCACTTAGCATTCCTGGACAGCCAGGAGTATTTCCTTACCCACAGATAGACAGCAAACACTCTTCAATAGAATCTCGCTGAGCTTTGGTAAGAGAGCATCCCTTTGAGAGTCTGTACACAGTATGTAACAAGGAATCGATGAGGGAAGCATGGTGCTCTGTGCCAGCAAAAAGAGGAGCACATCTGGTCAAGAGAGGCAAGACTGCTGTGCAAAGGTAGCGATTCAGAGCCAAAGCCATATCCGTAGCACTTAAAGCAGCCTATGAATTAAATGGGACAGAAATCAGAATTGTGTCATCAATGTTCTTACAAATGAAAAGAACCTGCTGTTTGTTTTTCTTTTGCAGTAGTTATAAAGAGGTAAATTTCCAAAACACACATATGAGGATTTGATACATACTGGAAGCTAGATGTCTAGCTTCTTCTCCTGCTTCTAAAGTCTCATAGATGGCTTTTGTTTTGGTTTTAGGGAATGAAAACAAAAACACTAAAGGTGGCCATTCAAAAACAAAACAATTTTCAAGACTATATTGAAGAATGTCATAGGTGTTTAACAGAACACTCCAAAATCAAGTCATACCTGTCAGTAGTTTTGTGTTATGATCAAGGCCAAATTTCATGTGAGAAAAAAGTCCTCCCCTGCACTTTCTTAAATATCTGGATGAAAAGGACCTGGGGGTGCTGGTAGACAGCTCAACATGATCCAGCAGTGTGCCCAGATGGACAAGAAGGCCAATGGCATCCTGGCCTTATCAGGAATAGTGTGGCCAGCAGGACCTGGGCACTGATTGTCCTCCTGTACTTGGCACTGGTGAGACTACTCCATTTTTGGGCCTCTCATTACAAGAAAGACACTGAGGTGCTGGAGCACGTCCAGAGAAGAGCAATAGAGCTGGTGAAGGGTCTGGAACATAAGCCTTATAAGGCCAAGGGAGGTGGGTTGTTTAGCCTGGAGGGGAGCAGGAAGGCTCAGGAGACACCTTATCACCTCTCTGCAACTACCTGACAGGAGGTTGTAGTGAGCTGGGAATCAGTCTCTTCTCCCAAGTAACAAGAGAAAATGGTCTCAAATTCCACCAGGGGAGGTTTAGATTAGATACCAGGAAAAATTTCTTCATGGAAAGAGTTGTCCATCATTGGAACAGGTTGCCCTGAGAAGTGGTGGAATCACAATCCCTGGAAGCGTTCAAAAATATAAATATGTTCAAAAAAGTGGATATGGCACTTGAGGTCATGGTTTAACAGTGAACATGATGGTGGTGCTAGACAGATGGACTTGATGATCTGATAGGTCTTCTCCAACCTTAACAAATAATTATTTTCAGAAAAAAAATGTTGACATAAAATGTCAAATAGAAAAACCAAGGTCGATGTCTTAGCCCTTATAATGGCTCTCTAAATCTAATCTTTCTGGACTGAAAGAGACGAGAAAAATTAGATTGAGATAAGCCAAACAGAAAAACAGGCAGCAATACTGAGGAGGAACTAAATCAAAAATTTAGTCATTTTCTAAATAACAATGTGGTTATCCCTAACAAATGCACTGAGATGAACACTTTCTATGTATCTCTGGAAAAAGGCTCTCGGTCACATGCTTCATTAGCAGCTCATCTGATTTTGATTCCATACCACAAGTTCAGAAAGTCTTCTGTGGAAAGGTGTTGCATCTTTTATGGATATGGGTATCAGTGGGGGCTCTTATAAAGTGCACATTAGTCTGGACAATTCATTTTCAAGTAATATCAAATCTCAGCAGTAACACAGAGTTCATCCAGCATTTGAGAAATGCAGAAGATATGAAGACAGAAAAAATGCTTTTTTGAGGGATGAAAAATGCTGTAGTTTTGAGTAAGAGAACAGAACCAAAATAAGCAGACTTAAACCCTTACCGTATCTAAAGAAGCAGCAGCACGAAGATCTGGCAGAAAGCCAACTTCAAGAAGGTGTAGAAGAAAATCCTGGTCCTCAATTCCATAGACCCTGTCAAGGAACAAAACCATGGCTGCCTTGTGATCTGGGCAAAACCCCGCAGACATGTCAGGTTCCACCACAGTACCATCTAAAAGGAAGAAATAAGACTTCAATGACAAGGATCATCCTTCATCAGCAGACCAGGCAGTCATGCTGCAACTTGTCAGAGGTTTTGAGCCTCTGTTAATACCTAAGCATCTTCCCCATGGTTTTGTTACAGAAAGGTAATATATTTGTAGTTAAATGAGAAAGAATGGAGAAGGCAAATTCCACTCAGAGAAACCTCAAAGTCAATACATGCTATTCTGTTCCTGGTTTGTGTATTAAGGGATCCTTAGCAGGTGATATTCAGATATGCTAAGCACCCAAAAAATAATAATTAATCTATAGTACTACTTAGTTCTTGGAAGAAGACAGAAAGTAAAAATTAGAAAAATTCTACATCAAATATTCTGGAAATGCAACATTGGTAAGTGTATCTTTAATGTACAAAAAAGAATTAAGAATGTGCTAAAAAGTTCTCTGCATCTCAAAACTTTTGATATATATGAGAATTTTTGAAATATCTGAAAGGAAGCCACTAAATATTTTAAAAATTTGAGACTTTCATTTTGAAAAGCAAATAAGCAGTTCTGTATCTATGAGCTGTATTCTGAGATAGCACCTATTGATCTATCACTATTTGGAACATAAATAAATTGTGTATTAGAATGATTAATCCTTTTATCTCTTCTATAGTAACCTATTGGACAACCTTGTGCCGTGAATCTCTAGACAATCCAAGTTGAAATTATAATGTACTCTCTCCAGACACCTTAAAAAGCAGATGTTATTCCTTTCCCTTTTATAGAGATGCTTACATAACTCCCCTTCAATTCAACCAATTCTGTATAGGCAGAAAACACAAAGAAATGCATTTGCCTATGTATATCACACCTATAACTTCACCATGGTTGCTGAAGAACAACTCTGGTGTCTTAGTAAGATCTGCTAGGAACAATTGATAGGGTTAGAACAACAAAAGCTATTGTGAAAAGATTTTTTTTAAATTGTTTATAAAACCCCAAAGCATGCATTCTTAAATTTCTTTTTAAAGTGGTAACAGATTTTAATAACTCAATTTAATGAGATTTACATCACTGATTTGAGAGTACGACTATAGTATGCAGAAAGATTTTTGAAACGTGCTTGAGATACACGAGTTTTCTAATTCACCTAATAAATACTGTAATTTCTATAATATTTTTAAACGCTGAGAGAAGCATGAGTACCAATACATCAATAAATTCCAAACCACAAGAAACTGATGGAATAAAAAATGTAGAACAATCATCTTACCTTTAGCTATGGTTGGCATGTGGAAAGCAATACTAATTACTCCCACCAAATCTTCCAGTGGAATCAAAGACCGTAGAATTGATCTGATTCTAATGGCTTCCCCTTTACCAGCATGGATTAGCTTAGGAAAGGACAAATAAAAAATTAGCAAGGTCTTTTTATCTTCAATATGTGTTCATGATCTGGAAGCTTCCTGCATCATAGATACACAAGAATAACTGCTCCCAAAATCGCATTATAAATAACAAAGTAAATTTCATGCAATCTGAATCTTTTTATTATATTTTGGATGCAAATATACAAAGTCTAAAAATCTATTTGTCTGGTCATTAAATAAAAATAAGCCCATTTTCAGAATGGATTATTAGGTAAAAGAGGTGGACAAAGCATTCAAATATGGCATAAGCTCAAATGGGTGGAAAGAAGCAAAAGCAGATTTTCAGAATAAAAAAGTCAATTATTCTGTCCTTGTCAAATAAGAACACTTTCAGGGAACACAGTTGTTTCAGTTTTGTTTTTTAAACAAGGCAGCAAGACAGGGAGAAAACAAGATGATTCTTTTATTCAAACAAAACAGTTAAATTTGCCTCATACAGAGGCTTTATTAAATAGATATATCTCTCCTTTCTCAAGTTATCCATCTCTGCAATAATCTGATACTTATATATACTAATCTATATTAATCAGGGCATATTTCAGGGTGAAATTAAAAACTATGTGTAACTAAATTTCTGAAGAATAGGAACACATTGAATCATAAACAAATATTCTCAAATAATTTCAATCTCTTACAAAGTAAGTGCTATGAGTTTATTTTTATAGTATCTAATTCTTTTTGTCTAATGCCTGAAACAGTAACATCTTCCCTTTGAGAAGGTTTGTCAGTGTGAATAAAGATTATGAGATATTAATGTGTATATGCAAGAACGTTTATTCCTACATTGTAAAAGAATGCCCTATAATATTTACACTTTCATAATACCTAAACTTTTATATGCAATTTAAAGAATCTTTTTAAATAAGTATATGAAGACTAAAACTATGGTTTACAAAAAAAAAATCACTCTACACTATCACAACAAATAGGGACATCTGAGGCATTTGTCACAATGGACAACCAAAAAAAAAAAACAAACCATAAAAAAACCAAAACTAAACCAACCAAACAAAAACCCAAAACAAAAAAACAAACAAAAACCCACCAAAGAACACCCACCAATCAGTCAAACCATGACTTTACTTTCTAATGCAAGAAGATTAAAACTTACATGCATTTCAGGGGCACAACGTCCTAAGAGATCAATCAAAGCAGCATAAAAGGTCATGATTGCATTTCCCATGTGAATAGTGTCATCTTCTTGTTCTTCAATTTCTCTGTAATCAGACAAATGCTACAACAATTAAAAGATGGGGAAAAAAAAAAAAAACCAAAAACAAAGAAGTATTTTACAGGCTTCTGTTAATTAGTGGACATTTAGCAGGCTAAGACAGAATGTATTTTGTCCCTAAGAGATGGTAGTGACATCTGCTTTGTAACCATTGCTACCATTTATCTGTCTCATTTTGCATCAGACATCATTTGCATTAGACTCTTAACTGACTGACAAAGAACAAACAGAATTCTAAAGATGTTTTAATATTTAGAGGGAGATACTTAAATTCACAGTGCAGAGAAAGATCTGTTTAGCAGAAGATAAATTTCTACTCTTCACAGGGTCCAAGGGAGAATCCAACTGATAATTCAGGTGTTAAAACAAGTAATTTTACAACTAAGATTATTTAAAAAATAATCAAATATTATAGTAATTGTAAGCAATTCTACTGCACTTACAGGGTTTTACTAGATCCATTACTTGGGGAAGGTCCATCTCTTGTTGGATCTTCTGATATTTGTATTGCCTCCTCCATAGCAGCAAGTAACCCATTGCCTCCTTCTCCTCTTAGAGCTGGACCAAAACATTCAGGTCGACGAATAAGCAGTCTGACTACAACATTAGCATTCTCCTCCACACTCTCTCCTACCACACAGAACAAATACCAAGATATAAGATTATATCAAAGAGAGCCCTGAAATATAATCAGAAAGGGAACACAAAAGTGAAGACTGTATGCAACAGCAGACACTTTTAACTACAAAACAATTTAAATATCACAACAAAGTTACATAAACATACACACACTATTACTGCAATAAAAGCTATGAAATAAAATGTGTTTTAATTCAAATTTAAAGAGAGACAAAGAATTAACTATGTAGTAAAGGATGTTTAAAGCATCACTGAAACTACTTATTTGTAGCTCAGACTCACAGTCAGGTACAAGGGTTAATGAGAGGACTGATGTAAATGTTGAACATTAAAACTGGATTACCTAAATCTTCACAAAAAGATGGGGATTTGGCTCTGTATGTAGCATGAGTTTATCACAAAAAGATTTAGGACTCCCTGCTCTACTTCCAAAGGAGCTGTGGGTATTTCAAAGACTAAAGTTGGGTCTAATAAATGGGGCATAGGCTCACAAGACCCTATATGACTAGTCAAATGGGCATCTAAAATAATGTATGTCTTTAATAATTCTACTCTTTCTGCAAATTGCCCTTTAAATTTGCAGTAAATTATCAAGTTGGCTTGTATTACTATTTTAAATTACAAACTTATTTGAATATTAGAAGAGCTTATAAAATGAATAGGCTTCTACTCTACCATTGCAAAAAACAGCAAAACGAAGAAAATCCAAATATCGTTCTCCTTCAACTGGATTCCATCCAATGTCTGGATAGCCTTTACAAATCAACAAAGGACAACTCTGCAATCCACATCCAGCCAAGTAGCGAACTACCTAAAAGCAACGTAAGATGGAAAAGATATTAATTGTGAAAAAGAAGGGAAGTGCAGCTTCAAAGGGAAGGAGTCACATACTTTGTCAGGATATGGTTTCCACATTCTATTATACCTGTCAAAACTATATCATATTTTGGGCAAATCAGAAGAGCATCCTCTTTCTTAGTTCACTTCCCCAGTCTTTTCCTACTTCTGCCCTGAACTACAGGACCTACTTACCTCGCTTTCATCATTCCTCTCTCTAGATTACTACTTTGCTATCTGTTATTTCTCTTGCAATTCTGAGCATTGCAGTATTCCCCAAGTACACACTAAGCATAACTGAAGACACATCCTTTCTTTTATAAAAAATAAAAGATCTACTGTTTTATTTTAACCCTTCATTTTCACTTGCCTTTTTTCTTCTTTTCTGTTTTTAAACACACAGCAGTAACACTCCCTGTGACTCAGGCCTATAGGCTCAGTTGTAATTTGCAGTTGGCCCTTTTCTTTCTGAAGTGTAAGAATTGTAAGCATAACCTTTAGCCAGTTTGGACAGCTTCTTTTTGCTGACCATTTATAAGAATATTAACTCTGAAAATGTCATTTTAAACACACACAGTCAATCTTTCTATTCCAAGAAAGGAACACCTATATTATGCCTGACAGATGTTTTCCTATGAAGATTATACCATCCCCCGAATTGGAGATTCTTTGAGAAAAAATTGGATATTGCAATTCCACTGTCTTGCTTTCCATTAGAAGCTGGTTTTAATGTCTATCTTGAATTTGTCTTTCTATTATTTAACTTGTTTCTCTTATCCACTACTGACATAGCAATTATTATTCTAATCCTTGCAGCAGCAATTTACATATACTAAACAAGAGAGCCACAGGCTCTCTTGAGTGTTCTAGTCTTTAGTCTAATTAATCCTAATTTCTTAAAACTTTTCTGAGACAGGTTTAAATGTTAGGGGAAAGTACAGATAGTTATAGGCAGGTATCTCTATGAAAATTTGTCATATATTGTAACAGGTTGCCACAAAGCTTCTAGGTGCCTCTATTGTATTATGTCACTACTGCATGTCACCATTCAAAAGAACAACAAAGATTTTAGCAATGAAGTTTTTTTGGATATGGACTCCACTACTCCAAAAGTAAGAACTGCTCCTTAGACAATTCCTTTTGGTAACAACTGTGTGTGTAATAACCAGAAACTCAGTTCAACTTTTCAGACCACCAACAGAAAGAACAACCAACCAGATCCTGATAGTCTTTCCCAGAAAAGTACCAAAACCTCCCATATAATCTTGGATTTTCATTACTTGCAGAAACAGGTATCTTCCCCTCTCTACAGGGGGAAAAAATGCTTGATAAAGAAACTACCAACCTTCTCCAGATCAGGCTCCCTTAAAGCCAGAGCAAGTTCATTGTTATCCATCACAGATGCTGCTGCAACATCTAAAGGAGTTGATCCTCGCATAGAAGGAGAAGCTGTGAAAATAACATTTTAACACCAATTTAATAAACCAAACAAATTCATAGAAAATGCATTAATAATAAATTGCCATGCATGAAATTTGACATTGATATGAAAGCAAAATACAATATAGACTTCGAAGCTAGAAATAAATTGTCTTACACATTCCTGTTGTCATATACTTTATTTTAAGATCTATGTCTTTCTAAATTTCCTCACTGACACAACTTGGTTTTGAGAAAAATGTAATAATGATTTTATATCTAATACACATGTTATCAAATCCATTGAAACAGAAAATACCTTTAAGCTTTAAAGTATAAGATATAAATATATATAGATATAACATATAAGATTATGTTGTCTATTTCTTTAAAAATGGCGGTAACTATAGCATTAGAAAAATCAAAGGCTTTTATATTGACACTCCAAATTCTTTTGATTTGGACACTTTCTCTTCAAAAAGATTTTTAGTTTATGCTTCTGTCTGATATCTTTACATTAATACATTGTGATCATTTAAACAAAATTACTATGGAGATAATTCCTAAATAATTATATATTCTCAATTACAAGTATCAAATTAAATAAGAATAAATACAACAAGTCCTCTACAACACTTCAGCATAAAAAAGGCAAACATGTTAAGAAAATTTCAAGGTTCATTTCTGGACACTATACATCCATACCCAAGCAAATGAGTTCTGTATTTCTCCCACTGCCATAGGTCTATACTGACCAGTCTACAGATAGAAAGTGCAAGAGTGCAAGCTTGAGCAGTGAAAGCTAAGACTTAAAGAAATGATGCCAATTTATGATTCGCTTTCTCAAAACAGGATTATATTCTGTTCCTCAGAATGTGCAACCAATCACTAAGTCTCTCTGAATGTTCAGGCACATACAAAAAAAGTGTATACTAAATTAGCTCAATTTGATGCTACTGTCAAGGAGGTTGGTTGGAAGTTAATGAAGATATTTTTGCTGTGGGAAAAGGATCAATACACAGTGTGTAAACAGTGGGACACAGAGAAATACAGGGGGTTTTATATACAGATCATGCAAAAGTTTTAGATTTTATTTTTGGTATTGAATCTCAAAAGCCCCACAATTAATACTTACCAAGGCCAACACTGCTATTTTCCAATAAATAGCTAAGATGATCAAACATAGCTTTTTGATTCTGCCTGCTGATGCGGCAAAAATAACATAGAAAACGACAGCAGTTTGCCACCATCTTTGGGAAAGTGATTTCCTAAGAAGCAAATAGAAACAGACAGAAGCTCAAACTCTAAGAATGGCATAAAACTTGCAAATGGTTAATTATACAAAAGCTTTTTAACCTGCTCATATGTTGGCATTGTATTCATTGCACCTCAGTAAAATCGTTTAGGCTTTGCACTGGAATCAACAGGACTTTCTCAGCAAGATAGTAACACCTTAAGCCTCAAAGGAAAATCAGAAGCTTGGATCAGCTATAAATTCTAGATTCCAATATGAAAGAAGGTGAGTGCTCAGTTTCACAGAGTAATACTGAATTGATTTTGAATTACTAAAAATATCTCCCCTTTAAAACACAGTAAGCATGTAAAGTGCTATTTACAGTTCTTTCTTTAAAGCACCTGAAATAACAATGCTAATTATATCTTCCTCTGGAAGGACAGATTCTTCTAAAAACTTAGTCAACTATTATGCTAATGGAAATTAGCAAGAGGTTATTGTCCCAGTACCTCCAGTGAAAGCTCAGCAACTTAAGCGATAAAGTTTTGAACAGCTATGTTCTAAACTCTCTGCCTTCTAACAATGAATTGCTTTACCTTGGATTCTCCTCCACCAAGCACATTTACCATCACTTCCATGACAGTTTCATGCATGCCTAAAGCTCTCATGAGATTTGGATGTTGGTAAAATACTTTATTGTTCATGATGTCTCTGCAGGAAAACAAAATAAAAAAAAATGTTATGTACCAATAGTTTATCTATTATGTTATTTACAGAGCTGACTTACTGTGCAATTCGTCACCACCACATGAGGTGAGAAATTACCCTAGGGAGTTTTACACATTGAGTTTCAATCTCTCTTGTTTATTTTTCTATGCACACTGTGGAGGAACCTGACCTTTCTTTTCCTATATTATAGTTACTGCACTAGTCATGACTTGATTACAGTAGAGTAGGATGCTCTTCTATTTTCATTAGATAGTCCATTCAGATCTAAAACTATTTTCTGACAAAAGTATCACCAAAACTGCTCTATTAGCTTAAAGTTTAAATTCAATTATTCAATATTTTTGACATAACAATCTTTTCAAATTATTGCAACAATTAAACATGTTCTATTTGCCATCAAAACCAAGGAAAAAAAAATGGTAGGGGAAAGAGAATGTTTATCCAATTATCCTCTAAGTGTCAAAGACAGAAGCTGCATAAATATTAACCTTAATTCATGAGTTACTGCTCAAAAGAACTCTTCTCTCCTACACGTTTCAGCAGAACAGATTTGCATTCACAAAAAATGGATGGTCTTCTTGATAGAATTCTTCACAGCCATACTTTTTAAAATATGTAACAAGATAGATTTTGTAGTATCATAAAATATTACATACTGGTTTCAACTTTTCTCAGAAGTCTTCCAGATGTCAATAGCTTCTCTCTAAAACTGATACATATAATGCTGCAAAGGCTTTATCTTACAACTGAAGATACAATACAACTGATAGCGGTGTCTGCATTTACACCCCTATTCTGATTCAAACTTCATGTATAACCTTGGCCATAACCACACAGCAAATAACAACAAAAAGATGCAAATAAAGAGATGTTACACTGTAGTTATTTACCCTAATCCACGAATCATAAGCTTCTCTTCCTCCTTCCCCATTCTGACACTAAGCAAGGAACGGATTTGGCCAAGGGATGCCAGAAGATTGATTGTATCTTCCACAGACACACTGTTTATGGTGTAGGTCTTTGGTAGGGCTCGAACTAGACCACCAATACCATCATACTGTCGATGTAGTAATACAAACATGGCCCTCACTAACTCCGGGTCTTCTATCACTGATTCCTGGGCCCAGCGTACCATTGTGTCTGAAATCAACTGCTGAAGAGTAGCTGTGAAGAAAATAAATCACAAAATTACCATTAATTGCTCACCTCTCTACTGCTACTCCCTCAGAACCCAATATGCAACATGAATTGGAAATAATTAAATTCCTAAGAAGCACTTTTTCTTTGTATTTCTTTAACAGACTATCAAAGGAAAATAAAAATGACACAAGAGAAGCAGAAGTATCTCAAAACAAAAAACCTATACTTAAAATTAAAATTCAGAAATCTGCTAACACAAAAATTATGACGACATAAAGATGCTCACAAAGTCACCAGATTTAATTCTACATATTACTTTCAGTATTTTCCCATGAATTCAGGACTCACTGCTTTATTAACATAAGGCTGAAAAATTACACTGGTAGCATATGTAAATGCTGTATTATTTATTTACATGTCTAAGCTCTATATCCACACAAAGTTTTATAATGTACAAAACAAAAAAGGTTATTTCGTTGCCAAAACCAAAAGAAATAGAAATAAAAATAGTATGATCAAAAAAATGTCAAATCATGATTTGCATATTTCATATTTAGTCTGTAATGAAGCAAGAAACCCATATCTTGTAGTGTCACTAATAATCTTTATTAGTTGGGAGTTTGAGACTGCTATTTAGAAAAATTACTTTTGAATAAACAGTCAAGACTAAGTATTTGATAAAGATAATTGAATAATGTTCTTTTTCCCAACTCAGGGAACTTCCATTCAGGTTTTCAAGATTTTGTAAGGTCAACTGAGTCTTCTCTGGAAATATTTCACCTTCAGTACTTGCCTAACTAATCAATTGATTTTCATGTCAAGCAGTTAATAACAAAAGTTTACAAGAAAGATTTTAAATAACCTGATATTGAAGAAGGTGTCTGATGCAGACCAAACATGAAAAAATACTTTCAAATTCACATACTAAGTCTTAAAATAGTAACATGATTCTGGACTAAACCAAACCTGCAATTCCAGGTTCACACAAACAATCAAAGAAAAAGTACTTAAACAGATACTGAAGGAATAGGAGTTTACAGAAAAGAGAATGTTTAACAAAGAAGAGAATTCATCACCACATTCTGCAAAGACCTCTAATTATCACTGCCTCATAACTGAAATAACAGCTATAAACTGCAAAGCTAGAAGACACATTTTTAGGAGGACAAAAATATTTCTACATAAAGACCACTAAGCTAACACTAAACTGGCAGCTAAGAAGACATCTCATAGTAAATACCCTGGGGAAACCTTCTCACCCCATAACTTCAGGAACTTCCATTAAGCAGTCAGGTTAAATGGCCAATCTCCCTAAGAATTTGGTGTAGGCAATGATGGAAATCCATTATTTTTTACCAAAGTCTGAACGTTTAAACTGTGTGCCCCAAAATTCATTCCTGCTAGTAGGGTAGAAACTTTCAAATTAGGACATTTAAAACTGCTACCTACAACACTAAAGGAAAAAAAATCACAAAAATAAAGGCAACACCAAATAAATAAAATTTATTATATAAATAGAATTTAAATATTCAATTAGCATCTCTAAGATTCCACTGGCAATGATTCTTATCACAATGGGAAGTCAAAAGTACCAGAAAAAATGACAGAACACTCATAGTCAGCAAATCTTGAGTTTTAGATTCAGTGGAGAGGCTTCTGCTAATTACAGCCTAATTGCACACTTTTCTTTCAAATGGTAATCTCCATGCAAATACTGATTTGAAGCTGCAGCAAATGATTTTATGAGGAACTTCTAATAAATCAGGACTTTGCTAGTTATTAAGTCTGCAGTAATTCTACAAAAAGCAAGATACATTATGAAAAATTTATGACTTGACAAACGTAAAGGGCAAAAATGCCAATAGAAGAAATTTTTCACTATATCCCATTGGGAAACAAATCTACCTATCATAAAAAAGTCTATCTGTGCTTCTTTCGAGTCAGAGCAACAAATTTTAAGGTACACAGATGTTTCAATAAAAATCCACCTTGTTTCGGCTGAAAATATATAAAGAACTTCCTGCTCTGCTTGTTTTGCCTTTTGGAATTAAGATACAATAAACTCATTTAATTTTGCTTACAGGATGTCTTTGCATCATCATCAACTGGCTTCTCAGCTTGCTTCTTTTTCAGATATGTAACCTTTTCCATAAGGTATAGGAGGCGACCCCTAATGGTTAAATCATTGTTGCCATCCAAGGTTCCATCTTCATCTAGTTCAATTCCTGAAATAAAAAAATAGATAATAAGTAGTAAAAGAATAAAATTGACCAAGTTACAGCCATGTTTTGTAACCTGCATGCACAAATATAATTAAACTGAACTATGTTGTTCTCCTCTGTTAGAGCTCTAGAAGAGTTTTATACAGGATATGCTTAACCAGAAGTTTGGAACAAGTACAGAACAGGCATAAGTGCAAGGCAGGAAAGGGCAGATAAGGATCGCATAATCTTAGTAATTTAGTGTATAAATTGTGTGTTGTTATACACAAGATATACAATAAATACATTTCTCACAGTATGCATTTTTCCATGCTAATGCAGATGCTAATGCATTTTGTACATGTGTAGCTCAGAAATGCAGATATAATCCCTACTGACGCAGTGTGGTTCAAATGATATTGTAAATATTTTTACATAAAACATATCATAAAAGTGAAAGAACTGGAATTACAATTAATATACTTTTTAGTGATCAATCAAAAGAAAGTAACCACCTTCACAATACAGGGCTCTTTCATGGCATTCCTATAACAAGCTATAAAAATATATTAAAAAAAAAAAAATAATGTGGTTTCACAGAATCACAGAACAGCTGAATTTGGAGTAAGCCTTTACAGATTTTCTAGTCTAGCCTCCCTGCTCAAAACAGGTTCAACTAAGGCAGGTTGCTCAGGACTATGTCCCAGGACTCAGGTTTTGAATATCTCCTGAGATGGAAAGTCCACAACATCTCTGAGCAACCTGTTCTTGAGTTCCACCACCCCTATAGTAATAAAAAAGTAGAATTACCTACTTTCCAATGTCCTACTTTGCAAGCTTTCAATTTTTACTCATTGTCTCTTTTGTTGTCTCTAGGCATCTCCGATGAAAGTCTGTCTTTTTAACTCCCCCTGCCCAACAGGTAGTTCTAAACATTGATAGAGCTCTCCTTTGAGCTTTCTCTTCAACCCCAGCCCTCTCATTTTCTCCTGGTACAAAAGATGCTCTAAGAATGTAACTATCTTTGATGGTTCCTCCTTGGCCTGACTTCAGTGCAACCATGTCGCTCCTGTACTGAAGAACCCACCTTTTCTAAAAACCTACCTTCTGGTTTGGTCCCTAGCCTGTCCTTGCTGCATGGGATTATTTCTTCCCAGGTGCTGGATTATGTACTTCAAAATGCTGAACCTCCTGGGACTCCCTTCAGCTCATTTCTCTTATTTTTAAAATTCATTAATTCATGCATATATTGTAAAGGAATTAACAATCTTGATCTGTACCTATTGCTTGCACTAAGCAATTCAAAGTAAAAAGGTCATTCAACTATTTTTTCTGGATTTTTAGTTTCCAAGACAAATTCTGAAGTTAAGGGTTTTGTGGGGCATTCTTTAGCAGTCTTGAATTTTATAGGATGTTTCTTCATGACATTATACCATTATTCTCAATTTATCGCATCTGGCTGTAATTGTCTGGATTTTTTTTTTTGCATTAGGTACCATTCTATTTCCATTAAAAGTTATTTTGTTGTACTTTGTCCTAAGAGAGCAATCGACACTATACTAAACAATGATCATCAGTAAGTTCATATTTTACACTAGATCATAGTCCAAAATGGTTTGGATGGCAGTCTCTTCACCCAAACTAATTAACAGCGAAGACACTGAAACACTTTATCAATTAGAACACAGAGATGGTCTGAAATCACTCAAATGAAATGTCTGGTTTCCCACAGTTAAGCTATTCCCTAAGCTCTAGTTGTATTTTTTTGATTTGCAAACTTTCAATCTATTTGTCTCTCAACAACTCCACAAAATATGAATTCCCAAATGGCAACAGGCTAATCAAGCAAACGCTGGACTTGGGATTGTCAGTGTTTTACCTATTTTGCAATAGACACATTTTGAACACACAGACTAATTAATATCTGCTCTACTTCAATGAACCCTCTGCCCCAATTTTCTACTTCTGGATTATGCAAATTCCTACTTTCCCATTAAAAAAAAAAAGAAAAAAAATGACAAAACTAGACTAAGTAATTTGAACAGAGGAAGATGATGAAAGAGGACTAAATAAAAATGGAAAAATCAAAGAAAAATATAAAGCCTCTTTTCCTTTCAAATGTTTATCTAAATTATTTATTTCATCTGCATTTCTTGTCAGCTGACTGCTTGCATTGAATTTTCTTCATTTTTTTTTTCTTTTTTGCTTTAAAATAAAAATATTTCATTTGAAGCATCATAAGGCACCTTCATCAAGTTTGCAGATGATTGGAAGACAAATTTTGGGAAGCAGAAAACACAAGAGAAGAAAGATCAATAGGTTAGAGGAATGGACTGTCAGGATACTCAAAGTTCAGCAAGGACAAATGCAAAGTTTTGCACTCTAACAGCAAGAAGAGTTAAGAATATTCTGTATTAGTAGAAAAATAATCACTACCTCAAGGCAAGTGATTATTCCCCAGTACTCAGCACTCATGAAATGGCATCTGGAATACTACATCCAATTTTGGGTTACCAAATACAACAAAAACACTGGAAAACTAGAAAGCATCCAACAATGACCCACTGTGATTGATGTCTGGACTGCTTCCCCTATATGGAGGGGATAAAGGAACAGAGTTTGTCAACTTGCACAACTAAAGCTCATGAAGCAAAGCATACTGCATTCTTATGCATGAGGATAAGAACACTTCCTTGATTTGACTGCAAGCTGATTATTTGATAGTATTTATGATTGATATAGTCTAATCTATAGAAAATTCAGTCAATGTTTCTTATGAAAAATTATTTCTAAAAATTTCTTCTAAAGCTAATTAAATTAAAAAAATAAAAATTCTCAGTAACAAGACTTACCACAGTGTGTCATTAAGTCTTCATGGAAATCCAAGAGTTGATCCCGAATTTCTTCAGGGCAAGGACAATCATTTTTATCATCTTTAAAGTTCAGCAGCATGTTAATCTTAAAGAACGCAAAAGAAAGACAAATTACACTGATCTCCAAATGGAAAAATGTTCAAATCAAACAGAACTCTGCCACACACCAAAAAATAAATTATCCATTGTGAGCTGCACCTGTTCCTGAGGTGGAGATCGAAATTCTTTTGTTTTTCTAGCTGTGAGGGCTGCGGACATGTTCAAGGCCTGCATCACTTCATTGTACCGGAAGCGCTGATTCTCTTGAAGCTTGGCCACAAAATCATCTGAAAATGCTACAATGGCTTCTATTCTGTGGCGTACTTGGCAATCACACAGGTACTGGAGTAGATGACACATCTGAGAAAACAGTATCGAGAGAGGAATTCGCAAACTAAAAAATATCTTGTGCATATTATGCAAGTAAGGATGGATTTCTTACAGCAGCAGTTACTATCAAAAAAAGTGTCTGAAATACTTTATGCTGTCATTTACTCCATGTAAAGTAATCTCACACCAGGAATATCTGGCATCCGGAAGAGATTAATGTGCCTCAGACATAATAAAAGTTATAAGAGAATGGATTTACCCCTTTCTTCTAGGGAATTTCTTTTCTGTTTGGATCCATAAAAATGAAGAATTCCCTATTAATGGCATTGAGAATGTAATTCTTTTTCATGAAACAACAGTTGCTTGATGTATGGGGAACAAGTTTATATCATCAGAAATGTTCTATTAAATGTTCTTGTTTTCTGCAAGGAAATTACCTCTTTATTTAACTAACATCAAAATGCTTTATTCCTTGAAAGATAGATTACCAAGTGAAGAAAACAGGATGTGTAAAGAAATGGAAACAAACGCTATCACAACAGTATTATTACCTGTAATTTAACAGGTTCTGGAAGTTTCATCTGAAGGAGTCCTTCCTTTGGCATTTTCTCCCCTCTGGTTTCTTCCTCTCCTTCTTCTGACCTGAGCTCATCTGAATTCAGCTCCTTCTCTGAGAAATCAATTTCATCCTCCTGGCTCATTGCTTCTTTGAATACCCGGGGCTCAATCAACTGCAAGATGTGTTTCAAATCCTCATTGTGGAAGATTCCCATAATTAGGAGGGTATAAAAGAGCTTGATGAGAGGGACAAACAGAAATTCTGTAGAACCCCCAACTGGATCTCTGACATGGAGGCTTCCCTCCTGAACAGCTTCAGTCAGCATCTCTATGGTTTTGGCCTTCAAAATTTCCAGAGGGAATTCAGGACTGAACTGAAAGCATTCACTGCTAATGCTTACAAAACTTGGAGAGGAGAACTGCATTCTTGGCCTTAATGAGGTACTAAGTCCTATACCTGGGAGGCCATGTTTTTTGTTTTCATCAGGAAATAAAGTAATACTCTTGGTCTCATCTGTCATTGGAACTATAAATTCATTATTCATCATTAACCTGGCAGTTGCATAGCTATTGAGATGGATGTCAATGAGTAAATCATAGTATCCTGCACGCAATAATCCTGGCATGTATTTATTCTCAATAGCATAGAGGAGCTGGGATTCATCCACATGGCTACACAGAGCATGGGCCACTCGGTTGTTGCCTAAAGCACAAACAGCTGAATATAATCGGAGGGTATGGTAGTGAAATTTCAGCAATTCTTCTTGTTCTGTCAGCTCTAAAATATCGATTGTTCTGCAGAGAAACAAACAAACAAACAAAATTGCAGTAAATTCCATATCCATGAAAAAACTTCTTCTGAAAGGATTCAAAAATCTTGTTAAGGAGAGACTGATATTGATTCAGTATCAGTTCTAACTGATACTGGCTCAATATCTGTTATAGGGATGAACATTTACACGTCAGCTTTCATGTGAGAAACACTATCAACATAAGAATCAAGGGGAAAATAACAAAATTCAATCCAAAATTTATTCAAGTCACTCCTGAATTTATTACTTCAATTTCTTTCAGTGGGGAAGAAATCCAAATTATCTACTTAACACAAAATATTTCTTCATACTACAAACAAGAACTTGGATAACTGAAAATTAAGGGTTTAAAAGTAATACAGATTGAGATATTTATATAATTTACTGGGTTTAGATCTTGGTTTGCAAAATGGCAACAGACTAACCACTTCACTTGAAGAGTGTTCAGGGTTGGGGTTGTTTGTTTAGAATTCTTACCCAACTTTTCAATGACTTGGTTTTCAGGTGTGGCCCTGGCAAAACGCTCAGACACGTGAGTAAAAAGGAAATCACTTCAATTGTTTAAATTAAATTTAGAAAAAAACTAAAGTCATGGAATAATTAAATTGGTCACAAGTCTTTAAAAATCTCTAAAAAAACCACACTTTTGCTTATTTTACAGATTATCTTTAATAGCTTGCAGAGCTCTTTTCACTTTCATTCAAAACCTGCATATAACATTAAAGTGTGTGGAGAGAAACTAGAAGAATCTGGAAACACAGCAAAAGGGGGCAGATTTTAAAACACTGAAAATTAAGGTAATTTTTAATATTAGTTTAATCAAAATACACTGCCAATATTTACCTATTTACCTGTGTTATAAATACCAAGAAAACCTTGGGCCTTTGTTATAGAAATGGTATTACAAGACTAGCTTCATAATGCCAACCTAACCCTGATACAGTACAAAACATAAGCATCAACCTGTTTTCTTCAGGAATATGAAGAGCCATGAACTGCAAAGGATTCAGGCACTGTATCATCCAGCCTTGACGTTCACTGATCCGAGACACATCAATCTTCAAGAAGTGGTTTGGCACTCTGCTCCAAAGCACATGAGTCAGAAACTGGACATGGAGACGTGGAGGACATTGAGAGACTGGGTTTTTGTGTTCACTTTTGAATAAGCCAGCAGATAATGGCATTACATTCTGGAAAATTCCAATGGAAGAGATAATCAGTTTCATCATCTTTACCAAACAGTGCACATGCTATTCCTCAAAAAACACATTCAAGATGTAGTAAAGGACAGTGCAACAGAAAATTAACATTTTCAGTAGTTTTTAAAACCAGCTGGGAACTGCCAGAATATTAGCAGCAAGACAGAATTTTCCTTTTTTTTTTTTTTTTAATAGCTAAATTTGAAATAGAAACTTGACTGGAACATGTGGTTTCTTCATTGAACCAGAGATCTGGTTTTACCTCTTCTGATTTCTTCAACATCCAATTATCCAAATCAAGGAAGCAAAATTCAGCTCAGTTTCCTTGAGTGTTCTGTTTTCATGACTTCGAAATTATTTTAAAACCCTAACCTAACCTACAGATACACTGGTCAACCAAGTTCTCTTTATAGAATAAGGGATTTGCCTTACTGACCCCACCGATTTTGTTTCATCATGAAAGATGAGATTCAGAAAATTCAACAGGACTTTGCAATATTCTCTGTCAGTTCTAATCAGCTTCAACTCTTCTGATTCAATGTACTCTATTTTAAATTCATGAAGTATTTAAAACTGAGTTGAGAATAAAATGGCAATAGTGCAAACACTTGGAATCACAAAAGTGTGCCCAATACCAAGAATATGTTGCAGGAAACAAATGGAAAAAAATAAAATAAAATTATTTTATATGATTTATTAATCTTAAACCTGCACAAAAACAAGCATTATTTACCTTTATTCTTCCCAATTCAAACTGGAAAACATTGGGGCTTGTAGCTTGAGCAAATACAGCAGGAAATAACTTTGTACTCGGTTCAACCTAAATCAAAGATACACAAATACATAACCACAGAAGACAGCAAAACACTATTGCACATTAAAAAGAAAAAGGAAAAAAAAAAAAAGGCAGTCAGCAAGTGCAGGCCTTTAAATAAAACCCCATAAAATTCAAATAGGGGGGTAAAATTATGGCCATAACAGTGACTATTAGTTTTTCTTACAATCTTGTACAAAAGCCTCTAATAAGATGCAGCCTGAAGATCTGGTTTTCCCCCTTCCCACTGGAAGACATCATCAAAAAGTACTCACCTGATAGTATGTTCCTAGTTCCTTGCCATTAGCCGTGAAGGTCAGCAGGCCACTAGCAGCATCAACCAAACAACCAATCTCCAGACCATTATTATTACGTCCTTGTCCAGGGCTCATGCTCTCTCCTGCGCACACCATATAGCAGTTGCTGCGTTTTATACTGAATGTCAAAAGACAAATTTATTTATGGATGGTGTGTAAACTTTATGTAATGAATTAAGAACAACTTTGCATGGCTGCAGCCCGGGCCTTGCGGCTGAAAATAGTGGATCCCACCATAACCACAGTCAAAATTCAATGAAACCTGGATATCATAAGCGAAAAAATAAAAACTGAAAATTACGAGTACGAACAAGTTGAAATCTTGTAGAATTCCAAAGACAAAACCTGACTTTGCAAGTTAAGGTTTTAAATCATTTAATGTTCAGTATAACATGAATTTTCTGACATGGATTATGAACTAAAGTGCTGAGAGAAGCTGTTGTACTAATTTTGGCCTCAGAAGTCAATACTTACAGGATCATAGTTTGTGACTATATAGAAAAGCTGCACTATTTTACTTTTCAATGCCTATTGATTTGACTAGATCATTACTCCACTGTCTTCAGAGGCAAGAGCAGGTAACAATAAAAGTCACACCTTTTCCTGCTACTGCTTTTTTTATTACTTTTTCCACATCAACCCAGTTATGTGAAATGGAGTGGATTTATACTTTACAAATTGCTAGTTGCTTTTATGGGTATAAAATACAGATCTTTTTAAGAAAATTGTAACCAACCTCTCATGAACCTTCCCTTTCTCATCTCCCAGTGTAACTGTGACGGTACGCACTCTGTCCAAGTCAAAGCTTGTGTCATACTGGTGAAAGTCCGATGTAATCCAGCCCACCCAGACATTAGCAGGCTCTTGACCAGGAAATATTCTCACTGAATAATAGTACTGTTAATGAAAGAAATAATGCCATCAAATGTTAGTATTCGCTTCCCAGTGTATCAGTTTCAATCAGAATTTGTTGGTCTGAAATCTGAAAACATGTCATCTCTTCAAAAGTAGCATAGGCTTGTTCAAGTGCAGCTTGTAAGCAAAGCAACAAAAGAATATAAACACAAATCAAAAGCAGCCAACAAAACATGTAGTTAAAACAGAAAAAAAGGGTAAATAATTAAAATGCAGCTTATATGCTTGTATTGAAGGCTTCTGTATTATAGCATTGCAAGCTATTTTTTTACAGAAACTGCTATTTTATACTGCAGGTGACTCAGTTTCCAGTATCTAATATCTTTTAGAAAGAGAAGAATACATCCAAAAGAGGAGTATTTTTTTCCTTTGAACACTGAAGAATGAGTACTTATGAAGCTGATCTTGTCAGGGAAATATGTACAAAACCTGCATAAAACTTTTCCTGCGAAGTAAAATCAGTAGAAAGGTTTTTATAGCCCTGAACAATGACCTCCTAGTTTAATGAACTTTTTTCTATTTATTCCATTATTGTAGAACTATTTATTCATCCTCTTTTATGTTTGGTGTTATCAACACTAGTTTTAAAAATGGATTCAAATAGTTAATAGGTTTTCATCTGGAAATTGTTTTAGACTGACCATCAATTAAAAAAAAAAAAAAGAAAAGAAATCAAATCAGTCAACTTCAGTAGCAGTACAGGACAATTAAATTAAAATTTCTGCTTGAAAATTAGACTATTTCTGAAATACTTACAAGCCAGAAACATGTAGCTATATTAAAAAAAAAAAAAAAAAAATCCCCAAACAGCTAAAACACCAATCCTATGTTATTACAATACCGTGGAAGTTTGCATCAAATAATCATAGTCATCCCTATCATCTGCCAGCACATCCTCAGTAAGCCGTGCTGAATGACTCGTGCTATAATCTGGCTTCGTCCTCCTGAGCATAAATCTGTAATAAAATAAGTAAAATCAAAATCTACATTAAAACTCAATCACAAGGCAAATTATTCAGGAAAGAGAAAGGGACAAGCTCATTTTTAAAAGCATTTAAGTTAATTGTGACCTTAAACAATAAAAAGTTATTTGACTGGTCTGCCAGACATGACTGGAATTTTCTTCTACTTTGAGAAGCAGAAGGGGAGAAAAGAAAAAAAGGTAGCAAACCAAATATACTACTAACCTTTGTTTGAGACGTGAAGGCTTTTCTTGAACATAATCTTTATGGTTGTTTAACTCTGGTTTTGTGGCATCTTTTTCTCTTTCTGCCCGATCAGGAACTAGATGACCATGAGCAGTTTTCATTAGAACCTCAAAATCAGAATCAGCATCATAATCCTCCAAGTCATTCTTTGGGCCAAAAAGCCCAGAGCCTGGTAACCCTCCTGCAGCTGATCTGGAGAACACTTCAGCACATTCAATGGGCATGCTTAATCGAAAAAACATTACGTCTGTTTTACTGTTTTGTGAACCAAAGGACTTCTGTGTGACTTTCAGACAGGGGCAGCTGTCTATGGTGCCATCAATTCTCATTACCTGCGAAACATAAAGATGGGATGTAGTTGATTTGAAGCTGATGCTTTTTCTGCCTTGTAAATATTCAATTTATATTTCTAGGATATGTACCCATGAGTTGCCAAACGTGCAACAGTATGCTGTCAACAGTATTGCAAGCATGTGCTTCCATTTTGAAGGGAAATAAACACTATGGGGAGTGGATACTTTTGTTGTTCCATTGTTAAATTAAAAAAAAAAGTCACAAAGAAATTATATTTCTCATCATTACCCTTTGCAACATAAATCTAGCCCTACACAGGACACCACAGATCAAAAAATATAAATCATATATGTACATATGAAAGAACATAGATTGTTTCTTAAATACTATAGTGTGATACACGCCAGCTGGAAAAGAATTCTTATTTCATCAACTTCAGAATGATTTCACAGCAAACTTACAAGGCGTAAATTCAGTTCCATCAAGATGCACAAGTGAATGAAACATAAGTGTTGACACAATTGGCTAATAAATATTTATTAAATTCAAAACCAATTAGTTAAAGAAAAATCACAAAGTGTGTGCACTAGGATACATGGTATCTGTTATGTAAAAATGCCCAATTTCTGTAAGTTGTTTACAAACACAGCTCTTGCTGCACAAGGAGCTCATAACAAGGACATCTTGTAGAATTTGTCTCTAAGACTCTCATGTTTGCACACATGACAGATTTCATGGATAAAGAAATACTAGCAACAAAATAATTACATTCTCTGCAACTCTACTGAATGTAAGTAATATCTAATAGGTGTAAGGTTCATCCAGAACTGGGTCGATATATTACATTAAAAATCTTGCCTAGAAGTGAAACAGTAGAAACATAATTCAAACATATTCAAGTGTCTAGAAACATTTTACTAGGTTCACAAACCTCAATATGTTCATGATTTGTGGGCACTGGTAGAAACTGAGGGAGCCTTTTACTCAGCCAAATGGTGATATCTCTGTTTGTATTAACAGCAAAGGGTTCATACCCTTCCTGTAAGCCACATATAGTGAAATATTTTAGAGTGCTGACATCTTTTCCAAAGTTCATTCTTCCCACTTGAGATGGGCCCAGGCTGCACACAGGTAGAAATCCTTAAAACAAGATGAAAGAACACATAAGTTGTACATCATGAACATCAATGAACTGCTTTTGTCCATAACTGAATTAAAAAACAATTGGGAAAAAAAATTAAAGACCCAAAAGCAAAGATTATCAATGTCAGCAGGCATCAGTAGCACGTCACGTCTTGCATGTCACAACTAATGTATCTTAAACACCAACCTGAAAAAAAAAAGCCCTCTAATAGTCATGGATCTCTTCAGGCAACACTCAATTTACTTCATGGAGTCTGACAGCCAGCTCTTGATTAATCCCTCTGCTGAGCTGCTAGTGTTGCTTATTTTACTCCAAATCTTACTACTTTTGATATTCTTCCTAAAAATGTCATTATTCATGATACTTTCAGAGAATCTTACTTTAATATAGTGCTTACCCATGCAGCTATAATAGTGAAAAAAAAAAAAAAAAAATGAACCAAGTGCATGTGATGGATTTCAAAAATAAAATCATGCAATAAAAAATTCATAAAATTTTGTCTGTTGAGAATTGCCACTATGATACTGTAGCTACATGAAACTAAAGGTATTTTGGTTTGGGGTTGTGTTTTCTGTTTTGCCTTTTGAATCAGCTTCATGTTTGTATGCATATTACTGTTTCACTAGCACAGTCACATTTGTGACTTCTTTGCGCTTTTTAAAAAACGGGGTATTTTTCTCAATTTCTGCATCACAGTTGAAAAGCCTAAAAAAATTCTTACTTTCTTCTATTCCTTTTCATCCTATTTGTCAGTTTCCACAGCTACAAACCACTTTGTAGATTCATATGATTTAGTTACTAACAAAACATTTTCCTTTTTATCAACGTGAAACATAAAGCTCTGTGCAATGATTCTGATTCACATGAATGTACCAGGTATTGAAGGATATAAGGACAAATACAACTAAGTTCCTCTCTTTGTGCTGCCTAGATAAAAGAAGGGCAGAGCATCTCTTCAGGATATGTTCCTTCTTCAGGGACGAAAGTATACTCCAGAGCACCATCTACAGGAATGACTGTTCATCAGATAAATGATCAGCCTTCAGTACCACTTTTTGAAGATTATAATACAGATACACAAGATTGGTTAACATGTGTATATGTATTTGACACGATAAATTTAATGACATGCACTATTAGTCAGAGGTTCAAGTCCAGATTTTTATCTTCGTAGTTCAGCTCTTAAATCCTTGCCTTGTAGGCATCAGCTTCTCAGGTAACATAGCTAATATAGACAACATGATTTATGTCCATTTTGCTAGGAAAATCCAATAATAAAGAGTGCTTTCCAGCACTAAATGAAACAATATTCTATTATAAAACACATACCTAGGAAAATTTTATTTGCATATAGAGATATTTGCCATGGTAAAGTCCAGCACTTCTAGCTGGGAGAATTTACTAGGCTCTCTGTTGAGTTAAAAGGATCCACAAGCTGTTGCAAAAGTTGTTAAGCAAAGCCAAAAAGCAAAATTCTGTTTTCAATAACCTTATTGAAACCTCAGCTCATCACTCAAAAAAAATCTAATTCTTATACCTGTGCATTTTCCTGTGGGCTTAAAAAAAAAAGAAAATAAATAGAACTCTCAGATAGATTCATTATTAGATGTGAAGTAAATTTTTTACACTCATATACAAAACCTAAATGAGCATTTGCAAGACTCCCTGAAAGAAAACAAAGAAACCTAGAAAAAAACTCCTACACAGGTAAAATTCTTGTGGATGTTTTCACTCAGTCTAGCATTACCCATCAACCCTGTAAATGTATCCAATAGTCTAGTAGTACAGGCCTGACTGTAAGGCTGCATCAGAAATTCTAACTTTTTTCTAAAGCTAAAGGTCATTTTCTGCAGCAGCATAGCATACACAGGATTTACTGATAGAAGTGCCCTGTGGAAAGGCCTCATTTCAGCTAAGCAAGAGCCAAAACCAAAAAAAAAGTAAAGCCAGCATAAAAAAAAAAAAAAAAAAAAAAAAAAGGCAGCTCTCAAATTATTAATTCTGAGATCAACCAGTACGTTCCTTCGAAAATGGCATAGGAAGTCTTATTTCAAAAGGCAAGCTCTTTTCTGCAAACATGACATTGAAAGAACTTCATGTGAATTACAAGGATATAGTAAAAAATCTGAGAGGTTTGAATGCTGACATTAAGTCTTTGACATGGATACCAAAGGCTTCAGGCTCCATGTCAAGCCAGGAACTCCTTTAGCAATTTCAGACTTAACAAAGATCTGCTTCAATCTGCAGCTGCAGGTAGAAACAAGTATGAGAAGAAGTGCACCACTATGATTTAATGGACTTGGAAATCAAAAGAGTCGTCAAACCAGATACCCTTAGAGTTTAATGAAATTTCAGTTTCTTTCAGAATCTTACTCCTCAATGGGATTATACTACCTAATAACGGGAAAGCCATTAACATTTCATGGCACCAAGATGATTTTTTGGATACAGCACTAACAATAAGCCAACTAATACATCCCTTTCCCTCATCGTGTTATCACTGCACCTAAAGAAATCTGAAGTAACAGGCACAAGTCTAGAAAATTGATGGCAATTATGTAATTTTTAATGAAATCAAAATGTTTCTAATCCCTGTGCTATGGCAGAAGAAGGGAAAAAATTGCTCCCAAAGCACTCCTGAAAGTAAAATACTCTGAAAACCAGATAAAAATAAAATGGATAGATTTCAAAGAGGGAACAGCCTAATTAATAGGTATAAGATCCATACACCCTCTGGGAATACGGATGAGTAACCCAACAGTATAATTTGCAGCTCTTACTGTTCAAAGAATTTAACTTCATCTCTCAGTTACAGTTGTATTGTTTAACAGATGTATAATATATATGGCAGAATATATGTACCTACAACAAATAAAAGGGAAAGATTAAAGTTTAAGGTTTTTTTTCTTTTTACATTACGGTAGTTCAGAAGTTTTAGGCAGTTAACTAAATTAATGCAATTTCTTGCCCTCTTCTGTATCTATTTGCACACAAATACATAATTAAATTTATAAACAAAATGCTTCTTTGGTAAAGAATCAATTTGGCACCTGACACACTCTTAACAATCTTTGCCATCTCTGGCAATCTCATAAGCTATGGCTTCATAGTAAACTAATGCCTGCTTGTGGACTCTGAAACCTGCACCACGACCCTGCAACAACAGGCACAAAGCTCAATCTGCTGGTTTAGAAATAAGCAAAACATTTTGAAGGCTAGCTTTGTATCATATGATACACCTGGATCAGGTGTCATTTCTCCTCCCAATGCTAAAATAAAACCTTAAAGATGATATAAGTGTCTTACCACAGTTTCTCACTAATTGCACAGAAATTTGGTAACATTTCAGTACTTCATCTAGATAAAATCTGATGTCCCTGCCCAGGGCAGAGGGGGTGGACTAGATGATTTTAAAGGTCCCTTCCAACCCAAACCATTCTATGATACATTCTGTGATTCTGTTATATCATATGGTGGCCTGCTGCAGTGAGGATGAAATATTAAAGGTCATGAATCTGCCACTCCAGACACATCCCTGCGAAACAGTGAAAAGGTCCTGTGACAATAGGTGGTCACAAAGGTCACCACAGAAAAAAGCCTTGCCTCATCCTCACACTTGGCAAACTTCCTTTCCAAAGGCTTATAATCAAATAGATAATCAAATAATAATCAAATAGAGAAAAGGACAAGGGCTAGTTCCTGGATTGGGAAGCAAGGAAGAGGGCAAGGATGAGGGGACAAGCAACACACCACATTAAAGTGAAGTCAAAGCAAAAAATGGGCAACAGCAAATTAACAGCACCATGTACTACAGTACTTACCATCACCAACCTCAAAGTCCTTGAATGCAAGTTCGGAACCTGAGTCATCAAGCAGAATTTCACCATTTAAGGTGAACATCATAGTGTGCTCATTCATGTCAACCATGCAGCCAACAACATCTCCTGCCAACCAAGAGCGGCCAAAATGCTCATTACCCTGATGCCACCGCTGTGCCTGAAAAGAATTAAAAGAATAATAGTAACAATGTAGGTGTTCCTCTCACATTTAGTGGTAGAACTACTAATTAATGTCCTCAATTAAGATGGCACTAAAATGAACATTTTCACAGAATATTGTTCCAAAACTATGTGAGTACTCCCAAGTCAACTCTGAAAATAAAAATCCAACAATTAACTTCCTGCAAGCATCCCTCACATCAGCATTGTAAAAGCTTGCTGAGAAATGACAGGGAAAATTCCTATTTCAACATTTAATAACAAGTAAGAGGATGGCTTATTTTTCTGCAGTTCCATGGAAGACTTGTAATTACAATAATATGGTATTGATTACAATGTTAAATAGTTGCTTCACAAACCCTTTTAAAGCAATTGCTTTTATTTATTTTAGTAGCCTATAAATTCATTACTTGCAAGCAAACTTTCTTGTTTTCTTAAGTATACTTCTAAAAATGCTGTGTGCAAAATAAATTAATCTTCCTGTCATACCAGATTTTGGAAGGCATAGAACTGTCCGTGGATAGGACAAGCACTGAGTTTCTGAGAGATTCCAGAGTAGCTGAGGCCATGATTAAAGAGTCCTATGACTGACTTTCAAGTCAAAGACTGCAAAGGCTTTGGATGGGGCCTTCAATAAATTAAAAATTATTGTAATGAGCATAAAATTAAAAAAAAAAAGTGCTAATAACAAATAGGTTTCCTATTTATCTATTTCATCACAAGTAGGTTTTTATCATCTGTATTCATCCTGAAAATCATGCAAAACGAATGAACCTTTCTGGGTATCCTGAAGATCAAAACTTTTTCTCCAGTTAAGGAGAGAACCCATCAAAATCAAAGACAACAAAATAGCTTTGTGGATTGATACCTAAAGATCAAAAACTAAGATTCAGAAGGCAAACTATGACACAGCTACTCCAGCAAAAATACAGGATTTGAATAGTTTAGTTAAGCCAGTCAGATATTTTACAAAACCAACTTTTCAGTTCTCTTTTCAAGGCATCTTCTCATGTAACACGAGTGGAAAAAAATACATTCCCACAACATAAATAAAATACATCTTGAGAGCTTTATCTAACTGGAAATAGCCAGGAATACTGCTGATTTCTGTTGCATATTGTAATAGCAATAAAGTAAATTAATTCCAATAGCAGGTACAAGAAATATTTTGACCATAGCCTTAATAACAATTATGGCTTGAATAACAGTTGCACTTGCCTTCTTACTCATATTTATTCCCTAATGGCACTTCTTATAGAGAGAACAACAGAGTAAAACTTTAAAGAAATGATTCATATCTAATTACAGCTCTGCCAGTATTTTGAATTTGATTAAGTCACTTTGATTTTCACTTCTTTATATTCACCATACAAGTACTGTGAAACTGTGAAAAAATTATAGAAATGCCAAAGCCTGCTAATTAATTTTTAGGTGACTCTGAAAAATTTATGACTCTAGTATATCATACGGTGACCTGCTGCAGTGAGGATGAAATATCAAAGGTCATGAATCTGCCTTATTCCACCCAGGCCCTCAGAGAGAAATAATTTCATAAATCATCAATTAAAGAAGAGAAGGAAATTAAGTTGAGGAAGAGATATATGGAATAAGATGCAAAAATGAAAAGTTTTGCCATCATTCATATTATTACAGATAAACCTGTACAAACCTTAAAGCCATCAAAAACAAAAGCTTCTTCATCTGAGCCAAGCTCCTGATCTGGCAGACAACCCGGCCTGGTCCAGCCAACTCTCATGTCTCCTGCAGTGACTGCCTCGAACTCGAAGTACCACTTCCCAGCCTTCACTGCGTAAGTCTTTTCTGTGCGGAAGATCCTGAACTTTTCCATTATCCCACTGCACATGTCCTGTCTTGTTGCTGTAAGATTTAAAAAAAAAAAAAAAAAAAACACACCACAAAGCAATGCAGAAAATACCGTATCAAACTACTGACAAAGTATTAAGACAGTGATAGCAAAAGGAAAAGGAATCCCTTTAAGCATAGGCATGAAAAGAAGAATGGGCCTGCAGAAGAGCCATATGGGAAAATGCCCTTGCCCATTCTGGGGAATCTGCATGCTTGAGTACCTCCCTGAAATAACCCTACATTTGTATACTCATCCTGATTTTAAAGAAAAAAAAAAAAAAAAGTAAAGAGAACTTCAAAATCTGAGTGCAGCTACAAATTACATGACTCAGGAATCACTCTGATTCTTTTTCTCAGATTAGGAAAAAGAACACCAAAATATGGATCTTTGTCCACAAACCTGCAATGCACTAAAGCCTGTGCAACCTTTGAGAAGTCAACATTCCAGTCTAATCACCATAATTTCTCTTCTTCCTGAGTTTAAGCTGAAATGTGTCTGCACCTACATGCACCTTTTTGTTAGACCATGCTAAGAATGTCTCCCTTTCTCTGCTGTTTTCTCAGCCACATCAAGGTCCACATTTCCAATATCATCTAGAATAACCTATAAAATCACATCCCTCAGAATTTCTTATCACTTCTCATGACATCATGCCTGACAAGGTGAGGCTCATTAAGTTTCCTGTAACCAACTCTGAACTCTTTGCCACATAATTCTTTGTCTGTAAAATTTCCTCTTTGATGGTCTACAAAATTCATACCTTAAAAACACTTTTGAAGACCCTCAGTACTTCACCGCTACAGATGTAACACCACAAAACATGGCAACTGAAAATTTGCTTTCCTTTTAGATTCTAAATAACATAATGCTTTCCAGATTTTAATCAACCTCAAAAATAAAGCTCTTGTGGAAAACCAGTATTAATAATAATAAAGTATAAAACCAGACACTAGAGATCTTTGTAAAATTAATGTTTAAATAAAAATTAATAATTGGAGTTGCAGAACACCACTAGAGGGCTCTAAATCCTTTAATAACAGCATGGATTTTGGTTGATGAAAGAGGATCCCTATGACATGTTTTATGCAACTCAAAAACTTGAGAGGCTCATAAACCGTAAAATTTAAATTCTCAAAATTAGTATAAAAATCTTTTGCTGTATGCAGTTCCAGTCTTTGCTCAAGAAAGACACTGTTCTGAAGTTATTCCCTCCAGGAATTTTGCAACAGCATTGATCACATCTTTCAGATTCAAGGATTGCACTTGTGTTCTTTGCATTTAACTATTCACAGAACCAACTCAATGATCTCAGTATTGTAAGGACAAACTAGTATTTTTCAGCAGTTCATTCCCAAGGAAAGGCAGAGGCACATGGTTCTCAGAGTTGTAAATGAAAAAGGAGATTAATATTGTTCAGCGGGATTTGGAAGAGACTGTGGAAAAATGTATTGTCTCTTTGAATGAGCAGAAGCCATGTTCACACTTTCTATGCAGCATCACTTTCGCACAGTGGGAGGGGAAGAAAGTCTAGGATTATGCAGCAGGCTTACACTCCGCAGACTAGGCATTGGCATAGGAGACCATGGCATTTTGCCAACACAATCTACTCCACTGAGGAACACTGTTCTACATATTTAGCAATCCAGCCTTGTTGCACAATCATGTTCTCAGTAATGCCTCATATTTAAGTGTAATTTAATATCAGTCTCTCATAAAAACTGAAGATCAGAGCAAGCATGTTCTTTGGAAAAGAAATTCCAAATGGCAGGTTCCCTGTTTACATTATGGCTATGAGTTATATCTTCTGCAGAAATGATTTACTGAAAGTCTATGGCCTAAATAGGTCTAAATTTAACAACACTATTACTGCATAAAGACAGAAAATAATAATAAACATTACTTATAGTCTAATTCAAATTTTAAGACCTGAAATAGTTCAGGAAACTTAAAAGCTCTAACAGACTAGACTGTTCTAGACTTGCAGGTTGACATTTCGAGAAATTTGGTTTGCAGGTATTCATTTACAAAAATTCCATCTTGTAGTTGAATGTTTAAATACAAGATTGCACATGAACTGCAGGACTCTTCATTATTTAGAGTCAAAATTTGAGAAATATAAAATTCACATCTACTGAGTTTACTTTTTTTCCCTATTTTGTCTTGAAATAACTATAGCATTAAATAAAAGCTCTTAATTAAATTGTATTTATTGATTTAAGTGGCATGTAATTGATTTAAAATGGAAAAATGTTTCATTTTGCAATCATTCATTTGAGGCGACTAGTCAAGAAAAGCAAACAATAAGGAAAGTAAGAAATTAAAATCTAAGGGAAATATAAACAACAGAAAATGAAGAAAGGCACCTTTAGATTTGGAGACATCTATTCAAAATGTTTTATGTGACCAACAAATTTCTATAGTGGAGTGGAATATTCTAATATCTTTTTTTTATTTTTTTAAAATATGAAAAATCTCCTAAATTAATTACCATGATCTTGATCAGGAGCTTCCAGATTGTACCCATAGCCCAGAAGGGTACGGACTGCTTCCCGAAGACTGTCTTTATTTGACTTCTTTGTTCGATCATCCAAAAGAGCATATGGCACAAGGCGGGGATTTCTTCGATTTTTCACATCCTGCATAAAGTATGAAAAATCAATTCAACTTCAGAAATTGCATTTTTGTCTTAAAGACAAGACTATGTTATCATAGCCATATAAAAGTTTCTATTTGTACCAACCGAAATCATGGAACTGCAAGTATATCAAGGATTGAAAGAAGTCTAGAAACAAGTAAAAACACTAAGAAAAGAAGTAATGCAAAAGTTAAGAAAATTGTGTGGCTTATACCTGCTGTCATTTTATGTCAAATTTACTTAATGAATTAACAATACAAACCACAAAAGCAAAGATAGATGCACAAAGCTTGACAGAAAAGTCAAAGGGATTATATTTCAAACACTGTTTATGAAGCAGAAACCATAATAATAAGCTAGTACATATCTAGAGCTAAGAGACATTTCTGTACTACAAATATAAAGGGCTGGGTTTTTTGTATTATTATACACTTGACAATATACATAAAATGCCCAAATATTAAACATGATAAAAACAAAATAACAAAATACTAGTAATAAAAAATAATAAAAACTTGCAACACTAATCAATAAATAATAAAATAGATAATAAACCTGTGCCTTACTATGTCAAATACTTAAAACATGTTTTTTTCAAAATAAAGGATCTTGCAAGGATATGATTGACGTGCTTCATATGTAGAATTTTTGCAAGAGATAATTAAATTAACCTCTTCTCCAGCTGAAATGAATGTATTGGTAAGGTTTATTCTGCATATTTTAGGTTTATTAACACACCATCAACGAAGTTTTCCTCTACTGCAAAATTATGTTATTTGAAAACAGTGTTTAACTGAAATATTTATATAAGTAACACAGTTTTTAGTGACTAATAGAAGTGTTTCCTTGACTGTATTTTCTCCTCACATCCTGTCAGACTTTGTTGGCAGTGAGAGAAAACATGCAAAGATGTCTCTGTGTTCTTTCTAATATCTTATTTAAAAAAAATAGAGATACAAAAATTACAGACTGGACAAATAAAAAAGTCCTTGCTGTTTGTTCTCTTGAGTACAATACCAATGACACTGGGAGGCTTTTATGATGGGTCAGATTTAGTAAGAAGGGTGAAAATACCACCCATTATTTTAGAAAAGATTGCCTACTATGAAAGTACCTTACTTCTTTCATAGCATTACAGTTCTAGTTTCAGGAACATATGTAGTTTTCATTCTGTCTCTGCAGGAAGAAAAGAAATGACACATCCATTCTGACAAATACTTGCAGGCATCTTTTGTTGTGCTTTAAATGCTTGGATGCAAGGCTATCTGCCTTTTGCCTTGTCATGGTAAGCAAATATTAAAAGGCCAGTTATAAATCAGTGCTTGATGAAATCTGGTCCTATGAGTGATCCCTCTAGGAGAAGGAATATTAAGGGGGAAACTTTACTTATATGCCAAAAGGGCTAACAGAAAGATAATGCATTGCTGGGGACACAAATCACAAGACCATATCAGCTCAAGTTATATTCCGTGGAAAGGAGAGTGGCAGGGCCAATACCAGGACCAGTTGAGGTATCTTCTTTTCATACTTATTCCAAACACTTACGTTCACATGCCCCTTTTTCCAATGTTTAATTTGGTAGATGTGGATAAGGGCTATGTCCAGAATGAAGCAAATGAAGTAAATTTTATAAGGAATTATTATTTGATATAAGACGATTTACAGTAATGTCTGAGATGAAACACCATGGGTTTAATAATTTATCTTGGAAAGGACATAAAAAGAGAAATAATTTCCTCTGAAACACTCTATGTCCCGAAGATATTACCAAATACTGTCTTTAAAAATGTGAAACAGAAGTTTGGAACAATAGTTATGTAACTTCTTGCCCATGATATAAACTTAGACTAATGCATCGGTAGTTGTCTTAGCAACCATTAACACATATTAACATACAGGCAGTCAGCCAATAACAATGTATCATAATGAAATATAGTAAAAGTGCTTTTAAAAATGCCTAAACACAAAATGACAGTGAGATGGAAAAAAATTAAAAGGAATAAAGAAATCTTACGTATTAAATCAACTCCATTTTAGATATTTTTTTCCTTGGGTTTAATTTTATTTCATATTGTGACCTTTTTCACCCCTTCAAGACTGTGGCTCCTTCTTTAAATTTGAATGTGAGAAGGGATTTTTCTTTTTGTAATTTTGTTCTTTTTTTCCCCATTGCATATCCATGTAAATTTTGAATGTGTTACTTATTGCTGAATTAAGAACTGTTATTGTTATACTCATCATAAATTTTTGTACTAATGACCTTCTGCATCTCTGTGATTTAAGTGTAGCTAATCAAGAGAATGATCCTGCACAGTGATTGAGCTTTGCACATTCACAATCAAGTAAACAAGAAAACTGATTATCTAAGAGTGCTGATTTTTATTATGTTTTCAATTGGTATATAGACTGAATTTTTCCTATTAAATACAGAGACATTATTGTAGACTGTTAAAAGAAGAAAAACTTAGCATAAATTTTTAATTTTCCAGATCTGACAATCTAGTGCTTCATCATTCTTGTGGTTGGAATTCAGAACCTCTAATATCACAGGGAGGGGAAGGAAGAAAAAAGCCTAAGTTGAAGTGTTGTCTTCAACTGATGTACCAAACATCCATTAATAATTGAGAATTTCATTTACTTTACTTAAATAAAAGAAAGCAATGCAGCCATGAAAAGTCAGAATGCCTGGAAGAATGTGACCTGACTGTAAATGGAAAGAACTAATAATGTTAAACTTCAGTCATATAGCACTGACCAGGAAAAGTCAGTATTACTTTATACAGTGTACACTACAGATTCTGCTATATATAGCAGATGATAGACAAATAACTACTTGAATGGGCATATATACACTTATTTGTAGGGGATAAAAATATTTGAAATAGGCAGTAATTGGTCAACAATGACACTACTTGAAAATAGATCTTAGAAGTAATAGAAAAGTAGTACAGAAAAAAATACCTGAACATGTACATCAAAAAGTGTCAACAAGCCTCTGAGAACTTCTGTAACAGGTAAAGAGCACTGCTGCAAAATAAATCTGAGGAAACACAGGGAGCCAAGAGATACAGACTGCATTCATTCATTCATTCATTCATTCATTCATTCATTCATTCAGTATGTGACATGTAGATATCTGATCCATCAAACTGGAACTAACAACTGCTCTTGGAACTTGCATAGACAGTTGTCATGTAACAGTGAGAATGAAACAAGAGGAATGTCCCTATCATCTACAGCAGCATAGAAAAGCACAACGGAATTCTATAAGCAGCACTGAAAGAAGAACCTACTAAGAGATGCAGTGTGTGTAATAAGGTTGCACGCTTCAAAAGTAATTCAGCAACAAAAAACAAAGTCTCATATAAACCTCTAAAAGGCATCTGGAGAGAATAATGTAGTTTTCAGAGCTATAAATGAGATACCATAAACTTGTGCCTGGGCCCTCCCAAAGCTCTGAGAAGTTCAGGAACACTAGAAGCACAGATCACCAGACTAAAGAGAACAAAAACCCACAAGAAAATACATAAATAAATGCCATCCAAAAAGAAAGACAGGAAAACATGCAGAAAAACTATGATAATAATGTAATGAGAGAATATGTTTTGCAATTTAAAGTAGCAGAGCTGTATGGATACATATTCTGTACCATACTGAAATGATTTTGTTCTCATAACCAAGGCACAAAGCAAATGTATTTCAGCACATATCCAGTGAGACAGATGCGCTGTTGTTTGCTTAGCTTCTTTTGTGCCATTAGAAAACACTCATTCCACAGTTGTCAACTGATTCTGCTTGCTGTCATATCTCCACAGACATGCAAGATCCACATCGTGCACTAAAACAAAGATTGCTGAGCAATTGCCACAACAAATGCTGTCATAAAGCCTGTGAACCACCACAGGAGTGTGCAGCATGTACACTGTGAACAGGATCATTTACCTACACCCTGCAATACATGTCTTGTTATGCAGAGGTCTAGCTTTTCTGCATTTTTCATGGCAGCTCAAGTTTAACCAGAAGTCATTAAAATTAAAAATCTTCTTATAGGGGAAAAGGAAAAATACAATTCTAAATTGGTATTTACTAATTCTTATGCAATTTCGTAGTCCAGAGCATTAGAAGCAAAAAGCACAATAACATCCTCATGATGCCATATTCTTGGCACTGTTAACAAATACTCTAAATACATCCAAGCAAAGCAGAAGTTGTATTCCTCATGTGGAATACAAGTAGCTGAGTTCTGACCTTAGAAGTCTTTGTATCCTTAGCAATATGTGCACAGCATCTACCATCTTCTCAGAGGACCATACCCATATGGAATGCCTTCCAGAATGCGCCCTGACTATAAATGCAAGGAACTAATATATCAGTATAAATAATGTAAAATGTAAAAGTGAGGTAACATAAGTAGTTTTTACATGGACAAGATGTTGAGTTTATACATATTTAATGAAAAAATAAATAACAACTTATGATTTTTCCCATGCATTCATATTTCCTCAGCCTGCATTTCCAGAAAATGCCCCTCTTGCATTGCAGCCCTAAGCAGGCTGAGAGGACCAAATTCTGATCAAACAGTGATGTCATATACTTTCTATAAATCTAAAAAAGTAAGATCCTGACGTAAAGACCAAACTGTCTCGCATTTTTGCACCAAAGAGAAATCAGATTTCATAATTGTTTCACAGTACTAACTTTTGTAGGGCAGAAAGGTCAGAGCATCCTTTTTAAGATGTTCTTCACAGTGGAAGGAATTTTTTAGGCTGCTGATTTTTATAAACAATTGTTAAAGCTGTGAGATTTTTTAATACTATTTTTTCCTCAATATAAATGGGCTTTCTGATTGTTTGCTTCTTCAGCCACAACACAATGCAACACTAAGAAAAAGCAAGATATCCTTTGACTAAGCTAACTGGATATGTGACAGTGCATATAAGAAAAATTTGAAACAATCTTTGGCTGTGATCCCCACGATCAGTGTGGAGACCTAGAAGTCATGTATTCGGGAAGAGGGAGGGAGTAGGTAATGTACTTGAAATTATTTTCATTTGTTTTCTGGTCTCAACTCTTTCCTCTCTTTTTGTCTTTTCCTTATATATAACACCACAGTTTTATGAACGTGAACAAATACTCTAATTTCATGGATAAACTTATGTGAGTTCTGAATATTTTCCATTAGACTGTGAAGATTTAGTCACAAATACATCCCTTTATACTTCAATGCTGTGGTTCCATCAGTTTGTTATGAAAAATTCCTTAAAAGTAAACACAACACACAGTTAAAAGTAAAATACGTACAGGTAAGTATGATAGGACTTCATGATAAAATCCAGAGCATGTTAAAAAAAAAAAAAAGGGGTGGAAAAAAAAAAAAAAAGAAAGAAAGCCCTCATAGAATAAATGTGATTATTTTAATTCATTACAACAAGGCTATAATGCTCCTTTGCCTGGATCTGGCTCCTGTACATGTCCTTGGTAATTTACCACTTCCCAGTTCCAAGACCACTAACTTGTAGGTAATCATATTCTCCCTTAAAGGGATACTGTCAAGTATTTTCATACTCTTTTTGTGCTTGTTTTTCCACTTACCCTTGCTATTTATATGTTCTTTTAAGCAGAAATATGTGTTTTTCCTACCTGTTCTGTTCCTTCTGCTCCTTTCATGGAGAATTAAGCTACTCTGAGTCTGTGCTACTAAAAAAGATTTGTGATCAATGTTATCACAGCTTTCAGGACAGTCCTGGGAAGAGGATTTATTGGGTAACTTGTGCTCCCTCTCTTGGCTGGCTGGTTCTGCAGTAGCAGAACAAAAATACTGTATACAGTCATGCACAAAGAGCAGCTATTATGTCTTGTTAAGAAAAAAATCCTAACAAGCAATGGAAGATTTAGAAGAAGAAAAGAACATCTGGAAGTCGGAAGGTATTTTCTCCAATAGTTTTTAAAAGAAAGAAATCATTTATACATGAACTACCAGGCAGTATCCCTTTAATTTTTTTATTTTATATAATTCCAAAATGATGAGGCACTCATACGGAACAGACCTGTTAGATGATCTAATTCATCCTTCAGCCACAGCACGATTGCTGTTCATAACATATTTCCCAGTGATTAATTCATCCACTTTCAAACATCTGTAAGTTTCTTTCCCTTAGGAAACTATTTCATAGCTCTGCAAGATCTGATTATAGTATTATACAGCATAACATCATGTCACTTTATTCCAGTACTGTAAAATGTCACAGTAATATGATGAGATGACAAACTGTAACCCAGGAAATAAACTCATTGGAACCAAACAAAAGCACATAGCAGGGTGGACAACAGCTAGCAGATGGCCATGTGAGATATGTATGTCAGCTAAATGAGAAGCATCTCTGCATTGCATCCAGAAAGGAGAACCCTGCTATTCTGCTCTCTTCTTAAAAATGTTAATAAGTGGTATTTGTTACCCGCACATTGTAAGTGTACCTGGAACTCAGCTGTCTGCCTTTTCTCCAGAAAACAACACAAAAAAAGAATTCTTTGAAAGGAGAATAATTAAGTCATTAAGAGAAAATCAGGACTAACCCTCCAAGCATGGCAGCTTCTGCAGGACATACTATTGGCAGGAAAATTTTCAAGGGCATCATCTACCTGGTTAACCGTACATGAGACTACTGTAATTTGTCTGCCAAGAATAAGGGAGCAAAGTATACTGTTGATTTGGTAGATCTGCTTCCTGAAGGCCACGATTATTTCTGAGCTCTTGTTCATCTTGAACAAGCACACCCTGTTGAAAGCATAACTATGACATTGTTCACTGCACCAGTGCACTACATTCTTAACAGCGCCCTACTCAGCACACACATCTTCAGTCAGTTTGAATGAATTAGACAAAAAAACCCAAACTTGTATATTTAACGCATAATCACTCAATTCTGCAAATCCCCAATTAAGTGGCTTTCCAATTCCCAACGTGACCAGCTTCATAGGCTCTTAAGGCATTTACTTTTAAATACTCCAGGTTCTTTTTTGCATGCCCATAACTGTCCTTGTCTTGGCAAGGAAAAACAGTTCAATATTTACAACATATACCTAAGCCCAAACAAGATTTAGAGCAGAAGCATTTGTCTCAAGCTGTTTCAGAGCACAACCTGGTACTCAAAATCAGAGCTCAATTCACAACTGCTTAAAAAAATTCCAAAAACTTACGTAGGGGATACCATACCATACCTTTTTATATAACAATTTATCCTTGGCCACCGAAATGGATTTAGATACCTAAATCCTATTTGTCCAGTCAGATATCTTTGAGCATATGCGGTCATTTTTTTAAAAGCTCTCAAAAAATGAGTAGGGCACCATTCAGTAATTACAAGACTAGGGTTTGAAACTGTACCTCTATTTTCCATGAGTTTTCTCACACCAGACTATAACATGTAGTAAGTGAGCACAGATTTAATTTTCATGTTGAACTTTGTCATTCAGAGAACAGGGCATTTACTAGGAAGGGAGTCTAGGAAAGGCCAGAGTTTCAAAGCTGGCCCTCAGGACAGTATTTTAAGAGTCCATAGATAAAATATAGAGAGCTGCTCAGTGAGTAAATCACTGAATCTGCCTGTTTCCCTCTGCTCTCTCCCTGTGAGCCTCAGAAATGTCTTTTCACAGGGCCACAACATTTTACATTCAACAGTAAGTTTAGTCTTTCTCCCCAGGCACAGGGCTGAGAACATAAGACAGACTTCATAATTCTTCTGAAGTTAAGCTGAAGTGTTTAATGTTAGGTTATATCCCATACTAGATTTGTCTGATCATTGTCATGGGGTTTATTTCTGATTTTTTTTTTTTTTAAACCAAATGGAGTAACTCCACTGTCTTTGGGAACCATAACAAAACTAGTGATTTATGACTATCACATCACACCTCTTCAAATGCAGAACCTTCTATATCAACAGGCACACCAAAACATACATAAAGACAGTGCATAATAGACATAATATGTTGATGTAAAGGAAAAACTATTTCATTAACGCCCACTTCCACTCCATCTTTTACTTATCATTCCCAACCCAGTAAACCTGGGAAAAGTCTTTGACATCATTATTTAACTGCCTTTTCTACTTAAGACTTGACTACTTCAGAAAATGTAATTTAGCTGTAAATTCACTCCAATAAATGTGGCAAAATTATTTGTGCTTTTTTCAAAGACACACAGATACATAGGGTAGGTTAGCTTGTCTTCAAGAAACTTTATGCACTACCTATGAGTCATGGGATTAAATTTTCCCAATGCTAAGCAGAAGTGTAATGAGCTAAGAGACGCATTTGATTCCAGAAACTTCTTAGCTTTGTCTTAACCAATAAATTCTGCTGCAAAACTAAATTGAATTTTGGGCTATGTGAAGTTTCTATCAAAACTGTAACTACTTCCTAACTTTCTTTCATTTCAAATCCCTCAACTGGCAAGGCCACGTATTGAAAATTATTGGCTTCTGGAAGAATAAAAAATATGGGAGGTATGGGGTAAATTATTGAGTGCATTCCTTAATATATAATATATATGTCTTCTGAGCATACAGTTTTTCATTCTAGAAATAAATTGTGTACTGACTCCATAAACACAGGATTGAAATAGAGTTCACTTCCAACACTTCTTATGATTCATACTCTATCAGAAATGTTAACAGTACTTCAAAGGCCCAGCATCTCTTACTTAAAGATGCAGCATTATGGGAAAATTTCATCCTGTGGTAAGCTGAGGATTTGCACCAACACTGCATTATCTTCTTATCTTGAAAAACACTAAATTAGGCTTGTTGTATACAAAATTGACTTTTTGGCGTTTTTTAAAAGAAGTCAAAGTATGTGAGTTTTGCTTTTAGCAGTCCATCCATGCTTCAATCTTACTCCCCTCCCCTGTAACCCACTGTGATACCTACAACATTATATTCCTATTCACTGAAACAAAACAACTAAAGTAGGACCGGAACTCTGAGACTGACTTAACTATTCTTGGTTAAACATGGTCTCTGCCAGCAATACAACATATTAGCAAAGTGATTACTAGAAGTTTACATTCAGATTTTCCTGGACAAGCAAAATTATTCAATTCCCAGTACTGCAAACATTTATTTAAATGATTCCACTAGTGAAAGTCAATGTTTACATTTCCTAATATACTGGAGCACATTAGCTTCCTGAATGCAATTTCCTCACCCTGAGATCTAGATAGCATGCAAGAATATACCACCAAGTTTTTTAATACTGCTAGTCTCACACTGCTAGAAGATTTAGTAGGATTGCTTTAATTATGTATTTTTGGTTTCTCTGATGGACAAACATTCATCAGCTGTTTCTTCCTGATTGTATATCCCCATTAATTCCATTTAACTGTGAAATATCTCAATAGATAAGCGCTTTTCCAAGTGTCTGAAGTTAGCACTTACCTGCTGGATACCGTATGTCCAGCCTTGCCTTATACGGTCCCTTGCCCACACATTGTGAGCATTCTCTGCCAGTTTATCCACCATAGCTTCTTGAGAGGGGGTCAGTTTGATAAAACTCAGATCCATGGGTGCTGGCTTATATCCACTTAACAACTGATAGCTGTTGAAAAACACAGAACTCACAGTTACTTTTCAGTAAGTAAAAATAATAGAAACCACAAAGGAAAGAAATGTAACATCTGTAACACCTATGCAAATATATCTACATAAATATGCTATACATCTTTGAACATAAAGAATAGTAATGCACTGTCATTTGATTTTGTTTCAAGCTAATTGCATCTTGATGGGATGAAGTAAACGGGCAATGACAGCTACCCAAATTGGTCTGAACAAAAAATGTTTTTAAAGTATTTTAGTACTTCCACATATTCAAAGTAGCAGATTAAGATGTTGCTTATCTAAATGCTTATACCAACACTATTGTTATGTCTGAGCAGTTACAATACTTATTAAATGTTATACATTTCCCTCTGAAAGAAGAAAATACATTCTTCCTATTACATACAGGGTTGTGAGAGACAGAGCACATCAAATGGCTTACTCAAGAACACTTATAATATCCACCTAATAAAAGTTTGTCTTTATAGTACTTCATACCTTAACTATGCTTCAAATGATAGGAGCAAATGTTTGAAATTTAAGTATGACTTCAGAAAAGAAAGGCAGCTTCCTCACTTTTTTTAGCACCTCTAGGAATGCTGCTTTTACAAAGTTGTTCCCATCCAATTAATTACAGCAATCTTCTACTTTTCCTATGACTAAATATTCTTTAATAAAGGGTGAATATGGTATATAGTGATGGATGCAGCAAAACAGAATTTAATAGATTTACAACAAAAACCTACAACACTATGCAGTACCACCATGGTGGTGGACATGACCTCCCTTAGCTCAGCTGATGAGGAAACATACAGGGGAAGAGGAACAGCAAGAGAAAGATGTGGGGGAAGACAGAGGCTGTACAGGGAAAACATTTTTAAGAAAAGGCAAAATGCTGCACTGGCAGTGAGAAAAAAAAAAAAAAAAGGTGTTAAAAACAGCCTGCAGACACCAAGGCTGGGGGCAACAAGAGGGAGCAAAGACTCTTCAGGTGCCAGAGCTGAGATTTCCCTGTGGCCCCAGAAGGAACCAGGCTGGAGCCAGCACATGTGGCCTGAATAGCCTCAAGTATGGTCTTCAGGATCTTAAAAGTCTTTTCCAACCTAAATGATTCTATGATACTATTTCTCCTTGAGCATACTGACAAAACAAAGCACTATTCTGGTCACAACAAAACGGGTCTGTGCAAAAAAAACCTGCATTCTCTCACTGAAATGATACACCCTGGGGTGTTTAAAGAAAGGCTAGTTTAAATCATTGTCCCATTATTTTCTAAACAATTTTGTCATTTTCTCATATTTGCTTTATTTGTACTGACAGAGAGAAATACAGAAAAAGAAACAGTATTTATCCCCACTTATATTTTAAAATATTTAAATACTTTTCAAATCTTAATTAATTCTCTTCATGTAAACAAATTATTTGTTGAAAACAATAATGTAAAACAACGAAGTATTTAAGGGGATTATCATCTATAAATATGAGGTTGGACCTTCCTTCAAAATTACTACATTAAAAAGAAAACTTTTTAAGTTTGAAAATAATAATTCAAGAACATCAATCCAAGATAAATCATTTGCATAGTTACCAATCTGTAGGGTTTTATTACAGAATTAAGCACACAGTTGTGGGGCTGTCTCCCACATTCCAGGTGACTGCCCTCATGGTCACCTCTCCTCGGGTAGCTGAGAAGCCACTTCAGTGAGATGAGCAACATCAGACAGTAACGGAATAATGGATCACCCTGTCCCACTCCCCTGCACAAGTGTTACACTGTGTGTATAAAAGCTATGATAGTCACAGCTATTTCAATATAGGAACAAGGTCAAAGAACCAGGAGTCTCCAGGGATAAGGATCAAAGGATACTAAGGAAAACAACAAATTCATATTATGTGTATAAGTTCACGTTGGAGAATTCTCTTTAGCTGCAGATTGATGTTATTAGTTGAAACAGGCAGATAAAACCTAACGTTCTGCCCTGTCATCTGCTCATCAGTATCTTACTGACCTTATCTTGCTCAGTATACCTGTTACTAACAATTTTTTTTTTCAGGAGTGGATTTAACTGCTTCAACAGCACGTTAGCACTACCATATTGAGCTGCCATTGATTTATAGCAAGCATTATGAGTTTTTATTTGTGCACCACCTGAAGTTGCAGAAAGACCAATAGGTTTGTTTTCAAGTGATCTTAGTCCATACTCTCTTCTCATGATTAAAGATTTTCAGCAGTCGACGTGAGTGGTTTTACAAGAGAAAATTAAACGAAGCAAAAAAAGCCCAAAAACAAACAAACTTCTTTTTGTTTTCACAATTCTTTTTTCCTTTCCCATTTCATTTTGACTTTGTTTTTAACCCACAGAAACATTAAATGTTTATATTTAATAAAACAAAGGCTTTCAATATTTTAGGGAGGTATTTTAAAATGATGCTTTATTCAAAACCTGAAGAAAAGTTATACCCAGTAAATACTCCCTAATAGAAAAAGAATTTCTACTGACAAAGGTTGTGTTTTCAGTACACCAGCTAATTGTTCAAAATGGTCCAAAAAAGAGTATGCTGTATTAGAAAAGGCAAATTTCTGGCACAACCATCAGTTAAAAATATGATTTTCCCCCCAACTTATAACCAGCATGCCTGTGATGCCAAAATTCTGCAGAACAAAAATATAAACTTGTTCTGAACATTTAACAAGTCTCATTGTTGCAAATGGGATGTCAGAAAAGAAAAAAAAAAAAGAAAAGAAACAAGAATATACAGAGTAAGGCTGAAAAATCTTTCAGGGTATAAAGCAGATGAGTTAGTTGCATTCAAGCAATGTCTGTTGCTTTTCTTGTTCATAATAGCAAAAAGTTTTTGCATCAAGCAGATATGAGAACTTACTAAATTATGGGAAAATGAACAGTGTTGGGATTGCACATTGGTATCATCTGATAAACAGAAATAACTAGCAAACACAGAAAATGACATTTCTTCTCCCCCAACCTCCTTTAACCTTCTTTTGTTAAGTCTAGTCTAACTGAAAAACAGCAACCCTTCCTCTCTTCAGGACTACATCCGATAAAATGTGTGATCCAGCCTTACAGCTGCACAACTGGATCTTTGCTCCATTTTTGCTCATCCATTTTTACTTATCATCTGATGCTTTGGAGAATGTAGACAGAATGTTTTTATTTCATTTTTGCTCCTTTTTTCTTTATAAGTGAGGTATCAAAATTCTGACATTACTTACAGTAGGATATCAGGTTTCTAAAGTTATGACTGTTAATCATATTAAAAAGACTCCGCATTATCAGTCTTCTTAAATTAGAAAGTAAAATTTTTTCAGACTTGACATTTAGTTGCAGTTTTTCAAAAGCAGGAAACTTAATTTATTTGAACAATCTTGCAAATGCATGTACATTTCTGCCCAGGAAATTCAGAACAAAAATACAAAAGACATCTCTTTCTTCTTTGAGGGATATGCAGTTACTTTGGGATACCAAAACTGAAGAATAATTTGGGGGAATTTAAATTAATACCTTGCTTTTATTCTCATTCATTCTGGTGAAGTCACCACATCAGGGATTCTGAAACTGTGATATGTATGTAATGGTATGTAAATCCGTGCAGTGTGGTATATATCAAAGACTTAATGAACCAGGTTCTTATAGCTACCTTGTAGTAAAGTATTACCCAGAAGCCTGAGGGAACCTTGCCAGAATGGGCATGTACTTTTAGGTCACAAAAGGAAGAAGGAAAGCCTGCTTTAGCTAAACCTAAGCTGGAGATGACTACACTGGCCTTAGGGATGCAGCTATGAGTCAATGAAGGGCTACTAGGAATAATAGAGACATGGAATAGCAGAGGAACAGCTATTTCTGCACAGAGCATGTCCCTGCAAAGAGCTACAAGTTGCTACTGGTGGCAGAAACTTAGCAACTAGTACTGACCATTAGTCTTAGTCATAACCAAGGAAACAGGATTATTAATTTAAATTCAGGAGTAACAGAACATACAGAAGTTCTCTACTAGTAAAATTCTTTATAAAGTCTCTGTGGTATACTCCATATATAAGTATGTAACAATGTACGTCTGACATTTCAATAGATCACTGAAAACCTAAGATTTGTCTATGCATCAGGTCACAAATATCTAAAAGAAAAGCTGTGGATGAAGGTGTGTAAAAATTTCTGAAAATTCATAAGCATATATGCATGCCCAAGATAAAGCTAGCAATATAAACATCAAACTGTTAAAACTGAGTTCACTTAACTCACACTGCCTGACAAAAAGATGCATTTGAATTTCAACTTACTTCTTTGGAAGTTTCATTTTTTTCACTTTTTCTTCAGCGTGTTCATCAGCAATTCCAACATGGCAGCCTAATGCCAGGAGGGTTCTAGGACACAGAAATCAGAGAGAACTTAATGCCAATATTTATATATTTAGAATTTCTGCTGCGAATATAAATATCACTATGTCACAAAGGAGACCTGTAAAAATTACTAAAATATAATATGGAAAGATCAATGCCATATGTATATGTAATAAGCTTGCTGATAATGTTAAGGAAATGCCACAAGATGTTCCTAAAAATTTTAGAAAAAATATGAGTAGGATACTTTAAAATGGGATTATTCTACAATCTATTTCATCAATATGAGACATCAGCTTGAAGATTCCCTGCCCTTGAAACATTATTTCTACTTTATATACCTATCCATAGTACTTTTATACTCATTCATACCACTTCATATCCAAATCTTTCTATGTTATATTACTTACATGACAGCTGATGAAAAGAGAAAAGGCAGAAAATTTCCCTTGTCATCCTTACAATGTGTTTTCTTTACCAAGAGAGGCTATTGCTCAGAGATTTTACCTGCATCTGTATTTTTTTAAGGCACACTACTGAAGAGAGGGCTGACAGAAGAATGCATGATAAAGCATTAGGCAAAAACTGCCATCTTATGCAGCCTAGACACAGTGTGTCATGTACCACAAGGCTGATACCACAGAGCCACTGAGCCAGGCAGCCCATTCTGGCCTGACCCTGCAAGATGCTACTCATTTCAGAAAACACTCTCTACATAACCTTTGAACTGGGTTGACAGTATGAATTGAGTTTGTGATTACTTTAGACCTCTTCCTTTCCTTACAGTCACACTGTCCAGCAGTATAAATCTTAAGTCTCATTTGTCTCCAGAATTTGATCTGTATGCCATCAATTATTTCATCCTGCATTTATATTTAATACTGAAAGAAAGTGTTAGTTTCTTTAGCCTAGACGCATTACTAAAAAATTGACATTGACATGAAATGAAATCAAAGACCACTTTGGAGTCAGATGAGAATTTTCTCAAAATCTGAGAGTGACATCCATATCTTTGATTGAAACTGACTACACAGAAGAAATCACAAATGTAAACACCTTGGACTCCACTCCCAATTTCCCCAAAGTGGAAGAAAAGTGAAAAACAAGGTTTGTATTTGTTGTTGTCACTAGCTAAAACAGTATTTTCTGGTCTTGCTTGTATTTACTGCTCTTGACAAAAAAAAAGGAGCATCAATACTTCTCTAACCTTATTTCTCTTGGCAGATGAATTGTGGGTTTCAAAGAGACTATTACAGCATATTTTTAGTGCTAGCTATATGAAGTAAATCCTACTGTTATGGACTGTGAATCTAATTTAAAATTAGACAGTAACATCAGAAACGAGGAAACCAATATGCAGTGGCCACCTCCTGCAAAACACACTATCTGCAAAGAATACTCCATGCAGCTAAATTTCAAGTGGTATAAATAGTACATGATTCCTATGCAGCTATCACTAACATAAATAAGAGAAACATATCTAACAGTGGAATTCAGCATAGAGGAGCTAACCTCTGGTAACCCTAATTTTCTTGTTCATAAGCCAGGAATTTGTACACTACATTACCTCTACCAAACAAATTCATATCAGAATGCCACAGGAAGGTAAAATTACATACTGTACTGACAGAACCTAAAAGACCACTAAAGCACTTCAAACGTAAACAGGAAAGCAAAAAGTGCCTGAATGCAGCTCTCATCATCACACTGATACATTTATCACAATTATCATACAAAACTGAGTAAATAGATAGAAACAGGAAAGTCACAAAATAATAAGCAGAAAAACAAAAGGAAATAAAGAAGAATGTGCAGAAACAGTATGAGCAAGCATATTTTAAATCTCATGACATTTTCAGAGGCAACTCATTCCTGAATCTTGACATTTCACACAGTATATAATTTTTATAATTCATAAAAGTATCCCTTATATCATACTGAAAAATATACACAGATTCCAATATATTGAAAAGAAATGTTGTATCAGAAAATATGATTCAGAACTTCCTTGGTTTCTAACTCTCTCATCTAGTAAACTGGCAACAAACCAACAAAGAAAACCCAACTACAGTCAGAGTTATTCTCAATGTCTTGCAAATATTTCAAGTATGCAGTAGGCACTTCAATGGAAATTGTAAAGAAAATTATTAGGGGAAATCTTAAAAGAACATATTCTTTCCCTCTTCCCCTTTTTCTGCCCATTTGAGGTTGACAGCTCGTAGACTAGAAACACCTAGTAAAAAGACAGTCAAGACAGCTTAAAATTCCAGTCATCACAGTACGGATCACCTAGAACTGGTTAGTACACTAATTTTTCTATCTTTGCAAACTTGCGGAAATAACCTGGGCAAGGCACTCTAATTCTAGACCCTGAACATAACATGACATTACAGAATTAGAAGCAAATGTTTCAGAAAACAAGGACTAATACAAGGATGTAATGAAGACTGATCTCAGTAAGCACACAAATTTTGAAAGCCATGGAAAAACTGAATGCTTTATATTTTGGATACTACCCATTTGATGAAAGGGCTCTCTCTAGAGTAAGCAATAAAATTAATAAAATAAAAGTAATCAATAATTTATATGTTTATAAAATGATTTTTTTTTGACAGGGTTAGATCAGAAAAGCACTGGGTCCTGAACCAGTAATCATATAAGGACTCATAAAATTTGTTTAATTCTTGGTGAAACATTAGGAGTGTGTATTTAATTATGAGAGCACAATTTTTCTGATGCCTGAGTCATATTACATAAATTATTCTAGGAAAAGACCCAGTTGTAGGGAAAGTTAATTACATCATCTTTTGAAATTTCATATAAGAGAAAGGAAGAAGGTATTCTGAATTCTTAGCACACTGCTATGCTGACAGGAGTCTCAAAAAATTTCATTGAAATTCTAGTATCTAGCTGAAGACAAATACAAACTTATTTTCTTGCTTCCAGTTCAATTTATCTCCAAATGCTTTATCTCTAAATAATCCCAAAATACCCTCCCAAAAACTGTTTAACACTCAGGGTCATAAATATGTTTTTTACTAAGTAATTTCCTTATGGGGGGAATAGTGGATCAGCAAATAGTGCAGAGAAGCTGACCTGAGAACAAATATGCAAGAAAGTGCAGGAGGGGTGTTCTACCTAGCTTTCTACTATGAGGACATAAAGTCCTTACATTATGAGTGTAAAAACTATATTGTACCATCAGTCTACATGGCAAATATTTTAATAATACAGGACAAATATAGTCCCAGAAAATTAATATCATATGCAGACACTCATCCTTTGTAAACTCTGTGAATAGGAAAAAGCAACTATATTTTAATAAGAAAAAAAGGAATAGATTTCAAATATGAATGACTGGAGAACCACATATATCACAGAGCATTTATCAGTTTGAGAAATATTTTAATATGTTGGCTATGTGCAATGCTACATATGAAAGAAATTAGTTACACTAATAGATTTTTCAATGTATTCACAGCAAAGTAAGAACTCACACCTGTTTGATTGACAAAGCTGAGGTGAAGAATTGTACTTTTGTGTGCCAGATAACTCAATTACTTGAACAAACCCTTTAACATCCCACTGAAATTTTCTAGCATTCTAACTGGAGAGCTTCCATGACATTCACACATCTGACTGCTGACCCACAAAAGGAGGGAATGCCTACTACTGTTTGTTCTCTGGCACTATGTACAGACAACACAGAAATATCAGCAGGGAGTCCTGAAGCAAAGCGCGTCATAAGTGAAATCAAAAAAATATCTATTGAGAGTCAAAGTGTGCTTTGGCAATTGAAAAAAAGGAAATCAAACTAAATTGAATTAAATATAGACGCAGAGATTTTTTTAAAGCTTGGATCTATTTCTTTCCTCCAAACTACACGAAAACTGCCTTTTTCTGCCATTTCATATTCAGCATTACCACAATAATTCTAAAACTCCATATATAGTAAAGAGACTGTCAATGCCATTTTCAATGCCAAGTACATTTTTCATTAATGTATCTCATTTGGCCATTTTAATATTATTATCCTCAACTACAGGTCAAATTTTAATTATGTGTCAATTTATAATTCTGCAAACTGCAACTTCTCAGGAAACTCTAACTATAAACTTCAAAAGTTTCAGCAACTTACTTCAGAGTTTCAAGTGACATTTGCAAGTTATAATTTCTTTCCTGCTCTGGCAATTTTGAGAACTCCACTAGGCATGGGTGTTGTCTCTTGTTGTCATCTCTAACCTGAAAAAAAGAAAAGAAAAAAAAAACAAAAAAAACAAAACCACACCTCACAATAAAGAAATGAGCTTAATGTGTCTTGAAAACTAGAAGAAATTTAAAAACATTCACATCCACAAAGTACTTAGAGCTATTCTTGGCTGAAATACTCAAACTGAACAACTCTTCAAAACAGGAAGTATTCTGTATTCTCAGGGCATGATCATTCTGTTCAAGCAAGGCAGAATTTGCATTTGCAAATAAACTTCAGATTTGCAGATCTCAAGAGGAATAAATTCTAATTTGTACATGTTATTATACAGATGTTCACAGCAAATATGCAAAGTTCAAGCACAGTGCAATCTGTTTTGACAGGCAGCCATAAAATAACATCTCATCTTCAGCCTCATGTTTGAAAAATTTTACATCCAGTGTGTATAAATATGTTGCTACAAATTGTACTGAAATCCTTACCCAATGAAAAGAACTATATAAAAGATAAATACTCCTACCTCTTAGGTCAGAAAATGTTTCTTTCTTGCCCAGTATCATACAAGCAGATTGTGACTGTTCAGCAGTCACATATGAGTGAAACATGAATTTACTTTTACTGCAGTGATAGCAGAGCTATATATATTATAACTTACAGCATCCTACATTTTATTAACTTAAAAATTTGATCAAAAACATTTTTAACCTGCACTATATCTACACAATTTTAGTCTAATACTGGATGTAACCAGAAAAGGCAGCCTAGGACATTTGGATAACTAAACACTCTATAGCTCTCAACTTAGCATCTTGTGATAGATTTCAGTCAACAAAATCTACATATGTGTGATAAAAAATCATTAGCTTGAAAATATTAGCTAACGGATCCCAATGCAAGGGTTAATACTTGCTCAGTTGATGCAACTTTTTAAACCATACATTATAACACTTTGATGGACCAAAAGCTCACCATTTATATTAATCTCTAAAGATGCAAAGTGGAAGTTGCTGAAAAATACCATGATTGACTTTTGATCAATCAGCTAATTCTGCTGGAAAATTGAGTGTAAACAGTTGAAGTTAAGAAGCCTACTTGTCATACTTTTTCCAGATTGATCAATCCAGTTTATTTAATCTCATGAAGAAAGATCATATTTATCTATAACATTTCTGAGTAACATATTTTTTGCATTTTGATCTAGGCAGATAATAAATCTCAAATTGAACAGCAGTCTTTTGTTTTTGTTTTAGACTGAAAAGTATTTACAGTCTTCAGGGAATATTTAAACTCATTTGATGGGATTAACGTTGGACAGACAATTCAGGCGATCCATCTGTCAAGCTACTTGATAAAAATCATTAGAAGCTAAAAGTAGAAACATGTTTAGCGGACACTGAAAACATTTATTTGCAGATTTCTTTCTAAGAGCTGTGGTAATCTGCATAATAAAAACTGTGACACTGCTCAACAGCTACAATGTATAATTCTATCATACAGTCAACATAATTTATAGGTTGCCTTCCCATTACCTTTTTTTTTTTTCTGAGCACAACATAAACATCTATGTCTTGCAAATACTTTATATTAGTGGCAGAACTCATGACACCTGTGAATTCTTAATTTCTGTGGCTGGTTTTAAATGCACAGTGACATTTAATAGAACAAATATATGGAGATGCATATGATGATTTTAATAGGTTGCAAATATATTCAGACTTATAAGGAGGCCAGTTAACAAAGACCTAAATTTTGTGTATTAGCTTGGTATTTTACTTTATTACATGCATAGAATGCAATAGTAATATAATAAGCCATATGGGGTATCACTTTGGTGATATTATGTACCGATCTGATAAAACAGACAGAAGGGAATATAAAATGTAAAATATAAAATATAAACTCTACAGCAGATCTTTTTTAATAATCTGGAGGGCCATTTAAATTTACAGGCCCTCTGTCTTTCAGCCTTTAAAGTTTTTGACTGGATGAAAAAAACATCACTAGCTACTATACATAATACACCTTGCTCTGAATTAAAAAGATCAAATCTTACTAAAATTTGATGACTCATGCGTATCTAAACCAGCTAATTTCTGTTTCTTGCCTTCCCTCAGTACTCAGTAAGTGCAGTGCATCAATTCAGTTAACTAGAATTGGCCACCATGGCTCAAACTGATGAAATCATCCGTGAGAACCCAATATGATTAAGGCTGAAAAAATCTCCAGAAGATGATCAGCACATAATTTGGCACATTCCCAATGTGAGCACATCCCCAATGTGCGCACATCCTATCACAGAACACTAAGTCTAGAGAGAGAAAGCCAGATAATTTAAAATATTAAGCACCTATTTTCATTCTGAATATAACTAAATTTATTGCTGCTTAACTTGATACATATTATATATTTTTTAAATAGTGTTCAACTGCACAATCAGATTCTCACTGATAGTAGTGATACACTAAGAGTTTCTGCAGATTGCTTCACAGCTGGTATGATTATACCACAATTAGAATGTTTTGACAGGTTAATTTAACTGGGGGGTTGTTTTTCATTTGGTGGGGAAATCAACAACAACAACAAAATCTAGAGATCTCTGTTACTCAAATATTTTTAAATACTGCTGTATGCTAGGCCAAATATAATACATATGCCCAGTTATATAAAACCTGTAACCTGAACTCCTCAGAAGACCAAAACCTTTTTAGTAACAAAAGTAGATTACATAAATATTTTTACACTTGTATCTAGTAAGTGATGTAAATTTTTATATACCCTTCACAGGAATTTGTGCATAAACACCGGCATTTGGGATCCAAATAACAAGTTTGTATACTTTTTTACTGATTAACTTCAGAAAGAAAAAAGATTTTTTTCCTACACCATGAAAAATAGAAAGGAGATAATAGTTATATGGAGCCCCTAAAACAGACATGAGACTGAAGAAGTGGAGAGAAGAAAGGCAAAAAGCAGATGTAATGAAATTTCCTGTAGGCAATACTTATTTTTCATGAAAAATAAATTTGGGACTTCTGAAAGATTTATGTCAGTCAGCACACGTGAATAGAACGAAGAATAACTGCTTTCACTCATTTATCAGGCAACTGAACTTCTTGCTGCACAAACAAATAGAAGGTAAAAAAACCATCACGTGCTTTTTGTGCTGACGCTCTGGCTGAAAATTGCAGCACCAAACAACTTTAATACCAAAATTTTGATTCAGAAATACACAAGCACTCTTATTTTCCACTGCTTCTGGTGCAAATTCTAAGAAGATGATAAAAAATGGGAGTCCCATTAGCACATTGAAACCAGTGTGATGAATAACACTATGCAATTAACAGAAAATTAAGTTGGAAGGTACATACTGGTCCATATTGCCAGCCAAGTTCAATCTTATTCATAACCCAAAGTTCATGAATGTTCTCTGCTAATTTTTCTCTAATCCTTTCCAGGTGGGGAGGCAAAACAATCTAAAGAGAGAAGAGAGAAAAAGGCTATTACAAATAAGTTGTTTGACAGGCCACCCAAACTTTTACAGTAGAACAAACTTTGTACAAATCAGACCTGTCTACAAATCCCAGTTAAAAAAAAAAAAAAAAAAAAAAAAAAAACACACAAAAACCAACCAAACAAACAAAAAACCAGTAATTTTGGGACACACTGCAAATTCAATCAAATGTGTGATTAAAAAGGAAAATGAAATCTTTCCGTTTCCATACCTGGCTAGTATCTACAGGAACTGGAGTGAAAGCTGCTTGTGACAGAGAGACAGTGGGACCCAGCAGGTCTCTTGTATAGTTACGATCTTGTTTGTACTCTCGGCTATGCTCCACTTTCAGCTTTTCTTTTGGTAGGACAGCTTCAAAGCAAGGGGCATACCCTGGTGGAGGAAGGAACTTGAACTCTCCATGGCGACCTCCAAGCAAGAAACGTACCCTGTAATCATCAGAGTTTGTTTAGATTACTGAGACACTCCTGGTGACAAGCCTAATCAGTCTGCAAGCTTAACTAATGCTATTTTTTAAAAAAAAAAGATAAGTAAAAACACTTCAATGCTGCAGCTTCTTAGCCTTGCATACAGTTCCATCTTCTGTAACTAGTGTGGAAGTTTATGATGCAGGAGGTCATAAAAGAATGGGGAAAATAAATTATTCTTCCTTTTAGTTAATTTTACTTCCATAAAAGTATTCTAAATCATGAGACCGAATGAAGGTACTGAGAGAGAGAATAAGCAGTTTACTTAACACATCTATGAAGCAAGCAGCAGCCTTCTGAGTCTCAGAAGACAAGGATTATAACCCAGAGTAATCAATCAACTCTGAACTCTCTCCATTAAGAAAAACTCTCCATTTTCTCTCATTTGAGAAATGAGCCTAAAACACTCATGGTTCTTTCTTTTCTCTCGCAAAACCTTAGGACATAATAGAAAACCACCTGTATTTCCTTCCCTAAAATTTTATTTGTCATATTAGTAGAAAGTCAGGGAAAACCTCTCTTTTATCCATTACAAAATGGTAACTTTTTCATGGCCTTTCTTTACTGAAAAATTCAATCAATGAGGTAATAATATAATATACCAATGACATAATATCAAAATGACATAGCAATAATATAATAGTGAAAAATCATCCTAGAAAATTGCTACCCAGAAGGAATCAAAAAGCAGCCAAAAAACTAGCTTTAAAACAGAATAATTTTGTCCTTTTTCTGTTTACTATCTTACAACATTTTTGTTAATGCTATACCAAAACTCAAAAACCGCATGCAGCGCAGAAATACTATCTGTCAAATATTTCTCCCATGGCAGAAATAAAGCATGCAGGTTTAGAGTTTTGCATTCTTTAGCATGGCCATCTATAGTTTTACCACATTCTACCTCCTATCCAAGGCAAAGGCTAAAAAAGTGTATTTTGCATCTCAACAAGAGCCGGGCATGCCCACTGTGTGACAGCTCTTTGCTTCTAAGGTATTCTGTGAATGATCCCTGACAAAGAATTGCTCTGCCTCCAATGGAAACCAGCTTTCAGCCTTAACCTTTGCCAGACCTGCTAAAGTTGGTCCCCCCACTGGAACACAACACAATCTTGTTTAATATCATAGTCTCAAACTGTTCAATACATTGAAGCAGAAGTCTGGCACCTCGAGTGTGACTTGAAATTGTAGAAGAAACCATTACAGCAATTACATATTAACTCATCTTGTCACAGAGGAACTGTACAATGACCATTTCTTAAGGTAAGAGTAGATAATGTCTCTTTAAATAATAGTTACTATCTCAATAAAAAGTGAGTTAAGGAAAATATACTTTTAATGTCAAAGGCTGATAGAAAGTGCTGCCCTAGAGTGAATATGTAGTAATGTGCCAGCAAAGAAATTATTAAGAAACTGTTTCTAAGGTATATCTGCAAAGCACCTGTATACACTAGTGTGCTGAAAAACAACAGACGCATTATCTCTTCAGGAGTTCTTCATAGCTCTTACTATCCAAGAACTGGAACTTCACCAGAAAAGCAGATGTCAGAAAGGAAAATGAGAGCAGACAGCCAGAGAAGTATTCAGTATATTCTCATATACAGAAAAAAAATAAACAGACCGGGGGAGGGGGGAGGAAAAAACCAAAACCAAAACACCAAACCAAACAACCACAGAGGATGCTAACTTTATTCCTGCAGAGAAGCTGACAACTGGGAAGAAGAGGCCATCTATGTTGAAGTTTTCAAACATTCCTTGAACTGGCTGTCCATTTATTCGGAAAGAGATGCTGGGGGCACTCAGATCCAAACAGCAGCTGATAACATCATCAGTTCTTAACAGATGTTGGTTGGGAGAATTTACTGTTCGTGCCACACAACCTATGGAAGTAAAGGAGACACATTTCGTAAAACTTGTGAAAACTTCACAGGTTTTCTTAGCAGCCTTAAAAAGGAGAGAGAAAACATAGCTACAGAGCACAAACACATTAATATGAAAATATCTCATCTATGACATCCAAGGTCTGATTTTAAGCATGCAATATAGTGAATAGCAGCATACAATCATATCAACACAACTGTTTTAATCAGAATTATTTCAATTCAATTACATTTAATGTAAGTCAAAAAAACCCAGAAAATCTACATTCTGTTCCTTACATTATAGAAGCGCAAACTGAAAACAGCCATTAGTATCTAATAATAATCTAATAATAATAATAATATAATCTAGTATACTTTACTAAAGAATGTTTCATTATTCAAGATAAAGACAACTATCTTACTTTGAACTATTTAAGAAAATAAGGTACTTCCTGTTATTAATAGCCACAGTACTCGTTATAAGACACTACTCAGCTTAATAACTAAACCACAGTTTTTATGGCATTTTTCTGCTATATAAAAGGACAGCTGTATTTTGCAATAATATTTGTATATATGTATTTTTAGTAAGTTTTATATTAATTCTAAAGGATTATTCCACCTTGCATCAAATTACATTTACACAAGCACACCTGCTTCCCAAGAGAAATAGGCTATAGAATTCAAAACCAGAAAATGATAGCTTCTGAAATTTACTGCCATCCACAATACAAAATTTATGGAAAAGCATGGAAATCATATGAAAAAATCTCTACACATATTTTCCAAAATTAAATTATGCACTGTTTACAAGAGAGAAAACCATAACACATACTAAGAACAGAGAACTAACTTTTTAACTGTGGCATCCACCTTTGGTAAACATGAAGTACTTGCACTACATTCCCAAGATGAAGATGGCATATGTTTTTAACAGAAGCAAAACTAATAAAAATCTCACTAATTCCACAAATTAATTTTCATACACATACCATTACTACCACTCCTGAGGAAAAATAAAACACCAAGAGTTTCAACACTCTACGTACAGAAAATGACTTCATGATACTGCCAGAGGAAAACATCACAGCTGAGCTTTAGGTTGAAAAAAAATTACATTTAAACATTTAATGGCAGGGACAACTAAATTCTAAAAGAGAAATAAATGAAGAGCAGATATGTCATCTCCTTAAGGCATATTACTTGAAAGTAGATGCCTTTATAGGCAAAAAAAATTAGCCAAATATGGGTTATGGAGATCAATGCCAGGGTGACTGCTAACAGAAGTAAGTACTGGTCACTGATGAACACAGAGCAGACCGAATGATCTAAATGCCTTTTCTGGGCTTAGGCTTTAAAACTCTATGAGTTTTACTTCTCCATAGTACATAAATAATACCAAGACTGAAGAAACAAATGTAAATTAAATGTGAATCTCATACAGGCTTAGTGCAGAATAGAAAATTGGGGGCAGAAATTGTTGTTATTCATTAATGCAGTAAATGCTTCGTGCTAAGGTTATTCTTAAAATGCCATTGCAGACTTATCAAGACACAACCTGGGACTTTGAAAGCAAAAGGAAGGCCGTGATCTTCAACATTCAACTACTTAAAAGTCCTTCTAAGTTTAAGAGGCATTATGTAATAGTGTCAATGAAGAATGAAGACAGAAATATTTTCAAATCTACCAGCCACATCCACAATAAATACAAAAATTGCATATCCAAAAGTGGCTTGTCTTTTTTGTCTGGGCTGGGTTATTGACCTGAGAACCCCAAACAATTGTTCATTTATTCGCTAGTCACATTTCTGAATAAAATGTTTGCACTGGGTAGAAAAATAATCTTGATTTTCAGCAACTTTTTTGTTTCCTTCCTTAAAGTGACCTATCTACAAAAGCTTTTTTGGTTAGCTCATTATTTTCTGGTTATTCTGCAATAATACTTTCTCTGCCAAACTCAGTTATGACATAGTTTTAATGATAACATTAATTATGCATCATTGTTCCAAAGTAATTCTCACTATACATGAGAGGCAAAGTGGCAGCTGCTTTCCTAAGATGCCACTCCAGCCGATATGTTATTATTTATTAATACTTGCTATTTTGATTGGAAAGCTCTTTTGAAATGTAAAACTGTATTCTTTTCCAAGTATCAAGCCAAAATGCCTCAAAACTTCAAAGACCTTGGATGATACAGCTGAGTCACTAACTCGTCTTTCTTGTCTGCTAAGGTGCTTTAGAAAACATGTTCATATTTCATAGTGGCAAGATTTGCCAATCCAGTGAGTTTTACCCAGTCTCTAATCAGTTCTACAGTTCACCATTGCCCAGAAATCTCCCTAAATCAATGCAAAATTTTTTCCCAGCAAGATGAAACCACAATAAAATCTGCTTTCAAGAAGTCCAGGGCTGTGCATTCTAAATTATATCTGTGAATCTTTTCAGAAAAGTTATATCATGTGAAAAAGATGAAGAGAACAAGCTATCATTCTTATTAGTCTGATTTTGCTGAGCTAACCCAATTTGAAGAGATAATAAGGTATTTGCAGAATCAACAGTAAACACAAATACTCTAGATACTCAGTTTAGCTCTCTCTAACACAAGAATTTGCATAAAGAAATTACCATTAACAAATAGATCCAGACTAAGCCAAAAACACTTTAAAGATGAGTACTTGACCACACACATCATATGCAAGCTAGAAATATGATTCTGCAAGTCTTGCAATAAACAATCAGTCTTAATGTATTTAAATCATCACTATAGAGAAAAAAAAATGTTGTTTCAAAATGTATGGCAAATAACATACTCAAAAATCTTCACCTATAAAGTATTGCTGAACTTCTAAAGACTGATATTAAAAAATTAGTTTGGAAAAAAAATAAAAAAGAAGAGTTCTGTAAATTAAATTTCTCAGAATGTTCTTAAACTACGACACAGGAATTATAAATCCAGGTGACTGTTAGAATTCATTTTCTGCAGCTTGGAAGTTTTAAATAAAATATTTATAGTTACTATGAAAAAAAAAATTTAAAAGAAAGTCCCAGACTGAAACATAAATTATTAGTCTATTTGCATTACTTTGTATAAACTAATTTTTTCCAATACACAATGTCAATTTACGTCATATTTTGACATACAGTTTCTGTATGTTCCTAGTGTCAACTGAAGCAACTGATTCATTTTTCTGCTGTTGAAAACAAATTCACTGGGATTGCAAGCAAGACTGTAGTGTTTAAACAAAAATAAACAACAGCAAAATACCCAAGACAATACCTGACCACAGATGTAGACCATCAAAGCCATAGGAATATAAGTCATCACCAACACCATTTCCTCCCCATTCTGCTCCTCCCCCTGGATAGGGTGAGTAGCCTTCTGTTGAAGCCCAGCCCACTCGTAGATGAGTTGATTCTGCAGTCACAAAGGGCTCTAGATGGTCCACCATAAGTTCATAGTACCATTTTCTGTATTGGGCAGAGCCTTCACTAATCCCCAAGAAGATGTTGGGTCGCATGCTTAAACAGAAGGAATAAAAATGGTTATTTAAAACTTATCTCAAGAACATTATGAACTGCTGCATACTTTTCATTAAACTCAAATTTCAAGCTTGTTTGCTTTTATTAAAACAACAGAAGTGATTTTATTTCATAGGGTCACATAGATTACCAAGTTGGAAAAGACCTCAAGGATCATCTGGTCCAACCTTTCTTGGCAAAAGCATGGTCAAGACAAGATGGCCCAGCACACTGTCTAACTGAACCTTTTAATTGTCCAATGTTGGGGAATCCACCCCTTCCCCAGGGAGATTATTCCAATGGCTGATTGTTCTCATTGTGAAAATTTTTACTCCTGTGTCCAATCAGGATCATCCCAGGAGATACTTGTACCCATTACCCTTTGTCTTTTCCATATGACTCCTTGCAAAAAGGGAGTTCCCATCTTCTTTGCAGCCACCCTTTAAATACAGGAACACAGTGATAAGGTTTCCCTTAAGATTCATTTCTGAAGGCTGAATAAACTCAGTTCTCTTAGCCTTTCCTCCCACGGCAAGCTTCCCTTTAGTTTGGTCATCTTCATGGACCTTCTCTGGACCTTATCCAGCCTGTCCAGATCTTTTTTGCATAGCAGGGACCAAAAATGAACACAGTATTTCAGGTGTGACCTAACAAGCACTGAATAGAGTGGGATAAAGATTCTTTTGTCTCTTACTCGTGATGCCCTTGCTGATGCAGCCCAGCATCCTGTTGGCTTTCTCTAAAAAGCAGCACTGCTGTTCACTCATTCTGAGTTTGCTGCCCATTGGGACCTCAGGTCCCTTTCCACAGAGCTGCTCCCTAGCCACACAGATCCCAGCCTATACTGCACTCTTGGATTATGTTTTCCCAGGTGCAAGACATTGCCACTTGTCCTGATCTTCACAAGATTCTTGACAGTCCACTCTTCCAGTCTATTTAGGTCTTCCTGCATGGTGGCTCTCCCTTTCCAGGTGTTTGGTATCATCAGCAAACTCCATCAGGGTACACTTGGTTCTATCATCCAGATTACTTATGAAGATATTAAACAGCATTGGGCCAAATTGGACCAATCCCACAAGTGGGAACCCCACCTGTGACTGTTGCCAGTTTGAAAAGGAGCAATTTACCACCACCCTCTGGTATAGCCATGCAGCCAGTGCCCACCCACAACACAGACCCCTGTCTTGACCATAACACATCAGTTTCTCTAGAGGAGACTCTGGGAAACTGTACTGAAAGCTTTGGAGAAACACAGGTAGACAATGTCCACATTTAAAATAAAAAAAACATTTGCTTCAGTAACTGAAACAGTATCCTCACTCAGATACCATTAACAATGGTTTATGTGTTTGAATACTTAGTAGATGTTAAATCCTGCAAACAAAAATGACACCTATTAACCAGTTACCAACGTAAATGTAGTAAGTACACATTGCAGGCTTAATTTCACTGAGCAAACTATATTCTGTAACACATTATCTATTCAAGAGAATAACATTTAAAATGATACAAAAGTAAAGTTTCAATTTATTTCAAAGTTCTCTTGTGCCTCTTCCTTCTTTATTCCAGGTCCTGTATAACTAGGTAACTTATAGCAGTTGTAGAAATCGTTAATATCAACATGATGCTCCTACTGCTACTGATTTTACAGTACTTCCCAAGGATACCTAAAAGGCAAAACTGCTACTGTGCCTACTCAATATCTAGTTAAATAGCAATATGTAGAGTCATATATCTAGAGGTCATAAGGATAAAAAAAAAAAAAAATGGGGGAAAAAAACCCTGTGCTTTTCTAATCTGATTTTTGGGATAATACTGAGTCTAGACTCTCATACAAAAAAAAGTCTGTCTTCAGACAATCATTTCTATGTCAGCTTTGTACTAAGAAAGCCGTTCAATCTTGAATTAAAGCCATAGAGTACAGGAGTATGCGAAATCAATGTGAAGTATATTTCCTCAATGGTTGGTTGCCCATACTACAAAAAATCTTTCAGACTTCTATGCTGTGTGTATCTACCCTTCACATCCCTCCACTAGATTAAGTTACTACATCTAAAAATGTTTTCTTTCTACATACAAGTTGACTAATCAGTGAGAATGTATCTATAAGCTAGCCCCAACACCCAGTACGCCTTCTGGTGTAGGGAATGCAGGGGGAGGAAGAAGGGCTGATAAAGGTGTTAAATCCAAGTCAAAAGTACAAGTAGAGTTTACTGATCTGGTTTCTTATGAAATAACTTTTTTTATCAGATAAGACTAATAAACTTTCCTTTTAGAACCATATGGGGTGTCTTTTGTTGAATGTTTAATTATAGATCCTCTTCATTTTATTCCAAGTGAAAACTTTAATTTCCTTAAAATTATAAACAGAACAAGTTTTACAAGTTATCTTCCAGAAAATTCATATCTTCTCTAAATTATTGGCAAGATCACCAACTGAATCTTTTCTGCTTGAACGTTGTATCAGCTTATTATGTCTTTGCCCAGATATCACAATTTAATCAACCTAATCATCCAACTTAATCTTGTTAAACAGAGGTTTGTGAATAGAATTTTCTAGTCCACTGGAAAAGTCTTTTAAACAGCAATATCTTAGAAAGTTTCTTCGCCAAATATTTTTGTGGTGAGGTATGTACATCTTGCTCTAACACTAAATGTCTTCAATATTTCATTGGTCTTACTGCCTTTTGAAGAAAATACTTTTTTTCCCCTCTTGTAACTGCAAGAATAAGTCATCTCATTCACAACCTTCTAATGCAAAGCAAAATATGTAGTCATGAATTTGCTTTTTCTACAGCCATATTCTGGACAAAGACAGCTCCACCTATCTAAAGTCAACTCAAATGCTCAAGCATAGAATTACACAACCACTGACACTGGAATTGATCTCCAAAATCATCAAGTCCAACTTTTGATCAAACACCACCATGACAACTAAACTATAGCAAAAAAGTGCCACGACCAGTTGTTTCATGGACATTTCTACTACTTGCCTGGGCAGCCTATTCCAGTGCTTGACCACCCTTTCTATGAAAAAGTTTTTCCTGATGTCCCATCTGAATCCCCCTTGGTGCAGCTTCAGACTATATCCTCTTGCTTTATTGCTAGTTGCCTGGGAAAAGAGACCAATCCTCACCTTGCTACACTCTCCTTTCAGGCAGTTGTAGAGAGTGATAAGGTCACTCCTGAGCCTTCTCTTCTCCAGGCTAAACAATCCCAGTTCCTTCAGACCCTCCTCATTAGATTTGTGCTTCAGACCCTTCACCAGCTCCATTGCCCTTCCCTGGATACACTTCAGCACTTGAATATCCTTCTTGTAGTGAGGGTGTCCTTTTTGCACTTGAGGTGTGGCCTCACCAAGTACAGAGGGACAATCTACTCCCTAGATATAGTGTGAACTTTTTATATTCTTCAGCATCTAATAAATCCTAAGGAACTCTGAACTATAAGCACTATTTCTCTGTTTGAATTTTCATTCTCACTTCATCAGTGATTGAGACTTTTAAAAATAAACGTAAGTTTAGACAGAGAAAGATCCCACAAATCTTCATACAAAGCCATAGTCTTCTGCCTCAGCATAAATTGAAACTCGGGATAAACATTTACTTGGTAATATTTGTAAACAGTATTTTACTAATTTAAGATGCCACTAGATTCATCTTTTTATTGTCTGCTGTAACGTAGCTTCTAAAACTCTTCCAGTAAAAGGAAAGATAGTGGTGCTCTCTAAATATCCCAGGCACTGGTGAAGGTGTTTGGCACTAAGATCTTAATTTTGACCAAAGGTGAGTAGGAATTCTTACAAGATCACAAACACAAAGACAATCACAGGGCATTGGCTGGCAATACCTTGAATGCACAACTACCCATAGACCATAATCTTTAGAAAAGACTACAGCTTCACAGACTTAAAGCAGTTTAGAGCAGCTTTAGTTTGCAACAGCTCTCTCTGCCCCATGTTTCTAAATTAATCACTACTGTAAAGAGAATTTAAAATCCTTGTAAGAATAAAATATCTTAATAAAATTTTTGGAAGCAAAACAGATTTACTGTAGTGACTCTTTCTTTTAAGCACAAGGTTTTTTTCTGTGTTTTTCATAGCTTTGTATTTTTTTCCTTTTTTTTTTTTTTTTTTTTTTGTACCTGCTCACATGGTTGACAAGGCGCGTCTGTAAGAGTAGATCTCTTCCTGGCAGGAGATTATCACAGATTAGATGTTGATTAGACCGCACAGCTACTCCATGACAAACACAGAGAGAACACAAAACATCCAAAACCTGAAAAAAATCAGATTCTTTTAATCTTAAATATTTTTTCATTATCCCTTTTAATTACTTCAGGCAATATAATGCTATATACCAAGACATGTGATGGTACCTAATTCATCCAAGACAATGGCTTTATTTCAGAACAATTCTGAAATTTTCCTAAGAACATCAAAATGTTCTTCGAGCTTCACTTGAGAATTAGTGCATATCAATGTTTTGTCAAAAAGAAGATCTCCTTTGCTCCTTCAAACTGCTCATACTCATTTTACGAAAAGTTTCATTCCTGACTATGAAAATAGCATTAAAGTATAGGAAATCTAACTTTCACACAGAGGAACATGCTTGTTTTGTTCACAAATATTCACCTAGATACACCTGTCTATTCTTTACCTACCTTATGATTTCTTCCATGCTTGTCCAAAAGACAGATGATTGATTTAATATGTCCTTCCTTAATAATGTTTAAAGCTTCTGGGCTTTCCACCAACACACAATGTAAAACCTCCAGAATTCCTGGGGAAAAAATAAAAAATATCATTTTTTCCAAAATGCATATAAGAAACATAACTATGCTTAATGTTTCTGAATATGTTTCTCAGCAACATGGAATAGTTTCAGAAATCATTACATATGATAAACAAATCCAATAAAGCTGCAGTCATTTCTATCAGGAATCATTAGCCTTAAAATGTTTCTCTGCAATGGGGAGGTAAAACAAGCTCCCATGTGCAGTGGGTCAAGTCAGCACCTGCTTTGGGATCTTCCACATTTAGGAAAGATAAATATTGTACACATAGTTCATCATTTTGTGTACTTACAGTTGTTGCCACAATGAGAAAATCCAAAGGGACTAAAAAAAAAGTTGAGAAGTAGTCTTAAACCTAGAGCTAGGCAATTCCTATTTGCACTGTACAACTCATCATTTTGTCTTCAGCCCTGTATGCAAGCCAAGGATCCAAACACTCAGCTTAACCCTTGTCAAGAAAATCCATAGCAAGAGTCTTCTGCTCTTTGTCATGTCAACTTTTAATTAAAAGAAAATGTAGCACTGTAATCCAGGAAACATAGAACCATCAAACAAAAACATCTCAGTAAGAGAACTCCGGTCTTTCTTTGATTCTAGTGAGGAGGAGAACATCAGCCACTACAAATAATCTACAGCACCATCACCTTTTAACGTCATACTATTTAAAATTTTTTCCAGAGATCTGGAGGAAGATATGATGCTATCATTAATGAAGTGTACAGATTATGCAAGAACTGAAATGCAGTAAAGGTGGAAGACCTTTGATGACAATTTGATTTATCTGGTAAAGAGGTTTCAAAAAAAGTGTGTGGTTTAACATATTTGAAGACAGAGCCATACATATGTAAACAGAAAATGCAGGTGACCCAGTACAGATATTGTTGACTATTTTCTTGTTCTGTGAAATGGCTCTGAAAAAATTCTCAACTATAATATAATGAGCTAGAGGTGAACACCTGGAATGATTCTGTAGCCCTGAAGGTATAATCATAAGAAGTTTCAACTACAAATAAGCGAACATACTGAACCTGTATTTGGCAGTGGTATGATCTGGGCTGTAACAGATGCATACTTTCATTATTCCACCATTCTATGATTCTATGAATGCTGACAGTAACAATATTGTTAAAAAGGATAAAAACCCAAGAGTCATGAGACCAAGCTGAAGGAGTAGATGCTCTGTAGCAACATACCAGAAGAACAGTCTACCCACCCTGCCAACTGCACTGACAGGAGTTACTTGACCACGATAAAAGTACTTAGGGACATTTAAAAAGTCTTACAAAAGGATTCTTAATCTAGAGGGGTAATCTGTAACAAGATCAAGAACTTTATTATGTGTCGGTGAATGCAGGGAAATCACTACATTCAAAACTTGGTAGTCAAAAGTTTGCCACTTGTCACTATAGCACTGAAACACACTTTTAAAAATATCAATAGCAATCCAATATGAAACAATACCACAAGTGTGGTAACCATAACCTTGGAATTTTCAGATTTGTGTAGGTAGAGTAATAATCTTAATTCTGTGTTAATATAGTATACAGCGTTCATTTTCTAGTCTTAACTTTTTCAATAACAGAAGTAAAAATACTTTGAAAATGTAAACATTTGATAATAAATGCATATCATCAATTAGATTCAGTTGCCACAGGACCTTCTTTAATTACTGTAGTATCTGAATGCTAATTATCAAACACACTTTGTCCTAAGGGCAAATTCCTTCTGTTTCAGGAAAAAAAAATTATGTGAACACACTGTGTCTGTTCAGACTGATTCACTTTTAGATTGTCTACAGTAAAGACAACTGGACGTGTTCCAATTTCACTGGAGTTCCTCAAGGCAGGAAGCATTTGAATTTAATACAAATATCACAAATAGTACGATATGAAGAGTTTATCGTAAGGAGAGTGAAAATTCTTAATGACTAAGAGATAAAAGAAAGCATGTATTTTCAGCACAGTATGTTGACTGCTTTAATGTCATACTGCAGAAAACTAGAATAACATGCATGTTCTTTAAGAAGATACTCAAAACCTGATATCATCTGGTTCAAAAAAATATTTACTTGGAGGGTATCCATGTTAAACTTCCCTGTCTGACCATCCAGGAGCCTCTCTGGCAGTCACATTTGCATCACCTGACCTGGGACTGAGGCCTCTTTGCAGCTTCAAACCCCCACACACTCGCACAGTCAAACCAGGTTTCCTAACCGGCTCGACCCCAGGCAGAATCTCAGAACTCCTGATACTTGAAATAATTTAATCTTAGAGCAGTAACTAAATGCCACAATGTCAGTTCAAGCTGGGTGCTAGTGAGGAGGGACTCTGAGCAAAGGAACTCCTGGGCTTTTATACCGGCACAGTCTAAGCATGAAAGTCCAGGAGTCTCGGCTCCTCCTGTGTCTCTGAGTGTCTGGTTCCCTGGCTGGGCCACAGATGCCTGTGCCGTTTCATAAACAGAGAGTGGGCAGTTCGCAGCCTCTTGCCTGGGGCTCAAGCTCCTGCTGCCACTAGAGATGAACCTGCAGCTCACACTGCAGCTTGCAAACCTGTAGGAAAATGCAGTTTCCAGGCCCTGTGAACTTCTTAACAGAGTAAAAGGAATTTGACCTTGGCCATGGCTGCTGTGTAGCTGTGAAGACAAACTACTTGCAAAGACTGAGAGAGATCAGAAGAAGCAGAAGATAAGACACCTGCAAGAGTTTGTACAGAGACAGAAACAGTAGCTTGTAACTGTGGCCAATAGTTGATAATTGCTTGTATGCTATGTACACCAATAATGTTAGTGCACTTACTCTTAGAAGTATAATTGTGTGAGTGCTTTGCAATAAAGTGAGCTTTGCTGTTAACTCATATTGAGTCGTCTCTCTGCTCCACAAGCCCGCCTCCGTTACACAAACCAAGTTACCTGAACCAAATGTATTCCTCAACATTACATTACTAACTTGCTGTATTCTATTTTACCTATGTTTTAATGCCATCTGGAATATATTTCAGAGTGAAAAACCAATCTAATCTTAATTTATGCATGAAGAGACAGCTGAAGCATTTGCATTGCATTATTTGCTCAACTGCTATATCTCACTTCTAACATGGCCTACTCTTGGACACATTTATACTTGGACTGATCGCAGTTTTCTTCTTTTGCTTCAGTGAAGCTTAGGAACTGAATCAATTTCCAATCTAACTCATACAATCAATTCACAGTTGCTGTTTATATATTTAATGCCTTTGTTCTGTTCTCATAACATTTTTAGCTCAAGGACAAGAAAAAAGTGAAAAGAGAAATTTTATTGGTAATAGCTTTTAGCACCAAATCTTTATCACAACACATTAAAGAAAACACTTGCAGGAGACATAGTTCACAACTTCCATGATGAAGGTGAGCTTAATTTTGATGTTATTAACAGAATGTGGTGTTTCTTCCTCATAAACACTCTACTTTAGAAAAAGAATTAATTATTTTAAGTGAATATAGGTATCCAAGTATTCTTATTTAGAAGTGTAGTATAAGCCAGTATTTCTCCCTTTTGTAGACCTACCACCGTAAATTAAAAACAGTGAATATCCTCACCCTGGTAAAGCCAAAAAAAAAAAGCTTAAAATCTGGCAAGCAAGCATGCCACATAAAATTACACAGAATTACATTTACATGCTAAAATCTAAACCTACTGTGCCTCTTGACATAACTAAAGTACGCCTAATTAGCATCTTATTATAACTGACTCCGTCAAAACCAGAAAAAGTCTTTATTATAAAGTCAGTTCTGGAGGCAACATGGAAATTATGTTACCAGAACATACGGCGAAGCAGTTCAAGTGGCCTAGTTCCTAGAAGAAAACTCGGAACAAAGGAGCACTGCAAGCATTAGTACCATCAGAGTTTTTTCAGCATGCCAGGTGGTTTATCACACAGTGACACTATAGTGCCAGATTATTCTGCAGTTTACAGAATGGATCTCATACCTTACTATAGTATCATAAACAATTAAGTTTTAATTTTCAAACTTTTTTTTTACTTTGAGATTAATATTTGAATATACATACATACATAACAGAAATCATGTAACATAAAATTTTTAGAGCTGTCATAAGAAATTTCATCTTGAACCTCCAAAAGTTGAGCACAAAGTTTTTCGTTATTCCTGAAAATCCTCGTCCCCTGTTTCAGATGTAAAATTAGGTCTCTTAGGAAATAATTTCACCATGAAAAACTTGGGAAATACATTTAAATTGAGCAGGTTGCAATCAAATCCCATGCAACTGCATAATTTTAAGACAATTCTCGTTAGATGAATGCTCTCACACCAAAGGTGGACCATAGGCAAAAGAGGATCTATCTTGTGATTTTGACAGTTTTTAAATGCTTGTTTCAATTTAAATTCTCTATCACTTAAATGCTCAATAGAGCAAGAAGATCACAGCATCTGCAGAGCAGTCTTCCTTAACAGTAATGTAAACCAATATGAATGTTTAGTTATGACATCTTTTTGGTTAGGATCTCTATACTCAATGTATTAGCTACACTGAGGTAAGAAATTTGTTAAATAGTGATCTGCACTGAGACAACTCGTATTTTTACTTAGAATACTCAGCAACAGCAGGATATTTCTCATGGATTAATGCCACAGTAAAATGCTGATGAGTACAACTGTGTACTGTGTTATGCCTGTGACATTTCTTTTGAAATGTTTAACAGTCTAACATAAAACAAAGAATTTTTGCAATGGAGGACATATTCCCTTCCTGACATCCCTCCCTTAACATTTCAAAGACTCTTAAGTACATATTTATGTGTCGCAGAAATATGATTCAGAACAGGAAGAACAGGATGGGGAACTCATTTCAGTTCCTGAGGATAACTCTCTAATTAATCCTTAAGTTCCTTCCAGTTTGTGGAACAACACATAACACTAAACCAGGAAGATGATGAGAATAAATTACAAATATGCAACCAGAGAGGTATGTTGCACTGTTATTGTAACTATCTTGCCACTGGTCCGCCAACAAACCTTCCTGCCTCTTGAATTTACTGTACCATAATTAAAGAAAATAAGGCTAGAAAGACTCTCAATAGCCCATCTTAGAAACAAAACAAAACAAAAAAACCAAAAACCAAACCAAATCAAACAAAATAAAAAAACCCAAACACATCCTAGTAAAAATATTATATATAAAGCAAAATAGTCTCAACTTCAAATGAAAAACATTTCCTTTTAACTTTAAATAGAAATTCAGACATCAGGAGTGAGAGAGGTGATTAAAAAAAAAAGTGTATTTGTATTACAGAGGTAACACGTGGAAACATAGAGGTAGTTTGTGAAGACTCATCTATTCTTACACATACTCAAGCAGAATACGTGAACTTCCCTACATTACCACTACAGTCCTTCAAGAAGTGACAACTTATATTCATTCCACATGGCTCTATTTAGTTTGATGCAATTCTGAAAAACATGCAGACTTCCCAAATAGAAGGGAAGACACTAGAATTAGAGAGAAAGCAACTTAATATGGTTTAAACTCTAGAACAGCTATTTTGACAAATGTTTTGTTTGCCTGATTTAAAAGGTAGCACTGCAATCAATTGGTCAAGCAAAAGACAAATCTGGCAGAACTGAATAGAACTTAAACAACTGAAATCAATATACAAAAAATGTTACAAATATAAATCTCAATTTATTAATATAATTTATTCTTTCATAAAAAAACCCCATTTCATTATAATTAGGCCAAACAATTATATCACCAATTTTAAAGAATTTAGAACTGGTCAAAAAAGGAAGTTAAAATATTAAAAAGCATACCAGAAGAGGCTTCCAGTCTTTCTAATCTGCTGATCAACCAATCAAGAGATCCAGAAAACTGAGCACAGTTTTTACGATTTCCTCGAATCAGAGCCGCTATTGGAAAAAGAGAGAGAGAAAAAAAAATTGCAATTATGAGTCCATTTCAATTTAAATTGTCTTGTCTTGTCAGGAAGAATCCAGTAAGATAGATTCTTAACCTTTAACTATTATATTCTTGATTTAAATTTAAATAATCTGATAGGTAGAATTAAGCATGAGAAATCCCTTTGATATCAAATTGACCTTCAAGGAATTTGAATTTTTTTGTCTTTACAGTCATCTCAAAAATCCCTGCAAAATGCTCTACATGAAGTAGCCAGTATGGCTACACCACAGAATTCAGCTGCTACGGTATTCTTGTAATGACAGAAAACATTGGAAAATCAGAGTGTGAAGCCAACAGCACAGATGATGAATGCAAATTGTTTTCTATTGATGCGTTTGTGCTTTTGTTCAAGAGTAATAGGAACTAACACAAGACGAATGTCCAGGAACTGCTTCTCATACTTTTGACAGGGCTGGAGGGAGGAAGTAACTGGTTTAAATCTGCTTCACCCTCGTGCTTTAAGCTGAAGATTGAAGTAGAGTGAATGCATGCACTGATTTGGTGGGTATAATTGAACTGAAATCTCGCTGAACACTGCAGGCACCCACGAGCTTGCCCTGCCCAGGATTACATGCGTTTGCAGGTATGTGCATACACACAAGTTCTCAGAGAAGCATCTGTTCTCCTCCAAAAAGTTGTGGGGCACTAACATTTCTGTTTGGTGTGTGGAAGAGTGCATACTGCTTATTTTAAGATTTTTTTTCCAATTCTGACAACAAATTATTTCAATCTGAAATTTCTGTGGTTATTTCAGCAGCAGAGGCTGGTGGTCCTGCTAAGAGGCAATGGCCTCTTAAAATCTATGTCTTGTTGCTGCACAAATTCACTATATTATGTTGCAACTGTGTTTTTATGCTGCTTTATTTATAAAAGCTTAAACTTAAAGACTTATGACATAAATATGATATGAAACTATCTGCAAAGAGGAACTGCAAACAAGTCACTGCACTGACACTTCTATATCATGAGGAAAGAGATCACAATTCAACTGCTTCATAGCAAAAAAGAAAAAAAATACAAACCCATAAAACAAAAACAAAACACAAAAACCAAAAACCACGCAACCAATCTGAAAAACAAACCCTAACAGCAAAACAAACAAAAACCTTTCTCTTGCTGCATTATATGATAAAAAAAAAAAATCTGTACACTGAAATGTTTATTAACTATCACAACAGTTATTTGAAAATACTTGAAAATCATAAGAGGGGTAATATATTGATAAAACACAGTAATTAGAACCAAGGAACACCTCTTTCTCTAAGTGTTTTTTATTATTTATATGCAAAGCACACAACTTCACTGTGCTCCAGGTAGGAACATATAACGGTCCAATGCTTAACACAACATCACTAAATTTAACTCCATTAATAGTAATAAGACACAGATGGCTTCATAAATGCAGCTCAACAGAACTTTGCAAAAGGTAGAAGCTGTGCATTAAATGAGGCATACAGACACCTAAAACTGAAAACAAAACAAAACAAAAAAATCCAACAAGTAGGCTTTTCTTCTTGCCTACTACTCTGAACAAGACCAGCATTCAGATTTAAAGAAATAAAAAACAGGATGTGGTCAGTCAGATAATAAAGTCACACCATTGCATACACTCCTTTTGTGACACAAAAATATCAAGTATAAGTTCCCAGTGAATGCCTATATTTGTAATGGAGAAAGGACAGATGCCCCAGTACATATATGTCAATCATTTCAAATGGAAAGATAGTAGATTTAGATATAAGGAAGGAACTTTTTGCAATGAGGGTGGCTGGACTAGATGATCTTTAACGATCCCTTGCAACCCAAACAATTCTAAGATTATATGACGTTTCTGTGTGATAGCATCTGGTCTCAATTCAAAGTCAGTAAATGCCTACATTCTCATCACAGTGAAATACACACAACATCAATGACATGACACAGGCCATGAATTCTGGCATCACAGCTTACTTTTATTTATGTATAGACTCAAAAAACAAAGTACTGTTTGCTGAAGCAAGACTGAGAAAGCAATATCCATTTGTCATCCATACTGTACAGTTCCAGCATTATTGAGAACAGAGCAATGTACAAATTCATTATAGCCAGATCAAAGCCAGGCTTCCTAAGCATTAGCTGCCCAAAGATAATGCAGTAAGGGAAGTAACATCAGAGGATGGGGGGGCATGGACACTGGGAAGTCACCAAAAGCTTGTGCTCTGTTCTCACTACAAGTCCACAGGAACAACACTTGGTACAAGACAAGCAGGCTCTTTCAGAAGGAATTTTCTAGCCTTGCCAATTGGAAATTTCAGACTTCAAGAAATGATTCAGAAATCAAGCCACTACTTCCTCCAGTCTGCACTGTGCTTAATGGAACAAGAGATAACTTAGCTGTAATAAAAAGTTCAACTGTCTCCTACGTCTATGAGTAACTCAACCATAGAATTTTATATTCCATCACCTACACTCTAAAAGGTCATCAGTTAATTTCATGGGGACATTTACTCTCCAGCCCTAGTCTGAATACTTGTAAATGTTTATAATTCTTGCCATAACTTCTCTAATTGACTCCTAATAAATCAAATAACTACCAGTAGTACAGATAAAATAATCATTATAAAAAAAAAAAAAAGTCTACAGCAGGTTCACTTTAGATACGAGTTGAAAGATAAAGATGTAAAATTTTTACTAATGTTCCTTCTAGATGATCTTTTTATCTCAGGGATGGACAAGATATCCCCCAAAACCACATTAGACAATAATGTGCTTAGACACTTTAAAGCATCAGGGTGAGCAAAGAGAGAAACAGAGGGAGGGAAAACATAACAATAGTACTAGCTCTGAGGAGAAGCTCATGCTAAAGTTTAACATAATTTTCAGTGTGAAAACGTAGTATAGTGTCACGCATCTTTTACAAATTTTAACCCTTTTCTGCCTGCCAATGGTTGAACTACTTTCAAAGATTGTTCTAGAGTGAACAATCTGGTTGCTTGCAAGCATGAAGACAGACACAGCTATACAAGTATGGGGCCTTTTCCAGACAGCTTGAAATTAGCCTCACTGTCACATGCCCTGGTTCTTGTGGGGGACTTTAACCACTCTGACATCAGGAACAATACAGCAAGGCACAGGCAATACAGGAGATTCCTGGAAAGCACTGATAACAACTTCTTGTCACAGGTGGTGGGGGATCCAAGGAATGGTTGCTGCTCAACCTCTCAGGTTCACTGTGAAGACTGGATGAGTGGACAGTGAGGTCTATTGAGAACTGGCTGAACAGCACATCCCAGAGTGTTGTAATCAGTGGCACAGGGTCTAGTTGGAGGCCTGCCATTAGTGATGTTCCCCAAGGTTCAGTACTGGGCCCAGTTTAACTTATTCACCAGTGACTTGAAGGGGCAGACGCCTCCTTAGAAAGTTCACTGATGGCACAAAGCTGGGAGGAGTGGCTGATGCCCCAGAGGGCTGTGCAGCCCTTCAGAAGAACCTTGACAGGCTGGAGAATTGGGCAGAGCAGAACTGTCTGAGGTTCAACAAGGAGAAACGTAGGGTCCTGCAGCTGGGAAGGAATAAACCCCTGCACCAGCACAGGGTGCGGACGGACCTGCTGGAAAGCAGCTCTGTGGAGAAGGACCTGGAGGTCTTGGTGGACAACAAGTTGTCCATGAGCCAGCAGTGTGCCCTTGTGGCCAAAAAGGCCAGGGGTAATCTGGGGTGTATTAGATGCTCCTGGAGCAAGTCCAGTGGAGGACTGCAAAGAGGATTAAGATGCTGGAGTATCTCTCTTATGAGGAAAGGCTGAGAGAATTGAGCCTATTTAGCCTGGAGAAGAGAAGACTGAGGGGACCTCTTCAATGTATACAAGTATCTGAAGGGTGAGTGCCAAGAGGATGGAGCCAGGTTCTTCTTGGTGGTACCAAGCACCAAGACGAGAGGCAATGGGCAGAAACTGATGCACAGGAACTTCCACCTGACCATGAGGAAAAACTTCTTTGTGACTGTACACTGGAACAATAGACTGCCCGGAGAGGCTGGGATGTCTTCCTCCATAGAGATTTTCAAAATCTGTCTGGACTCAATCCTGTGCAATGTGCTCTAGGAAGACCCGGCCTGAGCAGGGACGCTGTACCAGATGACCCCACCAGAGGTCCCTTCCAGCCTTAAACATTCTGTGATTCTATTTTGTTTTGTTGAAATACAGTGAAAACAACAAGAAACATTTTCTATAAAAGACAATGGAGTTCTGAACGAAGATAAGATATTGGCAAAGATAATGGAGGTCTAACATGCAAAGGTTAGAAAGACCCATATCAACTTGAAACACGTAAGACACATGAGGGGGAAAAAAAAAAAAAAGTGAGGAAAAGGATCTGGACACTCCACTCAAGAATCTACAATATAATTCATGTTGCAAAGTCATAAAACTTCTCAATCATCAAGCATCATAAATCCAGTGGCAAGAACTCCCACCTACTTCTGTAAAAGTTCTTTATACAAAATTATAGTACAAAGAACAACAGTGTACCACTATTACAAATTACTCTTAGCTGAAAGCAAAGCAGTCTGATGTGTCTTAAGTTTCAGTCCTGTTTTTGACCCACATGCTGACTTTACTGACCTGTCACTATGCTGCAAATTACAGAAGTGGAGAGAGGTGTATAGAGGGTGTATCTAACTTTCAGCTATAAAAATTATGAAAACCAAAATTAAAACCTAAAAATTACCTTATAATGTTTATAAAATCTACCAATCTAATGTTAGGGAGTACTATTTTGGTCACTCTTGCAATCTGTGTGTATGCAAAAGTCTTGTTTAATTTGGATCATAAATTTCTATACAGGGGAAATTCTTCTATACTAAAACAGGTATGTGTTTCTTTATTCTTCACTATTTTGAGCTAAAACAATCCCAGTAGCCTATACTATGTCTTACCTAGTAATTCATACAAAGAATTCAGAATAGATTTCCATGCTTCTCCAGCTTCCTTCCCAGCTACGTCTGCAAAATGAGCCGCACTGCTGTATACATTCAAGCGATCAATACATTCAAGCACAAGGTTGATCATACCCTAAAAAAAAAAAAAAAGGCATTTCCTAGGTGCAAACAAAAAAGATTTTCAGAAATTAAAAAAAATAAAACATGAAGGATAGGTTATGTAAAACACAAGACTACATACATGAAGTCAAAAAAGTAATCCCTATGGAAAATTTTCCTTGACTCTGATAATAAAAATCTACCATTTAGTATGGTCAAATTAAAAAATAAACAGTATTCATGATATAATTTTAGACAAGTTTCTATTCTGGAAGGCACTTAGGCATCTGAAAAATTATAGGCAACTATCACTACCAGAGAAATAACAGATAATATTAAATAAGACACTTAAAGCATGCTTATTAAACAAAACCATCCTTTTGCATCAAGAGATTAAATTACAACAGAAGAAACTAATTCACACATAAGAAGAAAATTATGCTTAGAATTCAGAGCACAAAGTAATAATAATATTTAAATTTTTAAAAAAGGAAAAAGAACTAAGGCCTTAAATGTATTTCTTTGAACAGACAGGAAAATCAAGAGATCCAGGGAGATTATAAATGTAGCAAATAGTTTGACTTTTACAGGACAAAAAAACCCAAACAACAAACCACTGCAATCATACTCCACATCAGATATCAACACTACAGATACTGTGAAAGAATACTTGCAGACAACATGGTGGAAAATCAGGAGTAAAACTGAGAGAATTACCTCTTCTTGGAAGAGGTTCTGGCGATTCTTCAGTGCTCGGAGCCTGTTTTGTTTGTTTTCATGCTCCAAATGTTCATCAGGGGGGTGAAAGTAGCCAATCAAGTCCTGAAGGCTCAGACTGACTGACTCGATAGGCAAATCAATGGTGGAAGACTTCACTTTCTTGCTGAGAGCATCAAGGCCCCTACAAGAAGATGCAAAGTCTCCTGAGCATTGAAAATTAATTTAATTTATAATTCAAACTCTTTATTTATTTAAAACAAAGTTTTGTTAGATGTCAAAACTCAAATAATTTTCTGACAGCCATGTAACTTCCCAAAAATTATTTATACCTCCCCCTTTTCTACTTAACAATCCACCCCTCTCTTCCCAAATATAACCTGAAACCATCAAAAAAAGTTCTCTTAAAGTTTTGGAAATCCACAAAACACTTTAATAGTCTACCTAGGTATGTAGTAGTTTCAAAGGCAGAGCAAAAGATGAAGAGATGTTACTGTAAACCTGCACAAAGCATCATGAAGCTGGAATGGACAAAGTTAAAGAAACCAGTCCTGTGGTGCTAAGGAGGGTCCAGATAGCCCACCAAGGCTCTCAAACACATCTCTGACCTGTTCTTAAACCATATTCAGTGTGGGAAGATGCAGCACTTCCACAACTCTGTCCTAGCACTTCATTAGCTTTTTTGTTTCCCTAATACCCAGTTCAAGCTTAGCCTTGCAGTAGTCTATGACCATTTTCTCCTAGAAGTGGAGGGCTGACTGTTCTCAACCATTTACCCCTGCCCCTTGCTCAGCCAAATCCCCAGCAAACTCCACAGTCCAATTTGCCCTCAGCGCTGTGCTTTCCAGACCCAGCATACCTTTCTCCTCCATTTAAACCTCATCTTTATTGAAACACAGGTGATACCTCACCAGCACCACACAGCAAGTGGAAGGCAAGGGCTTTCCCTTGCACATCCCTGGCTCCCATCAGGCAGGTGGTGGAGGGCCCTTGAGAACCTTCTCCAAAGAACAGGAGGAGCCATGAGGGGGAGAGAAAGCTGGCTGTGCAGTAGGCAGTAGGGTGATGTGGTTGTTGTTTTGATAGTTGGTTTGGGTTTTTTGTTTGGCTGGTTTTGTTTTCTAAATCTCCTACAATGAGTAATGCTATGTTTCCCAAAGATAGCTAGAAAATTTATCTTTAAAATTTAATTTTTATTGTGAAAACGTTATCTGAAGTGCAATTTTTCTATTGACTTTGTGGAAAAGAATGGGGCCATACACTTAGAAGAATAATTTTCATCCTCTTCAATTCAGCTTTTTCTTCTTGGAGTAACATCCTGCCAAAACTAAACTGTTAAACACTACCTTGGACTCCCTGTGCACTCCACAAAAAAATGCCACTGTAATTTAGCAATACCTTGATTTGTGAAACCTTATCATTAAATTGCCTTTCTCTGTCCTTATCTTTCACGACATTCTCTGAAGCTTCTAAGAAGGTGTATTATTTACAAAGTGACCTAGAGCTTACATTTCTTTTTTATTTTAAATGTCATACAGTAGGAAATTCTCCTGAGGGGCGATTTTCTCTGTTGTTATTTAAGTACCTTGTTAAATGTTTTTCAACAAATTGAGATGTGTATGTGTTTGACTGTGCACTGATTTAGGCCATGGTTGCTTCAGGTCACCATCTCCTACAGTTTATTTCTCATGACAAATGAAATTCTTATCATTTCATATAGTCTTACTGCATATCATTCTTTTTCTAATGCAAGCTACATTGATGAAAGGGCCTTTCGTTAATTACTGAAATCACAAGCAGTTGAGAATTAGCATTTTATCAGTGTTATTTAGGAGGACGTTTGGAATGGGAAGATAAATGCAAATTGCATAAATCTGTCAGGATTTTTAAACAGCTAATTCCTATAAAACATTTTTTTTAATCTTTCAAAGTATTAAAGAAACAAGTAGCATTAAAGGGAAAAAAATAAGCAAAGTGTAATGTGAGGGTAGAAAGAAGGTATAATTTTTAAGAAAAACTTTTTCTTGAGACTATGAATTCCTTCAGTATATTTGTGGTTTTTTGAAGGCTAAATTGCTCACTGTCATGTTAATGGCTGCTTTGAATAAAATAAAAGAGAAAATAACAGGGATGAAAAGACCATTTTAAAAGCACACCTTATAAACCTGTTGAAAAGGAAGACTGTACTACGGATGACACGTGCTGTGCGGGATTCTTCATTCTGAGATCTGGACAGTGTTAAGCCATCATCCATGTGACCTTCATGGTGCATTATTGCCTGAAAAACAAAAATAAGAAGCAGTCACTGAAAAATGAAATATTATTTGTAAATAAGAAAACTCACAGACAGGCTAGGAAATAATGAAGTCGTAAACAAAAATAACAATTTGATTAAAAACACATAATTCCATGTTTTAGTTTCTCGTGTCCAAGGACACAATTTACGGAGCCAGCAGGTTCAGTGCCATATGAATCTCAAAGTCACAGCTTTGTAAACAATATACTTTATTTTTTTAAAAAATAATAGACTAAAAATCTGAAGGGTTTTGCTTGCTGTTTGTTTTCATCAACATTAAAAATAGTTCCCTTACAAAGCAGTAAATCCCTAAAGCAGACAATGCCATAATAGGTATTCTTTACTGGTCTTGTTTTCTAAGAATGTCACTGACCTTTTCTGACTATACATTAGGACATTTCCAATAATGTTCAGTTTTTCATGTTATCATGGCTCAGAAGGTATTCAATCCAATCTACAAAAATATTTTAAACTATTTCTGGTACCAAATTGTTTTCATACACATATATATATACACACACACAAACGCATGCAATTTATAAGAATTGCATCACTAAATTACTTAATAATGTAATTTATTTTTAATTATTTTAGAATTATTTAGGTATTACAATTATTATGATTGTTAGTTTTATTAGTATTATAATCACTAAAAATTGTATGTGTAGAGGAACACTGTTTCCTAAATATTAACTTAATAGAATTGTATAGAATATGTTTGTGTTCATATATATGCACACATGATACAGACAAATTTTATATATAAAATTATAAGGCATGTCCTTTGCTCCAGCTTTGTAGTTCTGCTTTGTAAACCAGTCATGGAAAATACTATAGTGTTAAGTTGTAAAATAATCTTTTCCCTGCTTTGTGATGCTGAGCTAGCATTCTGCTTGGCTATGATGATTCTATAAAGGAAATCTCTCAGCACTCAAGACTAGAATATTCCAGCCCAAACTTACAATGTGGAAAGAAATACTTTGAAATAAAAGCCTCTTCAAACTACATTGAAGAAAGGAATTTTAGCATACTCTATAGACTGTTCCTAATATTTTAGTTTGAAATCAAGTACATCCAGACTTATCAGTGTTCGTGGGTTAACGTCTACAGGCTAACACATGCACTCTGTTTTGCTTTAAGTTTGAGAATTCAATACATCACTTACCTTTCTAACATGTGACTGAAAATTAACTCAACCTTTCACATGGCAAGCATGCTAAGGCATGCTTAAAATATTTGAAACCCAGAAACTAGCTGTTTCATGTAGTTTCCTTCATTTCCCAACCACCACCCACCCTATCAGACTGTGATTGACCGAAATGCATTCCTGTTTTACCCTTACCTTTCGCTGCACAGAACCCATTCTTACAGACTTTGCATCAGCAGACTGGTACGTGAGCCATAGGCCTGTATCTACATGTTGTATGAAGCATATTGAATCCCCATACTTTATTTCAGGTGCTCCCATTCCATCCACCTCTTTTCTTGTCCCTATGTCCAGCTTTTCCTGAAGAAGACACAAATGAATACACAAACAATAACCAACATTTGCAAGAAACATTAAATACCAGGAAGTTGTCCAGAACAGGACCTAAAAGAATATTTGGGATCCTTTTTTTAAAGAATTTATTAAAAAAACAGGAAAGTGTAACTGCTAGTTAAAGACAGAGATCCCACAAGAAAATCTAGCTTATTGCCCTAGGAAAGCCATCTATATCCATTTCACCTGGATAGGAAAGAACTAGGATCATAACTGACATTACATGTTATTATTGAAACATAAAAGCTTATACAACAGCCCCAAACATGTTGACTCCCCTAGGTGAACCAGCAATTAACCCCCAGAAGCTTTTTCTTGGGAACTTGAGGATTTTTTCCATTTTGGAAAAGATGAGCAACATCCACCAGACACTAAGAGATGGCCTTTAACCTGTCACTGCCCAGACAACAGGCTCAGTACTTCCTGAGAAAAACAATCCATTTCTGTGTTTTTGTGACTGGTCTGCAAACTAAGAATGGCACAACCACGTGTCACTGCAGCTGATGTCCTACACAGACAGCAGTTGCTTCAAGAGAGGAAATGTAGTATCCCAAACAATACTAGAGTTTGTGACTATCACCTGAGGTGTTTCTTAGCTCTTCTAAGTCTAACTGATTGATACACCTGTTAGGCTGTACTTTCAGCACAGACATGGCCTCCTTAAGCAAATACGGCTTCAACATTCTCTGCTTCTCCTGACAGCAGTAGACAACAAACATCTTCGTTCAGCTAATTAGAGTAATGTTGCAAATAGTGAGTCAAAAACTACTTTTTCTATCCTTCTACAACTCAAAAAGATTAGAAGAATGATTACACCACACATATGTGCCTTGACAACGTGGGGAGGCAGCTTCACAGTAGAAGATGACAAAGACTGCTTTCCTTATATGAACAGAAAGCAATCTCTAATTTATTCAAGGATTTTTTAAAAGTATTTTTAAGTAAAGAGAGACGTCCTGTAGGTAGATTTTCAGCCTACAATTATGAATGCATTTTGAAACATTTAAAAAAAAAAGTTAAATAATACTGTGGTGAAATTCTTTTGATTACTTTTCATAACATTAAGCTTTCAGACAATATACTCATCCCTTCAGATTGTTTTCTGATTGTTTCTGGATACAGATGTTAATTTCACTACCTTGTAAATGTCTGGTTCCCTAAGTGCTGAAATTCTTATTAAAATCTTGTCCATTGATACATGGTAATAGGTGATTTATTAATAAACTGATGCCATTTACAGAGTTAATGTCTGCTTCTATTTCATTATTAATTCATTATTTAGATCATAACATTTCTCTAAATGTTGTACTCTATTCTTTCAAAAGCAAGCACAAATAACCTGAATGTAACGACAGTTGGAAATTGAAAAGCTACTTATGACATTGCAAACAAACGGTGATACAGGGAAAAATAAATAAATTGGATACTATTACCATATGAGGAAAAACACAGCCTGATTTCAAGCTCCAGTCTTTTCAATTCTCTTCATAACTATAAGATAGTGTGAACCTGTGTGAATGTACTGTACTGTGACATTGTAAGATTTTCTTTTTTTCAAGTCTCACAAGTAATTTCTTAAGATATGAATGTAAGGATTCACAAATTTTCTCCAAAGCACTGTAAATAACACGAGGGATTATTAATTTAAAATAATATTCCATTCTTTGTTTCAAGTGTACTGGCAGAAACCAGTTTAGGGTTGGATTTTGTTGCGTTCTTTTATATTGAAATCTTCATTCCAATTAGAACTAACATAAAATTTACTTGGCATAAAAATTGCGGTGCCAACAATTTGTCAAACAAAATCTCTGTTCTCACTGATGTAAGTACACTAACAGCTCTGTGTGTAGGCTTAGAGCCCAGATGGAATTCAATCCCATTAAACTGAGCTCTTTCCTGCAAAATAAATGCAGTAGCCAGGAAAGCATTGTGTAAAAGTTGGACTACATATAGGAGAGAAATATAAAACTAGAAAATGGTGTGGGAGCAGCAGGCATTAGAGCATTCATTTGGGGGCTTAAAATTTTTGGGGGAATGAACACGAACCAAAAATTGTTTAGAAAGAGAAAGATTTGAATGTTCTAGCTTCATGTCAATAAACACTAGGTAGTCGATAAAATCCATATAATGAATCAATCTCATTATCTACTGTAAAATAGTTCATCAGTGAAAATTAGGATCTGAAAACCATCAAAAATCACCATATCACTAACTAATACTTGCACATTAGTACAGACATTACATGATTGGAAATGAACAGATTTATTGAACAATATGTCAGATTTTCTCCAGAAGGGTGTGTTTTTCATAAACAGTTTCTATGTCATGTGAAGAATCTTCACACTTTTGTTGTGGGATAAATGAACAAAATAATTTAAAATGGTTTCATATTAATGCTGCAAAAATTATTCTATAAAGCCTTAGCTTAAATGTGTTATATCATTCTAATGTTTCTGTTTAATTCACTATAACATTCCAAAATGGATTCCCATTATTAAGGCTCATCCTTTCAACTTTATCTCTTGTTGTCTGACCCAGCCTATACCTTCTGTGGCACACTTTCAGGACTGATATTCTAGCTGACCTCACTGATTGCAAGAAGCTAATTTATGACTGCTTTTTAAACTGACATTAATGTTTGCTATGAAATTTTATTAAGAAAAAGCTGAAGAAATAAAAATACAAGCCATAAAATTTTATTAAAATTGATGTATTTCTTTCCACTGGGAGACTATGGATGGGCAAAGCAGACTTGGTACAAAATGTACAAACATTTCTATATAGGTAAAATTACCTTATTTCAGTGGAAAAAGGACAGTAAACCAATGCTTATTATCAAAAAGAATCAATATTGAGCAAATGGAAGAGAGAAAAAAAAAATCTCCAAAACTTGATCACTACAAAAACAAGTCTATAAAAGAGCCATATGTTTGAGGGATAAGTTGCAGACATCTGTGGATGTCCTGTGCTGAGGTAAGCAAGACAACAAGAGCAAAAAAAAAAAATTTCTGAATTTCAGACACTTGAAATGTTAATATAATTCACATTTAAGGATAATTATTAGGGTAATATATAGTAACCAGAGTATAAAGTCCAATTCCCAGAAAGAAAAAGGAAGAGACTCTTAGCTCCTCAGAAAATCCTTATCTTCTGAGTGGTATTTGGAAACACTTTGTGATGTTTTCAAGCTTTCACAATGGAAAAACAAAACCAACCAAACTAAAGGAAAAAAAAAAAAAAAAAAAAAACAACACAAAACACACCAAACAACTTCAGCTTTCTTGTTCTCTTCTGGGTTTTTTTAAATGCAGTATTGGCACGCTAATGCGTTTAAGATGATGAGTCCTTGCAAATTAAAAGGATAACACAATAACCTTTATATTTGCACCTGAATCTTCATATTTATCAAGGGTATATATTTTCAATATTATCTCTGCAAACATGAAAGCAGCTGTTCATTTAGAAATTGAAGGTATTATCTATTCACATGCTTGAAGGACTCAAGTTTTTAAACTTTCTTCTCCCTTTTTTGTTTTGCTTATTAAGAGCTAACTTACTGTTGTACAACAAGTGGGATCTTCATAATTCTTTCCACTACTTTTCAGGTAGAGGAAGGAAGAATTATGACTGTGGAAAACTAAAAAGGGCTGAAATTGCTATAAGAAACATCTAGCCACTTGAAATACTGCCTGTTATTAATGCTCTGTATTCAGTAAAGAAGTTTGAAATCTTTATTTTAACACTCTTTTCCAGAGAAGGAAGGCACCTAAATGTTTTTAATGCCTGTATCCTAATAAAGTGAAACATGACACTTATAAGAAGATTGAAGCAGGAGACTGAATTAGAATCACAACATCAGTCAGGCTGGAAGGGACCACAGTGGGCCATCTGGTCCAACCTCCTTGATCTAGCAGGTTTGTCCTAGAACACATGGCACAGGATTGCATCCAGACTGGATTCACTCTCAGCAACAAAGTGCAAACCATATACTCCTTCCCTGTGGTATCTCTGTAATTCCCTCCAAGTAAGCCTTTAATTAAAATGAATGTTAATTTCCACAACATTTACTTCAAATACGATCTTCCACTTTCAATTTCTTTGAAAATCCATATTTAAGCATCAGTAAGACTATATTTGTCATGTACTGATTAGCTGATAGACCCCTCTTAAAATTCTCTCATGTTACTTCAAGAACTGATTACCATAACATGTTTCTACCTGCCCCAAAGGTTTTTATCTCTGCTCTGCTCAGCATAGAATAGATTTGGCCATGAAAAACAACTAACCAAAATATGTTAATCTTTTATTTTTGGCATGGGAGAACAAAACCATTTCAAAATATAAATTCTCAAGGTAATTCCAGATTCAGGCAAAAAAAAAAAAAAAATGAAACTTTAAATACATTATCTAATCTCTAAAATGCATATGCTACTTAGAAAACAGAGAAAAACCACCTTATCCATATGAACAAAAAATACTCCATAATGTTAAAAATGCTTGCCTTCAAGTATTTTTTGACTAAGCAAACCAAGTAACAGTAGAATGCAGTATATTGCTCCACACTTTTTTGAATAACCCCTGCTGAAAACCCTCCTTAAAAATGAGTGAATTAATTATTCTATCACTCTTGCTTTAAAGTGTTGACATCTATAGTAGGTGCAACAGAAAATCCCCAATACAGCTGCACTGCATTGTCCTAAAATATTTAAGTAATTCTATGACTTTTCTAATTGGTTTTTAAAAAGATACATTGTGTACATCTCAAAAGAATCACATGAACTATAGTCTTTGTTACTGGAGTGCAGAAGCCTATACCTGCTTTTGGGTATCTATTCTTTACTTGTCTTCCCAAGCAGGTAAGCAATTAAAAATATATACAGTAAATGCTACAGAGAAGTTATTGAGTAATTCTGTTTCCTATTATTATATATTCTAGAAAATAATTTTTTACAACAACAAAATTATTATTGGAAAATTCTTAGAGACACCATGGTACAGATGAAAAGTATGAGAAATCAAAGGATATTAAAGAATTCATCTTGGTATTATACTTAATACTACACTACAAAAAAGTACAGTTTTAGACTTGAAATGCCTATTGGAGATGTCAAAATAAAGACTACAATAAAGTACTTGCTGAAAGAAATACTGAATTTCCAATGTAATTTCAGTAAGCCACAATACTATGAATTTTTCCTATGTCAGCCAACAGATCTAAGCAGTGAAGCAGCCAAGAAGTTAATCAGAAAAACAAATTACAAATTAGTAAATTGTTTGAAAGTGGGCAAACAGGACAAAAGAACCCGACCAACCAAACAACCACAAAAAAAAATAAATCAAATTTAAAAAAAAAAAAAGAAAGAAACCCCAAACAAAAAAAAACAAACAACAAATAAAAACCAAACAAAACAAAACAAAGAAAAACCAAATACACCACAAACAGAGAGCCAGGTAGCAATATACAAAGGAAGTATGATAAAAGATGCTTTCTAGATATTGATTATACTGCACTTTAGATTGTTTTAATCAGTGAAAAGTTGTAAGACTTCAGTAATTAATGCAATCATAACAAACAAAATATCAAAACATTTCTTCCTAAAGAGATTGGAATTAGTATTAGTTATATGAACGCTGCACTGATTCCATACCTTGGAAGACCGAAAACAGAATGCTGTAGATTTTACATCCGCCTTCTCTTTGTCTGTAAGAAGAAGACTCTTGTCATCCAGGAGACTTAAATATTTTCCTGTTGTTATATGTCTTAGTCTGAATGGCTGTCCCCATCTAATGTGGCTGCCACTCCACCTAAGAGAGTTCATAGAAAACACTTAGTCAAGAAAAAAAAAATATTTTCACTACTGGTAAAAATATTTTGAAGTACATTATACTGTCAACTACTTGGTAAAAGGATAAAATTCTAAATGTTGGAGTATCAGCAGGGAAATGACTACTTTGTGGCTCTCCCCTCCAAACCTATTCTAATAATCTTAATATCTTAATCTCTTCCTTTGCACAGACTGCCTTCGTTCAGACTGAATTCCTCTTGAGAGAAGGTACAGACCGCCCACAGAAAAGGAGGCTTATGCTGTACACAAAGAGCTTAGATCTGCCAGTTCTCTCCCCAATATTTCATCTACCAGCAGCTGGGTTTGTTCACTCTCCCAGAGTCCTCATCTTCTAGCAGTCAGCACACTTTAAATAGTCTGCAAAAATAAAATTACTAAACAAATAAATAAATAGAAAACTTCCTAAAATAATTAAGAAAATTTATTAAGCCAAGAATGGCCCAGATTGTTCCTATAGGAGGAAATGAAGGAAGAAAGGCAAAGCTTGTCTAACCTTCTCAACAATTACTCAGTTTAAAATATTGGTCAGAGGTTTCTAACTTCTTGCCTTAAGCTAAACATTCAACCCTTCTGTTCTTCCTGATGACAAATTTGTGTAGGGTTTACTAAGGCGTAGGTATTTCACAAAGGCTTTTCAGAAGGCTTCCCAAATATTCCTTAGATTGGAAAACTGTCACAGCTCAGATGTTTTCCTGGGTCTTCACAAAACTTTCTTCAGTCTTCTGTGTTCAAAAGTTGATACTTCAGATGTATGTGGCATGCTACTTTTTGGAGAGGAAACCATGTACTTATTTTGTGCTTGAAAAATGCCCATCATAATGGAATTATGACTTAATGCCACGACTTTGAGATGCTTTTGCAATTACTAGAAATTCTATATACTTAGTGTGGCTTTAAAGAGCTTAAAATTATCTACAAATGTTCACATAACATCAATTAAATGTTCAAATATATCCTTATGAACTTAACCTGATCATAAACTTAGTCCCATATCAAAATTTTGTAATACTGCACCTTCTCAGCTGCCTTTCAAGTAATTCCAAAGACAGCATTTAAAAACATAAGAAGTTTGCATGTGTATGTTTTGTATATATTTGTGTACAAGTCTGCAAATCCCTTAAATTAGGACTTCAGCAAGTTTAAGTAATTTTTGTTTTCCCTGACATACAAATGTAGCAGATTAAAGCACTTACCTATTCAATACTAATACCCACTTTTTTATATGCGTCTCTTAAGAGTTGGCCATACAGTATACAAAGTATGGAAACCCAATTTTCCAGGTATTTTAAAAGTGTAGTAGTTTTTAAATGCTTCTCTTTTGTAACAGGATTTATTTCAGTGATTAAACTTCTAAACCTTTTTAGTTATTGATTATAAAGATGCTAGAAGAATGAAACGGTTTTCATCCTCAACTATTTTCTTCTGTAAACTAGAATCTCTTCTGTTGAAGTTGAGGGGGCTTTGGGGAAGAAGGAAATATGCAAGCTTTATATCTTAGAAACACATTTCTCTTTTTCTGTCTTTTGCACAGCAAAGTCAGTACACTTCACAAAAGCACATCTGAACCCAATGTTCCAGCATAACTTCTGTTTCTCAAGTCAGTGAAATGGCAGGTCATGAATCTCAGCTACTGTGTCACTGAGTCTGGTAAAATACATGAGTTCTGCACCTTTCATATTATGGGTCATGCTGGGGAGCTGCCTTTTCTCTTGTTTGGTTCGATTTTCTCTTGGACCCAATAGATATGGACCATAAGGAAAAAAAAAAAAAAAACAGCACAATTGAGCTACGCCCCTAGTCCATGCCTGCAGGATAGGAAAAAAATAACAATTCATGTGCACTTAGAAGTAAAGCCCCTTAAGCAGAAAGTTTCTTGTGAGGCCATTTCTGACTACCAAAAATATTTCTGTGCAATGTGAGAATATGATCCCTGTCACCTTTTGGGAAAGAAAGCAATGCTGAGCAATAGTATTTGGCATCTTATGTCAAGAGTATCCCATGTCAGGGCATCTGCACATGTAGACTGTCCAGGCAATTTTTATGAGAGTTCTCCACTAATGATGAGAGTTGAGGAAAATGGTTCCTTTAGAATCATGTATGTTTAGCACAATATTGTATCTGCAATCATTCTGGGAAGAACTGCAACTGATTGAGAAGTTCAGGCATGCAATTCAGCAATGAATGAATACAGTTATTACAGTATCATAGAGGAAAATAGGTTGGTGAGGGAATTGTAGGAGAGAGTGCTATTCTTGGGATTTTATTTGGGTTTTGATTTTTCCTGGAGAGAAAATCGTGTTTCTTAAAAAGAAAGATTACTGCTGCCTTTGTTATAGTTGTTTTGACAGTTCTTACATTTTTTTTCAGTCATATATGTTCAAATGTTTACCTTTCAAAAGTTTGTATACAACTTCTACCAAATTGAGATATATTATGTCATTTCCGGAATCCCCATGTTGCTCCAGCACTACTGGTTATTAGACAAATACATGCCATGAGGAAAATAAAAAAGCCAGAGATCCTTCGACAGTTTCATTGCTGTCACTGTCTCCAGGTCTGTTTTAGTCCAAAGGAAAAATCTCAATGCCTTATCACTGACATTTAATGTCATCCTACTAATAAAATGCACACACAGAAAACAGCATCATTAGAGTGTAACCTTTTCATAAGCTGTCCTGATTTAATCTCTATATAGCAATCATTTATTAGTCACTAGAAACTTTATCACAAGCACATCCCATAATACAATTTAAGTGCAATTTTACACTGAAATTACCTTAACAAACAAGGCACAATTCTTTAATATCATTCCAAAATGTCCAACAATTCATGATGGCTTTTTTTTCTGTAAAGTTTTTACTTTAAAGCTTTCCAAACAGTTTAAACAAGTTTGGGGGAAGGGTGTCATACATGAATTATATTTTTTATAAGGAAAACAGTTCTGTTTATGTCACGTATGTGTTCAAAAATAAAAAAAGTCATGAATTCAGGCAGCTGTTAACAACTTCAAAAAAAAATCAAAACTCCACAGGAAGTTATTTAATAAGTGATATAGAATATTTTTAAAGCTTATCTTAGTTTTACTAGTCTGGATTTATAATTATTCTGATTTTAAAGGATCACTCTTACTGAATAAAAAGCTTCCTGCCAAATGTAATTCTTTTCTGAGATGGATTTTACTTACGCAACTCTTAGAGTCTCCAGTCGCCAAAGGGAACGAGCATGAATGGACACAGCACCTCCTTCATAATGAACAGTTCTGAAAACCAAGCAAACGCACAGACTAAATGCTCAGCAGAATTCATCACAGGTGTTTGTTCATTTTAAGACTGTCACGCAATTATTGCATTTGTTAGATTCAGAGGTTATGAGATTCAGAATTCACTCATCAATTAAACCTTCAGACTTAGTTACTCAAATTTTGTTTTAATTGTCTTTGGCATCCATTATTGTGACATTCATAGTAACAAGGTTTATACAGTGCTTAGACATTTTTCTTTGTGTTTTAAGGATAGAGAATCCAGGGGGAAAAAATACTATCAATAGCCTGATAATTAGAATATTTCTAGATCCTAACACAAAAAATAAAATCAAATCATGATAAAGATTTTTGATCACTGCATACATCTCCCAAGAAAGGTAGTGTTTTTTCAGAGCTCATACTATTAAAATAACTGCAACTTATTACATTGAATTATGAAAATTTGCTCATGTAACATTTTATTTTAGCACCTGAAGTTTTTACAACCACACTGATACAATTCTCACACATCTCAGATGTTAGCAGCTTCCTATTTACAAATTTTGTATGTAATGACCTCTCTAGTTCCTTCATATACCCAGAAATTTAAGTGTCTCTAGAAAACAGTCAAGGCTAAAAAAAAGTGAAGGGTTTTTTTCCTACACACAAATAAGTGATCTATTTGGATGTACAAAACGGTTAAGGTCATGAAAAGCCCCGAGGATGTAGCCTGGTTTGTATTCAAAGTAAACATGAAGGAAAGTTAGCATTGCCAGTATAAAGATAGGGAGCCATTCTTTGGATTGCTTCCTGTCTGAACCTGTATTTCTGCCCTATGACATTGGAAGAATGTAAAAACCTAGGCCTTTCTTTTGGGAAAATGAATGAAGGAGTCAATTAAGCAAAGGAGTGCTGTCACTATGCTGATCTGATCTAGCATGTCAGGGGGCACTGCCAAAGAATGGCCCAGTTTTATGGATCCCGGAAGAGTTTATGGATTGAGTAAACGTTGTGATCTTCAGCCAAGATCCGGCACTGCCAAAAATAGCCAGAGGCATAACTTGAGGGAATATTAATAATAAAATTGTAGGCATTCCCCATTCTATGTTAGATGCAATTTTTTGAGGACTACAATTTTGGAATCAAGTACATAGAATTCATTTGGCTTTGGCTTCCAAAAACCTCCTATGGATATAATACAAAGGGACTGAATGCTTAGCACAGCATTGAAAGAGACAGCTCAAAACCAAAAGAAATAGTGAGTTAGAATACACTTCAAAGTACTGTTAGGCATACATGAATCTACAGATGTGTTAAAATTCATCTTGGAATATGGTAAAAAGTATTACAGAAATAAGCAATCCCAGACATTGTAAAAGAATGAAGAAAAATATTCCAGGAGAAAAAAATTAGTCAAAAACCAAAATAAATACATCTCACTGTAATTGCAGAACCATTCGCACTGAACATTTATGACCAGGTATAAACAAAAAGCTTGGCTCATGCTCCATGTAGCAAGAAGAAGCTATAGGTGCATATATTATTATGTAAAAAATTTTCTCTTTGACCTTATATCCACTATTTTCTCCAAACATTGTCTTAGCCATTTGCTGCAATAGTTGTGGTGCTAGGAGCAGGTGACGGGTATTAGTAACTTGAATTAAATTCAAAGGCAATCTTGGTTTTAACTGAAATTTACTTTCATTAGTATAGCAAAACGCAATTGCTAAACAACCTTGCATTCAGCTGCTTCTCTGTTAAGACACTCTCTCTGGTCTTTAGGTACTTGTTCAAATTTTTCTTCTGCAATTAACAGACTGAGACTGGCTTTATGTTGTAACAATTCAGCAATAACAGATGAGATGTCACCCTGGTTGGTTTATTTGGGTTGGAAATGGGAAAATGTGGGTCATTTGTTTGGGCAGCTTCAGTGAGGGTATTGTTGTTCGGTTTTTTCAAAGTTGAAACATTCTGATTACATCCTCACATATTTCAGTATGAATATCATTCAGAAAAAAGCATTTGGAATTCTTGCACTTGTGTATTGCATAATACGAAATTTAACAACTTTATTCAGCAGTTTTTAAGCCATTAATTATATGAAAAATCAGGTTGAAGAAAAGGTTTAAATTCATAAGACTTTCATTTTTAAGTTGGTACCTTTTTACTTTTCAGGGATGCAGTTCTTTCTCACAGTGGAAACACAAATTTTCAACAGTTTCTCAGTCTGATTATTCTTTTAAAGCTAGTTTTGGATTACATATAGGAGTTGGAATAGCAAAAACTCTAAACATCTAAAAAAACCTCCCATTGTGAACTTAAAAGAATGGTTTCTCATGGGTGAAGTAGTTTTCTTTTATGTGCCTCTCCATCCATTATTTCTTTTCTCTGTTCCTTCAAAGGGGAGCTATCAGTCTTGGAATGGTCATGTAAGATGAAAAAATTAAAAAGAGTAATAAGAAATCCTAAATAAAAATATGTGATTTGTTTACCAGAGGAAATGAAAAGGATTCTGAGATTGTCTCATTTCCATATGAGTGAACATGTACAGCAGCAAGAGAGGGAGTAAAGGGTAAAAGACAGTAATAGCACTTTAGGGACAAAAGTAAAAAAGGCAGCAGCAAAGCCTCACAAAAAGAATAGACGACAGCAATCTGGAGGGGAACTGAGAAAGAGCTGGAGACTGCAGGGCTAGGGATAAAGGATGACTACAGGGAAGGAAAAGGAGAAACCTGGAGACTGAAGTCAAGAATGGAGCAGCAATACTTTGTATGGACAGGAAATACATTCTACAAAAACACAAGTTAGCACAAAGCATTAGAATAGGGTGTTAGCTCTCATGTTTTCAGCTAGATAATGTCTTCACTACAGAAAAGATGGTAAAGGGGGTATTGAATAAAAGATTTCTTCAATGCAAGTCACTTGGCCTTTACCATAACAGCATGCATACTAACCATTGCCCCAGACCAGCTGAATAAATTCATAACCTAGACCATCTCTGAAGTCTTTCTGTTAAGGAACTGAAAGTTAATTTTTAGTTCCTTTCATTCAAATAAATGTAGTAAACTGCTCTGAGATTGCTCAAACCAACTTCCTTAGTACTTGCTCTATATATTATCTTTCGATAGGATGCACCTCATTTCTTTTTATACACTGCTGAGGACAGTTCAGTGCTGGAAAGATGATTCATAACATTTGAATACTGTGAAGCTGATAAGGGTAAACCATATCAGATACAGGTACTAGTGAGTCAAATGAAACTGCGTATAGTGACATGGAATAAGTCACAAAAATTCTCTGATTGTCAAGGAATTACTACAGATTTACATTGACGGGATGGGGAAAAAAAGATGAGTTGTGAGGTGCAAAGAAGATGCACATTACTTGCCAAACAGTAGAGAAAACCTCCACATTAGAAAACCTAATTATGAAATTATAAGTCATGTAAATGCATGAGGAAAGGAAAAATATAACCAAAAAAAAAAAAAAAAAAAAAAAAAAAAAGACGATAACAAGAAGCCACAAGGAGTGTTCACCTTAATCAAAGCTTGGGATACCTTGTATCTTCACAGCCCTACACTTAATTCTTGGTGGGTTTTTTTCCTATTCTTTCCAAAGCACTTTAGCCACATATTCTATATGTATGGATTAAGGGTATTAACCATTTTTATTTCAAAATAAAATCTTTATAATTCAAAACCTTTGAGGCTTTTCAGTTCATCTTTATTATAAACCTTAACCTACTTGTTAGTTGGTGTAATGTAATTTTTTGGTCTGACCTATGACTGAAAATTAATCATCCTTTTCCTGAGTATGTCATTCTTCTATTTAATTCTCCTTAATACAAACTAGAGCTGGGACAGTCCCTGAGGGGAAGCTGTATGAGGAACAGCTGAGGTCACTGGGTCTGTTCAACCTGGAGAAGAGGAGACTGAGAGAAGACCTCACTGTAGTCTACAAGTTCCTTGTGAGAAGAGGTGGGGCAGGCACTGATCTCTTCAGGGTAGTGTCCAATGACAGAACCCGAGGGAATGGCCTGAAGTTCTGTCAGGGAAGGTTTAGGTTGGATATTAGAAAAAGATTCTTCACCCAGACAGTGGTTGGGCACTGGAAGAGACTCCTCAGGGAAGAAGCCACAGCACCAAGCCTGACAGAGTTCAAGAAATGTTTGGCCAATACTCTGGGGCACATGATGTGACTCTTGGGGAGGGTCCTGTGCAGGCCCATGGGTTGGACTTGATAATCCTTTTGGGTCCCTTCCAACTCAACCTGTTCTGAGATTCTGCGATTTGTCTCCCAGCGTCCAGCTGTGGGTGCAGCACCAGGGACAGCGCCACGGCCCCGGCGGGACCCGCCGCTCAGGAAGTGATCCTGCTCCCCCTGGCTCATTCCTAGCGCTCTCCTCCAGCCTTCCAAGAGGAGATACAGAGGCAAAGCGACGGTAAACATTAAAAAGAAAGCTCGATATTTGAATCTATCATCTCCAATTATAATAATGAATTAATTACACAGGTTTAAAATAGACTACCACATATCAACCCCCCTGAAGAATCATTATTGAATTCATATTCTTATTATTGTTCAGCAGAGAGAGGGCACTTTCATTGCTGAGAGTCAGTGAAATTCACTGACTACAAAAGGGCATTAAATGAGGTTAAAATAAATTACATTAAATGACAGTGTTTTGATACTGCCAAAGTAGCCTTGGTTGAAGAACCTGCAAATCCTAAGCTCCACCACAAGAAAATAATGGAGTAAATCTCAGCAGTTTGGGATGAATCAGGGTGCCATAAAGAACAATAGTGTATCTGGATCATACAAAAATTAATAAATCCAAATAAGATGTCACAGTTCAAGTGAAAGAAATCATTCCACTCCCCTCAATGACAGGCAAAGCTGCTCTGGGTTTAGTTTGAAAAATCAGATATTGAAGAGCTTTATGGATTTTTTTCAAATTAATTTCTAAAAACATAACCATCACTATTCAAGGCTCAAGGGTTGTTTTGGATGTGGGGAAAAGGTTATTGATTTATGCTAGGAGAAAACTTTTTGAGTTCACATTTCAGTCATAAATTATCCTCCATACATGCCAGATGCAAGCCTTTCTGAGGTACAGCAGATCTCATTAGTTCATAATGCCATAAAAAAGACTGTCAGAATAGAATGGCATGGAGAGTGAAAAGGAGCTGGGATTTTGACCTTCATCACTTCAAAACCCTGTCCATCTCTGAGACTAACACTATGTTCAATGTCATTTCAAAAAGCCTCAATGTAATATCTTTCACCCAAAGAAAGTCTCAAAGGCAGGAATGACAAAACTGCTTCTGAAACTAGGCTACACTCATACATTCCCTCACGAAGGCCTATTCTGACTGGATGGTTTGAGAAACAGGAGTTTGCTCCAACCCAAATGGTACCTTGAAAAGCCAGGAGTACTTTGCTCTCTCTCAGGTAATTGCTTTCTGTAACAATATATTTCTGAAGGGTCCAAACTGCACTGCAGTCACCACATTAAAAAGCATATTGCAAATCAAAATGCAAATTAGTTGCAATGGGAATATTCATAGTTCCCTTCTAGACTGGGAAATGAATATCAAAGCACTACTCCTGTTTAGTATTTAAGTTCTAAGAGAATAGGAAAGATGGTGGTATAATAAAGAGTAAGCATCAGAACACAATTTTAAAAAAACCCCAACAGGTATTTTTTTGATTACATAATTCTACTACTATCTTCCATTACCTTTTCAGGGGGACTGCTAATGGAAAAAAAAAATAACAAAAAACAAACAAAAACTAAACAAACAAACACAATAACAAAAAAAAAATAACAAACACAAAAGCCAAAATACATCCCCCCAAAAACCAGAAAGCGATCAAAAACCTCTACATTCATGCATGGATTAATAACCAGCTGACATTTCTACAGCAAAACAAAAATTACACACATAATACAGCAATACAAAATAATTCAACTTAAGTGAACTTTAAAAAAAAAAAAAGGTGGAGGCACTTACTGAATTGTGATGAATTTATTATGAACACTTTTAATTACTTTTTTTAATTAAAAGAATGAAACAATGGAAAACAATTTCACAGAAGCACTTCAATGAATACCTGCTCTAAATACCAACTTCTGCACAATTAGAATAAATTTATTCATTCCTTTGATATTAAAAATTCTAAAGTGAAGGCTCAATACTATAATTACCAAATATCAGGTTTAAAAAAAAAAAAAGAAAAAAAAAGTAGTGTCACAATTTCAACAGGAAAATATGTCAATGAAAGCAAAGACCATTCCTAAGTACCTGTAACACAAAAAATGATTTAAATCTTCTGCTGGACAAACATACAATTACACACACACACAAAAAAAAAAATGGAAAATGAGACTATGCAATCCTTTATTTAAAGAAAAAAACCCTCACATAAATCAAGGAAATCCCTGTGGGTCTGCATCATTCCTACTGGCAAACTGCTTGTATCAGGTCATATGACAGGAGCCAGGCCACCATGTGGACAGAGTGGAGGAAAAGGAATCACCATAAATACAGACTCCCAGCTACCGTGCTGCTGCAGAAGTTTGCCCTGTCTTTAAAGACAGATAAAAATCAAAGCAACCACCATAAGAACATCATGTTGATGATACTATGCCTTCTCTTGTCTATCTATACCTATATTTATTTTTTTAAATCTACATGGAAATGCTTCTGAATTTTGAATTGAAGAGATACAAAAACAACACTGCAAATTTAGGTCTAGCTTGCTAGAGATAACTAAGGCATTTTAAAGAATAAAAACACAGTTTAAGGCTTCTATGTACAAGGCTTAAACCAGCTGCCTTAAACCAGCAACATACCTAATTGGAATACACAGTAAATTATATTTAATTCAGTGAAAGTGCACATACTTAACCTTTTCTCTGTTCCTTTTTTGTTCTTTATCTGGGTCAGTGAGTGAAAACTACCAGGGTCACGTCCACCCTGCCTGTGGCTTTTTAAAATAATACCACTATTTTCCTCTACTGTAATATCACGTAACCAACATACTGCCACAAAATTCTCTATTTGCACTGCTTCGAACTAGAATGTTTCTAAATTACAAAATAAACTAAGTCTAGCAACTTCAGGGAGGATCTACTTGAACCTGCTTCCTAAGCAAAAGTTTCTGACTTGACACCAAAGTCCCTCTTCCAAAATTATGATGATTCCACCCTACAACAGTAGCACAACCTAAGGACCACGTGGAGAGACATGCAAACTGAACAATGAAGCAAGAAAACACAGCATACACTCAGGACAAAAATAGTGAGACAAAAAATAATTTTATAAGCTTTTTATATGACTATTTCTGCCACTGTACGAGGCCTCTTGCAATGCAGATTTGAATGACCTTGCCTCAGAGGAAGCTTTGTTAGGTATGTCATCACAAAGACATCACAAAGACAATAACTGCACTGTCACTTCTTCAAAAATCTCCACTGTGCTGAGAGTATAAACTCTCATATATAAATGAGTATAAACACCTTGAGAATGTGTGTTTTATTTTGAACTTCTGGTACTCTCTGAAGCATATTTATACTCAAATTTATGTAACTGTATCAATGTTCTAAGAATAGAGTAAAACAGCAGCTATTTTTGGAAACTGCCTAGGAAGATCCTTCTCATCTGAACTATTTATTTATTTCCTGGAATAGATACCAGGTAACATTACAGAATAAAACTGTTATTTTAGGACTGTCTGATCTTTTATTTATTTGAAAAGCTATAAAGAGGAGGCCGCTGAAGAAAAAATTAAGATAGAGGAATTAGTGAGTCATAACAGGGGTGAAAATTCTCAGTGCTTCTTTATGCTGCCATTCTAGAGAGCAGAGCTGCTCTTCAGGCAGTGGAACAAAACAAACAAAGAACAATCAAAATAATCTATCACCAGACTATTTCAAAGGGCAATGAGATGATAACATGGAATTACTATACTCCAAATATATCATACCTTACCATGTCCTATGTGCAAAAATTACAGAACTTAAATTGAAAGACAAAGTGATTCATCTTACCATTTCCTACCTGCCAAAGTTACAAATATTTTTAATATAATTGTACCAGCTATTGAATCCTACCCATCAAAATAAGGTATGCATGCATATTGAAATCTGAAAAGAGCCACAAATTATTTTGAATAGGCAACAGTCCTAACTAGAGATAGAAGTATAGAGTTTTTAAGCAATAACTAAATTCACTAATAATTTAAGAGGAAAAAGTGTGAGGCACAGAGTGATTATACCTAATTCCATATAATTAAAAGCAATCATTAAAAGCAAATATTCTAAGTTTACTAATAAAAAAAAATTAGTATTTCTGAAAAGCAATAGTAGAGCTTCAAAAAAGGAGAATAAGAAAACCATCAAACTTATTTTTATTTTGCTTATTTATTAAAGAAAGATCCTGAACAACAAATAAACTTCACAAAATCAAATCTGTTTTTATGAAGCACTGAGAAGCAATGTTTCTCAGTATTGCTATCAGGAAATATAAACACATACATACTATTTGTTGCCTACTGGCTCTGATTCTTTTTGGGGTATTAGACAGATATGGGAAAGGCAGAAAGAAATAGAGAACACTGCAGACACTGCAGAAAGAAATACAATTATCTGATCTGCTTACAGCCTGTTCTGCAGCTTAAGAAATGAACCATATTATTCCTATGTTATAGGACAGAAAGATGTATCTTGTGAATGCACAAGCCGACCAAATCAAATTTTTCTTATTTCACAACTTCACACTGCGTTATTATGGTTTATGTACAATGCTAGTCTTGTTGAAAAGAGATTTTTAATGTGTTCTTAAGCAATGAAGTTCATTACTGAAGTGCTTGATCACTCCATAAATCTGCAATTACTCTGCAACTACAATTTTTTAAGGAATTTTGCAGGATTTAGACTGAAGTAAGAGCAAACACTATAGGATCCTATTTATTATCATCTTAACTTTTCATCACTTTCAGGATAAGGATAACAACAGCAGTGACAAACTCCAAGCGGTAATGAATTCACATGGTAACTAAAATTAAAACATGAACTGATCACATTTTAAGAATCAGCATTATAAACTCTCTTCTCTATTCAAAAACTATTCTCTTTTCTATAAATGGGAAATATCCAGGAATGGTTGGTTAGCAGTTGCATAAGAAAACTTCAAAGTTTTTCTCATTGATATTTAAATATTTATAGAATATTTTTGCTATATTTTATGAGAGCTTCCAGAGTCTTGTCCTTATCTTGACAAATAAGAATAAAATAGAATAAAAAATACATTTCTACTTGCAAGCCAAGAAAACTCATTTTGAAATGAATGAATAGCATTTTCTTTGTCATGGAAATGAAGCTACCCAATATTCTGCATTAAACAAACTAATTCAAAATATCATTCAGTAACTTTTAGGCTGAAGGTAAGAATAAATTATATGACACTACTCTACTGAAAAGAAGCTTAGGGCATATTTTACTAGAGGACATAAAGAGGACTGATTCATCCATGCAATCACTCCACTGAGACATGCCACTTACAGTGTCCGTCTTCTCACTGTTTGGACTTTTTAATTAATAGAGAGAGACCTACACAGAGTTGTAATCACTTCTCTACTTCCATTCTTGGATTTCTTGAGTCAAGAAAATAACCACAAATTGAGTTCTATATGGCTGTGACAGGTAGACCCAAGGTCAATACCCAGATTAGTAGCCTTGAAGGATTGGACAGTAATCTTACACAGCCTGAGGAATTTTTTGTGATTACAAAAACAAAAAACAACAGTAAAAAAATGAACACAGGGCTTTTAAATCAGTAAAGATGACAATAAATGATCAAAAATCACTACTGCTTTTACATTTGGTAAGTGAAACCGAAAATAAACACTGTTGAAAATAAAATGCAAAAGGCTCATGTCCAAAGTTTGTGTCAACAATATTCATTCTTATGAGCAATACATCACAACATCTCATCACAACATCCTTCAAACATCTGTACTATCAGAGACACTTAATATTGATTCAGCAACATTTATTATTGTTCTGTTATAAGCTGGGAACCTACCTTCTTTGTTCCTCTCCATGTTCACCTGAAGGGACTGTCAAACATTCATCCATGTGACCATGCAGTAACCTCAGAACATCCCCTCCTATCAGGTATCCTTGAATAAAAGGAGAAAATTGAGTGTGTTTGTCTAAACGTAGCAACACACAAAACTATAGTTCAAATCAAAATAAATAATATCAGGTTTATTTCATTTTTTTTTCTTTTGGCATTTTACATTACTTCAAAAAGAGAGTCAAAAGAAGGGGAAGATATCTCAGACTCTGGGGAAGCAGTTGAACATTGCCAAGTGAGAAAATCTCCAAGTCAGCAAGTAGGAAAGAGTGGGTCGGGATAAAGAGAATCCACAGACAGGGGATCTCAGAGAGTTACTGCAACTCAGAAAAAGACTGAGCCAATGAGAACAAGGAAGCAAGTACTCCTGTCTCAGATTACAGCATAAAGTGGGAAACTTCCATTTTACCTACTCACTTCCCATTTGATTAAACTAAGGATTCCAGTTTATATACTAACATAACAAAGATTGATTTTGTTAGTTACTTTTTTTGAGTATTTGGAGTTTTCTGTGAGAAAAACTTTCAGCACAATCCATTCTAAACTCTGCTTGACAGAAGATTCACAACCAAAATCTGTAATTTATTTCACAGAATTTCACAGTCACACAGAATCACAGAATATACTGAGTTGGAAGAGATCCACAAGGATCATTGAGTTCAACTCCTCAGTGAATGGCCCATAGAGGGGACTGAAACCATGAGGCATTTTTAGCACCAAATTTTAACCAACTGAGTTAATCTCACTTGGAGTCCAAAGGGGAAACTCCTATATTGCCGATACATCCACTGCACATGCAGGTTCAAAGCCAAACACTTGGCTTTACAGTGTGTATGTGTGTTCATAAACTAAGGCACAGAGCATACACGTAGCCTCACAATATTTGAAGTTACAGGACATTACAGCCAGAAGCTGAAAATAAGGCCAATGAGTAAAGATGTTCATAAAATAGATGCTTTTTCATCAGTCTTCTTGCATTAGAGATGTGACATAAAAAAAGAAAGAGAATTTTATGCTAGCCTACAAATATTCTGCTCTAATCTAGCAACCAAAGAATTCTAGGGCTTAGTACATTTTAAGTGCAGTTGAATGGCATTTTTTCAGTCTGATAAATGTAAACACTTGTTTCCTAAACTCACATTCCCTTCTTGCTAAAACTGGTTAATACAAAACTCTTTTGAGTGGGATGTGGTAACATAATTCCTTGGGTTTAGTGTTATAGCAAAGTGATTTTAAAAAAAATATTATTGGAATAATGTTTTGAAATTATGTCTATATTAGCAAGTAATGCCATGCAGTAAGAAATCTGTACAGGAAAATAGTGTTGAAGACCCAACACTCATACTGTACACATTTCACAAGTTTATTTTGAAGCTACATGAATCTTTTTTTCCAGAATATATATTGGGTAATATTTCGGGATATATTTTTTAAACCTTTGAAACCAATATCAAATTAGTATTTACATGGCCACCTTCAGCACTGAATTTCTAAATTTTTGGCACAGAGGAGTATGTCCAGATAAGAGTAGTTACAGATATTAATTTTTACATGGACCTGTGTCAAAATAATTTTAGAGATGTTCTACCCTGAGTAGCTTTTTAGGTGTTGTTTTGTTTTTAAAGTGGCCTCCATTCACTTCATAGTACAGAATTAGCCGAATTACTTGATCTGACACTAAAGCTCTGTTTTGATTTCAAAAATAAATTCACTCCTGCACAAGCTAGATTTACACAGATGCATGCAAAATGAAATTATTTTCGTTAACTATTTCCAATATCCCAGTTCATTTTACAGACTAATTATCCATTATTTTCACTTCAAAGTAATTTCATTTAACTTATTAATCTATTTTTAATGGGAAGTTTTGATTAACAGAGTGTATTGTAGTGTAGCTATTCCTATATACTAATATTTTACTTATAAATATGACAAAGCATTTTACAGATATTAACAAAAACAGGTTTATTTTCTTCTTCCTTCTTTTTGAGGCAATTTTCTCCAGTTTGGCTACTGTTTTACTAAGACATAGAGAGCAAGGCCTTATACACCAAGTCAGCTTTACTCTCCTGTCACAAGAGGACTATTTTGATTAGAGGAACAGTTGCCAGTTTTGCCAGAATAAGGCCTTTGCTCTAATCCTTTCTGGTACTAGCCAGCTGATCTTCTCTAGAAAACATACTGTGTAACAAAGATAATGTCTATACCCAAGAAAAGTGAAAATGGAAAGGCACAGCAACAAAGAACAAGCAAATATGCAGAGAAATGCACGGCTACAAAAATCATATTACATTATTTTCACATTTTTTCCTAGGGGTGTAAGTATACAACATGACACTATATCACTGAGGATTTCTGCTTCTCAAACAGACAGGGAGGTCTCACTAGTGAGGTTCACCAGGCAAAGATGTGGCACAGCACAAATCTGGGTCCCAGCTCACAAACCATACTGGGGTTATTAACAAGAATGACACATCAGTGCTGGCAGCAGTGGGAGGACAAGGAGAACAGAGTTTATAGGAAGGAGCAACAGGAAAAGGTTTCCTCTTCTCCTCAATAGAAAGGTTTTGTCCATAAAATTTGGGGCACTATCAAGCAAGGCACTAGCAATTTCTAATAATCCTTTGTACTAGAAACCATGTCAGAGAATCTGAATGCAGAGATTGATTCTCATATATAGAAACAAGCATATTGAAAGGACGTATTGGCAGTGCTGTCCCTAAAATCTGAATGACAGAAGTTCCAAGCACATTCCACAATTGAGCTTTATTATCAATAATTTTATCTGGCACAATTGTGTTAAAACAATAGTGAAATTTCAGTGTATTGCCTTTTAAAAGAATAGTATCCTAAAATCCCAGGATATAAGCAAAGGAAGGACCTGCAGCTTCAGCCTCCTAAGGTTCTATCACAACACCCACTCAAAACAATCAGGCTGTAGGAAATTAGAAATCATTAGGTTTTACACTGTGACAGACTTTTCAGAAAAAGACAACTGTTTTTTATTTCTCTGTAGAACCAGCATGGTATAAATTCAGGGAACTTTGTCCTTTCAATGTCAGAAAATTCATTAAAAAGACTCCTTCCTAATTCCTTAATAAAATAAATAATTCTTGAAAGCTGTTCTGTCTTTCCCCTCCTCTTGTTTTAGTTCCCAACCATATGTTACCCACAAAAACCATTCCTTGTCTTCACTCTTAGGATTCACATCCTGCTTCCAAGCATCTTGCCCATTTTTTATTCAGCCTCAGGAACGTGTAACCATTGCTGCATACATCAGGATAATTTGAAATAATATTTTAAACCGGGACTAAAAGCCTTTTAAAAAATATTATAAATATTACCATACCTTTATCAAAATGAGATTTGAATGAGCTGTTCAGTATTTAGTAAAAATAGAAAACTATCAATGTAATTTTCAGTATAACCTCCCCTCTGTTTTCAGAACATTTGTATATTTATCATATTGAATGTTTACATAAGAGAAATCTACTCCCACACTTTGCATAAAAATTTGATTTTTAAAGTATTTCATTTGCCATCAGTCTTTCCATAATTAAAGTTGAGTCAGTCTTACCTTGGGCAACTTCACTTCCTGAACTGATCGGTGCTACACTCCAGAGTGTCTGCTGGAAGGCTGCATCAACATGTAAGCTACCATTGCCATAAGAGAGATGCTAAAACCAGGAAAGAGAGAGACTTTGGGGTTAATTAAAAATCTCCTTACGCTAAATAATATCAAACATTCTCTTTCATACATAAATTGTGCCCATAGACTGTATAAGTAAACACAAAGTCAGACCTGGGTACTCTTCAGAAGACATTAAAATAAAGCTAGAATAGTGACAGCATATTTGCTTCGAAGAAACATACAGAAACAGTACAGAACAGTCAGTTGCTTGGGGTCTTAGACCATATCACACACTCTGAAGAGCTTATTGTTCAATGCTCAGAATTCTTACACTTGTGTTCTTCCTCTATAGGCAATGGGGTTTTCTATAAAGTTTGAATATCGGGATATGACTTGAACCTGAAATTTAAGTGTAACTCACCACTTGAATATTTCTTGTAGATTAGTGGCTTCCTAAAACTGCCATCAAAACAAAGAAATTAAGTAAGCAAACTACTGACTTTGTAAGGCACTTAAGAGAATTCAGAAAATATATTCTTGCACAGTTTTTAAGATCTAAGCAAATCTGAAATGATCTTTCCCTGAAAGGCTAACTTCCTACCTAAGCATCTAATGGATGATGTTCCTTTGCTCTGTTACTCCCTATCTTCTGCCAATGTTGCAGGTCTTTACAGTCAGTGCCACAGGTGCTTTCTTTTCTCAGAAGTCCTTATGTGAGCTTGTTCTAGCTAGTTCCATGACATATCATCTCAGAAATTCTTATCTCAAAGCATATTATATTACATCCATACAAAGTCCTTTGTCTTATACCACTAGTCTGTTCTATTGATACACTGTCAGTGCCAAACAACAAAACCTGATATAAGATTCTGGAACCAAGTGTTCTGTGAATAAGCAGCCATTTTGAAGTATACTGTTTATCCTTATTAGGTAATAATTTTTCAAGTGCAGTAACATTTAGACACTTTTATCAGAATTTTATCTTCATCTACTGGACAGTAACCGTGTTCACAGAGTAGTATACAGTCTCTATTTTCATGTGTTATGACCAAAATTAACAACTTCTGGGTAAAATAATTGACACAATAGCATCAGTGGAGGTCAGAAGAGGGTAGATTCCCAGTGACATGTACGGAGTTCTGTCTTCCTGCCTGCACATCTTCTAGCTGGACAGCAATACAAGAGAAAACACATCAGCTCGTTTAGAAGGCTCCCCTACCACCTAATGACACACAAAGTTATACATCTCACAAAAGCTATGTTTACACTGCACCAGTGTTACTCAGCACATGTAATGGACAACGTTAATGAACAAACCAGGTCTTCACTTCTTATTTTGTCCTTCTTGCAGTACTAGAACATAGTGAATGGCAGAACAAGATGGGAGATTAGAATCTGCAGCACAGCTCCAGTCCCATTTTTCCAGTGCAGGCCCTAATTTTGTTCAGTTTCCTCTAAGATCGCTGCACAGATCCAGTCAGTGACAACAGGCAATTCAATCACTAGAGGAAAGCAGGAATATTACTTTTTGAGGAAAACTCATCATTCAGTGTAGACAAAAGAGGAAGGGGATAACTCCTCTGTCATTTAGATCCTGCCATCAATAGAGCACTTCTTGTAACTATGTACTTTGTACATGTTCATGAATTTATTTTCACACGCAATGGTATCAATTGAATTAGTGTTCTGTTTTTATAGAGACTGGACACTGAACAAAAATACATTGCTGATATCTCTCTTCAGAGCACCTGTTATTTTCATCCATTCATTTGACTCCAGTTGCTCCTCTGATTATAATCCAGATGTCTCAAGACGAGTCACCAGGGAATTATAACTTTAAAAAGTATGGTTTAAATTACCTAATACAACACATGGCCACCACAGCAGCAATTCCCTTCATCCCTTCACTTCCCTAGATTCCTTGTAGCATCCTTAAATTTACAATTGACAGCAAAAGTCCTACCATTTACAATTCCATCAACTATGGTGTTCATCCCCTGGAACCATTCAAGGAAGCTTTGATGGTGTAGATAAAATACTTTGTCAGTGGATATCCAAGGATTCAATTATATCAAATGTATTGCAAAAATCCCATAAGATTAGTGATGCAGTTATTTATCCAGGCATTGGATAACTTTTCAGTGCTGCACTTTAACAATCTCAATTTTGTTTTAAAGCAATCTCCTCTCTGTCTACAACTTGTTTGGATTTTAACTGCTTGGCACAATCTTTACTAGCTGGCATATCAGAGCATGTGGCAGAAGTAGCAGGTTGGGGACCAGACCACATGCATACCATGTCTTTCAGGTATGCAGTAAAAACATTTGCAAAGCAGAAATACGTTGGGTTCAGGAATTCTGCTGTCTATTCTAATCTTGATATGGATCTTTCCCACTAAATGCAGGTTGTCTCAACCAAATAATATTTTTTCTGCATTGGTGTCCAAGTTCAAGAAAAAAGCTAGATTTGATTCTCCTTCTAATGGAAAGATAATCTCCTAAACCAGCACTTAGCCTGCAATAGGTTTTTTATCTCTTTTCAGAATTAAATTATGCTATTTTATGAATACAGGTTAATGCTACATTCTACAGGCAGTTTTTCAAGGATAAACTCGAAGACTCCAATCTCTGAGAATGCTGCAAGTTTCTCAAGGGAACTTAATGGGGTATTTTAAAATCTATACTATTCTGCAGAAAAGTAACATAATCACAACTCTGTCCCTAGGTATTCAAGAAGAACACAGTGTATTTAAGCTCACTGAAGACCTTAGGAATCAGATGGCAATTTTCACAAGAACCCTTCAGCAGTGGTCACAGCAGCATAAATGCATTTACAACAGCTCTGAATAACTGGATGATATATTTTAAGTTTCGCAGTCTACATGAAAGTTTCTGTTCTCCAAAATATGCATGTGTGCAAAGAGAAAAATGTAAAGAAACAAGAATTTTCTCTTCAGATTTGCCCTTGGCTAAGGTGTGTCAGTACTGACACTTTAACTATCTATACGTATTTCTATTTGCAGTTTGATGACTCTGCCTTCAATTTCAGGCCATTCCAAATAGAGAGAACAGCAAAAGAAAAATAATAAAGAAAGACTATTTTCTGGTAGATCTTGAGAACGATGTACAAAAGCAGAGCATTTCCTAGAATGCTTAAGTACTGCTCAGAACAACAGCATCAACCACAATCCCTCAGATTTGTGAGTACCAGCAGGTACAAAGATAGATGGAGGCTATTTTCTTTCCTGTACACAAAGACTTTGACAGCCCTTGCTATTTCCCATTTCTCTCTGACTTAAAATTACTAAAATGTTCAGGACAAAAGCAATTTCAAACCATTTAGGCACCTATGCTCAATGACCCAAGAACCTCTGAGATGTTCCAAGTCTTGAACAGACACCAGTCCCATGGCAGGTACACAAGTGAGAATGCACATATCAGAGTTGCAGCATCAAGACTAAACAACTCTGAGACTTTAACCTCTAGCAGAAGGAGGAGATGCAAGATACTCAACTCCAGTAAGGAATATTCCCAGCAAGGGATGAGTAGTGACCTCTTGAAAGCAAGCCTAGTATACAAGAAGATCTGCTCAGCAAATTCCACAGCAGTGTCTAGTACAGTATCTCATTCTTCAGGAAAATAATTAAGCATCATACCATCAATCCTCCAAATGCAATTCCCAGCTTGGAATTTCATCTTTGAAGTTGCTTCATTCCACAGCTTCTCTGCTACTCAGCCCTGACACATCCATCAAACTTTAATCATCACTGAAATAGCACTCCATAAAAAGCCAGTATGACTGTATATTAAGAGATTTCATAAAAATATACCAGTGCCATGATTTTTGCATTTTTTAATGGATGTGATTTTTCAAAGTTAAAGAAAGTTATTTTTATATAAATTAAAAAAAAAAAAAAGACAAAAAGAATTCCACAGTGACAGTGATTTGTGTTTCATGTGGTTCACCTCAAAACCATTTTTTTAGACATCTGTCACTTAATACAAGAATCACAACAGGAATTGGCTGTCAGCATACCACACGTGACTGCTGTTTCTTAATACAATGGGTTTCCTGGATAGTTACTGATAATAGTTATCTAACCTAATTGCTCCAGGTCTCTACCACTCTTTTCCTTTCCAAATTTTTCCCCCTATATCTCAAGAAATTCTTTACTGTGAGGGTTGTGAGGAACTAGAACAGTCTGCCCAGAGAGACTGGATGTCCCATCTCTGGAAGTGTTCAGGGCCAGGTTGGATGGGGTTATTATCAACCTGGTCCAGTGGAAGGTGTCCCTCCCTACGGCAGGGGAGTTGGAAATAGACCATCTTTAAGGTCTGTTCCAACCCAAGACGTTCTATGATTCAGTATCTCTCACCTAGCCAAACAAGCTTCCTAACCCAATTACAGCCTACCTTATCATTCAGAATTAGGACCTTCTCCTGCTTCAGAAGGTTTTCCTCAGACCTACAAAGCCTAAGCAGAGTCTTTTGGCTTTTGCACTTGCTCAACCTCTTCCCACATCGGCCAGCATTAGAGTTTTTTCCAGAAGCTCACTGCAACTCCTGACTCTCAATTCTTTCCTCATTTCCTAGCCCCAGAATTCCCTCTCTCTGGATCATTGTCCAGCAGTTTGGTTCTCCCCAGACAGCCTACTCCTCTACAGATCTCTCTTGTGATCCTTCGTTCCCAGTCTCACTTCACTGGTTCTTCTATCAATTCTCCCTGACAAAACCACACAATTTTCTGCCATAATTTTCGAGATCAACTTCAACCAGCAGGTGCCTTCTTCTCCCTTGTCACCATCTTTTTGTCCCAGACAAATTGTTAGTCCCTTACTGCCTACCTGCCTTCAGCTGACAATCTTTTCAGCCAGTCATCAGGTCCCACTCAGCCTTCCTCCTTCCCTCTTCAGTCCCACTCCTGTCACTGATACATCACCTGCTTTTTGTTCCTTCTACTTTGTCATAGCTTCTTCCTCCACATATCTTAAATGACAGCAGATCACCGGCAACACACACAACACTGAGTTCTCAGCTGTCAATACAGTGCCTGACTTCATCATCACCTTGAGCAACCCATTTCAAGGAATATCTACTCCCACCAGGGCTGGGGTGTATTTAATTATTCACTGTAGAGGGAGTTTAAACAGTTCATTAACACACAGGAGGTGCAAGAGGTCTAACTTATGTAAAACAGACAGTCATCACACTTCTAGCTACTGAAAGAAAATTTAAACAATCTTCCCTGGGCATAACCAAGCTCCACTATTGCAGGAGAATGCTTCTTTACTAAGCTTAAGCAAGCACAGGCTTTTAGCCTTTTTCTTCTTCTTCTTTTTTTTTTTTTTTTTTTTTTGTGTGCTACCAAGAAGTACACCAGAAAATGAGATCAATTTCCTTAATGATATGACTTTTTCTTTCTATCCTGACCTCCTCCTCATGAACTAAAAAACCTTGTCTCAGACTGATAAAAAAGAACCAAACAAGGAGAGGAAAAAAAACCCCAAAAACACAGAAATAGATGCTACTATTTCTAGTAAGTGATTTTTCACACTGCAAGCACTTGATTATGAGCACTTGGAAGCAGGACTCTATGAGGCAGAGCAGCTTGACAACCTTAATTATTGGGAAGTTCTACCAGCCTCCACAATAACACTTCAGTGTGTATAAAGACTCCATGGGAACTGCATTATGATCAGTGTAACAGAGCAGCTCAACACTACCTTGGTTCCACTAATTTCAGGTTTATTTATGCAGACTAAAATTTTCCTTGAAATAAACTTTTTTATATTTTTTCAACAATAAGAGATGACGGAATTGTGAATTTACACCTCAGAAAGCAAGGTTCAATATTGCGTTAGATACTTTTAGAAAAACTGAAAGAATAAATTTATTCTTTCTTTAATTAAAAAAAAAAAAAAAACAAGTCACACAGTCCTGTGTCCCCTGGTACTACTGCACCAACAAATGATACAGACATTTAGAAGCTGTTCCAAGCATATGATATTAAATAAGAGAAATAAAACTGAGAGCTGAAAATAAACAACATATTTGATACAAGAGGATGCAGAGGCAGTGCCTCTGCGACACTGAGGAACCTGTCCTCCTGTTCAGGGGTAATGACAGATATCAACTCCACCTTTAAAATAGTTTGTTCTAATTTGGATGGTATTATTTTTGAAAGGGAACTCTGTCATCAGTTAATCATAATAAAATTCTTCAAGGAAAAGCTTACACTTCAAAGGGAGGTTTCCAATCAGTTTCATATTAGCTTCCAGTAGTTTAAAATAAATAAATAAATAAAAGGTCGTTTCAGTCAAATAAACATCAAGGTTTGTTCACAGATCTGCATAATGTAGTTGCAGGTCAACACTGCAGTCACTGAGACAGCAACTCAGAAACTACAAATATCTCACAGTGCAGAAACTATATGCAGTTGCATTATACTAAAACCTGTGCACTGTAGCTTAAATTTGGGGTTTTGTCCCTCTTCCCTGACTTCCTAGCCAGAATAACACTAATCGCATGGATAACAATTTTCAGTTTTATCTTCATTTATGCATTTTGTATTTCAATTTCATGTTTAAGATTTTTTCTTGAATTGTGTTTAAAGGGCTAAGTTACTCAGATGCTTCATAAACCTGAAAGCAATTAGAACAAAACGAATTTCTAAATTACTGAAAATCAGCAATATTGAAAGCAACCAGGATATATATTTAATAACAGCCATAGCCAAACCTCAGTGCAGAGGTAGGTATTATTATGTACAAGTTGGGGAAACATGCTGGAAATATTGCATCTGTTCTTTATCAGGCTGAATTGCCTCAAGAAAGGAAACACAGCAACTCTAGCTTGAACTTAAATGGTGGCAATATTTATAGCAGAACATCTTTTTGCTAACAGGGTTCAGCAGAGCCAACTTTCTTCTCTGAAGTATCTGGCAATAGCATCACTCGCACATTATATAATGCCACAAGCACTTATGTAAGTGCTTCTTCTCAGAAATTCTACACATGAAAATAAGGATTCAAAATTCCATTGTATAGGTAGATAATGAGAGTCAGAATGAGTGACTTGCCCTGGGACATTGTTGAGAGTCAACAAACAGTAAAAATCCACATCTCTGGACCTTTAGCTTATGATTTTAACACTGATCTTCCTGTAAGTTTAGCACTTGTTCACTGCAAGTAAAAAGATCATTCTTCAGGGCAAAAAAATAGAGCCAAATGACTCAAGATATTTCTTTTGTGTGGAAAGTGGGGAAGGGGAACTATAGCAAAGTCTGGATATTTTCTTAATACTCAATAGTGGTTGCCAACCAAATGAAGTCTAAACACTAATCTACTGACTACACTGAGATGATACATTCACAAAGTCAATGTTAAATTAATTAAGCTGCAGTCAAAATACTGGAAGACTAACTTATGAAGTTGACATAGTTCTGCTCTCCGCTTACATTATATAAATTCAGCTAAGAGCTGACTGTATTTTGAAAAAGCCATGCCCTGTGAATGAACTCTACTCATCTGTTATTTTTACACGCACATCTTCGCCCCAGGATGGTTAACCTATTTGTCTTCATTCGGAAAGAATTAGCAAGTTGTTTGAAAACATAGAGTAAGACTGTAATATAAAAAGGTGACATTCCAACGCTATTCCTGACAGCATGTTCATGCAGAACTTTTGATAGCAAACTTATTTTTTCCTGAGGTTTGAACCATAGAGTACACAATGTACAGAAACCTAACCCTCCGTATCCTGAGGAACATTATTCTCTGTTAAAGGATCCATCTGAGGAACTCTGCAACCTTAGAAAAAGCATTCCTCAGCTGGATTCAGTAGACCTTATTTGGCCTCACAATTCAAGCAGATTCACAAAAATAACTTCACTTCTCCATAGTCCTAACTATTGTAAAAGGTATAAGTTGCTATGTTCCCTAAAGAGTCATAGAAAATAGCAGCTATAACATGACACTACACTCACCATGAAAAAACATGCTATTTATAACTTATAATATGCATTATTATATGTATATTCAGAATATATGTATTATTTTCAAACTTACATCCTTTGAAGTTATTTTTCTAAATGCCCTAATGGATTAAGACGGTTTAAGACAGAGAGGCAGCTTTCATGAAAAATATTCACTCATTTGTAACTGGCTATTTCCGTTTTTCTTAACTGTTTGAATTGTCATAAAAGTTTCATTGATTTATTAACAATGCTAATATAATTAATGACTAGGTAGAAAAAACACTAATATTTTTGTAATTAAGGTACATAGTTTACCGGCTCTTAATTTATTCTTGAAAAACATCTGTATATAAAAATACGAGTGCCTGTAAGAGCAAAATTAATTTGCTGAAACCTTGTTCCTTCCTAATGTCAAGCCTGAGCTGTACAACTGAAATAGGCTTAATAAATACTCAATGAAGTCTAGCTCTAAATCATTTTAAGACTATAATTCAGTGTCATTTCTCTCTACACTGAAAATATAATTTCTTTTTAGTATACTGGTATTTTGCATGGAAGATGCACTATATGCATTAAAACCACATGCTGAGGAAAATCCCTCTCTGCAGACAGCATCATGCATCTTGCTGTATGAAAGTACATGTGACAACCTTGAGAATCAACAGTCGAGGCACGAACCCTAAATTATGCAAAAGGGAAGCTGATTTACTAATTAGAGGGCAGAAAGCATAAGTTCAGGAACATGCCTGCATGGAGACACAACCTGGAGCAAAATTCAACTTCAGCAACCCAATTCAACTATTCAATAAAATCCTATGTCTTTAAATAAAACCTTTTCATGAATTGGATTTTTCATTAATTTAGTCCACAATAAGTTGTTTTTCACTGTTTAGTTGCAATTCTCATAAAAGTAGTTATTTTAAACAATTTTAAAATACAATGATGATAAGAAACTTGTCAGAGTGCCTAATTACAAAAAATAACTCATTAAATGTTAATTAGACACTGAGTGTCTAATTAGAAGTTAAAATTATTTTCTAATAATTACATTATCATTTTCCTATGTGTTTCCAAACAAAAGAAGAACATTTTCAGTTACAATTGAAGACTTAAGATATTAATTTCTTCCTAAAAATTGTAGAAAAATCAAAAATAATGTCTCAGAGGGAAAAAAATTATGAATAATAGAGAATAAATTTTAATGTTATATGCAGATATCATATAATATCCTGAGTTGGAGGAGATCCACAAGGATCATGAAGTCCAACTTTTGGCCCTGCACAGAACAGCCCCATGTGCCTGAGGGCATTGTCCAAGCACTTCTTGAACTCTGTCAGGCTTGGTGCTGTGACCACTGTCCTGGGGAGCCTCTTCCAGTGCCAAATAATCCTCTGGGGGAAGAACCTTTTCCTAATATCCAACCTAAACCTGCCCTGACACAACTTCAGACCATTCCCTCGGGTTCTGTCACTAGTCACCACAGAGAAGAGATCAGTGCCTGTCCCTTCTCTTCCTCTCACAAGGAAGCTGTAACTGCAGTGAGGTCTCCCCTCAGTCTCCTCCAGGCTGAACAGACCAAGTGACCTCAGCCACTCCTCATACAGCTTCCCCTCAAGGCCCTTCACCATCTTTGTGGCCCTCCTAGGTCTCAGACAGTTTTTTGACAAACTCAATACACTTCCTGTTTAGAGAGTGTTTTTTTAAGTTGTTTTGTCAAATCACTGAGGCTGATTTTAGAGAAACCTCCAGCAGATTGATTTTCTTCTTATTTTCATCTCCTTTTTGCCATAAAGAATAGCTCAGGTGTTTGCAACACCAAGAATTCCAAAAGAAATTCAGGTTAAAGTGTCAAAGTGTTTCATCACAGAACAAATGGGAGAGATTTTGATGGAGTTCTTTAAACCAATGAAAAGAAGCAGCTACGACCAAAATTTTTTAAATATTTCAACTATATTTAATCATTAAGTAGTTTAATTATATTTAATTATGACATGTCAGTAGCTCAACAGATTACAACTGCACATAATCCTAATAAAATATGGACCTTTTAAACCCACAAATGTTATGTACCTAAGTTAAACACTCCAAAATTTTGATTCAAAGCCTTAATTTACATAAAATAGCATTGTTAACCTCTGAACATTCACAGGGATTCTAAACATCTCAATCACGCAATTTGGACAGATTTTTTTTTCCTGTATATTTTTTTTTCATCATTAGCAAATTTTTCAACTTCTATTCCATTACTGAAATGGACACAAATTAGATTAGCCCTATACTGCAGTCACACTTTCCACGCCTTCAGTGTCTTGTGTTGCAAAATAGTATTAAAAAACGGTTTAAACACCTTAAATTTTACTTTGGGAGGTGGAAATGTAAACGACCCTTTATCATAAATTTTTTTTTTAACTGGTTTTTTTTTTTTTCTGTGGAAGAAGCACTGATATCTTTACATAACTTACCAAATATCTTTCTGAAGAGACACTGACTAAAATAAGATCATCTCCAACACGCACTTTTTCTCCTTCCGATCGTTGTTTTGAAGCAGGATGTATGGTCCACCAGCACGCCTCACCTATACCAATATTGAGTAAGAGCAAAGAAAGAAGAACAAGAAGTCCCAATGTTACTGATGTTACTTTCACACTTATCGTAGCACTGAAGCTGTGATCCAGTTTTCAGTTGGTCAAACCACCTGTTCATGTGTTTTCAGTAACTAGTATCTTTCCTGCAGCACCTTGTCGAAACTCAGCTGGAAATAATACACATAAGCAGAAGACCACCTCTGGAACAGTGATTCCAGAGTAAGGAGGCAGCTCTGTGTTCTCCAGACAACCTGGTCCAGGCTGCTTTTGCTAAAGATTCCCAGTCACCTTTTTTACAGATTCTGGAAAAGACATTGTAGAATATTCTGCTGAGAATTACAACAAATAAATAAAGCAACCCATCACTAAGGGCGATGAAAATAACCACTTACAATACTGCTTAAAAGAATATTTGAAAGATCTCATAAATCCAAAATCAAATACATTCTTAAAAGTCTACTGATTGTTAGTGTCTCGAATTCCCCAGAATATTTTTAAGTATTAAAGTCACATATTCTGTTCCCATGACAAACCTTGCTTTTGGATATGCTTCCTGAATAAAAAGCATGCTTTTTAGAAGGGAACTCTTCGATCTTCCAATGGTTCAACCACTGCAATTACTACCCTTACTACTCCTAGCTAGAGCAAGGCTTTAAAAAACAAGCAAACTTGCATCTAACTAAACAATTCCACCAAACTGATGGCATTATAAGAAGAAGTATTACTCTTAAAAAAAAAAAAAATAAAATAAATCTAAGTCAACAACAGTTCTAAAGTTTTAATAGAATTTTTATTAAAATAATACAAGTTTTTAAAAAAAATCAGTGAAAGGCTTCTACAGGACTTAAAACTTGGTAATATTCCTTTAGCTTGTAGTCACTAATATAAATTTATATTTAAATATACATAGACATATCTATATCTCACAGAAATTAAATAATTATTAGAAAATATAAAGATACTGAACACTTAAACTTTGAATATTAAGTTTGGTTTCTTTAGGTCTTAAAATAGCCTTAGTTTTTGCAAGATTTATACATAGGTATCTTTTAGACTGAAAGCATTCTTCATTATATAGTCTTTTAAACTAGTGTTTACCTGTTGTGTCCTCTTGCAATCCTACATCAAATGCCAGCTTATCCATTGATGATCGAGATGTAGAGAGGCAGCAGAGATACTATCAAAACACAAAGCATACAGTACTTGTTCTGCTCACTTCTGATAATTCACTGAAATATAAGAAGCCATCAACCTACTAACATAGGATTAACTATTCTTACATTATCCCCACTAGTTACTATCAAGAACATGTATGCCTGATAAACTGAATGGCACTCAAGGAGAGTTGACAAAGATATATGTTCTAAAATAATCTCTCACTCTCTCCAGGCTATCTTTCCATTGAGACAGGAATAGTGAGAGTGGAAATAAAGGAGTTCGTTGCCTTGCATTTCAGCTCCATGAAGCTTCACTTGTATTTAAGGAGTTTGGAACCTGTATAATTCATCAGGGAATTGAAGACTGAGACTTCTGTCTAAAATACGTACCAGAAGAAATTTCCTTTTCCACTCAGCCTCCAACATATGGTCAGGTTGACAGCAAGATGCCAGCTGTAGATTCAGTCAAATCTTATGAAATATGGAATATCCAAGGGAAAAGAAATGAGAATTCACCATCTCATACTGATGGGAGCACTGTGGGAGCTGGACTTAGTTTTAGCACTTATCCAGACAGAACCAGCTTGGTTTCATATTTCCAAGCACCTACCCTTCACAAAGATTTCAAATAACCACAAGTAAAATGCCTTTCTGATGTAATTCCCCAGATATCAGTAAATAGCAATAGTGTTGGCACTTTCAAACATAATTTTCATAAAAGAAAGAAATCATTGCTGCTCACAACTCCTTTTACATACCATGCCGCTGTAGGAATGGCGCAGCAAGATTGCATGCCCGTAGAGTAGCGTTCGATGACCACCACCTTGTGCAGACTGAAAGATAAAAATGTACCATATAGTAGTCTGTTATAATAAAATGGGGCCTTTTGAGAAAGAAGGGAAGACAGATAAGAGAAAACTATGTACTTTGTACCATCAACTATTTGCTATAAAATATGTTCTAGAATCTTGAATCATTCTTTCTTGGGTGACCACAGGCAGCTCCTAGAGAAGGGCAGCTTTGATGTGCATCATGCTACCCTCTACACACTTACATATTCTGGACTCTCTCCATATTCACCTATTTTCCCTTCAAATTATATGCTTTTATATGCACAAGGAGCTTCTGGAGTATTCTCCCTGTTTTCCCAGAAAGTATTAATCAACCACATTGAAGATCATCAGCCTGCAGACTGCTTGTGGCCCACTGCTTAAATACCATCAGACAGAATTCTTTATCTGCTAGGACAGGTAAGTGCTCAAAGATATCTAAGCTAACTCAACAGTATTTGGGGATTATGAAAATCCAGAAACCATTCCCAAGTAATTGTTCCTCTTGAGATCCACAGCATAAATTTTGAGTGAAAGAAAATTAAAGTAATAAACCACACGTTTATCCCAAGAAACTATAACCATTTTTTTCCACAATATTTTCATTATTTTCTATTTATCAATAATCAGTTTAGCTACTCAAGAAAGAATAAATAAATAAATCTTGTTAAAGCATGAGCAATGCTTCAACTTCTGCTGAAGATTTATGTATTCCTTAGACTGAGATGAATTGGACAGGAGCAGTGACTGTCTGATAAGACACTGTCAAGAGCATAAGTTCATATTTGACAGAACAGCTCAGGTAACATCATGCACACCACACTCTTCAAGAAGTATCAATAAAGACATATTTTATGAGTCTATAATGTGACAATTCCATAAGCAGAATTATTCTTTCACATAGGACTCCAAATTTAATTTCTTAAATACAGTATTTATATCCTTTCTTTTACCACAGTAGACTGACCTTCTGTTTGACTGGAGCATCAAATTCCCTGCAGAATAAACTGGAACAATCATACTATCTCATGTCTCTGGCAACTAGACTTCAGTGCTGAAGATCAGTTTAACTGAATGGCTGTGGTGCCAACACAAAATTATTTCCCTTCCTTGTTTCCTCGCTGTCCTTCTTTAACTTTTACGCATTAGCATTTGGTGATCTTTGAGTTACTCAGTCAAGAAAAGAAAAGAAAAAAAAAAAAAGGAAAAAGCAAGCACTTCAAAATATAATAGTTTTAGTACTTTTAAGAAACTACCAAGTGTTCCTGGCTTTAACCTTTATTAAGAAACAAGCAGCTCGATGGACACAAGGTATATTTTGACTTTAAACAAACTGCATAGCAGTCAAAAGGCAAGCAGGAACATTCAATAATTCTCTCTGGAATACTGAATGACACGAATTTTTATTTAGAATAAGTCATGGAGTTTGTCACAGACTGTCTTGATAGTAAGATATGAAGGCTTAGCTTTGAACTACCATTAATACCATCTGTTTTTCCAAAGGCACAAGGAAAGAACAAGGTATTTCATAATGCCAGGCCCCCTGTGCCAAAGATGAACACTGAATGTCTGCTGCTCATAAGACTGCGGAAGAGAGACAAAACTGCCCTAAACATACTGCCCTACCAACATTTCACCAACATTTTTATCAAAATTATTCTGTGTTACTATCCCTAAATTTGATAGCTAACATTAAGTTTTAGTTGCCCGTTGTACATAAGATGAGAGGAATAACGTAACCAACAAAATCACAGCAATGATAGTTTACTCTTACTTTGGCCATAACCATTTGTCTGTCTAGCACCTATTTTATGAAATGGTCCCTTGTAGCTGAATAGGACAAAGGTTGGCTCAAAAAAACTTCAATCACTTCTGTGAAAAATGAGAGAGAGGCTTTTTAGATATTTTTTCCAAAAGGATTAAAGCAATTCTTTTTAACCAATTTTGTCCATTAAAAAAAAATGCAAACAAGTTTTTTGTTTGTTTCTTAGACAGAAAACAGAATTGCAAAAAACATTTTAAGCATTTTCCCCTTAAAGGTTTCTGAGAGGCAACAGTAATCAAACCAACTATGTGAAGGGAAAGTGAAAAGATGAAACAGAAAAATACAGGAAAGGCTAGAAAAGAACACTGGTTCTATGAAACTGTCTTCCATTTTGGAGCTTGTCTTCCAGGATATGTACATACCTATATGTTCATTTCCTATTTTAATGGCTCATTTCATCACTAAATACTCAGCACTTATCCTTATGCCAGAAACTGCATAGGAAGTAGCTGTTGGACCATGATTTTCTATGGAAAGGATCTCTGATTTTCAAAATTATCCATTCCATTTCCAGCAGAAAGCTGGAAATGTTCTATACGTTAAAAAAAAAAATAAATAAATATTTAGTAGTTAACAGGTGGACTTCTGTGGCAACGTTGCAACATCTGAGATCTGCCACTGAAGTTTTAACAAGTTCCTAGTAATATCACAATAATAAAAACATTTCAGAAAACTCTGCAAATAAGACTTCTTGGAAACCACAGTGCTGACTAATTCAATCCATAATGCCCACAGATTTTTACACAAATATATGAATGGCATTATAATGCAAGCAAGTTGCTAACAACCACATTATTTATCATGAGTCTTATTTTCTTTATATTTTTAATTTCCAGAGTAAATTCTAAGTTGATCAATACATTCCTTGAATGAAACCAGGCTGGACAAAAATACACTTGTATGCAAAGAAGAACTTACTCATTGAAGTTCTGCAAGCTATGCCATTCAGGACTATCAATTACATTAATGCAAAACTCTTCTTAGTTTATCCCCCAAGAACTTGGGATTTAGAATAAGACTGGAAAAGCCTTCAGAACTGGCAAACACTAAGGACAAAAGATTGAGATTGAAAGCATATGGGGCAAATTCACAATGTTTGTGAAAAATTCATGTAAACTGCCAATCTCTAACCTAGTATTTTTGCAGCTGGAATACAGGATTAATTTGGAGTCATCTTATTACCTAAAAGTCATTTCCAAAGAAAAGGCAGCTTAGAAAATAACAAGAATAAGAGCTGAAGAAATTAGGATTCAAAATATATAAACAGCTTTCAAGTTCAATACAATGTGAGAAAAAGCAATGAGAAGAGACTACTAAGATCTGAGCTGTTTAATTTGATGTAAAGAGTTTTACCTTGAAATGAAACCAAAAAAAAAAAAAAAAAAAAAAAAAGAAAGGCTAAAATTGGAAAATATTTATTTTTCCTTACTTTCGTACTAGAAAGAGGATTAAAATGCCAAAAAGTACTCCAATGCTACAACCTATAAACTCTCTAGTATAAAGTGTGCAAACGATGGAAGTTACATAACATGAAATAACATATTCATAATTAGATTGAACAAAACATATCTGTTTTACTGTGAATACCAATGTTGCAGTAAGATATATTATACCTTACTTGGCAGATACCTTTGTATCTGTTCAATTTTGTATATACATGACTGTCATGGGTACAGACATGCAATCAATCATCTGTGGCTACACTGTTACAGTCCTGGACTCACATGAGAAGCTGCTGGAAATTAATCATGGTGACACTGAGTAAGTGTTTTGGAACCATTTGTGCTTCTGGGGACCTCACAATGAGACTTTCTAGAGGCTGGTGAATAGCCTTGTGGCATCCATGATTTTGAGTCAGATAGCCATTATCTTTTGTACTGGGTTTCTCTGGCCAGCTTTTGTTGGGGGGGGCGTGGGGGAGGGGTTACAGTTAGGATTGCTGGGAGCAAGCTTGGCCATGAAGGACTGTACCCCATGAAGAAGTGACCCAAAGGACAGAAGTTTGTGAAGACCTGTTGCCCGTGGGATGGACCAGATAGGTTTCTGCATGGGCTGGACCCCAGGGGGAGCAGGGGAAGAACTCCTCTGCCTGACAGAGGCAGAAACAACTAACCATGACCCCCATTCTCCATCTCCCTGCACTGCTGGAGGGGAAGAGGTAGAACTTGGAAGTACGGAGCTATTTTTAAGATTATTTTATTTCTCACTCTGTTGCTCTGATCCTGTCAGTAATAAATTTAATTAATATTCCCACTTTTAGTCTGTTTTGCCTGTGATGGTGATCAGTGAGTGACCTCTCCCAGGTTTTATCTCAACTCATGAATCCTTCATTGTATTTTCTCTCCTCTGTCTAGTTGCAGAGGGGAGAGAAAGAGTGGCTTTAGTGGGTTCCTGACATCCAACCAGGGTCAACCCACTACACCTTTCTATTATTTTCAAAAGAACAGCCTTATTTCTACTAGAGTAAAACATTTCTTAGATGAATGAGTACCCTACTGCAAGCAAGTGCTGATGGTTTTTTTGCTGACTTCTTCACAGATCTACACAATCTTCAAACATCTGAGAAACAGGAAAAAGCTACAAGCTTCAGGAAGGTACCAGAGAAAGACAATTCTGTGAAAGCATGTTATTTCAGTGTGCATACAAACAAAGCTTCTGTAACATTGTCATTATTCAGAAATCTAATGCTTGAGAAGGCATGAAAGCAACAGCATTTAGCACACGGCTATTCAAAAAAGTTTAGTCACCCACGAAAGCAATTTAAAAATACTGAATGTGTCACAAGAACATAGGAACTGATTCACACTCTAGAAACAGCCATACAAGATAACACAGCGAGTTTCTAAGAACAATGTAATGGCTTTTCCTGCCTCAATCCATGATGGGTCTGTATCAGTAGAATAGAATTACTGACCTGTGCTATAGGGAAAATGACAGTACAAAGACTAAATTTTTCGGGAAAATAGCTTTGATGGACTCAAAAAAATAAAAATTAAAAAAAAATCCAATAAAACAGTAAGTGACAAGACATCAGCAGTAAATCCTTCAAAAATGCAATCTTATAGTAATGGCAAATCATGACCTAATGGCAATCAGTGGCTCAGCCTCATATTTCCTCTGTGCCCCAGCTCCCTTGCTCACAGTCTAAATGGAACTTAGGACCTACTCAGCACTTGCTCTGAATGGGTTTCTAAAAAAATACTACACAACTACTTTCATGGACCTGAACACTTTTAATATGGGAAAGCATGTACAGCAGTGGTTCAGTAAAAGAAGCAACATGCTCCTCATTTTCCTTTACAAATGTTTTCCAAGGCAAATGTGGCAAGATGTTAAAAGTTTCAACTATGACTAGTAGTGGCTGTTTCATATGTGCACCTGAGTAAAACAATGTCCTTTAAAGCACTAAGTACTCACACTTCATTAAAATGGAGCACACTAAGGAAGGCCATCTTCAACATAAAACGATCTTCAACATAAAAAGATGCTGAAGACAACAGCATATTAAAGAGAGGACACCTATCCATAAAAACATTTGCAAACATATATGCAAAGGCATTATTTTCTTCATCATGAGTATGTTCTAAGCTTCATGAAGTTCACTAGTTTATTTCCAACATTTATACTGTGAGAAAACTACAGAATTATGAAAAAAAGTCTAGTTCTAAATCTAGACACTAAGATTAAATGCATAAGAAGTGTAGAATTAAATGCAGAATATCCTACACTTACCTGCCTTGAACCCTTTTAAAAACCATTCACCACCACAAAAATAAACCAAGCAGGAAATTGCACCCACCAGTGATGGAAGCTCTAAAGAATTATATATAAAAAAACCTACATATTCCTTCAGCGATGGAATCTTATTCAGGTCCCTTCCCTGGGACTCACATTGCATACGTCAAATTTTTCATTCAAGAGAATTCATTACATTCTGAAATTGTGTGTTTGATCCATTAGGAAGAGAAGTCAAATATGAAATCTGGGTCTGACCACATTTATTGGCTTGAAAGAAAGATCAATTACCATGCATTTTGAGTAAAACTACATTTAGGCCCTGGACTATCCTGTTCTGAGTCAGAAACAATCCATGTCAAGATCAGAGATGTAAGGCTGTTGACATCAATGCCTTTGTCAAGACACTGATCAAAGTTTTTAAACCAGCAGCATATTTAAACCCTAATATAAGTATTTAATCTGAGCTAGGTTTTTAAAAAGAAAACTGTGAATGTACAAGAATCGTGCTTTGTTTATATAAAATTCTTTAGGACTTCCTTCATTTAAGCAAATTAAAGTTTTCCGTTTAAGCAACCTTACAATAAAATAAAAATTACTGAAAGGATGTGGAATAAATAAAGATCTTGAAAGCTTTTGAATCCTCACACAGGAGAAGGAAAACTCCATGACAGCAGAATTAGCAAGGAAGTGAAAGAAACCAGGAAAAGACCAAAAGGAATCATGAGGAATAGGAGGGAAGGATGTCCCACAGTCTAAAACCGTCTCACGATGGTTCTACATGTAAGTATTTGCATGATGATACAACTATTTCTGTAGAGGAGGCGATACTCAAAATATTTCCATAGCAATGTAAAAACTAGTCACTTATTGATTTCATTATTAATGTGCAGTTTCTTAATCTGTTCTAGACTGATCTTGGCGGAGGCCAGTATTTATCTAAAATCAGCAATTATGCAATCCTACATGCTACCTAGAATAGGAAACCACCACAGGTAAGTGGTTGATGAAGCCTCTTAATCCCCACAATTATAAAAATCCCCACGATTATAAATTCTCTAAATTTTTTCATATTAAACACAACTTCAGATGACTAACAAGAGCTTCTTTCTGACACTAGGCAACAGCCAGCTGGAAAATGTGGGAAGACTTGTTCTCTTAATACCACCATGACCAATTACAGTTTACAAAAAGCTAAAAAAAATTCCTGATGTAGTGAGTAGACCTTGGCTGAACACCAGGTGTCCACCAAGCCACTCTACCGTCCCCTCTTCTGAGCTGGACAGAGGAGAGAAAGTAAGATGGATAACAACTTTTAAGTCAGGATAAGACATTTACTAAAGCAAAAGTGAAAGGTCATGCATGTGCACAAGTAAAGAAAAATCTACAGAGGTTTTATTCTTTTCTTCCCTTCCTCAGACGTCTGGCCACTTCCCAAGAAGCAGGGCTTTGGCACATGTAGTGCTTGTTGCAGAAGGCAAATGTTATAAACAATTAATGCCTTCACTTCATCCTTTTCTTAGCTTTTATATCTGAGCTGACATCATATGGTATGGAATATTCCTTTGGTCAATTTGGGCCAGTTGTCCTAGCTGTGCACCACCCCCCCCCCCAACCCCCGCAGGATCTTGCCCACCCCCAGCCTACTGATGGGGGGACAGAACGTTGCTGGCACAGCACTGATGCTGTGCTAGCACTGCTCAGCAGTAGCCAAAACACTGGTGTGTTATTGATGCTTTTCTAGATACCAATGCAAAGCACAGCACGGTGGGGGTTGCTTTGGGGAAATGAACTCTATCTGACCTAGCCCTCATACAGTTGATGACAAAATACAAACTAAGATTAATTTAGCCTGTGGGAACTAACTAGCCAGTGGAGAGGAAAAGGCCCTTTTGGTACATAATTCAGCCAATCTAAAATCTGAGCATTCTGCTTGCGGTTACACAGGAAGCTTAGAATATCCACGGCTATAAGTCTTGCATTTCAGTCTTGTGAGATGAATGCCAACAAAAGAGTCCAGAAAATCCCAAGCAGTGGTAAAAACAGAGTGTGTGGAAACAGGCTGAATCACTGCAGAACTTGTGAAGTAGCCCAGGAACAGATCTAGAAGGCTTGTGAGACAAAATTAGGCAGGCAAAACTAAACAACTGATACTTGGAATGCTTACGCTGGGAAATTAAATCTTCAGCAGCATCAGAGAGCTTGAAAATGCTGCAAGCAGCAAAGACTATAAACAAAGCTACAGAGCGTAAGCCAAGAAGTTTTATGTGTTTTTCTTGCTTATAGCAGTATCCCTTTTCTTTAAAAATCTTGTTACAAGACAGACAGAATTCCCTTTCCCAAGTAACAGCATCCAGGCCCAGAAGCCTTGAATTCTTCTACCAAAAAAACCCAAATAGTTAATGAAACCCTTCTGCAATTACTGTGCTCTTGGGCTGCAACTTCCAGTGGCTGGCACCAAACCCACACCATTTATTTTCTTAGAATTTAAAGACACAAAGTAAATCAATTTGCTGACACATGGCATTGAGCTATGTGTCCTTTGCTCTGCTCCTATCACTTAACAGCAACATCAAAGGGTAAATTCAGACCAAGACCTCTCTAAGTTTGTCTCATTGTAGCCTTTACAGTATATTACAACAGAATGACAAACAGGAAGTTGAATCTATCAAGACATTATATGTGCTATACATATTCTAATCTTTATAGTTTGCTTTTTAACTAGTATTTAGTTGATTGACTTGTCAGAAATACAATACAAAACAGTAAGTGCTGCAAAAATTCAGGCAAGGAGATAAGTATGACTGATGATTGCTGTGATGGCCACTGGGGGGTGGGGGAGCGGGGAGGTGGGGGAATGAAAGAGAAAAAAACAGAAACAAACCAAACTTCTTTCATTGACGTGATCAGCAGTTACCTCCTATTTTGAACCAAGGCAAAAATAAAACAGAAAAAAGAGTTTAGCTAAACTACAGGTTTCCTAAGGATGTCTCGAATGAAAAGCTGCATCACAATGTGTAATTATGCTTTTTAAAAATATCACATAAAAATCTGAACCTGAATAAATGAACTGGTCAATAAAAAACAAGCATGTTGTATTCAGTTGAGAACACAGAAATATTTTACTATCTACATTAAAAAGACTGGAAGCATTGGTAATAATGACAAATATTTGTGCCAGCCCCATGCTAAATGATCCCAATTTCCTAATATTGACCTGTTGGAAGGTAGAATTAAACACCCTCCAAATATACCTCATCATTAATATTTCTGACACTACATTTATATTATCACTTCCCCAGAAACGTCACAACAATGAAAAGCAGACAGAGCAGTAAAAATAAGTAGTATTGATCATCTGTTTCCAGTCTTATATTTAAAACAAATGTTTATATTTATGGCTAAGGCAATACTTCCATTATAAATGCCTACTTTCAAGCACTTTCAGTATTTTGGAAAAAAAATTGGCCAAGAGGATAAAATTTATTGACCTCTCCCTTAGCTTAGTGAAGATTTCTCTTCCCCCGTACTCCTCTCCCTTATCTGCATAGGACATAGAAGAAATAATAAAAATTTTCCTGGTTATTTTAGAGCCAAATAAGTGGAGGAGGGAGGCATTTTTCACAGGTTAAGGATTGTGACTAAGCTTTTTCTGTTGTTGTATGATACAAGGAGTGTGAATCATCCTTGTCACTTGAGAAAGAAACTCACAGAGTAAGACAGACAGCTGAGTGGGAAGAAAAGATGGATAAGCAGAGGAATCATGCTAAGAAAATTCCTCTGAAATCATTAAATCCAGCGCTTAAAATAGAACTGCTTATCTAGCCTAGAATTTCTCACTTTGGGAGCATGACAATGAAGCAAGACCATACCACAGAAAAGCAAAATCTTAGGGGATAAAAATCAGTAAAGAAATCATTTTAGAAGTTGAATTGGGAATAGATATTGATAATTAAAGTAGAAAACAGATAAGCAACTTATTTTGGTGAAAACTGCAGCTAATTATTCAAATGTCAGTTATGTAAAATGCTAAATGCTTAGAGGTTCACAAAGTGCTTTGTCATAGTTTTAATAAGAAAAAAAGGGGGGGGGGAGGGAACACAAAAATGCAGCTCTGAGAAGCAGAGCCAGAGCAAATGCCTGCTGACCTGATGCAGTGACAGTCCCATCCCAAAAGCTTCTCACTCACCCCGAGACACCAAACCATCACAAGGGCATTCTTGTGATAGAAGAAACAGTTGCTGTCCCTGCTTTCCAAAATGCCCAAATGATTTACTGTGACTCTGTTATTCATTCATTGTCTCAAGATTTTGTATTTTCCAAATAATGCTACATTCTTACTGAAAGGATAAGTATGAATTGAGAATTACAGAAGCCAGCCAAAAGTCCTTTCTTCACAAAGGCTCTGGGTCCTTCATGATCTAAACAAACTCTAACACCAATCCCAACTAGTCACTGTGGTTTCTAAATCCAGATTTTTAGAAAATTCAGTATGTTTTATTTTAGTGAAGGTAGGTTTGATGCTGATGTTAAAAATAAAGAAATAAAATTAATTAAATTGTAGAAATTCACAGGAAGTATAATACCCAATGTTTAACTTGCTTACCTTCATCATAAATTTCTGTAGATCCATGAGAAGGGGGGGAAAAAGAGAAAATGTGAAATGAATATTTGCTTTCAGGTGCTTAAAAATGGGATTTGTTTTCCCTGAAAAAGTGAGTGGGATACACTCACTAGAAACCACATTTAAAAGGAACATTTATCTTTGCAATTAGCATAATTATAGCTTGTGCTGGAAAGCAAAACAGCTACTCAGAACAAGGCTTCATCATTTTTTTTATGCAATAGTTTTTCAGGGTTTTTTTAATTTTTTTTATTTTTAATAATATAGCACATGAAATACTTATTGCTTAAAGATAAAACACAGTACAGGTAAAGCAGGAGCCGTGCCTGATCATCTTAGACAACCTGCTCTGCTGAGAGGTAGAATGTGAATAGTAAAGTCCTGCATTCAAAGTGCAGTGCTGAAGAGCAACACCACTACTGTAGTAACATATTGCATGTAAATGTAAAATAAAGAAAATTTAATACGACTTCATGCAGTGGTTTAAAAAAAATTGAGGGCCACATGACTGATGCCAGAAGACTATGAAAACTTCTAGCTTAATTTTCATGAAGGTTGCTCAAGAATGAAAGGAGAATGATACATTACATACAATGATTTGTTTTTCTTTGTGAGAGATCTATGGCCACCTTTTCCCCTTTTGACCTCATCAGTTCAAGTTTGGATATCACAAAGGTTCAAAGTGAGGGCTGAAGTTTGTCTCTATCCCACATGAAAAGAGAGTCTAACTGGAGGGCTTCCAAGCAAGGCTGTCTGCTTTCATTTCATACATGATTTTAAAACAGAAGTATCTGTTCTCAAAGATGTACAAGATGTTCTAGCTGAAGGAAAAAAAAAAAAAAGGTATAATGTAGTTATCTTAAAATGTCCAAAGACTTCTATCATGAAAATTCTTCTAGGTCTATTTGGTTGTTATTAAAATAGTTTGGTACTTGTCACCCTGAAATTTTGTTTGCTTTTAATGGGTGGCTCCAGAAACTAATCAGAAACCTTTACTAAGCTGTCTAAATTGGGTTGAATATAAATTCATTAATATAGAAACAAGTTATGTATGTGATTAATCCAAATAAAATCTTTCCTATATTTGCCAATACTTTCACATGCTGCCAGTTTATCAAGAATATTAGATTCATCAAAGTTTCTTCCAGCTGTCATTCATCTAGGAAATTTTATTCTGAGAACTCTGCAACCCCATTGCTTTTGCTTTTTTCATACTACAAGTACATTAAACAGCAGCTTTGTGAAACCTTCTGGTTATCTTCTTGACAATTTATTTAACAGCTTGATTGTAATCTCTTAACTACCTTCAAGTTGAAGTGAATAGTTTATAGAGCAGCTCCTTGTGCTGGATTTTTTGGAAGGCCAGATTTAACAGTTCATTCTCTTCAGTTAACTTATTAAATGAACTATAACAAATGAGAGACGAGTAATTGTCATCTATTTGGATCTGTCATATCATGTTCTTTAGAGTTACCCTGGTTCCTTAATAATTTTGAAAATAATTTACACATCATTTTTAGAGACAGAAAGTGCCAGGAACAGTCCCTCTCAAGCTAGTAAACCTGAAAGACAACATCGGGTGAGGGAAGTCTGAACACATATATCCCTCTATTGCTTCAAAAGCAGCAGGGAAAGAAATGCTCTGAAATGTAATGGTTTCAAAAATGTTTTCTTTTCATGGCAAACACTTAAATGTATGTTATGCCCACAAATGTGAAGTGAATGCCCCTGTGAAACTTCAGGTCAAGCCTGAGAAATTAGGTATGATGAACTGTGATTAAACAGCCAGGACAGAGGGTTCCTGATACTACTGTCATACTCTTCTGAAAGAATATTCTCTGAGGTTTTTAGACCAAATCTCTTCTTAGCTAAAGGAGAATGCTTACTTTGAAAAAGATTAACTCTCAGCTTGGGGGAAAAAAGGGGAGAAAAACAACACAGCAGAAATTATGGACTTCACGTAGGCAACAGGCTGTTACACAGGAAATTTCTCCAACTCATTCCCTGCAGAGGGAAAAAGTTCCTGCTCCTACACACTTGCTCTCTGTATCTCATCCCAACAGTGCACATGAGTTTCTGGGCTAAAATTAGCAATTCAGAATGTGTATTTGAAAATCGAACACATAGAACAGACATAATTCGAAATTTCTTAAAGTCATTCTAACTTTCTGTCCTGGTTTTGCCTGGGACAGAGTTAATTTTCTTCCTAGTGGCTGGTTCAGTGCTGTGTTTTGAATTTAGGATGAGAATAATGATAATAACATTGTGATATTCTAATTCTTGCTAAGCATTGTTTACCCTAAGTTAAGGACTTTTCAGGTTCTCATGTCACCCAGTCAGCACATAGGCTGGAGGGTACAAGAAGCTAGGAGGAGACATAGCCAGAACAGCCAATCCAAAGTGGCCAGATGGATATTCCATACTATATGGAGTCATGCTTTGTGTACACACTGGGGAGGACGCTGGCCTAGAGCTGCTGCTCAGGAACTGGCTGGGCGTCAGTTGGTGAGTGGGGAGCAACTGCATTTGCTTCACTTGTTTTGCATATTGTAATTTTTTTTATTATTATGATTACTATTATTTTACTTTCTGTCCTCTTAAACTGTCTTTAGTCCAACCCACAAATCCTAAGGGTTTTTTTACCAGTCCTCACTGTCATCCCACTGGGTGCTGGGGAAGCAGGGAGTGAGCAGTTTGGTGTTTAACTGCCTGCCCATTTAAACCATAAACCTTTCTGGTGCCCAAAATGGGGACCAAATGGTTGAGATAACAGATCTGATGAGAGTGTGTTATAAAAAATTTGTTATGAGCATTCATTGTATTCTTTTATTAGTCTCTGGTCACAATGTTGATTTATTTTCTCTCAGAACCCATGAGAATGTAGAGTCATAGCATGTTTTGGGTTGTAGGGGTCCTTTGAAGATCATCTAGTCCAAACCCTTGCAATGAACAATCTTCTACTAAATCAGGTTTCTCAAACCATCAAACCTGACCTTGAATGCTTCCAGGGATAAGGCATGCACCATCTCTTTGGGCATCCTGTTTCAGTCTCTCACAGAACTCATTGTAAAAAATCTTCTCTCTTATGTCTAATATAAATTAACCCTCTTTCAGATTCAAACCATCACCTCCTGTCCTAGCACAACTGGCCTTGCTTAAAAGGCAATCTTGTTGTGCTTTTGTTGTGCACATTCTTAAAGTTGTGTTATGTAACATCTTATGGAGGTATATCTTCCCTGTCATCCAGTTTATCACCTCTGGGGGCTGGATTAAGGTCATTATTTTGCTGTACTTTGCCACACTGCATTAGGATATGATAAAATTGAGGGTTATGAGACTACTCTGGCATTTGTACTCAGCATTGCCATCATCTTCATCTTCCAAGAGCCATCTATTGGAAACTATTAATCATTATGCCTTTTACCTTTACTCCTCAGAAAGCCCATCTTGCCCTTTTCCTCCAGGCTAATTACAACAGTGTTTGAGAATTTTGAATATCCCCAGGATTTTCAAACCAGCATGTTCCTACTGCTAGGTCTCTTGCATGTGTTTCAGGTCTTGTTTATGGTTAAACAACCATTTAAGAATACCACCCATAGATCTGCCCTCAGGCTGGATAGTGATAAGTGTCACAGTGTGTGGGATAGTACAGGCAAGTGAGCAGAAGTGAGGTCATTTAGTAAGGGATGAAAGAGTGTCTTCTAAGAGGGAGCAGGAGGGAAAAGTGGAAAAGACAGACTCCTTCAGATCAGGGCCATCACAAGAACAGGAGGAGGAAGAGAGGCAGACACTTATCTGGGAGGAGAAAAAAGGAAAAGGTCATAAACAAGGTGTCAACCACTGGATCTCTGTCCCTGAGTGAGCTGTGAGATGTCTGAAAAGATTTCAGCTGTTGTCCAGGTAAGCATACTGTCATCTTGCTGCTTCAATGTTGGGAAAATGAGGAGAGTAGCCTGGAATTACAAGGTAAGGAAGCCAAACAGCTGGAATTCCTTTCTAGGGAAGGAAGCATTGATAAAATAGTTGAAAAAGGGACATAATTCCTTAATTGACGTCACCCAGGCAAGTGGACCACCATGGAAAAAGGTATCCAGTACCTGAGGGAATTAGCCATGCTCGAGTTGGATGAATTGGTTGATCAACTCCAGCAATATAAAGAAAATCTCTCTTCTTTCCTCACCTGCAGAAAAACTGGTCCAACAACACAAAGGTCCTACTCCACACCAGTATGGACCAGCATCTCAGCTATTAGAAGTAAACTTTCCTCTACTCATAAGAGAGGATATAGTGGGTACACATCACCCTGTGACCACAGAGAGGACATAAGGAAGTGGGCTGAAAAATCTGCCTCAGTCCTAGAGGCACAGGCATGTCAGTTGCAAGTAAAAACAATCACAAAAGGGACTTCTTCCAGGAAAATTACTGCTCCAGTTTCCAGTGGATAGTTCCCTAGATTAGGAGGGCTGATCTTACTCCTGTTTGAAGGGACTTCTGATTCATCTTTACAAGAAGTGAGTATTGAATTTTATTAGTAGGGCTAGAGGGGCCCTGCCTGCAAGCAGCTGGAGGAGTGGGTTTACTGGAGTGTGTGCATCCAAGGATCTGGCACATCAGACTCACAGTAGGATAAGGTAGACACTGATACACAGTGTACTGTAATGTCATCAATTCCCATTTGTATTTCTGAAGTGACAGGGATATCCCAACAACTGACTGTATTGGAGGTTGAAGTGACCCTGGCTGGGAATGAGTGACAAAAGCACTTCTTTGAGACTGGCCCAGAGGCTCCATGCATCCTTGGCACAGACTATCTTAGGAGAGGGTATGTCAAAGACCCTAAAGGATATCAGTGAGCTTTTGGTATAGCTGCCTTAGAGACAGAAAAAAATCAAACAGTTGTCTACCTTGTTGGATCTCTCAGAGGACTCGTCTTTTATGGGGTTGCTGAAGGTTGAAGAACAATGGATGCCAATTACTACCACAATGCTGCACCAACAGCAGTACTGCACCAATCAAGACTCTCTGTTTACCATCTATGAGCTGATTTGTCTACTGGAAAGCAAAAGAGTGATCAGCAGGACTCACTCACCCTTTAACAACCCCATATGGCCAGTGCAAAATCCTAAGGGATAGTGGATACTAACAGTAGATTACCTTGGCCTCAAAGAAGTCACACTGCCATGCCACTGAGCGCTGCCATACTAAACGTGTTAGAACTTCAGTATGAACCAGAGGCAGAGGCAGCCACAATTGATACCACTAATGCATTTTTCTCGATCTCTTTGGCAGCCAAGTGCAAGCCATAATTTGATCTTCTGTTCTATTATCTGTCTTTATCTCAAATCATGAATGTTACTATTTTCCAAAATTCTCTCCCCCATCCCATGGGACACGGGGAGAGAGTAAGCAGTTGTGTGGTGTTTAACTGCCTGCTGGGTTGAACCATTGCTCTTGAAAGGTATTCTTTGCCAAACACTAACACTAAAATGTTAAGACAAATACAGATACTAAGTAAAACAAATAATTGTTGCACACTAATTCAGTTAAAAGTAAAAGAGGATAAATTGTGATGACAGTATTTTAGTTATATCCAGATCTCCCACTCCTACATTTGAAATATGACATTCTACATACCCTAATAAATCACACAGATGTAGGCAATATCCAGTAAGAAACACTACTAAAAACAAGCTCAGTCTTAAGTGTTAGTAAGGATCAAATTTATCTGCACTATGTAGATTTCAGCTAGACACACAGACTTACCTTACAGTCAAGGAAGAGACAGTCACTTCTAGAACACAATTCATCTGGCCAATTAAGTTAACATTTTCTGTAGAATGGGATCAACTATGCACTAGAAATGTTTGATTCTCTGCGTTGACTATAATTATGACTGTAAGTAAGTTGATAACCCCACACTATCTACAGCAAGAACAACTAAAGGACTTTCAATACCTGAAGAGCTGACCAGCTATGATCTTCAGTAGAGAACACTGTACTTTATACTGCATTGGATACAGAATTTCAATAATCCAGTGGAGGCTCTCTACGAGCATTCAGAAGCAATGTACTGATCTACTTGGACTTCCAGGGTACTTCTGGACTACAAGTAAGTGTCTCTGTTAAATCCTGTACTACTGAAATCAATGTAAATTTGATGACTAAATGCATTGAAAACACCATTTTCTCCTTCACTTACTCAAGAAATCAGAAAGTGCTCCAAGTTTTACATGCAGCTGTTTCTCTAATATTGAATTTTTTCAGAAGTTATTCTGAGAGGTAGGACTGATAACTGAAAGAAACCAACAACTGGATAATCATATTCCATTGATTAAGTCTTCAGTTACATATGCTATCTGATCTTTTGCAGACAAATGCCTATGTGAGTGCTGGGAATCACACAAATATCCTTGCAGAGGAACTAAACTGAGTACTCAGAAACCAGATTACCTGTATGACTTTAAAAAGAAAAAATAAAAAAGAAAAAAAAAAAAGGAAAAAAAAAGAAAAATAATAAAAAAGAGAGAAACAAAGAAAAAAAAAGAAAAAAATACCTTGACACATAAAGCCCATAATTCTATTCATCATCCTAACTATTCTTTCTTTTTCAAAATAAAATAAATAAATGTAACTTAAAATCTATTAAAGCTTTATCTAAGAACACTAAGGATGTGTTCTTAGTGTAAATATTTGCAGCTGTTTGGGGCTATTATATTACTTAGCTCCTTGGACAACTTTTGGGTAGTGTATCACTTACTATTCTAATTTAACAGAATCTCACCCCAATTCTTGGGCTTTTTCTCTAGATAAAAAGAGAAAAACAGTATTGGTATTTTATTTGGAATTTTTTGATAGCAAAGTTGCCATCATCTCCTATATCTTGTGTACAATTCTAGTAGCATTGCATTTGCTTGTATAGAAATATCAGATCTTTACAGTAACCTAACCAAAAAGTTTGTTTGCAATTCACAGAAATTACTACTGCTACATGGAACACAGCTTGAAATTCTCGGATCTCAGATAGTGACTGAAGAAGAAATACCAAAGGAATCCAGTTGGAAATGCTCTTATTCTATTAAAATATGTTTCAGTCACACAGATTTGCACACAGATTTCTGCTGGAAAGCAAATGTGTATGTAGAAAATACTTGTATTACTTTCTTTTGACGATGTGAAATAGACTTAGTCTGCAATTAGCATCCACTACAATATACAGTACACTAAGGATGGAATTACAGACGTGGTAGAAACAATCACTGTAGGTGTGGCATTTTAAGCAGTATTTTCATAGTCACTCTATTTCGATATGCCTGTTCACTTTAATGTCACACAGTGCTATCTCCTCCCTTTTTCCTTCAAGACATATATGAGAGTAACTGAGTGATCCTATTATTCCCTACATTGAGCCACCTCTGCAGTCTACGTTACATCTAAAATTTGAATGCAAATGCTTTACACTGAAGGATAAAATATTTGTGCACAACATACTGTAGCATATTTTCCCACAGTAATATGAAAAAATAAATCTAAACAACTGAACAAGAAATTATAAAAAAAAAAAAAATTAAGTCCTTATATAATTCTTTTAGTGCTTGAAAGTCATACTTATTATAAAGTACAAATGTGCAATTAAGTACATTAATAGCACTGAAGACATATTACTAGAACTATTTCTCTGGATGAAGTTTTGTCTTGTGGCTGACTCCAACCTCTACAACAATCATAGCTTGTTTCCTCTACTAAAACCCATTGGTTATATTTATCAGCCCACACTATCCTCAAAGCCAGAATTTATTAACTTCTTCTCAGCTCAGAAGTCTCTATACTGAAAGCAATTCTTTTGCCAAGTGTCTAAAGTGTGTTTCCTGACTCTGCAAGTTTCTTTTCTCCAAAAAAAATGAAAATTAGTTTTACTAGTGCCCTAAAACTGAGTTAACAGAGTAATTACTTGAGGGGAAAAGGAAAAAATTTACCATTACTTTCAGGAGAAGAGGTTTCTCTGTCTACAATTTGAAGACAATCCTACATTGTTAGGACAGCTTTGCCATCAGCCAGGGTAAACATGAAAATTCTTGTACCTTGCACTCTAAATTTAAGAAACAAGAGACTGTTTTGCTTCAGGTAAAAAGCTCTTCAGAGTAATCTGTCCTGAAAACAATCATTCTTGATGGCTCTTAATGCCAAATTTTCAAAATAATTCAGCGACTATATGTAGTCAAATGTGTAAAAAAGGCCAAATTTTGAGAATCATAGATACCCAAGAAAATTCCTTCTCTTCACATTGAAGTCTGTTGCAGTGCTAAGCAGGTTGTTCTGAAAGTCAAGACTGACATTCAGGTGCTTTTATGAGTACAGAAGTCCTTTAAAATTCAAACTATTAAAAGTATACACCTACCTTGAGACCACAAATTTGCTAGTACCAATAGTTACTAGTTCACGGCAACAGATGCTGAGATTATTTCCCTTATTTCATAAATACATGAAAAGACAAAAAAATGTCAGGGAGTTTAAATTCCTTTCATTATGCATTGCTCAGTTTCAGCTTATTTCACTACTGTCATTTTCTCTGTAAATAAGATACATTCAGGGTTTTCAAATTTCACTTGAAATTTCGTAAATTCCTCTGATCAAATACTGGGGTTCCCCACCTTGGTAGTTTAATAAAAAGCAGAAAAGCCATTTTCAAATATGAAATGAAAACCAGGATGGAAAAAGTAAATCTTACTCCAACCAGACTTTACATTTGTCAAGATGTCTTAAATCTGTTTGATTCTGCACTGAAGCAGACCTTCCAGCCTTCACACTCACACCTCCTCAGAGACAAAAGGAAAAAGCCAAGGGTTCAAGGAGTATCTTAGGCCCATTGTAATTTATACTCAGATTAGACTGCCAGCACATCCCTTAAGTAGAGTAAAGATTTTGGAACAAAATCACCAGAAGAATTATAGTCATTCAACAGAACTACACAGGAACTGGAGTCATTTCTTCTAAAATTTTTGTTAGCACACTTTACAGGCTTGAATGGCTTAGAAGTGAATGACTAGCTTATCCTTTGAACAGCATGAAACTGCTTGCAGCAAGGTTCAGCTACTGATTTCCTCATTAATTTGACATCAAGTTTGTCTCTGGGCTTGGGCTTCAGGGTTTCCACAGATACAAAGGCATAAGTGAACATACTTGCATTAATCTTGTGTGTTCTGTATTGTAAAATGGCTTGTGAGGAAATAGATGTATTAGAATGTCTGGCCTCAGTGACCATGCAGCTGTACAGCAGCCAGATTTCTACTGCATTAATTCACTGTGTACATCTGCCGTCCACCATAAGACATCTAGTAACACACTGGAATGACAGAGGGTGTAAAAAGCTGCTTTTCAGGCCAAACTGGGGCTCCATCTGAGGGTGAATGATTTTATGTGAAGTAAAGCCAGCACCCACTCCATCCCCATCAAACAGGTTGTCTGGATTACAAAATCAGTCTCTCAGGAAAAGTCTTTAGTCAATGTAACTTAGAATGAAACATTTACCCTTGCTCTCAAGGGAATCAGTTCTTTTTCAAATGGTTTGAGGACACATTTTGATGAAACAGTCTTGTAATACTTTGATGTTACTAAGTTTTGAATTAAGAACAAAACAAGACTACGGAAAACCAAACCAGCAGATCTGAAATACTACATTTTTCAAGGACTATGAACACATCAATCAAAACCAAGTCACATTACAGTGTCACTAATAAACTCCTAGTATATAATTTTTCATGCATTGTGAAGTATGAGGCTAGGTGTCTGCAGAGGTCTGAACATGCTTTTTATAGCTGTTTTTTTCTCTTTATCGCAAAATTATTCATAGGAATAAAAGCAAGCTTTCTCAACTGTAATTAAAAAGGTGGACAAATGAGAGGATAACCTGACCATCAGTATGCCTTAACAACACCGAAAATCAATCCATATAAGAACTGGCAGTTGTCATAAATACCAGATCCACAGAATATGGATAATGTTGTCATACTGATACAATTAGCTAATATTAACACTTAACTGCAGTTATTGTTTAATAAATACTATAAACATCTACCTATATGTGTCACATGAGATACGTATTTGTGAGTACAGCCGAAAGGGTGTTGAAAAGCCTAAGCCACCATTTAAACAATGTACTTACCGACGGAAGCCTCAGACAAGCTCTAACTTCAGTGACTACTTACTATAAAAGCATAATAATGAACTTACTATAAAGATGTAATATATACAGATTAAAATTCTATAATTTCTGGATGGAATAAAATGAGACCTTTGCTATACTATTGGCCATATTCCAGAAGATGTCTGAGGTTGTCTCCGGTCATGTGTAGCTAAAACCATGCATTAAGAAACCAAGGAGGCCTATTATTGTCCAAGCTTTCAGAGAGACTTCTAACATTTTCAGTGTGAACAAACAATTCTACACACATTTTTATGACCAGTAACTCATACATATGCACATTAGTGATTACATTGAAGAAAAACATACGTAAATATGTCCCACAGAGGGGAGCTATATCAGATGCCCAAACAAATATGCATGGTATACAGAGACACATTAGGAAAGGTTTTAAAAACACATTCAGCAGAAAGCTATGCTTCATTTGCTAAGATCTAGGAAATATTATTTTTTATTCTATAGAAGCTGTTCTCTAAATATTTCATGTATTTGCAGCTACATATGGCATCACACAATATTTATCAGTATTAATTATCTTACTGTCATGCAGTTTAGGATTACAGTGTCTATACTGGAAAAGACAGGGTGGGTTATAACATTAGACAGAATGGAGTTATAACATTAGACAGCAAGGCTCAAAACCAACAGGCAATAACTATACATTTATATTACACAATTCTGTGATCAAATTAAAAGAGAGAAAAGCCTTTGTGGTAACATGAAATTTGGTATGACAATTCACGAATGACCAGATTCTACACAACCATATACACACCTTTTTTTTTTTTTTTTTTTTTTTTTTGAGCCATGCAAGTTGAAGGGTCATGAACACACAGGGTATCAGAACAGACAGGTTAGACTCAGTGGCAACATGAAACGATTGTGATCAAGTGAATAAAAGACAGAATCACATACCCATTTTTCCACATCAACTAGCTGTAGAAAGAAAAAGCAAGAAATCAGTAAATCTCTTTCCTTAAACACAGCATATCAAAGTCTATTTTGAAGTTAACATTTCACATTTTTGGAAATGTATCTAGCATGAAAGAAAATGTATGAGTAGAAGTTATTTTCCTTGCATCTTCTGCTTAAAATGCCAATACCTCACTTTCTGTCTTTATTTTGTGGAAAGCATTTCAAATTCTGGAAGTCCAAAATGTCCACCTAAATATCAGATATAGGCAGAAAAGGAAGACTGATGCTGAATTAATTCCACACTGTATTCAGTACCAATCAGTCAAAAATGCAGAACACAGTTTCCCACAAATCATATTTCCATTTCCTCTTGAGTAAAGCTCTGTCATAAGTGAACATCATTCACTTGAAAAGGTTTCACTGCTGCTATTCAAGGTCTGCTATTTTAATGAGTGCCATTAGCATAAAAGGTAAAATTAGGGGTACCTGTCAGACCCTGACCCTACAACCTGCAACATAAGATAATATCTTGTATAAAAACAGAAAGCAGCACATCAAAATGTCATTCAATAATCCTATGGGAAAGGACAGAATGACTCCAGAAGCTTAAGGTTTTGCAATAAAAAAAATGTTTTAAGATTCATTAAGGAAACAGATTTCAAACTATTTTCTCTAAAAAGTCTTTGGAGTACCTTACAGTCTCATAAAGGACTGAGAATATCTTCTAGAATACATTTCAGCTACTAGAACAGTTCATATGGCACTGCCTATTAAAAACTTAGCTGGCACCAACAGCAATATAGCTGAAGTAGATTTGTCTCTGGACTTTGCACAGAAGACACTGCAGCATAGCATGCTTTCCATGGTTTTAATGTAGGTACATACTGACCTTTTGTTAGCAGAGGCCACATAGAAGTTTAACAATACTCTAAGATAGCTTAGGGAAAACCATGAGTAATTTTCAAAACCAGTAATATTCAGATTCCAACTTGCTTGTGAAATTAGTGTAATAAAAGGCAATGTATTTAGTTCTCATCTGTTAGAATAGTTCTTCCAAATTTTCCCACTTTTTTAATGTCCATTTCAGTTAAAGAGGAGTTTTATATTTTCAATATTGTTCCTTCCTGCTAGTACACAAAATTCGGATTTGCCTTTATTTTTTTATTAATCTTTACTGACTTTTGTTATCAGCCACAGCTGCAAAAAATCCCTCCTAAAAACATCTAAGTGCTTTAAAACAGATGTAATATAAGTGAAGATTTAATAAAATATTGATATATTAGAAAAGTAAGCAGTAATTTAAATCTAAATTCAAACAACTAAAATGTCTTTAAAAATATAAAGTAAGGAATAGACAAGCTAGATTTATGTACAAGTATTTCATTTTTTACCTTGTTTTAGATACATCTTTTGCTTTCTTAAAATTGTATATACTCTGAAAACTGCAAGCAATTTGCCTGTGACAAGGCTACAAAGAGGTGAATTGATTCGTGGTGTATTGCTTTGCTTTGAGAAGTGTTTGCTGTTCCAAAATATAAATGAACAGGGCAGTACTGGTATCAGAAAGAATCCACTCAAAGCTCAACATACATTATCAGTTCCACAATTAATTGCCTTATAATTGCTGAATTGTCCATTTACTCATTTCGATGAACACCAGTTAGCTTCAAGAGTCAAGTGCAATACTGGCCAAGTATTTTTAAACTGTACACACAAATTCTGCATTGGTATACTCATCTTGAAACAGAATTGTCAGGCTTTGGCACATGCCAAAGGCACCTCCCTTCAGCAGTCTCTCAGGACCTGAATGGTGCATGTACACTTGTCAAACTGTACAGTTTGATACCTACAAGACAGTCATACAGGAGAGACTATAAATGCATCCAAAGAGGTCTGCTTCAGAAAGCATGGTACAGTATATGGCACAATAAAATCTTGCATTTTTAATTATGGTCATATTCTATGGGCCTTCTGCCATGAGCTTCTTCAGAGCCCTCCCAGATCCAGTGTGCTCCTTTTTCATGTGTAGGAGAGCTCATTCAGTGTCTGAAGTCACAAGAAGACATTTCTTTCTTACAGACCACTTTGTCCTAAGTTCTGAAACTTGGCTGTGCAACACATGGAGATAATTTTTTTGTTGTTCTTATTACCTTATGGAACCTATCCTGGAAGAGTTATGGCCTTCTAGACATTTAGTATTCCATTTAGGGGGCAAGAAAATGCATAAGCGTGACATAATAAAACATTTACTTATCTAGAAATTCCTAGTATTGCAGATTAGGTAAAGCTAAAAGTAAATACAATTACTCATATCCAAGAGAAACATCCTGAAGAGATGTAAGGCTTACATAAACAGAAATGAAAGGAAACAATGGATATCTCAGCCTAGTGTTTGTATCTAAGATCTAAGCTATGATTCAGGTAACAAACAAGCAGATACCTCACAGCACACCTATATACAGGTTTAGCTTCACACTGAGACCTCCATCTTATGTCTGTCTTCGTGACTAGAAGCCAAAGGAATAAAGGAATCCCTTTTCCTGGGATTTCCCAGTATGCATACAAATTTAGGAAATACTAAGATAAAAAGTTTCTGTTGATATATATGCACTATTCATTAATCTGGAGGAAGAACTAAAGAAAAATGAAAAGCCTAACAAACCAAAATGACACAAACCACCACGCCCCGCCACGCCCCCCCTGAAAAACCAATACCAAAGAAACTTCACATACACACAAGAACAAATAAACAGAAAAAAAAAACACACACACACAAACACATTCTAACATTCTCTTCTGTCAGGCCACATTTTGTCACCTCCCTTTTTCGGACTATTTAGTTCTCCTCAGATTTGGAATCACCTGTTCTTACCATAAATTACTGAAGTTAAGTTTTGCTGAGCTGTTCACCTGTTAGGAAATGTAGATCTTCCAACTGGTCCAGAAAGTACCCAATTCAGGAAAGGTTTGGGGGATGGCAGGCAGGGATTGGCCTTCACTTCTGTAAGTATCCTCTCACTATGGCATCTTACACTGGAAACTGCTTCATTTCTATCATATATTATGTTAGGCACAGCCTGAAAGAACATTTATTTTATAAAGTAAAAATATTTTATAAAGTAAAATTTACTTTATTTTATAAAGTAAATTCTGCATGGTCACAATAAATCTAAATCCCTAAAATTCAATAACTATTCTTCTTCTGGCTTATTTTCTCTCCTGATCATTTAAGTCATGTTGTTTGGAAAAATAAAATGCTTAGGTATGTATATACTGATTTTTTTCTTTTTCTTTATGCAAAGACTACCTAGATTTACAACATTACCTCCAGCAGAGGACACAGAATCCAAATTAAAACATAGATACCTCAAAGACAGTATGCTACTTAGAAATATTCTTTCATCATATACTTGGGTACTTGAAGACTTTTTAGGAGAAAAAAAAAATAAAGAACCTGACCCTGTCCAATACTGGATATGAAAATTTAGTGGGTTTATTGCCATATGACACTTCTGAATACAGAAAATTATTATCTTGCCATAAGAACACCAGTTAGCAAAGAGATGAAGGACATCATGTCTCCAGAATATATTGGGTGATTGTGAACCACTTATACTCCAATAATCATTTTACAGAAAGCTACGAAGTTGAACTTTAAAGAACTATTTCACTGCCTACTGCCAACAAGTAGCCACCAACATAACTACTTTGATGAGTAGAAAACATGACACTTCAAACTAGAGAGGAGTGTTTTACAGATAACAAAATGGTATGGTATGCAGGTATGTGGATGTTTAAAAAATAAAGGTAGAATAAGGAGAAAAAGACAAGGATTTAAAGTTGTATTCTAAGAATCAAAAAAAATCAAAGGTAGCATTTAGAACTACAAAATAATTTCTCTTCTTGAACTAGAAGAGAGCACTGTACTACAGAGTCTTAATACTTCCCTTGGAATTTTATATAGCTCTAGTAAGAAGTCCTCAATGAGGAACTTAAAGTCACAACTTAATAATTTACTGCTATGTGAATGCAGAAACTTCAGGGATCTGCACTTGCTGACATCTCTTCAGAGGTACATCAAAACTCCAACCTTTTCAGTCAAGTTTTCATTATAAATGCATTTAATCCAAACTGAAAAGCTGGGGGGAGGGTTTCATCTTTTTCTTTTTCTTTTTTTTTTTTTTTCTCTGAGCACTGCAGATAACCAGCATTACATTAACCAGACATAAAAGCCAGTTAAAAGCATGAGAAGTAGTTCTGTTATCCCTACTTTCTCTTGCCATAAAGAGCCATGAATTAAATGAGGAGAAATAGAGGGACCTCTTCAACATTATGAGGAGTCATTCACAAACTCACTTTTTAAATCTTGACATAAAGCAAGGTCACAGAACATGTGCTGAATATCCACTAATACAGCAACATTAATTAACATTGAACAAAACTGCAAAGTTTTAAGTTATGAAAACAATCTCCCATTCCTAATTCTGGCTTCTGTATTCTATTTTCTTTCATCTGCTTGAGCAGCATATAAAAACACTAAGGAATTTCATTCCACACAGTATAGAAGAATCTTAGCTGACTATGGCTAATCACATTCTCTGCAAATACTTAGAAAAACTCCATGATACTTATAATATACTACCATTATCCACAGATGGATTGTGAGCTGAAATCTCAATGAAGAAATGTATTCCCACTAGTGGATGTTGTATCTTCCCTTGCAGTTATAGCCATTTTTTCTGAACTGAAGAAGAAAGCTCTTATTAGAAAAATCTGATTTTTTTTTCCATTTCTGTTATGCAAACTGAGAACATGCAGCAAAAACTTTGTGCAAAATTTCAATAGAGATAAGCAAGGAAAAATAACTAAAATTGAACTGGATAGATTCCAAATTGAATTGTATTTTTTACTTGTTACAACACTTGATTAGCTTCACAGACACCTTAATTTCCTGAATTTAATACTCAACATATTAATTGATATGTCTTCTCTTCCAGCCCAGGGTTGTCTTTTAGTGCAGACTTTCACCTTCAAGATGCTTCCTGAGCTGTGCGTTCATGTCTGTTTGCTTTAACTCCTACTCTATGCAACTTCGATCATAAAGCTGAGAAAAACCAAATTAATTTCTCTTCCCCCAAAGTAAGTTTTTACTGACCATTACCCCTAGAAAGAAAACCTTGAGCACAGTAGCATTCCAAGGGCCATGGTAAGACTGGAAAAAGGCTTGCTGCTATCTACCTCCAAAATAGGAAACTTGTCTAGGATGATAAAAATGTTTACTTTTATACCACATGTCCTCATACATCCTTATTCCAAATACAGCACACACAAAAGAAGAGCCCATGTGCCAGGCTAGAAATACTGGCTTGTCACAATTCTGTGATTTTAAATACGTAATGATTTTGATCCTGTCCTTGCTTCTCCCTGAGGATAAGCAGAATGCAAAAATACTGTGCCCGCCCTTCTTGATCTTTTCCAGTCCTTGCATTTGATCAAAGTACAGTTGATCAAAGCCAGCTCTTATTCTTTTTTTGCCTCACTTGAAATGGCCTGCTAACAATCACTTCTGATGCTAAATAAGGTGCACTGAGGAGAAAATGACAGCACCTGTTTGCCTGCAAAAGTTCCACACTCTTTTTCCCACTGTTTTATTTCCTATTCTCCCTTTAGCAGTGAGCCATCTCTAAAAGAGCTGTAAGTAGTCAGTATTTGAAGTAGAATAAACCTCCAAACTACCTCACCTTTTCCTAAGGCTTTTCACTGGTGGCAAGTCCATCTGCCTGATAGGAAATCCCACACTGCACTAAATACTGAGCTCCTCTTCTTCCTCTCCTTTCTCTCTTTGCAGTGAGGAGCATTTAGGTTATATAAATTCCAAGTCTGATAGGGCATACCTTACAATAAGTACAATGTAATACTGTTGGACATAACAACTCGCTCCCTCTTTATGACACACCACCACCTGATAAAGATTTATCAAAAAATGCCTTGAGAAAATTACTGTGTTTATATGTTGTTATTTTAGGGAGCTATGCCTGCTAGACAACCTCTGGACTAATGAAAACACTCAAAGTAATACAAAATACAAAGTTCTAATTTGAACTTTTTGTTCAAAAATTTAATTAAGAAAACTTTCTGGTCAGTGCCAGGAAACCAGAAGAGCTCTGGTTTGTTACACCAAGAGACCTCTGGCTCACTTCTGACTCCCCCTTCTGACATATGGGGGTTCTGCTAGCAAACCTGAGAACATTTTCAGCCCGTCATAGTCACAGTTGCTGTTAGGTTTCAAATATGTTATTAACTAGGCTACGGTAGTGTGAATCAGAGAGCTTAAATTGTCAAGAGTGCATTTAACTGCCAATCTCCATACTTTTTTTTAAGGAAGTACCTCAATAACTTGGCTTATTCATTAACACACAGAACACTTCTTAAAAGAAATGGGAGGTGTTACTTTTCCATCGGCATGAGGGATGAAATTACTTTCCCCCTCCTCCCATGCTGAGAAAATGACAAAGCTGCCAGCTCTCTTGTGTTATCTTGCTGCTTACTAATACAAAGTAATTAATGAATTCAGAGTTCCGCAGTTGGAGAGAGGTGATTTGAATACTTAAAAATCCACCAGCTACAGTTGCGTTCCTATCCCAAAATGGCTCAATTCTGTCCCCACATCACAGGAAAGCTTTTTAACTCCATGAGGAAACACACGTTTCCCCTATCCGTTAAAGAAAGAAGGAAAATCATACATGCAAGACACATGCATGTGATGATTTCTTCACACAGCCCTTAAGATCAGAGGAGAAGAGCTGTACTTTGATCTCTTCAGCAAAGACTATCCCACACATAAAATTAGACAGCAGTTTGCTGGTCAGCGGCATGGAAAACAGATTTTATTAAAACAAGGCACCAGGAAGAGTGATTAATCAGCCATGACTGGATGATTAGATGGGAGTTAATAAGCTCATGATGCAATTTAGCTGGTACGCTGCCTTACTGATGGGTATCTGCAGACAGCATTTTCCTGAAAAATGAAGTTGTCAAATATAGGAGTAGAGGTTGTGAAATTAAATTTTTTTTGTATTACAGAAACCGTTTAGCTTGGAATTCACATTCAGTGTATGCAACCAAATGCTTTCGTTCTCTTAGTAAGGTCTGACATGGATTTATGAGTGCACAAATCTGAAAAAAAATCCCAGCCTTAATTACAATGCTTTACCACGATATTACTGAGGCTTTTAAAGAAAAAAATATTTGTTTCATGGCTATTTTCTCATGTTGCCCATTAATTATTTCTGTCTCTATTTCAGTGCCTCTCTGATATAACTGGATTGGGGTGTGGAGGTGAGGCAAAGGCTGTGACACTTGGAAGAAAATAAGGACATTCTGGAAGTAGTGTTACTAAGAAAGGAAAAAAAGTTAGATATTACTGTCAGTGGCCAGGGTGCATACTGGTCAAATCAGTTCTCCTGATAGTAAGAGGAATGAAACAACAATGTATAAAAACATTCTCACAATATGTGGGAAAACATGCAGCAGATCAAAAACTAACAGCATAAATGAAGGAAAGAAAAGCTATTAAAAGAAATCAAATAATTTTAAAAACATATTAGAAAAAAGTTATATTAATGCAAAAGAAACAGATGCATGTGTCCTTTATTGTACTCCGAAACCAGTGCCAAAAACAGTGTCAGGTTTATATTAGAAAGATAATTCAATAGCAGTCTGTTTGGTTATATCAAGCTGTAAAACAAATGAAACCTTTAGCTGAGTATTTCCTCACAGACTAAAGTCTTCACTGTGACCTGACTGAATGTTATGTGTTTGCATCACTTTCACAGTATAATTTTCAAGAATCTCTTTCCAAATCCCAACTACAGTAGGGTTCCTTCATATTTGGCTCTCTGAATCTTTCTTGATTAGTCTAATCTTATCCTCAGTTTGAAACGACCCAATAGGCCAAAAGAAAAACAAGAAACTGATACAAATTAAAAATCCACACAGCATTAGGAAGCAAAAGGAATGAAATTTCCCTTAATGAAATGCAGTTAGACTATAAAAAGATGTCTATGAGCTAAAAATACTACACTTCTTTAAATATAAGCAGAATAAGCATGCAATAAAGAATTTAGAAAAGGCTTCCTACTGTATTGTATTTAAACCAACAGCTATATTAGAAGCTCCAAATCCTCAGGAGATTTCCATTTCACGTTAAATGGAAAGCCCGTAAACACTATCCTGTCCTACCCACAAAAGGTTTCAAAGAGTAGCCTGTCATAAGAGACATTGTTAATAAGATTATCAATGCCAGGAAGAAAAAATACAGAGCAAGACTAAAATGAAAGTAAAAAAAAAAAGTCACAAATGCTTTCCTAAATGCTTTAGCACATAGCAAGACAATTTTTGTACTTCACTGATAAACTCTATCAAGCAGAAATGAACAATTTTTACTGTGAAGATCAGCATATCAGTTTATTTCATTAATCCCTTGCTTGAGCTTTTAAATGCCTTAAAGAAATCTCTGTGTTAAGGCATTACTTTCCTTTACTTTTTTACAGCAAACCAATACAATCTTGAAATCATCTATGAAAGTGATTACAATGTCACTGGAAAAGAAAGTAGGAAAAGTCACTGGACTTTCAGAAAAAATCTCAGTAGAAAGCTTATTGCATACAGACATTCTCCTCTCAGCCTATGCCATGGCAGACATGAGTTGAGAAAGGACTCAGAAAGCTGGCTAGGTTCAGATATCTAAACTACGAAAAGGCTAAACAGCGTACACTCTTGAAATGGAGCAAGTCTGTGTTTTAATTGTTATTTGCACAAAAAGGTACTGGATCCCTAAAAAAGCTTTATTTTATATTCTGCATCTTCTTGGAATACTCAGAGTCACAAAAAGCATTGGAGTCTCGTACTTCTTGCAGTAATAGCAAGAAAGAGTATAGAAAGATAATTGTGGTCTTTCTTCTGGGTAGAGGCAAATTCTGGCTTCCTAACATGTTCCTCTGAAGATCTCCAAAACCTCCAACAAGTTGTTTCTTTAAGACAAAGGTTTTGTATTTCACTAAGTAATATACCTAAAAAATAATTGCACGTGGCTGAGGAAAGAGAAAAAGAAACCTCACCTGAAATTCTTGTAACAGCCAAAGGATTTAATCAGTTAGTGATGTTATTATAATCTGGGCAAATGCACAAGTTCTTTTGAAAAAGCAGAGCAATACCCAGTAGATTTCTTATAAACTAACAAATGCCACCTGGAAATGGAATTTTACGAAAATATCAAAATGCATGGAATATCCAGTTAACTAGTAGCCTGTTGTTAAATAATCCACATATACACAAGACTAGGTGAATTTACAGTAAATAATCCCCACTAAGAAAAAACAGGATTTCCAGATTTGTCCCTTTCTCTCTGCTCATTATGTACCGTTATCTTCTGTGACTCATCCCAATATTTTTTAAATAGAAACTTCTTTCAAAAAAACCCCTCAGTGTTCTGCATATTTATCAACAGACTGTCAGCTACCAAAGGCTGCTTCAGGAGTGGAAGCTGCATGTACCACCATAATTACAAGCACATTCCACATCATCAGCAGAATCTGCAGAAACAAGAACTACAAAAATCATATACAGTAATATAGGACTTCATAAACTGAATGAATTAGGTCTAAAGCAAATGACAACACTCAACATAATTAGAACACAAGTTTACTGGTTGTAGCCTGAGTGCCCTCTGTTCTTGTCAAGTTACGTTTCTTTGCCCTGCCTATTTAAAAGTACATTATTTCCATAAAGAAAAGTAAGGCATGAGCTTTCACTACTATGACATGAAAAAGGAAATCAAAGCCTTATCTATTTATGCACAGAGGCAATGACAATTATTTGAAGGACTAAAGGGCAAGTATCTAACCAGCAAAAGCAGAAAAAGGCTGTAGACGAGGCAGAAAAAAGAGACTTCTAGGGAGAGGACAATCTTCAGAGCTCAGCAACCATCACATTTTTATCAAAGAGACATTCATGGATCAAAAACTTTAAAACAGCAATGAATGAGGGGATAATACCTCCCCTTTTCACTTGCCATGTTGACAATACTCTAAAAGCACAGGTTTCAATTTTCATTAGAAAAATTAAGGACAGATGCACATGACTTCAGAAAGTCAAAAAGAGCATACTCTCTCTTTTTTAACCTAAACGTGTGTGTGTGTGTGTGTGTACGTATATTTAACAGACATGCTTTTGAAGGGGAAGAAGTCAATCCAGATTGCCTGCAGGAACACAGCAGGAGCCTTTACTGCAGCTGAGATCTCGCAAACACTCCAAAATGGAGCCTGCTGGCATGGGACCTGCTACTCATCACAGAGGCAGGAGGTGGCTACGCAGGTTGGCTGCACAGGCTGCTGCGGGCAGGGGGCAGCTCCCTTCCCTGCCCTGGAGCCTGCAGTGCTGAACCCAGCTGGAACAAGGGCCTGCTCATAGAGGGGCCATTCAAATGCCCAAAACTAAAACCCCAGTTTAGGAAAAGCTGAGTGATCCTGACATACATAGAGGCAAGCTCATGGTCTATAGGTGGATGATCCTACCATTCAAAAAGGCAAATCAGTGCCCCTGTGAAGAGCAGGGGTTCACAGCCTCTGCTGTGCTCAGGTCCCGGACGCAGCTACAAATAAGGCACATGGAGCCCAAGGACAGAGCATCACCACTGCAAACAAAGCTGCTCCCTATTCTCAACCTCTCTCTGTTCACTTAACATGCATGGTCCTAAACCCCTTCATTTCTTTCACTTTCCTTCTTCTTATCCACAATTCAAGAGTTGTTGCCATCCTCATAAGTAAATAAAAAAATGTTAATTCTCTGTGAAAACAGAGAAACAGATCCCAAATATGTCCACCTTAGATCTGGAAAAGTCCAACACTCACACTTCCATAGTACTGAAATACTCAAAATAGACTGCTACACTCACCTGCTTGGAAGGCTTTGGTTTTACTCTAATTATGGAGACAAACCATTTGACGACTCTCCAGCACAACATTCCAAAAACAGAAACCTTCTCTGTGAATCAACATTACCACAGTCACTAAGTAAGAGCCAGGCATCAAAATAAATAATTTCTCCACAGACAGATAGGTGTAAAATTACACCTGTTCTAACCAGACCAATTATTTTTACTAAGATGCTGTAGATTTGCTCAGTGATGTAGCTACCAGGGATTCAAATTTCTTATTGCTGTGGGAAGATACTAGTACATATGTGCAGATGAATCCTCATGCTTGCAGTACCTATCCAGATCTGTTCATCAACAGCTACCAGGAAATCATGCACATTTATCACTAACTCTGACAGACCCCAGCAATGCAATGAAGAGAGGAACCTTGCTCCACCCCAAACTCAGTTCCTCCCCATCTCCTGTTCAGGAGAGGAATCCAGTCTGTTCAGTCCTACTCAGTCTCATGATGCCAGTTCTAACTTCTAACTCTTTTTTTAAATGCTACCCTTGTTGCTGTCGTTCAAGCATTACCCCTTTGGGAAGGACTACTCCCATCTAAACTTGAACAATATGGAAGTCTATGATGCATACAGAGCATCATTAGCATCAAAAGCACCCCAAGGTGCTGAACCCTGCAAAATAAAGAGTTAGAAGCAAACTTGCATTAAGAAAATCTTAACTAGATTTGAGAATCAGAGGGGATTGTTGTTTTTTTCAATTATCATAGAAGGTATTGGTAACTCCTGGGGGATCAGCACACTGAACACATTTCAGGAGGGAGAATCTCCTGTGTAATCTTCCAGCTCCAGCTGCTGAGGTCCTGTGGAGTTGCCTGATAGGAGACTCCATTCTTGTTACATAGTACTGTAGTGTTTAGCATTTACACACGGTTAGCATTTTCCACACTCCCAGCCTCTATAGCACTGCTATGTATTTCCTACACTTATATTTTGCACCAGTCAACTAAATATTCTTTCAATTTGCTATTTAAAGGCACTGAGTCATGACAATGGATTGGTCTTTTCTTTAATTTTTTAACCAACCTAGCCAAATACTGCTATACCTATAAGAAGCCATAATAAGAATGCAGATTTGAAGAATTTTCATATATATGATTACATAGAGTATCAACAATCTCATTAAAACATTACATAATTACTATTTCCATTCTCATTGTAATTGGATAACTTGGCAAAAATGAAAGTTATATTTTATTTAAGGTCTTGTGCTTTACAAAAAATTCATATTACAGCTGTGTGCATTGCCAAAGAAGAGAATACAATGTTTGTGCATCGTACTATCCAGGCCTTGCCTCAGTTGTGAAACTAATGTAAAGTTGCACTTGGAGAGCTGAAGCAGACACTAGCAAGAACTACATATATTCATGAAGAATTTAATATTTCAAAACACTTTTGATTAAACTAAAGTATCAAATTCTTGCATTTTCAAAAAATTGTGTTTATTTTTACAAAAAAAGAAAAGTTAATAAATTTAAGGCAAGCAGAAAAATAAAACAGGACAAAAAGTGACCAAAGTCACCTGTTCAACCTTAATTTCAATTCAATTCACTGTTTTATGACAGTCTTCCACATGTCTATAACCATTTCAACATCAAATCTGACACATTCAGCATGTAGACAAGAGAGTGCTCACTTACTTATTTCCTTTCAGCTCAGTATGCAACTATTGTACTGAATATTGATAAAAATCCCGCTTTTAAAGACATAACAAATGCCATCAATTTTATGATATTCACAACTGTAATGCTAATCTCACATATATTAATTTAATTTTCACAATGGCAAATTGTGAAAGACAGCAAATCAATAGATTTAAAGAATCTAAAGCACTGATCCATTAAAATCAAAAGAATACACAAACCAGGGAGTTCAGTTTAAGATGTCTGGGACTTGATTTCTAATATTACTTTATGTGTAGGTTTCATCAGCAACAATCTTCAACACCTGCACAAGTTAGTGCCAAAGTATGAAGACAAAGAAAATCAGAAAAAATACAACTAGCAATCACTGCTTAGCTTATTGATTCTAACTGCTTATCTAGACTGACCTGGTTTAAAAACTGAGTGTGTTAATAGTTTTGGAGAGACATCTGGTAGCATTAAGAAAACAAGTGGTTTAAGAGACTATTTCAGCTTTACATAAGATTGAGTAGTAAAATTGAGACTCTTCAGCATTCTGGAACATTTTGAATATGAGGATTTGGTGGGTTTTATCTTTGCACCTTGTATTTTGTGCAAATAGCATTTAGAACATCAGTTCCAATCACCGCAAAAAAAAAAAAAAAAAAACAAAAACCTGAGGGTTTGGTCCTGAAGGCAAATTTAACTGTGTCATTTTCAATTTCAGTGTGCTTACACTTCATTGGGAGGGGGGATGGGGAAGGTGGGTTTGTGAAACCAAACCAAACCCAAAAAACTCAACTCTTTCAAAATTTTACAGGGAATCTTTACTTAACAGCATCAATATGTTGCCATCCTTTATGTTAACAAGCTCCTGGTTGTAGATGGCAAAGGTACAATACCTATCAAATTGACTCGTAAAAGACATAAAAACAGTCAATCCCCTTTACTTTTTCATCCAAGGTGAAACCCCCACAGAACACCTTCAGTTTCTCATCTTAATCTCTCTGCCAATATTTCGCAGCTGTCCTCAGGGCATTTCAGTACATCAAAGTGCCATTTTCAGTGACTTTTACACTGGTCATATTCAGTTTTTTCCAGGTACTCTCAGCTTCTTTCCTAGGACCACATGGAATCCGAACTAGTTCTTGTTTTAATCCTAGCTTTTCCAGAATTGAATTGGCTACAGTTCTCCTTGAGTTCAACTATTACAGTGCCCGAGTGTTCCAAGAACGTCACCATACACATCAGTTTTTTGCTTTCAGTACCAGTGTCCAGCTTCAGATGGGCTAGCAGAACACGCACAAGCGTGAAACAGAAAGTGACTTTCAGCTCTGAACCTCCATCTCTCTGAGAATGGCATAAGTACAATTAGTCAAAGAGCAGAGCTGAGAAACTCCTACACTTTCATTTAGTATGAAGCATTTGTTATAAGTACTTAAATGCCTTTACTGAGAAAGACATCTGAAATAAAATCTTCTGCCTGTTTTTTTTTCTCCCACCCCACTATCCCATGTCAGACCAAGCCTCACGAGTTGACAGTGGCATGGACAGAGTTTCATATCTTCATCTTCATTACTAACCAGGAGGACAGGCTAGACCTTCCAAGCACAGCAAATATCCATGGCATTCAGTATTTGAAAAGCACAGCTGCCAGGCAAATAAATACGGGGTGGGGGGGAGTACAAAATGCAGAAAATTGCACACTGAAGTGTTCAGTAGACAATATAGAAACTAAGATAAATTTGCAGGAAACTAACAAGGGATTAAACTCCACATTTCATTTTACATACAAGTATACAAATTTCAAGCATATTAAGGCAAGTGGGAGACAATGTTTTTCCCTGTATAATGAAGTCTAGGAAGACAAATAGCAAAAAATGACTTCAAGTTTTCTCAGAAAGTAAAGAACAAATACTGTGTGATTTTCTGAATAAGCACTTAAAATCATCTCAGTATGAATTCCAGAAAGTCACACACTTTTCTGATCTGTTCTAGTACATAATTTATTATGTCATTCAAAATACAGAAATTATAACTACATATACATTTATTTTCTTGCTACAGATGACATGCAAAGAAATCCTTACTTATTTCAATATTACATTTTATTCTAGCAAGCAATCAAAAAGCTGACACTTGAAGTGAAAGGACACAAAAGCAACTGAGAGAAATTCATCGGGTTCCATAGAGGATAAGTGCATTGTGCACTTATTGGTGCATCTGTCCTGCAGGGCTCATTACAACACAATTGCAACAGAAACACATAACACTTCAAACGCAGATGATTTTACTGGCAAGTAGTTCATGTAGCATGAAGCCTAGTCATTAGCAGAGGAATTGAATGTTCCACCCACTTTGCCAGTAATATTGGAATTAAAAACAACCAAACAAAATCCACAGCAGTCTCATACTTCTATATATACAAAAAAAAAGCCCGTGCCCACACCCTGTGTTGGTAGAACAAAGCACATATTAGCAAAAATGAATTCCAGAAGCTCTCACCAGAATAGATGTCTCTTACTCTATACAGACCCAATGACATGAGATTTTGAGGTGGATGGATGGTAAAATAAAATCGGGATGGCTTGACACTCACTAGCCTTCTGGTAGACCAGAATGAAAAGACTGTTTTACCATTGCTGAAAGAAATAATTAAATTTTCTGTAAAAGTCAGTTTATTTAGAGTTCTCAACCACTCCAATGGAACGGTGCAGTTAGAAGTTCTCTGCATGGGATGTAACATCTCTTATTCACACAAAGATATGTGAAACTGAGACTGGCATGTGAAAGCAAGTCATGTACACCTGTATTTTTATGTGTCATATATAAACAGACACACACAAATATACATATATATAGTTCAGTCACCAGGTATCACATGTAAAATACCAGCCAGAATCTTCACATTTCAATGGTATCATTTATGATAATTACAATGGAGGACTACAAAAGACATAAGGCAAAAGAGTAGTACATTATTTATATCATGATACTGGTGGATATATTTCAGAAAATGCAAGCAAAACAAGTGTAACTCAAGGAATAACAAGCTTTTCTTTTGTTCTAGCCATTACAGAAGATAGGTGACTTTGTGCTTGTCCAATGTCTTTTAAATGCCAAGCTAATTTAATTTCGTGTACCTAGTTACTGTAACCTTTTTTTCATCTTTTTGAAGTAATAAATGCATTAGAATAAAAGTTCAAACTAGCCTCTTGTTATATAAATACAGATAGTAGCAGTGTTTTGAATCCTTGGATTCTCCCATTACAAAAAAAATAATTTATATTGAATCATATAAAAAAAGCCTTTGAAATATATTTCAAGCAAGAGTTAGTAGCAATAGGCTTAATGAAGGTTACCTCAGACTTAGTTTTAATTTTCACACCCTCTTGGCAAATTTTTATCTTAATACCTACTTTTCATGAAGCATGTTTGCTTGAGAATGATGTTAAAAAACTTTCAGACAAAAGTCTGAAAAAAGTCTGATGCTAAGAAAATATCTAATGTTGTTCCATGTCAAGTATTGTCGCACAATAGAAAACTTTTTGGAGAATTCAGTAGAATCTGGGAAATTCACTTGTATTTCATCAGTGGAGATTTAAAGCCAGCAGGCTTGCTCACAGGCATGCATGCTGGCTCTGATTTTGGTGAACACATTGGTAACAACCAGCATCATCACTTACTTTGCCTGCTATATATCAGGGCTGAAATCTGTATGCTGGATCTAAATGTCATTGTAAGACATATTGGAAGCAAGACATAACATATTGCAAATAAGAATTAAAGCAATTCCTGGATATACAGTAGGGCAAAGGGAAAACATTTGCCTTGTCAGAAAAGGTGAAACTGGTAATAGCATGCAATGTAGAGGTCTGTAGTTTAACTTTTATGAAAAAGATGTTTCAATCTCAAAACTGAAAGAAGACACAAAATTATAAATCTTTTGCTCACACCTGAAACCTGGCAACTTCCTTCCCATGTCCCTGTGACAGCTCTGCTGAGCGAAAGACAGTAGTGCAGAAGTACAACAGCGCAGGAGCAGCAGATAGTAATGTACAACAAACAGTTTTGCCTTCTTTCCTCTTATAAGGGGCTTAAAGTAAGATCTTTTTCTCCCTCACAATATCCATCACATCTGGAAGAACATAACTCCTGTTTCTCCTATTGTTTATATTGTTCAAAAATCTCAGAAGTTACTGAATTCAAGAGTACTAATGGACAGACAGCCAGGCTTCATTTCCTAATAAAATGAGGCAAAATTTCCAGGAACTGATTTGATTATGGCATTTCATCACTTTCACAAGAAGAAAGTACTAAATGCTAGAGCTCTTGAATCTAGTAAAGGAAAACGTGATTTGGGGGAAAAAAAAAATAAAATAATAATCAGAGTAAAAATAATCAGAAGCAAAAGACAGATACAACATCTTGCAGTGACCATTCCCAAATTATTCCAGAAAGCTGTGCATTCAGTTTCTCAGGATCATTCAGGCTAATGAGCTCTAGTGAAATACAAGGCACTGCACTCAAAAGAAGGTTCACTGGAAAAAATTTAACAACCAGGGTAAGGATAGATGACCTGACCACTTTTTATGGTCTTAAATGCTTTACAAAAATATAAGGATTTCCATTTTCATCTTTCATCTGCTTTCCTAACAATAAAAAGCTATACTCAAAAACTAAGCCAAAATTATTACAAAATAATATGCAGGCTGTAGGCCTGTGTAGGACAGTGATTGCCTAACAAACCACAGCCCAGACTCTGGACACTCTGGACTATGTAATGATAGTCTTCGTTTATAAAATTATATACAATTCTGTCTCCTCAGGATGCCTCCCTTCTTCCTTCTCTAGTTCTCTTTTTTTGTTCTTTGTTTTTTTTCCTGTGGATGAACTAATAAAAGTGGTACATGTATATAGCACTCCAGTCCCCAGTAAAATAAAAAAAATTACCTGTTCAAAATGAAAAGTGTAAATAATGCTACCTGAGGATACAAAGGAGGTTGTGATTTTATTTTTGAAACCAAAACCAAATCAAGCTATGAATTTTAATGTTTTAATAAAGTGCCAGAACTAAGCACGGCATTTTACAGGGATATGATAAAACCACAGTACAAAGTAACTACTCAGTGCCTGGGGTTGGAAGAAACAGAGCACTACACTACATTTTCTTAGGAAATTTCACTCATTTTCCATTATTGCATTTGAAACTAGCATTCAGCTGATTCAGGAGAGATAAGAAGGTACACTCAGAGAGATGGATCACTGATCTCATGAAGTATGGAAATTCTCATTTTGCGATTCTCGCAGTAAAAAGGTCGGTATTTATTGCAGAGGTATCCAATATCCCATTCCTGGATGTACAATAGGACAAGGGGAAAAAATTTTCCTTGTCATAAAAGGCAAGACTGGTAACAGCATACAATGTATAGGTCTGTTTTTGAGAAGTAGCATTAAATCCAGTTAATGCACACAGTTATTCTTTCTTAGGCACAAGAATGCTGCTTATTGTTCTGACTCAAGTCAGCATGAGATGTTGTTCATATTACTCAACCATTTCATTATTGCTAACTTACCTGTTATATAACAAGAATGCCTGTTATATAAACATAGCATTCGAGAGATTACATAACTCAAAAAGCAAACCAGCACAAAAAGACCACTTACAAGCATAGCAGCCTTAATGATTTCTAATGTAATGAAAAGTAATTGAAAATACTTCCAAAAGTAATTGAAATTGACTGAAAAGACCTCCCTTTGAAGGATTCTTTCCATTAGAAAACTATGGTCATATTGGATGCAGTTTATAGTAACAATCTCTCAAGAAATTGTTATATTTTCTTCTCCTAAATGAAATGAAACTGTTATTCTAATAAAAAACTAAAGTTTCTCCAGGAAGGTAACAGTGCTTCAGATGTATGCACAAAATTACCTCTTCTCTTAAAACTTGCTCGAATAGTTACTTCAAACAAATACGAAGCTCCCTATATGAGTACCTCCTCTATGGTATACAAATATAAATGAAAACTTTATATATAGGAACCACATATAGATATCAAATGCCAGTTCTTCTCATTTATCTGCAAGCATATATTCAGTCATTTTAGTACCATCATCACTCTTGACTTTAACTTACTAGAAAGAAAAATACTGACACTGACAACAACATGACTTTGTTCATCTACCAGCTACTACTTTCAAGATAATTCTCTTTTAGTATCAATATATTAGCATGCAAGAGACACACAGGCAGATCCTTGATACATCTGTACAGGAGCCACCAAATTTTGCAGTAGAAATATATTTCTGATTCAATGAACACCATCAATCTGTGTTGGTATAACTGTAGCTCTGCATCTTCTGCTAGTGCTGGTATTTAATGGGTGCTGAGAGTACAGTAAACTACTCTGTAAACAGCGAACAGCCACACAATGACCACGCTCACAAACTTTGTCTTTCTTGTGCACATCTCAGAAGATCAGTGAGTAGAGAGCACTGTATATCAGTACAGCTGCCATAAGTCCTATTTAGGCATGAATATGAATGCCCAGAACCCTGACCTCCATGGTGATTCACAGAAAACCTCAATAACAGTTTCCAGAAAATACCAGATTACCATGAAACATGGTCACTGTGCCCTACAAAAGTCTTTTTCTGCTCACACCTAGTGCAGAAAACAGTCCAGAACCAGTGCAAATATTCCACCTGTGACCTCTATGAAGCTGTCTTTAGTCTCACTCTTCCCAGCAAAATACTTGAGCTCACACTTTCTAATCATTCTGCAAACAAGTTTGTTCATTTTCCCAAGCTCTCTGGGCACAAACTCTGTATTAAAAGTAAATATTCGCTTAACACTTGACCACAACACTCTGCTAAAGGCAGAAAATCTGCCAATCAATGTCATGATTTAAAAACAAGTTTAAGTACTTTGTATTCAAAACTTGAATGTGTTTTCACTCACAGTATTCTGCCCTACTTTAAGACACATTCCCCTATGTTTACTTTAATTTGTGCTCCTGCCCACATCTCTTGGGAATAAACAGCAAGAAAACTGTTGCTCTACTTCACACATGCAGCTGTACACAATTATCACTGCACATCCTGGGGGTTGGACTGTGATTTTTGACAATATGCCTGGTATGTGTCTATCCTTTTTATCTTATTTATGGATGTACATTATTATTTATTTATTTCTGTGGATTTGCTTGCTCTTGGTTTCGATACTTACGGACTAAACGGAGAGGGGTTTAGAAGCATATAACTGCTACTCTGCTACGCCCTCTTCTCTCAGATGTGCTTTTTGTTTTCTTGCTGTTTAACTCCTTGGAACAAATTCTCACTGATAGAACACGCTTTGGATCATCCATAGGACTGCTCCCAGACTTCATTTCCCAAATACATTTTCAGTCTCAGTACCTTGTATTTTGTAAGACTAACTAGTCTGCATTAATTTAAAGTTTGTTTTCTCAAGGCATTCCAAGAAATATCAGAGGCATGTCTCTCTCTTGTCGGCTTTCACTCCTGTGCTCACAGTCACTCTTCCTTACTTAAAGTTTATAGGATTTGAGCTGGAGCATAGCATTCAAATTAATATTACAAAGCGTATATGGAACATTCAACTACAGCATAACAAATCAAATTAATTACACAGCGGAGAACATTAATTACACTACTATGATTTATTTGTAAATACTTATTTGCTAGTCAAAGAAATAATTAATTTCTATTAGGAATAATAGTATTTCCTATAGGATTTAATTAATTCCTATAGTCTTCATCTTCCAGACTGCAAAAATGCATTAGTTTCTGTATTTCCTGTCTACTGAAACTCAGTAATATTCTATTTTCAGCTTAAAAGTCTGTTACAAGACATTTTAGCTCAGGCCAAACAGAACAATTTCATTATTTCTAGAGAAAACCAGCACACATTTTAAGACTACTTGACAGTCACAACTGATACAGTCAGGAAAGCTTAGCTATTCTGAAGAAGCGATCAAGATTTATGTAATACATCATGAGATCTCAAATTAAAACTCTATACTGACCACAACACATTGAAATTTTTGTGAATTTACAACTCTGAACAAGCTTCAGTGGAAGCTGAAAGTATTTATAATTTCTCACAAAACAGACCATTCCGGTAGCAAAGAGGGAAAATTTAGCATAAGGGATTATTGATGCTATAAGCTTGTGACAGTCATGAAACCTGTGGTACAGTGAGAAAAAAGTAATATTTTGCAAGATGAAGAAAAGAGAACATTTAATATCTTACCCCTTCTGCCTTCTCTTCTGTGTTAGCCAGCATTTCCTGGAGGGCCCGTACTGACAGAGACTGCTCCAGCACAAAGGTGCAGATGGACAAATCAGGTGGAACATTCTAGGTGGGAGAAAACCATGAGATCACATTAGTCACATATTTCCTGAAAAGCACTTTCCAATGCCTCTATCTTCCCTCACTTTCCCTGAATCTGAAAGTTCTGCTATATTCTTGAGGCTATGAGAACCAGCCACATATACTGCACTGCAACAGTTAAGTCTTAGCCAGCAAACAACGGGAAGCAACTCTTGCCCTCTGCTCAGCATTTGCAAGCTGACACCTGGAGTACAAGGTCTCCGGTCAATAAAATAAAAAAACTCTCAATAAAAGAAGAAACCAGTGAATTTCATAAAGTTCAGCAGAGGTCACCATGATTGTCAGGGCTGGTGTGCTCACCTTGTGTGCCTGCAGGGAGCTGGGCTTGGTCAGGCTAGATGAAGGAGAGAGAGATCTTACAAACCTAGTGATGGTTACAGGGAAAATGGAAGCAGACTCTCCTTGGAGGTGCTCCTTGAAAGGAATAGGACCAGCAATACAAGTTGTACCATAACATTACAGGAGAAAATTGGTAGTAGAAAAAGCAGGGGAATATCTGCTTGGACATTAGCATATGGAACATGTGTCTTAGGCATTACACTCTGATTGTGAGGGAAACAAAATTCAGTCTTTAGGCTACTGGTAGCAGTCAGACCTCATTCTTATGCTGAAAGTCAAGATGAATTTTCATAGCAGAAACATTAGACACTGAGTATCAAGGCCAGGCCAGCAGCTTCTAAGCCTTGCAGGGCAGTATGCTTCACAATAGTCTACTCTAACTGGGATCAAACTAAAGAATCTTATAAAAATAAATATTTAACTTGTCATGACTGAAAAAAATATCGTTGAGCTATTGAAAAGATATTTTTCCAGACTATCATAAAAAAATTCATGTAAAATTGAAAGAGGTTTGTAATAGCAATGTCTAAATTACAAAGTAGCAAGGTAAAATTAGACTTTACGTGGGGATCTTTTCTTCTGTTAATAGAATATTAACTCCTACACACCTTTACTTGCCTCCAGAAATTATTTTGTATTTCTTCTCTTGTCTCTTCAAGTTAGTGGCATATTTTAGTTTAGGAATATTTTTATTCACTATTGGACATCAGTTTTTTACACCATGAACGCTTTTGCTGCTGAAGATGTAAAACTGCACCTTTACTCAAACAGTGTACAATGTAAAGAGGCCTCTTCCAAGACCAAATTGTAAAAGGTAGTTGCAAAACCATTTCATTCTCACTTTTTTTTTCAAAAGTTAGTTTATTCAGAATACTTCACACTCTTAGTAGCTTACCAAATTGCTGTTCATCCCTCCAAACTACAGCAATTCGGATTTTTTTTAATACATAACAGACCTTTCATCATCTTCCACTACTTATATTTCAATAAAATTACTGTAAAATTGTAATTTAAAGTTTTAGCCAGATAAAAGAAGGATGAAGTAGCATCCTCTTTTGCATCATTTTTAACTGACTTATGCAATGATACTTAGGCATGAAATATTTTTAAGCCAACTCTTTCAGCATCAGGCCTCTACTTACTTGTCAGTGTTCTCGTTACCATTTTTCTTTTGTAGCTACTCAGAGACTACAACAGTCCTTTTCATGCTAGTACGAGGCCAACAGACAACTAATTAGATTGTCCTGAAAAGATCCTTGAATGTAAGTACTATCATAAGCCCTTATTTTACAAAGCAGGAAGGAGGGCACTCAAAGACTGCTAAAGGTGTTGCTTCTACTCAGGAAATACGAGGATAATTTTCCCTTCTAGAAAGCCTCACAGAAATGAACTGCCTAATAGTCCAGCTCACCCTCACTTCTCTCCAGTGAAGACTGAATGGCTGACAAACAAGAGTATGAACAAAGCAGAAAAAGATGCTTTGCACACTGTGCTCAGAAATGAGCCAAGGCTATCTTTTCTGTATCTGGTTATAAGCAAACAGAGTCTCCATAACAATATTACCACTGTCATTACTGTTCTTTAAAGCAGGATTTTCGCTGGCAGAGTGTCTCACACATACAATTTTGGACCAATCAATTTTTTTAGTATTGAACTTACCCTATAGGTTATATAGTTTCAAATACCAAAAATCCTACATAATTTCACACATTGAGCAAACTGAGATATCTTCATCCATTTTGTTCTCCTTTATGTTCAAGACAGTCATGAGCACTTTCTTCCCTCCCCATTAAAACTGAGGAATGAAGTCCCAATGAACATTTTTCAGCTATTCTCATAGCAGGGGAGTAAGGCACACTTTTTGCTGCCAGAGAGTAATAAAGGAAAATGGTATGAAACCATTTTGCTTTAATTAAGTGAAAGAGGTACTGTCTTCTTATAGTCTAGCAAAATGTTACAGCCAGTTTCTTTTTCATGAGACAAATGGGAGTGCACATTATCGCACCTCATCTCTGTTGCATGAATGCCTAGACACTGGGTGGCCCTCAGAGAGCAATGTGTTTCCCCTAAGAGCTGAAGGAAGATGTGCCTATTGATGTCTGCAGTAAGCACTTGAATTGGACCTTCCTGTCTGGCAGTTCCTCACCCAAATCTGCTCTACTGAAGATCCAACAGGTCCACACTGCATCAATCACAGCACGTTCAACAATCAAAGCATGGACAAATGTAGAGCTGCCAATGTATTTAGTTCAGTTGCAGCTCTGCTCACCCCTATACACTCCATTTCAATGCTGATGCTTTTAAACCTCTGGATTTTAAGGAAAAGGCTTCAGGCTTCAGACACAAACTGGAGGCTACTATTTTGAATAGCCCCCTCTATAAAATAGTAATTCCAGGTAATTTTTAAACCCTCATTTAAATATACCAAAATTTATTCACAGGGCATTTTCTATCTCTTCAAAGCATAAAATAAAAATGAGGAAGTAAGACCAGAGTCTTTGCCAGACCTCTGATTACCTATCTTATCTCTCATATAGAGACAGAGGATAAAACATAAAAAATAAAGGTATTCTGTGTTATATGGCAGCCTAACATTCCCTATCAAAAGATATCTTCATACAAAGTCCAGGGTAGATTTTAGTACCCTGTCTGGAAAGTAACTGCATATTCTGGGGTCTGCAAGGAAAATCTGTAGCAACTAGTATTCAGTATCAGGCTTTTTTGAGGACAGGCGAAATGTGTAGGCAAGTTTTTTAGTGATTGCTTTGCTAGACTCTGAACACACTAGTAAATAATAAATAATATTAAAGAAAATATTTTGTGACATTTCTAACAACCACTCACCAGTGCATTTCTAATAAAGATCAAAACTACCAGGAAATTTTCAACAGTTTAATGATTATAATGCACCTTTGTTTTGAGAACAGAACACAGTCTATAACCCCAAAAATTGATCAATGTTCAAAAGCAGATTACTTAACAGATATAAATAACCCTATCAGCAATCTTCAATCTTTTTTTCCACCAATTTTCATCATATTTAGCTTTGCTGCAGTAACTTTCTAAATGAAGGCATAGAAAATAAGCTCATATTCCAAAAAGGTTTTTGTTTTGGTTTGGTATGTGACAGAGTATATAATGAGGTCCTTGGACAGGGATACAGGGAACCTGTATCACTTCATTTCAAAAAATTGGTGGAAAATTCTGATAGGCAATGGCAGTATTCAAAACAATTTATTCTCAGTTTCTTTTTGACACATTTTAATGGATATAATCTAAATGGATAACCTAATGGATATAACCTAAAATATACCGAATGAGTTAAAAAGTAAAACTTAGTAACTCCACTGTATCTCAGAGTATAGAGCATTACTGACTTTTGCTGCCAGTTCTTGTTCTTCTACTCAGTTGTAATTACTAACATGCAAGTAGTTTGATTCTAAAAAAAAAAGTTATTACACAAATAAACTAGAACTTGTATATTAAATTTAAAAAGGAGACTCAGTACTGCTCAGAGAAAAACAATGCATTACTATTAACTTTTTCTATTGTTTCTTCATTGTTGTTTGCAATGGCCCCATCAGCAAAATTAAGCAAATTAAAATCGTGTAACAGTCATCTGTAATTTTTAAAGCGTATCTATTCAATTACTGGATTATTTTTAAAAATTTGGTGAATTCTCTATTTCTTCCTATCATTTTAAACTACATTTATTGTGTACACTAGTGTTCTGTAATAATATTTGCATAGTAAATTATGCTTTACTCTGTAGGAGGTAGATTTGCAAATTAGATAATCATATCTTTTATTAAAAAGGTGTTTTGAATAAAGCTTTTGAAACACTATTTAAAAATATCCCTAGCTGTATTCCCACCCACAACTGAATCATGGATACTGGATGTATCTAGTATGCTCTATTTCAGTTTTTATTAAATTACTATTTACAAGCACACCACACTCCAGTGAAAGCAAGAGGCTGAGATGCAAAACTCAGTCCCTCTGTCATTACCCTGATGGCCACACAGTACTAACAAGCCACACAAGTAACATATGACTTGCTCATTATATGTTGTATATAATCTTGTGAATGTACACTGAGCTTCTGCCTTCATAAATATTAATACAAGACTGAAGAATAATTACATCAGCAAACAGAATTCTGCCTCTAAGAATAAGCAGATTCACCTCAGCTTTATTTTTCTTCCTACTTATTTCTCTTCTTAGTTATTTTCCAAGGCTCATGGATTCTTTTTAATTTCTCTTCTTATCAAATTCCCAATGAAACAGACTTGCAGCTATTTTGTTTCTAACTGTATACTAAATATTCACACAGTAGTGCCTAAAAAATCACCAAATTAAGTAGCCTGGTTTACAAAGGATCTATCATCTGCATCACTGCCAAAAAATGAGATGTGGGTGTTCATAACTTTTTTTAACACTAGCTCATTTACTAGATGCCTAACTTCGAGAATCCAAGAAGGAGGACTCAGAAAGTTAATTTTAGTACAGAATTTAAGCAAAACATCTGTAGTGCTATTTGTGGGAGTAGCCTGAAAGAAACTGAACCCATCAGCTATTTTCAAGTTACATTTAAATTTATACATCTCCATCTTTCTCGCAGTCCTTTCTACTTAAATGAGATTCTGTCCAGTGACAGTGATGGAACACCCTCAATATTAACAAGTAAAACCATCCATTTCTAGGACTCTACATAGAAGGCATAGCTATACATGTTTTCATGCTTGGCATCAAAACAAGGGATCCAGTACAGAAATATATGGGCCTGACTACAAGTCCCATCAGCAAAATAGAACTAGCCATATTCATCAAATCCCAGAATGGAATGGACAGAGAATGAATTATGAGCCTTACACTTTCAGTTCTATAGAAAGGATAGTGTCAAGTAACACTGTCCTCTCTATAGCACTTCTCCAATAACAGTGTCAAGCTCCCTTGTGTTCACCATCAGCAGACTGTGAAGGCTGCCTGGCCACCTCCTACAAAAAGTTTGCTTATCAGTTGCTTATGACTATTTCAGTCTGAAACTATCACTTTCTGGATGAGGCTTTTACAAGACATTCTGTCCAAAATAGTTTTTTTCCATCACAAGGAAAGAAGTTCCCAACATTCAAAACTTTGTGTTACTGTACCTAAAAACTGTAATGCCTCCACATTTTCAGAATAGCAGGTTGACAAGAGAGTGCCTTTTTGACACAAGTATGCTTTCCATTTTTTCTAGGGAAAACTTTGAAAATCTGGTCAAGTTCTAGTTTCTGAAAAATGTAGTTTTTTCACATAGTTTAAAGTTTTTTGTTAGCAATTGAAAAGCTCACAGGACAACTCTTTCAAGGGATAAAACTTAAAAAGTCACGGGAATACCAGCAGGATAAAATCAGAACAAGGTCCACAATCAAAAAAACAAAAAAAAAAAAAAAAAGGGGAGGTGAAAGAAAAAAAAGACAAGCACAGGGAAAACCAGAAAAACAACTAGCGGTAGAACTGAAGTCAGACCCAAATACATTGTCATCAGTTTACTTTCAAAATCCCAGAACACAAGACAGCTCCATGTCTCTCAGTGGTTCTTTTGAATCATGTTGGTTGCCTATGTCTCTACATGCTGATCTCCTTGTTAACCTGACCTAAACAGCCAATCATTTTAATTTTTAAAAATATATTCACTTGTGGTCACATATACAAAGTTTTCCCATCTTGTCCATATTTCCAAGAGAGGAATTCTCTCACAAATGAAGCATTACATTTAATAAACCCAGCACTGAAAAAAAATCTTGATACATTGAGCATACTTTCCGTTGATATATAAACACTCATCTACAGTAGTTTTTGTCTGATTACAACAAGTTACTTGTTTTTATCTCCATATGAGTTTCCACAACAGTAAAGACTAAAATCCTTCCCTACTCATTTTCAGATGGTGAATGTCATCTACTGGTCACCACGAGCTCATTGGCAAAGAAAATTGTTTGCACCTCAAACTTAGGCTGTACAAACTTGAAGGTATAACAAAATGCAGAATGAAACTCACGCTTCTTGGTTTTTTTTTCCTCTTACATTCTCCTTTAAAGATCCATAAGAAACCTATTTCTGCTTAGGCTGTTGTTAGTTAAGTACAATTGTACTATTTTGCTTCATGCTGAAAACAGTGCCAGTTTTATCTTACAATTTTTCAGCTTTTGATATTTGGAAATAGCTTTGATCCTGAGAGCTGTCAAAGGTCTTGAGGCCATTATTAACAGAGCAGACTGTCTTGATTGCTAGGAAGTTGTAATTCCTGGTATGGTGTTTGCTTCCTTTATAGAGTAAGGGCCTCAAAAATTCCATCTCTAAAATGGGTAAGTAAAGAGGCTTTTTCCTCTTACATGCCATCTCTCCCATCTAGTCTCCTTTCTAGCTACACGCAAGTCCAACATATCTACATTACTGAGAGCTCTTTCCTTTTTATCTGTTTTCTGAATATTTAAAACTCTTAGCAACAGATTAAAATTATACTGGGTAAGGAGCCAACAACTACATTACAGTATCACCAAATAAACTCAGTCAACCAACTCCACACCCACTACAATATATGCTACTGTAACCAGAAGCTTAGAGGAACATGAGCTAATAGTGTGTCACCTTAATGCAGTGTAAATGTGCTAATTCTTAGGGCAATTGGGAAAATTCTATGCTGATTAATAAAATAAAAAAATCTTACAGGATCAACAGTACTACAGAGGGTCTAGGTACACATCCAAATAAAGAAAAAATGGTTTGTTCATATTGATTCTACAAATTCTACCTTATTATGCCAATCTTATGAGTATTATTCAAAACTTTAATGTTCCATTTCATTCTTAGAGATGATACCATATTTGTAACTACTGCAACAAGTAATGGAAAAATCTAGGACATTATCAGTTGGGCAGGTACTGTTACTTTAGAAACTGAAGAGAAAGCAGCTACCCTTTGATTCTTGAAGCAGTGGAAAGATGACTTTTATAAAACACTATTTTGCCCCTTTCTGAAAAGCATGGCAGACACCCAACAGGAAAATCTTTCTAATCTCTGGCCAGATCTGACCATACACATTACAACAATCATATTTCAAAGTAGGAATCCTATAACCTTTCAGGATCAAACAAATAAGGCAAATTTGCACATATTTTGTGGCTGCAATAACTGACATGGCCTGATCTTTGTCAGCGGAAGTCTTCCTTCTGCATAATAATCAATAGACCCTTATTTGCCATGATTCTTTTACTGGTAAATCTATCCCATAGCTGAAATCTTCACAGTAGAATATGTAAAAACGACATCCAAATAAACACAATTACTAACACTTCCAGAATACCAGCTCTTATAAGCAGTTCATCTACTTTGCAATGAACGTGAAACAGTATGTCTAAGAGAAGCAAAACCTGCTTATTTATCTCATAAGCTATCAACTATAAAACAGACCAAATTTTAACTTCTTTGGATTCTGTTTTAAGTTTTCAACTACTACATTTTCCATTTTATGTTGATGAAATCAGAGTTCAACCTGTGTAACTAGGAACAAATCAGTGCCCATCAAATATTTCTGGAATGAGGGACTGGGAGTTTATGCTCTGAGTCATCCCTGATTTGTCCTTAAATGAAGAAAAGGAGATGCATCATCAGCTCTCTCTTGGGCACCAGAGTTTAAAAGTACTAAAGCAGACACAACTATCCAAATCCTTTGTGGCAAGATGCAACAACACACTTAGGCACTGTCAGTACTACACTGCTTATTAACGGTCAGTATTTTCTTTACATATATGTAAAGTAAATCAGTTTTTATAACTAAAATGAATAATCCATATCTCAGTTTTGAGTCAGTACTCATTCATGTGTTCAACTCAATTTAAAAAATTATTCAAAACAAATTAAATGCAACCACCCAGAGAATTTTCAATCTAACTCACCACCTTAAGAGAAGCTAAACATGCTTTATTCAAATGTAGGTGTGCCAGTCCCTACTGGCTGGCAAAAAACTAATATATTTTAAAGCCATTTTATGAATATTGTACCATACCTCAGTTCTTTAATTCATTTTCTCCTGCTTGTTTTATGTCTCATAAAGGTAGTAAGTCCATTCTGATGCACGCTGGATGTGATGCCCAAATTATTTGGCACCCCAGACTGTTTGATCTGATTTATGTGATTTAAAATAATAATTATATCCAAAAAAACACATTTTCCTGTATACATTCACTTCTTAAATGTAAAGCAAAACAATTAGAATAGTATACTGAAAGTTGTTCAGTCAAAAAAAAAATTATTTTTAATTAAAAAATTCTTGTAGTCTTAGAGAAACTCTAGCAAATATTTGGGTAAGGGACAGAAAGATTTTAAGAGTCCTAAGAGCAAAGACTGTCTGCCAGGAAATTTTCCAGGGATTTAAGGACCTCTACTGTCAGAGTTCCAGGGCCGATAAAAAGTGCAGTAATACTTTCAAGTATAAATATCTGTTTAAAAAGAACAAACAAACAAACAAAAAAAAACCAAAAACAAAAAAACAATACACCTCAGCATATATACTCAGAAATGGTGGTTTATCTACAAATGTGTAAAATATATAAAGCCCCTGTTTGTCTGTGCATTGCTCTACATTTGCATATCCATTGCATGACATAAAAAATAAACATTTACTTGACTACACACCTCTATTAACTACAAAATCAAAAAGACTAATTAAATGGTAATTAGTGATTATTTGTTCAGCTTCTTAAAGATTCAATTTTTTTTTTCAATTTTTGGACCAAGATGCTGAAATATTGTTAGTAAGCTCTTAAGAAACCAACTGCTGCTTTAAAGGACTCTCTGTCTATCATTCAGTAGCACACCAGAACAAAAAGCTGCCACAAAATAATGTCTAGACAGAAATATTCACTTGCATTTCTCACCTGCCTCAGAAATGAATTAAGCAAGAAGCAATAAAGCAAGAGGCTTAAAAATTCAGAGGCAGTAAAGACAGTCTCCACGACCTGGCAAACTCTCTAGACTTTTTTCAATACATTTTCAAGGAGGGAGTATAACAATAAGGTCACAGATATCACTCCTACATGGGACTATCACACTCATTTAGATCATTCACCAGCCTGGAGTTTCTTCCTCTGCCATGGTCAAGTTCTTCCTTTTTAAAACTTCAGATTCTGACATCACATAAGATAATAACTATGCACCTTTGAAGATACCTACTATGCAGAACCACATATTATTTTCTAGATGGCTTTAATTTTATTTTACCAATACCTCAACTTTCACCTAGCCAAGCAAAGATATTCCACTCCTCTACTAAGGTGCATGCCTATGCTAGTGATTTAACATAACTTTCCAAATGTCTTTGATACTGGTTTATTGTCTAAGAAACAAACAATTAAAAAAAAAATCCACCTACTTGTAAGTTTTGAAAAATAACCAGAACCCTTTTTAATTATTTTTTATAAATTAAGGAATTTGCCTTCTCTAAAGAAATAAAACAGTTCTAGTAAGAACTACGCAGTTATGTGTATGCAAAAATCAAAGCTCCAATGGAAACTACAGATAGAGCTAACCTCCATTATAAATTAGTCAGAAACATGCACAAGGAGAAGGAATCTTTTTGCCATTTTTGAGTTAACAAATATTTTTATAGTCATTAATCTGTACACGTTCTTGCAACTGTATCAGCCCAAAGAAGCTTAATTATTAGTGTACTGCTGAGCAAATCAAATATCAAATATGGCACTCAAAGCTCATAAAGCTTTATTCTTACAACAGCTAATCACACTAGGCCTGTTTCTTACTTAAAAATGAGACATCATGCAGTTGGACTTCATTTCTATGGACCTTTTACATTGGCAAAATCGCCTTACATACACTAGAGAGAAAAATTACTGTATTACTGGGTTTTCTGATTTATTGGATAATGGACACTTAAATGGCTTCTCATCAAGTCTGTTCATATTTCATATTGCACTGAGCAGAATATTGGTTTGCGTCCTGGGACCTCTGTGTAACATTGTCACGCAAGTCCTGTGCTAGTCCTGTTTCTTTTTCTCTCCTGGAACTAAAATGTTGTGGGCATTTGCCATTGCCCTTCATATAGAAATAACTTGTCCCTGCGGTTTCTTTTACTGATCGATACCCACCTTGGCCATTTCAAGCATCCTAAACTATCTAAACTAATTAATTCTGTATTATCTAAAGCCATTTGAACAACGGGTGTTGGTTTTGATTCACAGTTCCCACAATTATTGCCTTATCACAAGCTGTAAACATTCTACTATGCAACTATAACTGGTCAGTACTCAGAGAAACAAGAAAACCTTAAATTCATAACTCCCGGTTACCATTAAAAGACATTTAAATCTGGGATAGAAGTAGAGCTTGCAGGATTGTTAGGGGAAGACTGTATCAGTCTTTTGAAATCAGCCCAGTGACATCAGTTTCTTGTTCTTTTTTAATAGTGTGTAAAAAGTCAATTCTCATGAAAAAGCAGCATTTTTGTTGTTAGTATCTTTGTAAATATGTCAAGACAAGAGTACAAATACCTGGAAGATGGAACAAGCTTTTTACTCCTAATTGTATTCTTTATATGCAGTAGGGAAGAAAAAGAGAATTTCTAAGGAGTTAAAGCTCAAATACACCAATTAGCATTATTCAAAAGGACTCATTACGTTTACAAGAATATCACATGCTGTAAGAAAAGAAAAACTATCCCACACTCCATTAAGCAGAACATGAGCTTCAACCCCTTCCAGCCCACACAGCTCCTCAATTAGTAGGTTGCAGGCAGTGCAAACTGATTGCACACAATCACTGCTCTACAAGACCCTTGTACTGGGGCACGGAGAACCATAAAACTCCTTTTGGATTATAAATGGTATTTGAACAGGCCAACACAAAAATGAGATAGATAAGGAAGACATCTTAAGCTGCTAATCATACTGTGAGAAACTGGACTTACTACATTCATCCTCCAGATATTAAAGACATGTTGGTTTAACAAGAAAAACAGACTAGAGATGTTTGCGGTTCATGTATCAACTGCATGTCCATCATTCCTACCTACAAGTTTTCAAACAAACATCAAACTTTCAGCAATTATTCAAAGCTCAACTCCCAGGAAAACTCACAGCTTGAACTCTGACTTTCTGCATCTATGCATATTGTTTAAGAACATAATCACTCTTTTTACTGTCTGGTCTCTGTTTTTTTAATGCAAAATAAAGCAACTATTCCTTTATTTGTGAAACCAGAAGTTCTTCTTGTATATATGGCAACCCACCAGTCAGCATTAGGATACCTACTGAAACAACTTACGTTTGGGTTTCAAAGGGACACTAAGCATAAACCTTCAACCTCCAAACTACTTCCACTTGCCCAACTTCCCTCTTCCAATCCAAACTATTTATAATTGTAAATACTCTTGTTATGATAGTAAGTTACAGCATTCCCTTGGTTACTACAAAAACACAGATCTTCTTCCTTTTTCTTGGGGAAATAACCAGGAGGCAAAAGCCTAAAATCTTGAAAATCACAACCCAAAAGGTCTAAGTCCCCAAAAGTCTTAAGAAATAGACAACAACAACAAATGTCTGATACTGGTATTTTTGTTTTGTTTCAGATATGATTGATACGATATACCTCAAATAAAGACTGATTCAGTCATTAATAGGCCACATTTCTTTGTCCTAATTTCTGAGAGCCCACTGGGCTAGGATTGTTCACAGGAGTCTACTGAGCCAGATTTAGCCCAACGGTCCTTAAAAATACTGAGTACAAAGTAATAATACCATGACTTAAGTGCAAAGCAGAGGTACGAAGCTAATGGGAAACTGCTATTTTAGACAAATGCTCATCTAAAGGGCTTAAAATAATACACTTTCACATATTCTTAGCTTGGAACACAGATTTACGAATCTGGTTTTTTTCAGAGTTTCAGATGCACAGCTACATATCAGTCTAATTAAAATTCAAACAACTTCTTTGTAACTGCTCTGCATTTGCTAATGAAGTACATTCTGCTATAAGTCCATCAAAGAAAATATTTGAAGTGTTGAGCTCTAGGGCACTTGGCAGAATATGCCACTGTGTAACCTTGTGATGTTCAGTTTCCCAGGCTAAGGCAGCAAGCCTGAAGCTGCCACAGGGCTGTGCTTGCACTGACCAGCCAGCAGTCATAACCTTCATCAGACATGAATGTACAGCAAGTAAGAACTCCTACCTCAAAATATTCTGGCGTTGCTCTATGAATCACTTCATTTATCTTTCAAGGACTTCCTTATGGTATTTTAGTACAGGTAGTGCATTTGGTGCAGGCAAATAATCTGTCTGCAGTCCTTAACACCTAGTCCCAAGGTTATTAAAGAGTCACAAGATTTGTATAGTAAATGGGGGGAAAATACAAAACCAACCACCAAAACCCATCAAGTATGCATTTGGGTAAGGGGATTGCTTTGAATAGAAGGTTCGAAATTCAAGTAGGCCAACTCATCATGCCATGATAGCAATTCTGCTTTATAAGAGGAATAGTACTAAAAAGGTTAGGACTCAGAAGCAAACTGGCAGGTTTTTAGAAGCCTCTAGATAACTCCCCAAACCAATTACAGGATTGCACACCCTATATCTGACCATCTTCAACCATGGTGTGTGTGTCACAGATGTATCTCAGCACAGTATCTGCTTCTTTTTACCTTTTAAACAAACCAGGGAAAAAACCAACCACCAGCCACTACCATATATGGTTTCGTAAACATTTAGGGTTGGTTTGTTTTTAACATACATCTAGATAACGAACAAAGTTGCAAACTACATATTTTACTAGAGTAATTACAAATCATGTTTTTTTGCTAAATTACATAAATTATACAGCCTTGGGTTAAGTTTCTTGAATGGACAGCCTATGTCACCAACAGTATGAAACCCATCATTAATATTAAAAAGAAAATGAGCGTTTCAAAATCTATCTTGCATTGGTTAGTTGATAACAGACATAATGTATGCACAGATAATATATGTACCATTCTTTCATTCAGTGCCATCATTTGGAGTATTATCATCAACTATACTTATCTACAAAGCTATTTTGATTCTCTCTCTCAGCTTTTGTTCCTGCATTTTCAGATTACACTCTACCAGCAGATTTAGGAATTTAGGACTTTCCTCTGGAGGCTTTTTCCTGGGTGCTAGACTGACTGACAGTCTTAAACATTTCTAAAATACATTTTGACAACAAACTCCCAACTACACAATATATTTAAAGTATTATAATAAAACTCAATAGATTCTAAATAACTAATATTAAGCATGTAGAGTTATCCCAAATAACAGACAACTGGTCTATAGCGATGTCATACTTTTAAAAATATTAAAATAAGTGAGTGTTATTGAAAAGGGAACTCTCTCTTATTCATGAAGGTACATTTTGAAGATAGGAAGAGCTTTTAATTCCTTTCTGGTAATAATTAGTGCCTTATTATGGTAAAACTCAATGTATACCTCTGGCAACACTAGATTTGATAAAAAATATTTCTGTAAGATCAGAAATAATCCACTTCTATGTGAATTTAAAATTTCAAATATCTGCTTCAACAGGAACTACAATCCAGACAATGAGAATAAGCTATCATAGATTGGATATATTATTATTTTTACACTATTTAATCTGTGATGGCTTGCTTGATATCACATAATTTGTTTCCTCTTTAAAAACTGCCTGAGTTACAGATTACAGTACAACTATGCTAAATTGCATTGTTATGCCTAGCATTAATGCCCACAGTTTTCAACTGATATATCTGTTGCTGCCTGGCATCCATGGAGATCTGACACAGTGTCTTTCATAGTCCAAATGTTTTACATTCATTTTAAACTATTCACTTTCCATCTCAAGAAATAGTTCTGTTGGTTTCTGGGACTAAGTACAAGGATCACAAAAAGGTCTGATGGATATGGCTACACATCTGCATCTAGTCTCAAAATTTATACAGGAAGTAAAAATTGAATTGGATACACAAATAATAAAGATAGTATTTACAATTATGTAAATTATATGTTGCTTAAAACTACATACAAATATTGTGAAACACACTGTTCTTATTTTCATTGCTTCTACAGAGCATTTTACTGGCAAAGAATGACTCACTGAACAAAATCCTGTCTGAACTACACCTATGAAGACTTCCTCTATCTGTGTGTAAACTGTATGTAAAGTAGGGCAAGTAATGTGTAAGCACGCATAAATCTGTTACCAACTCTTCATTTAAATTATTAAATGAAGATCTCAGTGAAAGTCTGCTAAACAGAGCCCTTTGAACATTAGATTACATAAGATTAAGTGCCACCTCTGCCATTAAATGGGAATATTCTTTTTGGCAACGTGACACAAAAGCAATTAAAATGGGCTTGGAGGTGCAGCTACAAAGGCTTGCCCAAGGTCCGACAGACTTTTTTGACTTTTTTAGATTAAAGAAGTGGGAACACATTTACATAAATGAACCACAGTAACTATAAAAAAAAAAGTGCAAACAACCAACATCCTTACTATATGGCAAAGTCACATAATGATCCACTGCAAACACAAAGCAAACAACACTGATCTGATTAGTCAGTGGGAATCAAATTTTTAAAAAAACAGTATTTCATTATGTCAGTAACTGCTCAAAAAGCATCTACTTTCATCCATACATTTAGAGATACCATGTGCTTTTTTTATATGTTTGGATTTACACAATCAATGACTGTGCATAGCACACTTCTCTGATGTCAGAATTTCAGACTTTGTCTCTCTGAAGACAGATTATTTGCCTTGGACATTGAGAATATGTTGAAAGCGCTTGCTGTAAAAGACAAAAAAAGAAGGCAGCCCCTGCCTTTACATCTTAAACTCTGAAAGACAAATGGAGAAAAGAGTTTTTCCCCCAGAGGCAATCAGGGTACAAGAGTTCAGGCCAGTGTCCCACTATTCATGATGACACCCTTCTCCAGACACACCCATAGAAAATTTGACTGCTGACACAAAAACTGCTTGCATAAATACTAGAGAATTTTACTTTCATGTAGCTTTGTCTGTGACAGGTGTTCAACCTTCTCTAGTCTCCCTCCCCCCCATTCTCCTCTTCCCTCCAAGTATAGCCACCTGTCCAGTTCCTGCTGATTCATCCACTTGCAGAAAATAGACCAATGAAAGGGCAAAGAAAAAAAAAATAAATCAAAGAACTGGCATTTGCCAGCACAAGAAACAGCATGTAAGTCTTACCACCAGGCTTTATTTTCTATAATGTTACACAACAGTAGCATCTAGGGACCAATAGAGACTAGAACATCACTGACATCACTCTGGGTGATGGAGTCACCAGTCCCAGCCAACTGCCCTACACCCAGTCCAGCACCAACTGCACTACCACAGGAATAGTGGCTCTTGAAAATCAAAAATGGAAAATAAGTTATCAAAGTCTTAGCTTCATGTGAAGTCCCTCCTCACTTTATGCACAGAATTATTAAGGGTATTATTTTTGGACTCTGCTCTCAGCACTGAAACTGATATATAAAAAGTTCAAACCGTAGGATCACACATTACACTGCCTTCTTGAAAAAGCTGAAGGAGAAAAAAACAACTTGGGAGGTTTTACAGATCTTCAAAAACCCTCACTATGTTATATGCCCATATCTCAAGTCCAAATTACAGAAGCTTCAAGAGGAAAAAAATTCCAAGTCACAGTTTTGATCAGTCCTTTTAAATGATGTAAAGCAGTTCATCCATACCTCAGAGCACCACAAAACTAAAGGATGTGGGTTTGTCACCTGCCATAAAAACAGAAAAAGAAGCCAAAACCTTGTGTCATTTAGAAAAGCGTACCTGAACTTTCAGTGTTCTGCTATGCAGCGATATCACAAGGGAATTCACCACATTTGTGACTGGCTCAGAGATGAGTATTTTTCAATGTGCATCTTGGACAGGAAAAGTTTCCAGGAGCTGTTAAAACACAGCTCCAACTTGTTTGCTTTTCAGCAGTCCATGCATTATTTAGGTCTGAAGAAAAATTACGTCAATAGCAGACAACATAATCTTTTAATGAATGTAGTTTCTCATACTACCAAGCTGTTTCTATATAAAAAACAACAATCTTAATTTTCAAATGTAAAGAAATAGATCTCACCAGTCATTGCTATAAGGTAACTAATGATAATTTTTGGTTTAATTTAAGGGGTGGTCTTCCACACAAGGAACATATTTAAAAGTACAGCAAACACTGATGAAATAAAATGACCCATAGATGATTTTCAAAAAGGAAGTTTACAAGTGTGCTGGTTTTGGCTGGCAGAGATTTTCTCCCAGTGGCTAGTATGAGGCTATGTTTTGGATTTGTGCTGAACACAGGGTTGATAATACAGAGATGTTTTTTGAGCAGGGCTTACACAGAGACAAGGCCTTTTCTGCTTTTCATACAGCCATGCTGGTGAGGAAGTTGGAGGTGCGTGGCAGGAGACACAGTCGGGACAGGTGACACAAACTGGCCAAAGGGATATTCCATATGACCATATGACATCATGCTCAGTATATAAAGTGTGGGGAAGAAAGAGGAAGAGTGGGGGGGAGTTTGGAGTGATGGTGTTTGTCTTCCCAAGTAACCATTACGTGTGATGGGGCCCTTCTGTCCTGGAGATGGCTGAACACCTGCCTGTCCATGGGAAGCAGAGAATTAATTCCTTGGTTTGTTTTGATTGTGTGCATGGCTCTTGCTTTTCCTATTAAACGGTCTTTACCTCAACCCACAAGTCTTCTGGCTTTTACCCTTCTGATTCTCTCCTCAGTCCTGCTGGTGGGGGAGTGAGTGAGCGGTGCCTGGGGCTTGGTTGCTGGCTGAGGTTAAACTACAACAATGGAGTTTTTGCCTTTTTTTCTGACACCCATCCCTTATTTTCTTCTTATTCTTACTTAAGAAATTTAAATTTATGCCACAGATTTGACAAAACCTGCTGAAGAAGTAATCGCATGAGAAAGGAAAAGTAAGCATTTTAAATTTTGTCTTCGCATGTTTTCCTTGGGTTTTGTTATTCTTGCTGTTTCAACTTTTTCAGAGTTAGAAATTTATGATGGTTTATATATCTGATAATTATACATTTGAAACATGCAACCTATCTTTAGAATATGATCTATTTTGAGACAGATCTGCTTTGAAATTGATAGAGATTGAAATATAATTACTTTTCACTTAAGCTACTACACCTCTATAGATGAAGTAGTCATGCATTTATCTTGGACAAGCTTGATTGCTTTATATTCAGAACTGTCTCCCATTAATAAAATTATATGTAATTTAGATCTGACATCTTGTTTATCTATTATTTTGCTCTTAAAGATATGAGATCAACTTGAACAATTTTCAGTCTTGCACTGAGTCAAGACCTTTGTTGCTCCTCAAGCCCCTGCACCAGCGAGGGTGCACAAGAAGTTGTGAGGGGATACAGCTGGGGCAGCAGCTGATCCAAGGGATATTCCATACCATATGATGTCAAGTTCAGTGTATAAAGCAGGGGCGATGAAGAAGGAAGGAGGGAATGTTCAGAGCAACAGCATTTGTCTTTGTCAATCCCCATGATACAGGAAGCATCCTTGCTTTCCTGGGGATGGCTGAACACCTCAAGGGAGGAGGTGAATGAACTCATTTTATTTTGCCTGCACATGTGGCTTTTGCTTTACCTATTAAACTGCCTTTATCACAACCCACGGTTTTTCTCACTTTCACTCTCCTGATTCTCTTCCTCATCCCAACACAGGTAAGTGCCTATGTGGGGCTTCGTTGACAGCTGGGGTTAAACAACAACGCCAAGTTAGAATAATGAATAAAATAAAAATAGCAAATGCAAAATAGCTTTTATCCTATTATCAGCCAAAACTAAAGAACAGTCCCTGCTAGAACTCAAAACAACTGTTACAAAAGACACGTCCCTGATTTATCCAAGGCTACTGCTATCACTCATACAGAATCTAGTCCATCTGTGTGTCCTTCACAGCTGCAATCCAATCCACTGGCTCAGGTAATTAATTTCAAATCAAGAATACACTTGCTACACAGAGACCCAGTACCCTCTGACCCAGTCTGGAAGGCAGCTTTGCAGAAAAGGGCCTGAGGGCAGCAAGGTGGGCATGAGTCCACAGTATGCCCTGGCAGCAAAGATGGGCAACAGTCTCCCGTGCTCTGCTAAAGTTTGTGTGTGTTTTCCTCTGACACCGAGGGAATCTACATGACCCTCAAGAAACACTTGTATTGTGAACCTGAACAGAAGAAAATAAAATTAAGCAATTTTCATTACAAGCCTTCCAGTGTTATTGCTATAATAGGATAAGTATTAATAGTCAGCAGTTGCCAAATTATTCTATCGATATATATCTTCAATTTCACTGTTATTTTAATAGTGTGAATTATTTAGTGACCCTAGAGCAGGAAAGTGCATGCAAAGAATTTGTGATAATAGAATATCAGCTACATCATGAGGACATGCATCCTGAAAGGTATTGGAGAAAAACAGGTGATAGTAACAAGCATTCTCAAGAATGCAAGTCCAGGATGATGTCTGAAGTCTATTACTTGTGTTTAGCCTATTACTGGTGCTTGGTTTTACATCTCATCCTCAATACCTGGCTGTAATTCAGATACCACATTACTGTTTACATTAAAGTGCGACACAATCCCATTAAAACTGGAAAACAGGCATCAAGACATGCATGGAAATTTTTTAACAGGCTCAAGAACTCCATTGGAACCTTTTTCAAATGGTCATATGCCTCGAGTATTTCCTATATTCTTCCTTATATAATGCAATAGTAACATTCCATGGACACAGACACTACGATAAAAAACATTTTTATTTATTCCTCTAGTCCACTTTGCTTTAAGGATTTGGTAATTTTACAGCTCCCTCAGTATTTATACCTACAAATTACTTCAAATAATCTCATCCTAGAAACTGTCAGCCCTTAAAGCCTGACACACAGAGGAGCTGCTTGGGTTTTCTTTTGTTTTTTTCCCCCAAGCTCATACAGAATAGGCAGAATACATATTGCTTCACAAAACAAGGAGAAAAAGCAGTATCAACAAACAAGCATAAAAAACTGATAAGAAATCTACACTGTATTCCTTAAGAGTGTGAGAGAGAAAGACTGTAGATTTAATATCCAAACTTACTGAAAAATAATAAATTCATTAAATAGATCTTTCTGGCCTCACAGGCAACTAGCACTACAATCACTTCTGTCCCAGCACATTTTTATTGTTAAAAAGATTCACTTAAAACAGAATGGCATGAATTAATTCACCAAGATCACTGCTATTATAATGAATCATTAATATCCTAGTGAAAAATTTATTATTATGAATAATACATGCAAAGTGATGAGACAGAAAATGAAGCATTACTCTGTGAAGTATAAGAGAGAATCAAAGTGATGGTATGGAAGCTGGCAAGATAAAAAACATCATTTTTTGTTCCAAATCTTTTTAGATGTCTTTTCAGATGCTTTACCTTTATTATATTTTCTCATCAAACATTTTAACTGAAGGTAAACAAGTATGTTAAGCAACATTCCTCCCTTTCTATGAATAAAATGTCCAAGTATATCCATTACTTTGGTGACAAAATCAGTTTCGCCCTCAGAAGGCTCATTTGTGTCTTCAAAACATTTGAGCTTATGTGTTTGTGAAATAAAATCCCTTCTTTGCAATAAATAGCAAAGCTGTTTTTCAAACTACTCTATCTACTGCATACATAGTAGAGTTAGAGGAGGCTTAGATAACAAACTGTTTAGAAAAGATAATTTTGACACTTGCACTATGCTCACTTAGCGAATTAGGTCTTAAAGTAATGGTTATCTTAATGTAAATGCCCCAGAATAAAACCTTACCACGAATAGAGTAGTTTTTTTTTCCTGTGGAGTTAAAATCAGAGTAATCAAACTGATCTTTGAAGTGCGATACATAAAAGTTGCACTGTGGCTTACTATAACTGACTTCAGACAAGCAAAATAACAAGCATGTTACTGACATGGACTTCTGCAGCTGACTAGCTTTAAAGGGAACCCAAACCAAAAAGCACAGCAGTAGAATCCAGCCAAAGGGCCACGACCAAGGAACAATTAAACTTCAAAGGGGATTAAATATTTCTTATATCACTGATAAATTTGATTTGTCTATCCTCCTTGATAAATCTGTATTACATCAAAGTAAGCAATATTATAACTATCCTTGCCTCATGCATGACAATTAAAACACTCAGCAGTACCTTAGAATTTGATGTGGATTCCAAAAAGCACAGTCTGTTGCCAAATCCTTCTGCAGCAAGACACAGTTTCTGTTGCTCCTTGTGAATGGTTGCAGTGCACTGCAGAACCACTTCATCATCCTACCAAAAAAAAGAACAAACAAAAAGAGAACAAGGGTTATGCTTCTGACCCAAAACTTGTTGAAGAATTTAGAAAACCATTGCTAAGTGAACAAATAGTTATCCATGAATACAAGCAGAATCATATCTCAGCATCATTTTTATTCTGGGTTGTGAATGTTGGCCAATTAATCAAAAGAATTATAATAACTGCATAAATGTTTTTCCTGTTTGCCTGTTCATGTAATAAAATTCAGTGTGTATTAACTACCAATTTTACAGAAGTAATTCCTTGTAATTCCTAGTAATGTAGTTTAAGAATAAATAAGCCTCAAAAACAGAGGCAAAACCTTATTTAAATCCCGGTTTTCAAGATAACACAACCATGGGCTGGAGAATCCCTTTGAAAAAATATGGTTCAAGTTAAAGAAAGAAAATATTACTGCAATGAGTCTATTTTCTAGAATAGATTTTCTGTTTGAGAATAGAAAAAAAGAGCATCACTCTGAACATTCTGCACATTCACTTATGGGTTTGCAATAATAAATTTTACATGAATAAATATGGGGAGGCCATATTTAACACTGTAAATAAAATGTAAGACAACAATAAAACTGGAGGATGAAACATGCAACTGGAAGCAGAACAGCATGAGACTACAAAAACGCATGCATTAAGGCAGGCATGTTTACCAAAAAAAAAAAAAAATTGTTTTTATATGCAGCTTGCTACATTGAGACATTCAGAAAAGTTCATCAAATTAAATAAATGTCTGACTTTAAATTGAACTGAGTGATGTGAAGCCCCCTATAAACACCCATGCTGAATTAAGCTAGTTTGGTTTCATTTACTTTCCTCAAAAAATTAATCTACACTAAATTAAAGTGTATTTAATTCTGAAGAGAACTGACACTTACATAGAGTTTAATCAGAGACTTGAAAGAATTCATTCCTGTTACCCTATTTCATTGCCCCCTGTCATGGGTTTCCCTGATTAGGTTTTTTTTTTTATAAGAGGAAGATCGGCTTCTGATGGAAGCCTCTGGAAGTTTCCCTCCATCCTATAGAGCAAAGCCAA
>JAWWEE010000105.1:45600017-45669456 GCA_035221455.1 Xenops minutus | reverse complement strand
CCAGCGTGCTTGTAGCAAGCGTGGGTAGAGCCCTTGTAAATCTTCGTTCGCGAAGCCTAGCCATGATGATGATGAGATGACCATTGCAATAGTTAATAGCAAAATAATAATAGTAATGTACTTGGTTGATGGGAATTAGTGCTCAGACTCTCTTAAGGGAGGACAACATACAAGGAACTGCAAGTATGCTTAGCACACTGTACATCCATTCAGTAGGGTCACAGGATAAAAAGCTAAGAAAAGACAACAGCACTGTAGAGAAGGATCTGCTGGTTATATTGAATCAAATGTTCATCAGATGTCAACACCAGCAGGCAGAAGCATGGAAGCCAAAAAGCTGTGTTAATCAGGAAAATGCAAAGACCACAAGAGCAGTGATCCTTTTACTTTAGAGTCAACAATGGTAAGGCTTCAGCTGAAGCAAAAGGGTCATTTTGGCCCTTTGTTTCAAAGGTTAGAAAACAACAAGACTGATGATGAGAAAAACAGGAAAGATCCAGTAAAACTGCTGGGATGCAGTCTGCTTAGACTGTAAGGAAACTTGGCAACAACAATATTTTCATCACTAAAACATGGAATAGAAAACAGGTAATACCACTCCTCACTGCATTAAAAAAATAAATATTAGACAGATGGGGCAAAGTTTTCTGAGATAGCATTTTCACAGACCGGTTTAGTAGCTTCATCATTATAAGACTACAAAAACTGCTCAAGAAAAGCTCTGTCAGGAGGATTCATGTATAGCTGGACTTGTCTTAGGATGAGAGGAAGAGAGAACTTCTCTGGTCACACAATTCTAAGTAGTTAGAACACATTAAATCATAGATATTTTAGTTTTATTCTGTAGGAGGAGTAATTTCATAAGAATTCAACCTTATTCAACCTTATGGAATTGTCCTTTGAGAAAGAAGAACATGTATGCAGAACAGATGGAATTCCAAAGGACCAGACTAGCTGCTAGTTCTCAATACAGTACTACAAAGTAGACTGCTAGTACAATAACCATGTTACCTCCTCCTCCTTCCCCAAAAAGCTCTAACTTAGTCATCAAAATAATTTGCAAGATTACACCAATGCCATGGCAATCTGCAGTACTACAGACTTGAAAAAAAATAACGCATCTTGAGTCACAGAGATTCATGTTCTGCACTTAACAGAAAAAGTCTTCACTAAAGAAAAATGATACAAAGAGTGTAGCAGAAAGCAATAACTGAGCACAAGAGAAAAAGTTGTTACACACCAGTTGAGTAGCATGATGCAGTATAGCAAAGCAGATTTCATCTAGGACTTGTGCTTCAAGACTGCAGAGTATCTCAGACACAGCGCACATCGCAGTCTATACATTCCACAGCCATCCAAGGAAAATGAAGCACGTGATCAGAAGGCAATGAACAAATGGAATGTGTGGCTCCAGCACATGCAGGTAACAAGTGCACCTTCTCTGCTCTGAGAAGTGCTCCATGGAGAAAGGTAGGTACTTCTGACCTTTGGTCCGGCTGGGCACTGTAGTGGTACAGTAGGTGACTGTAACCTTCAACTGCATATGCTAACCACCTCCTCAAATAAACTATTTATGAGTGATATCAACACACACACAACCCTGAACAGATGTACTATCTATGTGTAACCTAAAAACTTCCTCTTCCAGCTCTTAATTTCACTGAGTCATCATGAAGTGGTGTCGAATTTGGTTTCAGCACTCAGTGACCTTATGTACATTCATGCTCTACTATGCTCTTGATTGAGTTGTACTAAAAATGTGCCTGCAAGTGAACATATATTCCAACTGAGATGGTTCATTTTATTACTTCTCACCAATTAGGCTGATGCCTAAGGATTTTAGCGTGTATTTTGTGGTGTGCATTGTGGTCTTACAATCCTAAAAAAAAATGCCAAGTTCAACTGTGTCTAATAATAAATTCATCTGTTACCATAGTTAACAATGGCTAACTCTACATCTGATACAATTAACAGAGGAGTGGTGGAAAACATCTGCAATAAAGTATAAATATCAAATTAAACACAAAACAGCTGGTGAGCTGATTTCAGCTTCTTAACACCTTCAAGTATTTCAAATTTATCTCTTATTTAATTCCACCTATTTTAGAAATTTGACGATAATCTACTGCATTACACTCTCACTCACTAGTTCCAGGCTATGCCTCTTCTGCAATCAAAGGTGTGTTTACAGCACAGGAGATCTCTATGCTATATTTGATTTTGCTGGTGTGAATAGCAGTATAGACAGAGGTGGAAGTGTGCTAGTAAAGGTGTCCATAAGATTCTGCAGGCAAACATAACATTATATCTATTATCTGAGTCAGGCAGGCAGCAAGCTGACTCTAACAAATGTCAAGGATTTTATAACCCCACAGCATTCGGAGCTAATAAACACAGACTCTCACCAGTATCTGAAAATGCTGTACCTGAAAATAATCACTTTAAGGTTTTAGTTTTACAACACTTTTCTGAGAAGCAGTTTATTAATCTCAACTGGAAAACAGAGGCACATGTTAAAGCAAGTAATTTTTTCAAGGTCACAAAATACTAAGACTCAAACTGAACAAAGACATTTTTTTCTGTGTATTCCCCCTATCATACTAACAGGTTCCAGAAAAAGAATGTTCTAACAACACACCTCTCTCACGGACAAGGTCCTCTCACTCCAACTAAGGCTAAGGAAACCTCCTCTCTATATTGCCCCTTTCATGCAAGAATACATGTGAAAAAGTTCACCAGCCCTCAGCTTCAGATCTCACGAACAGTCTCAGGCAGCTAAGTCACTAATAGAACCATGTGCTTGAGTTTGCCCATTCAATCCCAGATCATTTCCTCTTCCTCTCATCGTTTTTCAGTGGTATGTCTTGAATTATTCCAGTTCAGTGCTCTGATGAACTGATATTTTGCAGCTGCCCAGTTGATGATGCAACCTTTCCTCTCCAACTCCCAAAGACTCACCTGTCACTGCATTTATTTTTGGAGCAAGGTTAAAGATTCATTCCAATTTTCATTTGTTTCAGCCAATTTTCATTTGTTTCAGCCATGTAATCCTCTGTCAATATTTCTCCCTGCTTTCATTCTGAAGCTGCTGTAACTTATGAGATTAACCCTTTCACTTCACACATTTCCCATAAGATGCCTTCTTGTTTCCATGAGAAGTCAACCACCTTTCTGAATTCTTCTTACACTAATTCCATTCTGAAAAGTTCTCTCAGGCTGCTGTTCACAATTTCTCCTCTGAGAATCTTTGATTTATTGTCTATTCTTTCCTGCAGACCGTTAATAAAATCATTAAAACAGGTTGTGGTACCTTTTCATGAACAATTCCAGAAGGGCTATTACCAACATTCAATCTCTACCCAGATTAAAATGCCACAAAAGGGCTATCATACAGCTGGAGCTGAAGCATATTATGAAACCCCAAGCAATGATAAAACTCAAAACCCAGTTCCTAGACATCTTTACTATATAACCAAGTGTAAAGGAGCTTTCAAGTTTCTCATAAAGATATTGGTTGTGTCTTCAAAAAAGGAACCAAGGAACCAAGCTACCCCACTGTCTCTAAAGAGAGCTGCTGTTCAACATTTATCTTCTCTTAACCTGCCACAACATACCTATTTCTCAGAACACCAATGTACAAAATAAAGACTCAGCAGTCTTAAAACACTACACTGCATACTTTACATTTAAACAACTATAATGCCTAGATATAAGGAAATGCATTTTGTAGGTACAATGCAGCTAAGAGGAAGAATTGAGTTAACAATTGTTAACCAACTTGAGTGGCAGATGATTTTAACTCTCAGATCTCCCACCAAAATTCTCATTTGTCAAGTTATTCCCCTGTGATTAAGCCCATTTTTCACACCTTATTGGCTGTAGTTGTTTATACTCTAAAGAAAGACTCAAAAGAAAAAGCATCCATAAGTACAGTGCTAGAAAAAAATATACAATACAATAAAGCAGCTGGAAATCTGCTTGGAGGCCTTACCTGCAGGGCCCTGGGAGCAGGCAGCAATGAATAGGTCAGGTACTTGGTTCAATGGGCTGCCTGTGGCCTGCAGCTATTTTTCCTCTGCTTAGCAGAATTATCATCAGGTTTCAACAGTAATCGTATTTTTCACAAACCTTAACATTGGAAACTTACTCTTCAACAAGATGATTTAAAAAAAAAAAAGCAGCAGGATAAATGGGGACTGATACATTGAAAGAGAAATGATCAATTATTTAAGTCAGACCTACATAGAGCAGGAGACCACCAGGCACAGACCACCACTGAAACACTTTTTATGGGTTCAATTTTTAATTTCTTATCCATCTACCTCTGGAAAAAAAAAATCCATAGCATTTGCCTCTGGATTTCCAGACATGTCTCAGAAAATTCACCCTCTCAGGTGTACCTGCTCTTACTCCCTCATTTTCTAGCCCTACCATGCTTGTGAAGGTTTGTTCTTCCAATCTCACACAACACTTCACACTCTTGCTTTTCCTCTTCCCTTACAGTCTATGTTATACTGATTGTATCTCCTACTTTCAGACTTGCATTCCCTGCCCCATGTTTGCATCCCACCTTCTAGCCCTGATACCATCACACTGTCCAATATATCTCTCTGTGCCCTCCTTTCTCACCTCTCAGGTCCCCTCACTGGCCACCAGCATAACCCTTGAAAAGGCCTCAGCATGACCCTCCCTAGATGTATTAGTGACCTTCCTCTGTCCTCTCTGTTTAGTGAGCACAAGCCAACAGCTCCACATTCATGAGAGCTTTCAGCCTTTCTGCTAGAGAGAGCTACAGAAGCAGTGCTATCCTGAGAGTAAACAAGGGAATTCAAGTCACAGCAAATAACAGAGCCACAGTCCACCTGAGGGCAGGAATTCCCACATTTTTACTCACTGATCTGCTTCTGCACCCATGTTTTGCCAGCTGGGATTGAGATTAGTATCTCGGGACAAGTAAAGAGAACAGTAGTTCAAGAAACTGAGCATTCTGGGTGAACAGCTGCAGTGGAGCAGTTGGACTAACAAGTAACAGTCTTTACAGAGAAAAAATTTAGACATTCTTCTTCAGCTTTAAAAGCCTTTCTGATACCTCCTCTACCTCAGTTCTAATGATGCACATACTTGGCCACACTGAGCAGTAGGAAGAACTCTTGGTAGCCCTTTCCACATGTGCAGGGATGTCACTACAAGAAAGACAAAATGCCAGACAAAGGTGGCCGGATCTTGATCACATTTACAAATTAATTACTATACTTAGGATGCTGCAGTTTCTATGCCTATTGTGTCACACAAATAAAATTTCTTTTTTGGGGGGGAGGGTGTTCTAGCTGGGCTACCAGCTGCCAGTCAAGACAGCAGCACTGGGATACCCAAGGATGTTAAGCCTCAGCTAATCCAGGGAAGGTTGAGAGGGTCACATTTTTACTGTCAGGCATTTTGAGTCTTAGTATTGGAATTCAGCTTTACAAGAGAAGTGTTATGAGGAAAACATTCCTTAACCCAGGAACCACAGATCACGTTGACAATTCTTTTTAACTTTACCCCAATTTGGAATCACAGTATTTAAGCCGTAGCAGTCTTATTTTTAGTGAACCTTGCTTTATGAGAAAAATGTTCTAGACAACAGTAATTGTGCATTTTATTTAACTTGCCAGCTCTACTTTTACCTCAACTTTATGATAAAACTTAAAAAAAAAAATATTGTTTTGGTTTTTTTTAAAATAGGTTTCAAGCCATTATTACATAATCCATGAAATTGCCACAACATGTCCTAGGGAAAGTATAAATTACATTAACTAATACATCTTCATTTTATTTGACACATCATGACATACCTTGCGTACCTGGCAACAGCTGCACCCAGAAGCAGTCCCTAAACTACTAATGTCTCATTTTCTTCATATAGTTTACAAAACCCCACATACATATGGGGTATGTGACAGAGGTATTTACTAACTGTAGCAAGAAAGATGCTACATGGTAGCAACAATATATAGTAGGCAAGGTGCTAAAATAATCCCAAATTATTTTTTCAAGAGCCAAGTACTCTAGTTGGCCTCTATGGTTGCTGTTTCTGACATTAATAGGCTACTTTTTTGCAACTCCTAAAATGCTGTGGAATAGCAGATGGGATAGGGGGACAGATCTGTTGCATCCTGAAATACAGATACATCTCAAGTATCAACACCTTGAAAATCAAAACACCTGAACAGTTCCTGACTCCATTATTTCCTCCTCAAATAGAACACACAGAACACTGAATTTTGTATTTCACACTGACGCCAACATGCAGGGTCTGTCAAAGGTCAGATTTCTCCTGCAGAATTTAGGTTCAGATCATCAAGCAGCCACATATCCACGGGTTTTAGCAAGCATGGGATATTGCTCAGTACTTTACCAAGTGCTGCAACTTCCTACTACTCAATGAGTACTTGAAAATACCATAAAATGCCTCCTCCATACAAAAACATGCTTGAAATTTTGTAACAATTGCATTGCTATTCCATTTGCATTTTTTTCATACACTGAAAAATAATACTAGTTTTAAAAGACTGAAAGATTCAGTGCAACAGTAGCATATGTCGGACTGACAAATTCTGCATAAGAAATCAAAGCACCCTGAAGTAGAAGATTTGGTTATTAAAAACTCAGTGCTGACATTAGAATAGTTAGCAGATCCCCACGCCTTCTGTGCTAATCCTGTCTTCTGAAACAGTAAAAATTTATGGGTTCCTAAAAGAATTTCCCTTTACCCCAGCCTTCAGGGCACTCAGTTTTTTAATCACTTATGTCAAGTCCTTCATAATCTTCCTGTAGAGCTGAACAGTTCAAGGAAAAACTGCAAGACTCAACTAACACACTGGATACCGCTAACTTAGAAAAAATAATGAATCTTCAGATACACAAGAAAATGGCTTTCTATCATCAGGTTGTCAAGCCAGCAGGTTTCACAGATTTTAATCAGGTGAAATGACAGAAGGCTGCAGTGAACTGTGAGTCCCAAGAATATGTTATTAGGCAGGTGCAAAAATATCTTTCAGGCTTACATGTAACATAACGTTGCAATATAACATTCAGAGACAGTCTGATTTATATTTCCTGTTTATTCCCCTGAAAAAACCCACCAGCTATTGTACATGAGCCAGTGAAACAGAAAATTGTCTCCAAGAATATTGAAACAGCATGAGTTGTAACTGCCTCAGCTCTTTCACCAGCAAATGTTTCAACACACAAAATTATGTACAAGAACAAAATCAAACATTAAAAGCCACAAATTTATATTTGTATACTCATTTTTTGTTCTTCCACATATATATATATATATATTACAAGACATGGGATAAAAGGTATGCTTTGCTCTACTCCCAATTAAAAGAATGGGCAAAAAAGCCAAACATCTACAAATTGCCATACTTGTTTACACAACAGAATGAATGGTTCTGTATTATACTAAAAAAACCATTTTCCCAAACAAACACATGCTGAAAGTAGGTTAATCACACCTGAAAATAAAAATTCTCAAATACTGATTTAATCATCATGTACTGAACTCCATTTTCCTCATTCTTATTTAAAATAAGAAATTCTGTCATTGCTTCCACTGTATTTTGAGAGTACTAGGACAGTAAAAACCATCATGTTATCATATGAGCTGCACCTGATATCAGAAGGCCTCCCTTCTGTCAGAATCTGTCAGAATTGCTACTAAAGAAGATACAAAAATTAACATTTTTATTTTCAGTATGAAGCTCTATGTATAGCTGGTTTTTCACAGGCTGCTCTTTATCAACTGCCACCCTTGCTAAAAATCACACTGTTACATTAACTGTAAATCAGAGAAGTCTGAGAAAAAGAACATTTTAACAAGGAAATTGATTCACTATAATGGTTTCATCTGAGCCAAAGAAAATTCTAAAGTCCCAGAAACAGGGATGGAAGGGACCACAGTGGCTCACCTGGTCCAACCTCCCTGTTTCAAGCAGGGCCATCCAGGATTGTGTTCAGACAGTTCTTGAATATCTCCAGTGAGGGAGACTCTACAGACTCTCTGGGCAACCTCTTCTAGTACTCAGTCATTCTCACAATAAAGAACTTCTTCCTCATGTTCAGGCAGAACTTTCTGTTCCACCACTGTTCAACAGTTTCTGCTGTTGCCTCTTGGCATCACCAAGAAAAAAATCAAAGCTGAATTTTTTAATGCTGGGCATTTTTTTTTTCTGTTTTTCTGCATATGTTAAACTACTAAAGAGCTGTATTTTACGATTTTTAAAATTTAATATTTAACGTAAGATATGTCCAATCGCACAATTCAGTGTATTAGCTTGTCCACTTATTACAGAGAATACTCCTTTGCATTACCATTTTCATTCCTTCACACGTAACAACTGATGCCTAACATTTACTGTTAAAACAAAAGTGTAATCCACAATCCCATGAAAGTTTTCACATTGCCTCAAATACAGTATGCATAAGTTCACTTTGGGACACAATTAGAATTCAATGCTTGTCCCCTAAATTCAATTATTTCAGTATTTATTTAAACAACTTTTATGTACGGCAGCAGAGCTATGCTGACAACCTTCTGCATGGCAAAGAGGCTAAGAACCACAAGCCCTACTGAGTCCATTTTGTTTCTGCTGAGTCTGTTTGGCTCACTGAACTCTTGCAAACCATTTAGACTAGGATGCACCACACTTAAAGCACCTAAAAATCTCACCTAAGTCTGTTTAGCTGCCATCTGTCATGTACAGCTACTCAGCCTCTGCTCCTTTTACAGCGGATGGCGGGAGATTAGTTTTCCAGACAGCAATGACTGGGATACTGGTATTTAAAACAGCCATAATGAACCACCCTCTGCAGGTATCTGCTCCTCTCCTTGGACTCTGCAGTAATCAACTTAGGCTGGGGTGACCAACACTCGAGTGTCCCAGTTTAGGTGAGATGAATCCCAGCCTTAACATGCTGAGAAAGAACACCTTGGCATACTAATTTCAACCCAAATCACATGCAAATCCAGACAGTCAAAAGAAACTGTCAACCACTCATTCTGTCTCTACTCACAACCTCTCAGTCCTTGATCACAAGACCAGTTCGTCTACAGTTTCAGTATTAACTTAAAAGTGTGTGCATGCAGCACTTCCAGCCCCTAAACGGCTGAGGGGTAGCCACAGTCAACATGATGGCATCATGAACAAATTCTGAGGCAACCCAAGATTTACAGACCTCAGCTAGCATGAGTCATGAGCCAGCCAACTGTCCAATGTTCCACCAGCTGCTCCAAAATATTTAGATGAAGCAGGAAAAGCTAATAATTCTGTGAATAAAGCAAAAATTTGTGAGTCTCCGTAAGCCCGGCTTCCACATGCCTAGTTGTCCCAGGAAGAGGAGTGGAATTGCCGCAGTAAAGCTTTAGGCATCTGTGTCCAAGCTAGTGCCATTAGGAAAGAAACTAATGTCAAAAAGAACAAAATACTGAACAGAATAGCTGGCATAAATCCTGCTATACCACTCATGTTAGGTCAGCATTACCAGTTGTCTTCATGTCCAATTTTTGCAGGCAGGCGTAAGACAATAGACCTGAGATAACAGAACCAAAGTACAGGTCAGAAATCACTAATTCTTACAGTAACTAACACAATAGAAAGAGATATTTAATAAAAGAAGCTGGTAAGCCTGAGGCATGACAGAGCATGCTGTCAGCATTACAGCATACATACAATGCAACAAGATTTATGTATGCATACATACACATACACACTCAGACATACACATGTATCAATATCAAATCAGTCTTACTGGTAGTTAAAAGTTAAAATTCAAGATTTCTGGTTTTACTTGGCCTCCAGCTCCCAGTAATTCATCTCAAGTAGTGATAAGACATAAAATTTAGTCTTTTCCCCACATGCTGTCATAAATTTTAAGAATATTAATGGCTAGGTAGAAATTTTCTTGACCCTTGTTGAGCACACCATTGATCTCAATACTGCAGATGTAAAACAATATGAAAAAAAAAATCTCTTTGGAAAGAAAGATATATAGATAAGGGCAGATAACTCGAACCACAAACTTTGCTTACACAAATAGAGCTTATTCTCTACTTCAGTCCTGACGTCATTTTCGGTTTACCCTACAGCCTGCATTTGCTATTAAACTACAAAGATAATGGAAATTAAAGGAGAGCAAAGCCTATGGACTGAAATGACAGAGGCCTCTTTATACCTTATCACTTGAAATCACTACAGCATACAGGAGTTTACCAGTTTCAAGCAGCAGGTCATCAGCACAGCACAGATAACCGTAATGGACAACCACTGGCCTCAGTGCTCCAGAAAGGAAACACTGCAATGGTGGTGTAAGGAACTACAAGTTAATTGACAAGATACTTCTCTGCTATGCATAACACAAACCCATGAACTATGGAAAAAAACCTGACATCACATAATAATAAGAGGCTTTTTTTCCTTCCAAACCAAACATTTACATAGTATAAAGATCTCTGTTAAAGTGAGCAAAGAAAACTAAAAATATTTATGTCCAGGGCAACACTACAGAAGTCAAAAGAAATTCAGTCATTGTCATCAGAGGGAATGTCTGGTAAAACCATTAGTAGAGAGTCCAGCAGAGCAGACACTTAACATTCACACAGTTATGTATATAGTGAAGTACCAGATTACCTGTCAAGAATGAACTCATTGAAACAAAAAGGGATCTACAACAATTGAACACTTGCTATGCTGTTGTCCTTTCTCCTTTAGCCTCCCCAACTCTGAAATGGTAAATTCTTCTGTACTTGCCCCCCTGAAATCACCAGATTTCTGGCTGGTCACTTCACCATTTCCATAGAAATAAACTGAAGTATGTATAGCTTTTCACACAGTTTATAGCAGTTTGTGACGCAAACCTGCAGCATTTGCATTTGAATTTTCTAAAAGGAGTAATTTTTTTTAGCTGAAATGCCCAGGCTTGGTCTTTACTTAAAGACAAACTTGTAATGATATTTTTAAGATGATTTTTTTAAAGACTTGAAAGCCCGAAATCTTTCACATGCACTTCACTAGACAAATTAAAGCTTACATAGATGCAGTGATAAGAACACTGAGGCAGAATCACAAACTGCAAAAATACAAAATGCACAGATGTTCCAGCTCTCATTTTTGGCTTTTTCAAGAAAATACTTGCAATAATAATATATCATTGTAAGACTAATTATATTTACTCTATGACATGCTGAGAGATTTCTGGAAGGTGTTACTTTTGGCAGAAACACATTGCACTGTGTCATATTGCTAACAGTAGGCAGAACCTTGTAAAACCAGATTTAAATCATTACTAAAATACACAATACAAAATTGAAAGTAATCAAGATGTGCCTTTACAAGACACATTCTTAAAAGAAAAAAAAAAGGCGCTATTACAATAATATGGGGGGTTTTAGGTTTATTTTAACAGCTTGAAAAATATATTCTGGTGACTGCATCTGTCCCATTTAACCAGACGAGTCTACACATTTGTATAATTCCACTTATCAGCTCAAAAAAAACCGGGGGGGGATAGTCACCAATAGAAGCAAAATCTGAAGAGTTTCTGAGGACTCATGGCCTGTACACAGACACATTGTATTAGTTTGTTTTTCACTGGTAGAATTTGCTTTGCCAAATACAATGCAAGAACATCTGAAGTAAAAGACAATGTACATTGGAGGTATCAAATCTGCATTAGAAATTGATTGGATGTTTGAGGACAGAGAATTGATTATTTATGGCTAAAAGCTAGTTCTGCTGAAACAAAATAAAATCATGTACAAATCACACAGCTTTTTTAATTGTTACAAAGGAGATGGAGTTTTTATTTGACTCGATTGGGTTTTCACATGTCCCAGGTAAGGTAGGGTTGGCAGGAACATTCAATTCCCTTTAATATTTGCAATTAAATGTGCCATCCAGACTTTCATTATAGGAATGTAGCTTCTAATAACATTTACACAGAATACAGAATGCATTCAAAAATTCTGATGTGTATAACTATGCAGCTTCACCATAAGCAAAATACTTTCTGAAAAAAAGCCAAACCATTTTTAGGCTTCATAGTGCTCTTCACCAAAACACGTGATTCAATGGTCTTGACCTTATCCACAAAAACCAAAATCAATTTTTTTCAACTCTCTCTCTCATGTCCCCTCCCCTTTTCCTCCCAGCTCATGAAACAACAGTCCAGAGTTTTTAAGACAGAGGAAAATACCAGACCAGCAACATTTCCCAGAAACAGACTGAACTATCTGCATTTAATTAAAGGGCCATTTAATTGTAGCATGCTGAGCTGAAAGAAAACAGATCAAACCTACTCAGAAGCACAAAGGAATAAAAGTTCATATAAAGTACATACTAAGAAATGACACAAAAAACTTGTGCTGAAATAGACTGATGCCATACAGCACTTGCTGCAAAGCTTTAATGACTATACACATACAAGCCTTTGTTTTATCCTGTTTATCTGATTGATGCACCGTTCTAAGTGTCCAGAAACTGTCCATAAGCATCAATTCCATTACCATTTACAAACAGGTAACCTGAATTGATCTCTGCAACAGACATGTTCCTCTCTCCAAATTAAGATATCTGCTTGTGATTATAATCCATGCAAGAAACCGCCAAAATCTTGATGTTTCCAGCACAGTCACAGCAGCAGTGTCATAACTCTCTTTGTGTCAGGCTTGGACCTCTCACTTGCTCCTCAGACATCCCAACTGACACTCAGTCCTGGCTTTTCTCAGGAACATCTCTCTGCCACTGCACTTCTTTCTCCACCATTTTGTCCAAGCTCCTATTCTCTTGTATCTGAATTACCAAACCACTCAATTCTTTTGCCTCAACCTTCTCCTTCAACTCCTATCTTGTTAAAATGCAAATATAAGAACCATTTCCTTAAACTTTTGGTTTGGGCCTATTGTCACCTTCGTCATCACCTTCCTGCTTTTCCTCATGCCAAACTGTAGTTCTGTTATGCATTAGAAATGGTCAAGAAATCTAGCATCTGGTTAAAGAGGAAAATTATGGCAGAGAGGTCCAAGAAGTGCTGAAGCAAATGACAAGAAAATCACTTTTACATTCAAGAAAACTTCATGTAATTTCACACTTCATTGCCTTCATGTAATTTTCAGGAAAACTCCATACAGCTCAAATACCCCTTGTATCAAAGCTTTGTGAGTTATTAAAATGCTTAACATTTATTGGAAACACTTTGTATTAAAATAGCAAATGTAAATGCCTAATTCCTATGTACCAATAAGAGTTTATGTGCAAATACAGCACAAGCACTTTATTTGCTGTTATTGCTAGTGGCTGCCTAAAAGTTTTTACAGTTTAGAATGTTTATATAATTTTCTAAGTGTGTTTGAGCAATCTCCCTGGCAAAGCCAGAAAACAAGCTACTTCTCCAAGAATGATTACACACAAGTTAGATGCCTTTGGGGGGATTCAGATCCTTAAAAATCATGCAAGTTTTAAATACATATTTGAATGTGAAAGTAAATACTTATATAAAAGAGGGGGGTTTGTGCTTATGTGAAATAAGCATTCCTATTAAACCTCTAACCAAACATGAAGACACGCATCCAAAGATGGAGAAAAAAACCCACAGCCCTGGACCTCTAATTTGCTGAGGTATTTGGCAATCCTTTCCACATGAAGATAGTCATCACCCTCTTGAAAACAAATTAGCAGCATGCATCCGGAAGTGGTAGATGATATATGAACAGTCATTAAAGATGATGGGCCAATAAAAGAGTACTTGCTACTAGTATGTAAGACCAGGCAAGCCCTCAGACATTTCTAAAGGACGAATGAGGAAGCTACACAAGAGCAATGTCTGCAGCTCTCAGCTACAGAGCCATGTCTTGCTCCAAATCCCCCTTTCACCTCAGCCTGCTTCTCTCATCTCTGGAGGGCAGCGCGCATAGACAGGCACACAAGGAGGGAGGAAGGCATGCTGCACCACAGAGTGCCAGCAACAGCAGAGCTTGGGAAGATCCCTGTGGCTTCCACTCCAAGTCTGAGAGAAAGTCAGCTGGAAGACTGGCTAAGGAACCACACTCATTTTTCACTGTGTGCTACCGAAATCTTGTTACAACTTCTGACTATAAAAAGTTTCCCTGTCAAAAAAAAAAAAAAAAAAAAAAAAAAAAAAAAAAAAAAAAAAAAAATAGAGTATCCCCTTTGGCTAGGTATTCCTGGAATGGGAGACAAATAAACTGACAAGGATAACGAGTAGACTTACTTTGAATTTAACCAGTGTTTGTGACTTTCTTAAGAGAGGCTTGAAGGGTAAGGGATTTTTGTGGTGTTTTTTCCTGTATGGTTTTTGGTTTGGTTTTAAGATAATTGGCTAAATATTACCTCTGGCTTCATACAGCTTACTTAGGATCATACTTTTCCCATTTTAACAAGTTGATGTTCCTAAGAGAAATCATAGATAATTAACTTATTGTTATTCAAAATTCCTTATCTATAAACACAAAAACGGGATTCACTGTTTATTCTGAAAATAGGACAGCTTCATCTTATCTACTACTGAATCCCACAGCCAGAAGCCCTCAAAAGTGTAATTATCACAAGATCTTCTCTATAGAATACAGAAAAGAAACCATAAACCCACAAATTTTTTCTTTGTAGAGTAAGGAGGGTGTTCTTCTGTTTTGGGTTTGTTGTTTTTTGTTTTGTTTTGTTTTTTTCAGTAGCTGTATTGTTCAGCCTTTTTTGCTTATTTTTAATCCTAAAATTCCCTACAATAAACTTACAAACTCCATTGAAGTGAATTAATCATGGATAACTTTTCCTGGAGGTTATTAAGAGACACAGATATTAACACCTGGTCTAACATTCCTCAATTTTGCAATCTGGACCTATTAAAAAAAAATACCTGCCTTTCAAAAACCCATACATCATTTTCTGTCTTGCATAAAAATTATAATTCTAATAGACATCAAAAAATTTCATACAGAAAGAAAAACTTTTAGCCACAAACCATTTTGAGGTAAAAATGTCTTCATAGATATTTTTGCTGAGCTCTGATACTATTCTAGCCATAACATTGACCTCCATTTAAAGAAAAAGAAAATTCCATCTGGTTCCCAAGAACTGGGGATGACTCATTTTTGCCTCACCACTGCTGCTATCTTTTGGCATATTCTCCTGTACACGTGCCAAATTTAGCAAATCTCTCTGATCTCCAGATACAGAAAACTACTCTGATTGCGTTTAGTTCAGGCTTTGCCAAATTCTTACCTGGTTCATTTTTTTACCTTGTAAAATATAGCCATTAAGTGAAAGCATATATAATGAAGCATTTAATTCACAGCAATGAACAATGCAAGAACATAATTTTTACTATTGCTGTGGTCCACTGGCTGACTGTCCTGCAAACTGACCTCTTAGATTCTGGGGGGGTTTTGTTTGTTTGTTTTTTTAAGAAAAATATTTTCAGGAGCTCTATTACGAATCTATTCCAAACCTTGGCAGGGTGAATAGCCATCATATACCAGAGAAAACAGACAGGCTGCCTAGTTCTACTTCTCTTCTCCCTGTTTCTACTCATAGAGTTTAAATTCAAGATCCTAGTCCCTCACTGTTCACACTGTGAACCAGGATGGGGAAACCTCTTTCTTGCTGAGGATCAGGCAGCCCTCTCAAAAACCCTTAGTGGACCACATACTGCCACATCTCTCAGCATTATCAAACATAGGTACTCAAACACAGGACTTTCTCCAGCACAGTGAGGACACTTCTGTTCAGAACAGCAGTGCTGGCAAGCACACAGCAAAGTGCACCTGACAGATCTCAGAGCATCAACCACACTGAATTCAAGGGGCTGTAATAGGTATCTCTACTCAGAGCTACAGAAAGGTGAAATGAAGTCAATCACTGAAATTAAGTCAATCACCCCGTCCTTGATCTTTGTATCAAAGAAATCTCTAAATTAATCAAGCACTATACTAGATGCTAGTAGCAGTATGACCTATATGTTGTGATCATATATATCAAAGAGCTACTTCCATTCATATTTAAATGTCTAACTAAAACAACTGCAAACTTTCATAGTATTAAATTATTTAATAAAAATAAATAATAAAAAAATAAGCATAATGTAATGTCCTTTCTTATTGGCACTGAAAATCTGCTGAGGTCTCTGATTTCTTACATTGCTAGGGTAAGCTTATTTGCTATTGTTCAACATCATTAAAATGGGAATATAGGGGAAAGCTGCATCAGTGGTGAGCTTTGATAAGAAAGCACTTTATCACACTAATGAAGTTGATGCTTTAATATGACAGCTGAAATCTGAAGCAGTAAATAAACATTTAACAAATTCACTGGAACAGAGGAATTAACAAGCTGAAAGAGACGTACAGACTCTCAAGAAAATAAAAATATTATTGATCCATAACCATGCAGCTCTCAAAATTTGGCCCCTGAGAAATTTGCTTCTATCAGTAATAAGGAATATGGTAAATTATAATTAAATCACTTAAACAATTGCATAGTAACAAGATCTTCAGTGTTCTGTTAAGTTTGAAAGCAAATTGTCTATACTTTAAGCTTGTGCATAAATGGAGGTAATCATATTAATCAGCAGTCATATAGGTTGTCTCTTTTCAAATTACTTTTCCAACAGAGATCAGGTAATTACTAAAATAGACTTTACTTTAAGAAACCTCATCCAAGAGTCCTACATCTGGGTTGGCAATGTGCTTTAACTATGCAGGAATGCACAGGAGAAAAAAAAAGCCCAAGAAATTGACAAGCTGATATTAGCAAAAATAACGGACTACCTTTCACTGCAGTAATCCATTAGTAAATTAAAAGGACGTCATCATCCTTATATGCACACTTCAAAAGCAGAAATGCAGCATTTTCAGAGGGAGAAGGAAGACACAGAATTTCATTGTTGCTGCATGTAGGATTTAGGTGACTGACAAGTCACTTCTGTGAACAGACAGTAGACCACAACTCCGTCCCCCCAAAAGCTAATGGGCTTGTCCATCCACACACTGACATTACTTCCAGCAGACAGCTGCACTGCTTACATTGTTAAGACATGTCCAGTTACACAAAAGGACATCACCTCTGACTCCACAAGTTGCAAAACCACTGAAGGTTGCAAGGCTCATCTGGCTAAGTACCACAACATGATTGCACTGTTCACCCCCAAAAACCCAACTTAGAGTTGCATGCCTCTTACTGTGTTTATTTCAAAAAGTCAAATCTCTAATACCCCTGGACTTCAGAAACCCAGCTTTGCAAATCTTCTCCTTCATGTTGCATTATAATCTGCTGTAAGCATTGAAGGACAACTCTGGATGAGACTTTTTTTTTTTTTTTTGGTAATTGCTTGAAGACACGTGTACCAACTGGATAAGTCAGAGTCAGGGAGACCATTCCAGAGACTGAATGAACATTGCTGAGATACAAGTCCCAAAGGGTCACAATCTATTGATGTATTTTCCTCTCTCTTTTAATGAAATCCCAAGGTCATCCCAAAGACACTCTACAAAGAGCAGAAAGCCAAATGCCCATTTCCATTTCATTAATACACGCGTGACTCTGCCACAGTGCATTGGAGACCAGTCTGGTGACAGTCATTCCTGCAGCTAGCTTCACAGTAATACCTCATTAATGACATGCGTCCTTTCTTCCTGACCAGAGAAGGCATTAAGAATACAGAGTGGTTTGGAAGACACAAAACCATAGCTGTTCAGTCTTATCTAAGCCAGTCACTAGGGACAGTAAGTGACAGGTGTCTTCTGATAACTGTCTTATGGGCCACAAAGAAAACAGTCAAACAAAAAACAAACAGAGATAATGTCCACATCTCAAAACAAAGGTATTACAGCTGTCTACATTATTGGCAAGGCCCTACAATTTCTAGAGAGTTGCCAGTGACTGAGTTCACACTGAAACTCAATTCTTCCAATATCTGCAGAATGAGTACTGTCAGTCAAGGCTGAAGCTCTGGGTGGGCAGGAAGGCCATGGCAAATCTGGCACAAACATCTCCAGTTTTTCCAGTTTTGAACCTGTGAGTAAGTCACTTGTCTCTCTCTTTAGAATTTTATATCTTAGCCCTAATACAAGCATGAGCTATATTATTTTAACAAATAATCCACATTATGAACAATTCCTTCACATTTATTTTCCCATTCTCCTTGTATACTGATAGAATAACAGATAGATTCTTCAGATTAAAGGAAATAACATAAAGACACAGAGAAAGTAGTTTCTACATCCTTCCAACTCATGTCCTATAGAACATGCTATTTAAAGCTCAAAAAGTATCTGCAAGTTCCAAAATTGCCCCTTTACAAATCTGTATCTACAATCACTTTTTTAGACAGACGCCAAAACGATCGCCAAAATAACAGCAATTCATCAGAGTCATGGTACTTTCCTTGGACTTTCTTATTTTTCAGACTGCCCTAGTTCAAAAAGTTCCTTTTGTATTTCAACCAAAATAGAGTGGTACATGAGGAAAAAATGTTTAAAAAATCCACAAACTTCCCATGTTGCTGCACTAACACAGGAAACAGAGGTGCAGAATTCATAAACCACTTAATGATTAAAGAGAATACAAGGGAGAAAAGTATTCTTCAGATCTCTGGTCTAAAGAAGAGCACAGCAGAAGGTCTAAGAGCACAGCAGAAACAAACAAAAGTATAGCGTCATCCAGTGGCACAAAATAACCACAAGAGCTGGAAGCTTTACAATACGTGGCCACGTGACCACTATCCCGCAAGTACAGCAATCTGTCACCAACACTGCTTAGTAAGCTGAGGACATCACATATCCCAGACCCCTAACTGAAGGAGGCTACAGACCCACCTACAATCAAGGATCCTGCAGGAAAAAAATAGGCTTTTGTGAAGCATAGAAGGAAGAAAACACCGAATGCTAAGAATACCTAAATTGAGGGTGGCAGAACAAGAAAAAATAGAAGAGAATATTTTTGTGTCTGCTGTCTTGTCCTGTTCAACCAAGTCACAAAATAGGGGATATACAGAATTAAGCAAGTTAGGGAAGACTTTCCAACATGCTTTGTAACAGCTCCTAAGGCTCAGCATAATTAAAGATTATGAAGAAATAATTTACACATTCTTTGCAGAAAGCCATGAAAGCAGGAAATTATCTGAACAGTTTTTTGATAAATTTAGGTCTTGAGAGTTGCTGAAACTCAATATGAGGCTTATTGACTTGATAGAGCAAAAAACCCACAACTTAATAAGATAAAATTTTCATTTTGAAAGGGTTTTTTTCCCCCGCTTTTTTTTAATCATTGCTCTCTTGCAGCAAAAAAAAAAAAAGATTAGAGTAATGCCTCCAGATTTTTAAGCATGGTTATACTTTAATAGTAAACTGTGTTTTCTATTCTAGAATATGCACAATTATAGGTATAGTCTTATGAATGGCAAAAAAATTACACTAAACCAATATAAGCCTGATAGACCACTTCTTTTTCCCTTCACTAACAGAAGAAATCAGATCTCCTCCCGCGTGAAATGGAAGTGCTTTAGTCATTTTTGCTATTATGCAAATTTAACATTAAACTGTTAATACTTAACTGCCAAACAACAGGCAACTCTCAGAAATCAAACCAGTATTCATAAGCCAAACAACTGGCAAAGAGAAATGAGAACATTTAAACATAGAGACCAAGTATGGATTAAAGCTGTAAGTATCTCTGAAAAATGAAGCATATTGTAGACATGATTTTTAAAACAGTACAGAGGAATAAAACAGGTGGACTTGGAGAGGAAATAATTCTGGTCTTCAGAAGACATTACAACACCTCCAAGGGGGAAAACCCTGACATCCAGCAGACCGACCTGCGAAAGTCATAATGTGTCAACTGGATGGAGGATGGCTGATGATTGGGTCTTGGACTTCAACACTGAAATGTGGAAACATCTCTTCTTTTGATTGAATTAGAAGATTTATTAATTTAAAAGTTGTTAGGAGACTGTCCCTGCTCCTTACAAGACAGTGAGCAATCTGTGGAAGTATGCAAACTATGCTTGGATAATTGGACACAATCAAAACCTATTAAAAATAAAATAACTGTTTAGGTAAACATCTGTGTTAGTTTAACAACAAACTGAGCAATAATAAGAACACAAAAGGAAATTTATCTCTTCCAATACATGTGTACCAGTCTGCAGGAGTTTGATATGCCAACCAAATAGCCCAGACAGCTGATTTGTCTTCAGCAATTCATCGGATCATTTCCAAGAGCAATCTGCTTGTAATATACAGAGTCCTTTTCAAGGACTCTGACATAAAGAAAAGAAGCTACCTCCAGAGGCCTGGATTCAAAGTGGTAACTCTTCAGTGTTTATGTCACTTCAAATAAACAGGAAGTTTGTCAAAACATTTTGCTGAGATTGGGGTATGTCTAGCCACAGGTGAAAAGAAAACAGGTCTGATGGAAAACTGAATAAACAAGTTAGTATATAAACTTTAACTCTCTTAGTATGCATTCAATCCTATATCCTCACAAGATCATGCCACTTCTCTGCATCTCTCTTTTCTCATTCCCATTACAGGGTTTCTTCCTCTCTTCTCTGAGGCAATTTGAGATAAAAGGAATAAATAAGCAACATTTACTATGACAGTGCTGTTCTATGAACACAGTTAATCAAGGCTTTAAGTGCTTTCTCTATGTGATTTCAGACACAGTTTAGCAAAAAAATAGCTCATACTTAAAGCTGGCAAAACCATCATAATAAAATGTTCTGATTCATAATGTAATTTCCAAGGCACTAATACTGGAAATAAAATTTTCACTCCTCAAGACTGCCCAGTGGTAAGCCCTCTATACAGAGTATAATTTCCAACTAATAAATGCACTAAATTAAAATTTGAAGCTGTATCTTATATACTGTGATGCACAGATAGTTGAAATAGAGTTAGAGTTCATTCTTTAAAAAGGACAGTGATTAATTATTTGTTATTTTGATCTATAGTCAATATTATTTCAATAGTTTTAAATTTTCAGAATTGTGCAAGAATTTTTTATAGGGAAGGGAAATGAAAGAGGGGAAAAAAGGATCTATTTTTTCCTATAACAACCCAAATTATTTTTTTCTCTAATCTTCTCAAGAAGCAATAAACAACAAACATTATGTGTTAAAAGGACACTATACTCAAGGTATTTAACTCTTTCACGTCTTACCTAATCTGAAAAGTAAAAATACTTTAATACTTATACTCCTACATGTTTCTGATTTTTAGATTTAACCCTAATGTATGCTCAGAATAAATAATACTACACTAATAATATAAAGCATTAACTAATATACTGCAATTAGTCACATGAAAAATAATTATTCACTATTTCAATACCAGAATGTATCAGCATATGGGAGCAATAAATAGAAGCAATTATGTGGGCTTAATAAAAAACAAATATATTGAATCGGAACAAGGGATACTGGCAAAGGTTAAAAGTTATGACTCGAATTCATCTCGGTTTCAAGATTTATTGAAAAAGAATGTTTTAAATATTCAGTTCAGATTTATGACCCACTATCAGTAATAAGCCAAACCTGATCCTTCAGTACAATCACAGAGCTGCTTCATCTTCTTTTGTAGAAATACTTATGCAAAAGGAGTATGTGAAAAACATACTCAGGACACAGGCATTTTTTACCCAATGATCACTTTCATTTGTCATTTACTTTCCTGTGAAACAAACTAAAAAACCCCCGTGGTCATATAGGTTTATTGAAAGAAACTCTGATGACATTTTGAACTAATAAGTGCTACCTGTCCTGACTCTTGCATGTTTTACTTCATCACCCTTCACAAAGAAGTGGCAGAATGCTGCAGCAGTAGTGGTGCAGGACAGAGAGGCAGTACTGCAGCATCCTCGAGTACTGAGGGGGCTGTGCAGGCGTGGGAATTTCCATAATAGGCAAAAGCCAGTGTTGGCAATGGGAGATCATGTGAGACAGTTTGCAGAGCCCAAAGGGACTGACAAATAATACACCCACCAGGTCTAAATACTGCAGAACTTGCCAAAAAGTGAGATGAGTTACAATTGGGCATGAAAGAGGGGTGATCGTGGTTACCATTCCTTTTGTTACTCTGGGGAGCAGGGGAATGTAGCAAGTGTGTTTTGAGGGCTACATTCAGTTTGTTTAGTAGGAAATCGAAGTTAAGGAGCTCTACTGCAACCCAAGAAAAAGGCTGTCCCAATGCAATCAAGAGACCATGGTGATAAGAGGAGACATACAAAGGACTGGGAAAATAAGGAACTAATCGGAAAAACAAGCCAGGCCACCTGCAATGTCAGCTGACCGGCACACACAGTACTTCTAAGTGCTTATAAAACAGTATTAGAAGCCTAGAAATAAGTTAGATAGGAGACTTTGATAAGGAGATATTATCTGAGGCACAAAAATCTCAACATGTAGAAGCAAGAATTTTCAACTACCCATATGCAGCCTGGACTAATGTCACATAAGGACATGATGCAGAAATGCAATTTTTTGGATGCAGCAAGTGGTTCCTAAAAGGACTAATCTTAAAATCTCCAAGAGAAGCTCTTCAGGCATTAGTCCTAAGTGGAGCAAATGGTTTGTATCAAGTTGTAAGTGGAAAAATCTGATGTTTCAAAGTAATCACAACATCATTAAAAATAACACTGAAAAAAATATGAAAAGATAGAATATTCTAATAAATCCAGCATAATGATATTTAATTTCAAGAAAGGACACAGTAATGGTACAAGAAGTCAAAGCAAATGAACAAAACCCAAAAGGAGGGGTCAAAAAAGCATGTGAAAATACAAGCATGAGCTCTTCCAAAAACAATGGACTAGATGACCAGATAAAACTGCCTAACACAGTTCTAATAGAAAACAAAACAAGCAGATAGAGACCTTCTTACTTCAACAGAAAAGGAGACAATCTCAGTGAAAAGGTCAACAGTTTAAAAAACCTGGAAACTTATCCAAACAGGGAGAGGAAAGCACATAAACCATGACAGATCAAATGTACCAAAAATAAAGAGAAAGGGGAGAAGAACTTGCAGAGTTTACAGTAGACTGAAATAAATACTCCCATCCATTTTAGGTTTTATTTAGGGGTTGCAGGTTTTTTCCCATAGTTTTTGGTTGGTGTGGTTTTCTATTGTTTTTTGTTGTTGTTGTTTTGTTTTGAACAGAGAGACTATAATTAACTTCTGGAATTTCTCACAAGGTATTGTATAGCTATATAAAAAATCTAGGGAGGAATAACCTTATGTACCAGTACAGCTACTGCTGACAAGGAGGACCTGAGAGTCCTGGTGGAAAAGTCAACCATGAGCCAGCAGTGTGCCCTTCCAGTCAAGACACGCAATGGTATCCTGGAGGGCATTAGGAAAAGAGTGGCCAGCAGGTGAGGGTAGGTGAACCTGCCCCTCTACTCCTCACTTATGAGGCCCCATCTGGAATGCTGTGTCCAGTTCTGGGCTCCACAGTACAGGAGAGACAGGGAGCTCCTGGACCAAGTCTGGTGGAGAGCTACAAAGATCATTAGGGGACTGGAGCATCTCTTTTATGAGGAAAGGCTGAGAGAGATGACCCTGCTCTGGAGGAGAGATGACTAAGGGGGGATCTTATCAATTCATAGAAATATCTTAATTAAGAGCAAGAGGATGGAGCCAGGAACTTTCCAAGTGGTGCCCAGCAACAGGAAAGAGTGCAATAGGCACAAATTGAAACACAGCAAGTTCCACCTGAATACAAAAAACTTCACTACTTACAGGGTAGTGAAGAAATAGGTTGCACAGAGAGGCTGTGGAGTCTCCTGTGAAGATACTTAAAACCTGCCTGGATGTGACCCTGTACAATCTGTTCTAGATCAACCAATGTGCTGTAGCAGCACTAGATCATCTACAGAGGTCCCTTCCAATGCCAATCATTCTGTGATAAAAGCTGGTGGGCAATAATTTCTCCATACAAAAACAAGAAAATATGCATGGATGCACCCTCTAACAGTCCCAGTGCAGCAACTGGAGACATACAAGGGGAACAGACTGTAGAAAGTGTACAGGCCCACATGCCATCCTCAAATAGCACCTTTTACTGCTACTGTCAGAATACAGAGCTTAAAATAAGCCTAAGTAAACTATAAAAACAGAATAGTGAAAATTAAGAGGACACAGCTACCATGTTCAAAGTATAATAAGCCAGTCCCTGGTATAAAGGGCTTCCTTTAGTCACTTAGATGTTGGAAATGGTTCCAGTAAGGCTCGTTTTTCAGTTTCAGCATTTTTGCAGGGCAGGATGACTGAATGAAGAGAAAAATCAGCTGCATGTATTTTTCTACTCTAGGATGGTAGACAAACTGTGGTAGATCACTGTCAGCCAGAAATTAATTTAAAGAACAGAATAAGCTAAACAGAGAAATACAATTAAAAATTAAAACACTAGAAAAATATTCTATACAACTAGAAAATCATATATATATAACTTAACATTAATTTTTCCATGAGTAAGCAATTGTTGTTTCTGGAGTTTGCTATGCAAATGTGGCTGGGGAAGGAAAAGGAGTCCCCAAGGCAGCTTCTAAATAGGAGCATATTTGAAGGCAAAGTGATCATTAGGAATAAAACTACTGACATTTGTTTTGCTTGTATTATAAATGACTTTCAAAGTGACAGTTTCTCTTAGAAGGACATCAGTGTCCTGAGACATATAGGGTTTCTTCTCCCAGAGAGCAAGTAACTATCTTAGCAACAAGCATTAGAATTACTGTCATAAAATTCATGTTATCCTTACATAATGAATGCAAAATCAGATGGGCCAGTTAAACGAAAACAGACTCCTTTAAATACTGCATTGCTTCAACATTAGCTTTGACCATACTGCACTTGAAAGGTGACAGATACTCAAGACAAAATTAATCCCCAACCATAGTGTTTGCTCCTTCTCTGGACAGCCATAGCAATCCTGTGAAGGGATCACAAAGATAAATTTGTGTATATGTGTGTGTCTCCCTTTGCTGTGGGCTTCTCTACATTTCATCTGCCCCTAGAATCCATTCTGCCTTATGCTTGGAATATGAACACATATCAAGGGCTGGATTTGCAGTGTGCGACATAATGGGGATCTGAAGTACGACAAATGGCTCTGAGAGCTACCACTCTAAAGACCCGGTGTACAAATACACACACTAAGACCTTTTATAATATTTACAGTAATTGAAATGCCTCATCATACTAGGAAGACTTTTAGGACTAAATTGTCACAGCCCTCACTCATCCAAAAATGAGAAATAGAGAGATTCAGCCCAGTTTTTCCTATTTTGGTACCCTAAATCTTCTCCCCTCTGTAAGCAAATTGGAAAATCAGAATAGTAATTCCATTTACTCTACTCCTCAAAATCAAACATGCAGCACAAACTTGCATTATAAGCTCACAGGATAAACTTGTCCTGCAGCCAGGAGGGACCAAAATGAACCTGTCACTTGGCTGCACAAGGTGCCTTCCCCAGGACATGATAAAAGCTGCCTTTCAATCCTGACCAAGCAACAAACAACTTCTTCAGCAGACAAGAAGCACAGTTGCTACCCATACGGAAGCAACAGCTATCCTTAATCAGCTTGATGCTGTTTTCATTTATTACTGAGATAAAGTAACAGGAAAAAATGGATTTTGTTCTCTTTCACAAATGCTGTATCACAGGAATAGGGAGTGAATGTCCATCAACTCTTCAAGTATTACAATTAGCTGAAACAGAAAATGCACATACAGAGAAGCGATGACCTTCTGGCTAAGGCAATGAACTAAATATTTTCTCCTTTCAGATGTGAGTGAATATTCTGTTTCAGTTCCTTATCCCTGGGAATAATAGCCCCTTATTTTATGGGAATAAGAAGATAGTACATTAATACATTGTAACACTGCTGTCTTTGCAAAGGCATAAAACCTTTTAAAAAGGTGACACTACTACAAAATTTGACACAACAGGACCAACAAGGCTGTCCATAACTTGCCAAAACTTCTAAAGTCAGGATTACATTTTCCATCTCTCAATTGAAGTATCAATCAGCTTGGTCAATTAAGTAATAGAAGAAAGCACAGTGAGGTATACAAAAGATATAATTAAACCCATTTTTTTCCTTCATTCTGAAAATCTTTAGTTTGTGACTTTGTGACACAAACCTAATAAAGACTCTCAATCATTCTGTATTGGGAATTACATTAAAATAATGGCATTTGATTGCAGATCTATTACTAAGTCTGTTCAGAATCCTGTAAATCTGTCAGGTTTTGGTCACCAATCAATTCTGGGTCTATTTGCAAATTCCATGAACTAAGACTATCCATAGCACCCTGCTTGACTCAGACTGAGTGAGCCATCTCTTAACAGGTTCCACAGCCTGTACTGCTGTTATTTTATGCTTTCAACAGTGTTGTTTTCCGCTTTTATCAGAGGCTTTTTGACTGCTCTGGCAGCTGTCAGTGACAACCTACTGCAGAGAGAGCTGCCCTAGATGTGTCCAAGTCCTGATATGGACTGCCTACCTGACTGCAGAAGCACCAAAACCTTGCTTTGGTTTTCTGGAAAGAGTCATAAACCTTTTCTCCCCATGAATTTGCAGAGAAGCATTGGGCAGCACCACTCAGAAATCACTAATCCAGTTTTGGTCAGACCAAAAGTTGCTGTGTCAAAGAAGACAGCTGGGTAGCAAAATCTTGAGTGACATTAAGTTCCTAAATAATTAATTACTTGAGTGCCTCACAACTGTTGTTGAGCTACCCTTAAAAAACAGTTGTGAATCAAAACTATTAGTAGTGGTAGTATTCAGCACGGGGAACCAGGACTGCATGAGGCACTGGAAGTCTGCAGCAAAGCCAATATTCTAAAAAAATATTTTCAGTAATCAATTTTAGTCTCTAAACAATACTTTCTATTGTGCAACATTTAAATAAAAAAAAGTAGGTCCTAGAATAGAGAAGCTTATAACACAGGAAGAGTGCTACAAGGGATTTCCTGGGTCAATGAATAAATTCCCTGCCGTTGCAGATATCACATCATATTATTTCCTTAAGTTCTCTCCATCTTGAATGCACCTGCTTTCTCTTACACAGATCTGAACTGAGAAATTAATCATTATGATGGTTAGGAAATTTACTCTAATTTTAAAACTATATTTTACTTAATATATGTGTTCACATAAAAAAAATTCTCAAGGTTCTATAATTCAATTTCTTCCCCTCTCTGATGTATTATTACTCTCAGATTTCCTTTTGGTCTTAAAACTTTCCTACAGTAAGAAGTCGCTGTCTTCTTTACCTCATAAAATAAGTTCTCTGTCATATTTTGCTCTTCCTCTGCTTTATTTTGCTTTCAGTTTCCCTGAACAGATTGAGTTTTGCTAACAATTTGCACAACAGCATTAATATTTCTCTACTGGGAGATTAATACACACAGAACATAGGGTTTACAGCTTGAAAACTGCAAAATAAATCTTTTTTAATTGCAAATTATCTTTGAGATTTCTGTAATTTTAATTTCATGTAGAAATGAAATACATGTCTTAACATTTAGTATTATTCCACAATTAAAAATCTGCATCAATAACTTTAATGTCAAAATTAGCAGTCTTCTGCTTTGGGATATTTGGCTGAATCTGGAATTAGGTTTGCAAACCCAAGGTATGAGATCAATTTTGTCATCAAGATCAATGACAAAACAATACACCCATTGTTTTGAGGTAGAAGCACAATCTTTTCCCTTCTCTTCTCAAATCCCTGGATTTATTTGCTAAATAACTGCAAGTGCTACTTCTCCTCTGCTACAAACCACAATCAAAAGAAAAGCTATTCCAGCACTACTCACACATCAATAACATTACAATTTGGGGTTTTTTTAAGAAAACCAAAATCCCCAAAACCAACATTTTTCCATACATCAAATTTTTTCTCTTAAAGCCTCTTAAAGGCTTTAGGCTACCTCATTACTAGCTTGAACATTTTATATATGTCTTCCTTCACCACATCTGAAAAATCCAGACACTTAGCTTACAGAATACTACATTTCATCAATTCCTCCCAATATTTCTGGAAAAAAAATATCTCCTTGACATGCTGAGCAGTATATTTTTTAAAAAATTATCTCCTGACATCATTTCTGCTCATACTAAAGGTTATCTTAGAACATGATACTGCTGTGCGCACTTTTAAAGAAAAGCAAATTTGTCTGTATTGTTGGAGTATTTTTTAACTGTATCTAGGGGAAAAAAAAAAAAATCTGGAATCTCCTCTGTCTGGCATGAAAGGCTCTACAGTTCATGTTTTTGACTCTCCTCCCCACCTAGGGTATATTACTTATTACTATTATGTGGTTTACAAGGCTATGTAAGAAACACCCATGCAATATTACATACAAATAAACCTTGACAGCATCATGTGTAAATCCTGCCCATTCATTCTAAATAGAGCAGTGACTGCAGAACAGGATTTGCTTAAAGTTCCCCACAGTCTTTTTTTTAAATGGGACCAAGGACGGACAATAGCAGCAGGTATGACATATGTTATGGCTCTATAGAAACAAAACCAATTCAGTGAAAAAAATATGCAGAGTAAAAGCTAGACTCAAAATGTTACATTTCTTTCTAAATATTATGATTCCACATAGTAATCTTGAGTTAATTAATACACATAAAAGATTTAAAAGATTATATCAGAATGATGTGCAAAATTATCAGTTTTATGGAAAAGCAGGATTTATATAAAACACCAAAAAAGAGTACATTCCCTCTGCATCTACAAACGTGTACAAGGCATAAGTAAAAGTCCATTAGACATTATAAGCTTGTTTATCAGTTCCTACATTATGTATTTCATTTCAGTGCTGAACTGTGAGAAGGAGTGCAAAGCTTTCTTTTCACAAGATATTATAGGGAAAACTAATACTGCCCAGGTTCTACTTAGCAAATAAACCTAAAAATAACTACTGTCATTAAATTTCATTAGTACTTCTGATATTAACCTTATCAGAGACACCAATATCTTCATGCTGACAAAAATTAATCAAACAAATAATAGCAAAAGGAAAAAAGAGACCAAACCCCACCACTGCTCCCACTAATAATTAACAAGATACAAAACAAAACTATGTTTTTTTCATTCTTACATTTGATTCCTCTGTGAAAGACGTGTGGAACACAAAACAGACAAAAAGAATTCTATGTACACTGTAGGATGCTCAGACAGACTTCTGTCAATGGCAGTAACTTCCTGAAGTCTTTCATAAACACCAAATTAATTCCAAATGCAAAATAGGTAGATAGTCATGGGAATTCTATCTGTACCAATAAATGCACAACAGATTAGCTTTCAGGGTATAGTGAAAAAAGGGAATACTAATCAAGAAACAATAACTACCACCTATTACATTTTCTGTCCATAGTATCCAACACTTATGCATTGCAGTTTATTTCAGGAAAAATCATCTGCCCAATATTTTTAACAACAAAATTGACAGACATCACTATTCAGCTCTCTTGAAAGAAAACCTGCAGAAAAGCAGTGTCAAGAGAAAAGGAAGCTTATTGACAGAGATAGTGAACAAGGATTAAGTCAAATGCAGTATCACTCAGATAATAAAAAAACCCTAAGCCATGATGAATGGAAGTGCATCACATCTCTATCAAATAAATTTCATCATCCTAATCAAAAAATTTTGTCATTTTGACGTTCATGCCATATAGCAGAGTGGAGAATAGCACTGATAATTCATATGCAAAATGTTCTCCACTAAAATTAATCTAAAACTAATGGTCTAATATTTAATATTTGCACGAATTTTCTAATTTGCCATTCCTTTTAAAAAGAAAATACAGTTCTTAAAAGTGGCTTTACAGTTAAAGGCAAAACCATTATTTATAGCTACAAAGTGGAGAAACTGGGAAAAAAGGTTAAATATCTAAGTTCTGAGAAACGGCCAGATTTTAGTAGAAAATACTTGGTAATCAATCCATAATCTTTTGCCAAGCACTATAACCTTACATTATTAATCTCTTAGTTATTACTTACTCTTTAGCAGCCTTAATCAGATGTTCTAGGGAACACTGGAGAACCTCAGCTTCTACCTCTGTGAATCACTTTATGTCTCTGCAATAACTCCTTCCACAGAACCTAAGGCTTATTAAAGAACAGATATATTGCACATAAATTCCTCAGGTACATAATTGCTAAAATTGCCAAAAGTCTTACACGCAACTGAAAGGGAAGGGAAGTGGTCCCTCTACATAAACGGCTGAAATATAAGCTATGATGTTCAAAACCTTAATATCTTTCATGAAAGACCATGACTAAACAGTTAGTAAAAATATTTTATAAAATTCTGCTACTAATATGTAGTGCTGTGCATTTGAAACTCACCTTATGCTAGCAAGTGTACACTTCAGTTCTTTCAGCTTATCACACTAGCACAGGAAGAAAGAAAATCCGAGTTCTTTCCTCTTCAAGACAAAGGCAGACAGAAAATCTCTTTTTATATTGTCAGTCCTGCTCTTCAAATCTAGATGACACAGCAAAATTTCACAAATACATTCCCACATTCAGCAGAAAAATAAAATTGAGGTTCCTGATGCAAAAATAAAGCAACCAAGAGTTGTAATGAATTCCGAGGATTCAATTTCCATTTGTTTAATTATTGATAAAAAGTTAAAAATAGATTAAAAAGCTTGAAATTGGAGTCTCCACATAGACTTATAAATACATTGAGCTGTGGTAATATTTTATTATCATACTTTCTCAAACTACCAGGGATTGAGATGTTTCAAAACTGAGATAAATTTATCTGAAATATATTCTGGCTTGAATTTGATTGGGTTACACGCAGCAGAACTTTAATTTTCAAATGTTTAAGACGTGGCCTTTGTCTAGCTAAAATATCAACCACACAATTGTTCTAAGATTCCATGCTTGACTTTTCTGTTTTTAATATAAAAACCAGCCACCATGCCATCAAGTAATACAGATCATATTAACAAGTAATGAAGTAATCAGATTGCAATCTAGTTAATCACACGCAAGAAGTGAATGATGCAACTTTTGAATCACCTGAGTGCTTCTACAGCTGTGAAGCATGCTAGGACCACAGGGTAACCACTGCCCCTAGCAGTGCAGGGCCATAGCCATGCTCTGGCTTCCAACCCTTAAGTTTAATGGCAGAATAAAGTTTACTAGAAATTAATATAGTATTAGAATATCTTTCATGTGATTCTCCAAGCACTGGTGGTACAATTGAGGATTGAGAGATCGTATCCGACATCTGTTAGAACAGGCATGAAAAGATACAATTTCACATTAACTTGGTGCCACTAAAACAAGCAAGGTGTTCATTCCCCAGCAGCCCCATTCCTCCCCTTGGGCTTCACCTCGTCTTCATCCCATCCTTCAGCACCCCCTCTTCCAGTTCCCCAGCCATCCCTCCTCATCCCCACCCATGATGCCCCTCCAAATAGCATGGCCATGAGGCAGTCAGCATCAGGGTGGAAATAACCCAGTGACAAAAGGAAAACAAGCATATTAAGCAACAGCAGTTACTTGAATCTGCTCCATGACATGGGCACTTGAATCCTTGTAGCAGGAGGGCAGAAGACAGAAGTTAGGAGTGGACAAAAATACTGTCCACCAACTATTCTCCCTCTCAAGTCAAAAAATAACATACTTTTTTGTCTTAAGTTCTGTTTGTTTTCAGCAAGGTAGAACTCAGATTCATGGCAAAGGTTTACTCTTTAAGTTAGATTAAGAAAAAAAATTTTAGAGGTACTGGGCACATGGGGGCTCAACTAACATCACTAAAAGTTTTAGGTGGGTAGATCTCTCTAAAACCTAAATACAGAGGCTTCCATAAAACATATCTTATTTGTTTTCTCATGCCATGGCAGCTTGAAATAAAGGAATCCTGATGAAAGCTCAAGAAGAAAAAGAAATAACATGTTAAAAAGCTATAACTAGCTTCTCCTCTAATAAAATTTTCTACAGTGTTAGACTTTTGCTAGCCTTTTGACACAACCCTGAATTGTCCTTGAAAGCCACCTTGCAACATCACCTAATCCGTACACGTATGCTTTGCTATCCATGCCTGATACTGACAATCGCCATAAAAAGCATCAAACAGCAGAGCCTTTGGCTTCACTTGGCACATGCCAGTATTCAGGCAACTATTCAACAGGGCACCCCATCAGATCCCTGAAACTGGCCATTTCAGACATGACTCAACACCACTGCTACTCACACAACCACCAGGCTTTCCACTCCAAAATAGGATACACTTTCTTGACCTGAATTCATTTTTTTTGTTACCTGGTAATAACTACTATGTTACAATTAAGCATCCAGTCCAACTTTCAGCAAAATCTCATTTCTACACAAAACATAAAGGTCACTGTTAGGCTACTGGCATATTATCATGCTGACATATTTGTTCATTGGTTTTTTTTTCTTATTTTTAAACTTAGATTCTTTGGTGCAGGGACTATCTTCACTCTCCCTATATTTATTACTCCTGAAACATTATAGTCCTAGCTCATAACAAGTGCAGATCAAAAAAAGGACTTAATAAAAGAAGTGGCAAGAAAGGATCACATACATGTCTTGCAGTAAAACTTTCTATAAATGGTCTCCTCTAAAAGGAGATTGAGGGTTTAAAATAAAAAACAATGAACACTGGGACAAGAACTGTGAGAAATACCTCTACTACCCCAATTTAATCAAAGTGGATGAAATCTATCTTGTAGACAACCATGATTTAGATAGTGATATCTGAGCTAGTTACATGCAGCTCATCTTCTGATCAGAACAAGGAAAACAGACCCCTGTAACGTGCAATTTCTTTGATCTATTTTCAATGCCTATATCAAGATAAGACTAATTCCAGCCAGTGTGACTGGCAAATTTTCAGGGAAATTATAGCAACACTTACTAGGTAGACTACAAATTTTCATTTTAGCATCTAAACTGTCCCTAAAGAACAGTCTGGGCTTGTTAAAAGTTAAAACAATGATTTGTAACATATATTAGAAACAGGAATCTCTAAAGCTCTTTGGGGCCTAGAGAACTTAAAGGTACTATTTACACATGGAAAGTGAAAAATCTTAATTAAAAATAGCTAAAAAGGAATTGGCAGGCTAAGAAGAATTTTGACTCCTCATTAAAACGAGTAACATCTGAAAAGTAAAACCTTTAATTCCTTTGCAGCCTGCATCCTCCAATGCTACCACAAACTAGCCCCAAAACAGAGGAAAAAAATACTGTCAGTTAAGGTCATGTTTAATTGTTGATGTATCATGTCATTGCTCATTTAAACAAAGGTGCTTCAGGCAAACAATTCTCCTATCTCATGTGCTGGAGACTGAAGAAATTAATCATCTGTAATTAAAGCTGAATTAATGTATTATCTGGTCCAAATATTAGAATAGCAGTAATAGATTTTATTAAGGCTCCTTCTTCTCTTTAAAATATGTAAGAATTTGTGTAGCTGATTGATCTTCACCGTCCCTTATTTCTGGCCTCTTTTCTCCAGTGAGAAAAACTATCTATACAAGAGAACTAGGATAGCAGTTTTAGATATCCAGGAGGGTAAAGAAAATTGGCATTATTTCACAATGTCTTTTCTGAATAAGGTCAATACATTTGAGAAACAGAATTAGAAACAAATTAACCCCTGACAGTGATTTGCAATACGTTTAACTGTAACAGTTTCACTATAAAATAATTTAGCCCTTTTTTTAGGTTTTAAAAACATATGACAGAACTTGAGCAGATATGAACTTAAATGTCAGTTTGCTTGAGGTTTGGAGTTTCTCAAATTAATTATAAAATTTTACTGAATCCAAGAATTAGTTCAATTTCAAAATACTTTGTTATCTAAGATTCAAAGAAGTTGTTTTACTATGACACCTGCCCAGTTACCCTATCTTGTAGACAGGAATGGAACAGAAAACAAAACAAGAGAGACTGATTATCACCAATTTTATAGTGTAAAGCTGATTTTGAGACTTCTCCTATAAGCAGTCCCAACCTATGCAGAACTTGCACAAGTAAGATGAATGTGCTACTCCCTCATGAACACAGATAAAGAACTGAGACCATGAGACCTTAGTCAACCAGCCTATACACACTACTTGAAGCATTTATGTCCTACAGAAAGTGTATTTCAGCAGTGTCTAAGGTGGATGAGTAACTGCTGAGTCTTACTTACTCTTCATACTGGCCATGAGGTGTAATGTTCTGGATTTGTGCCTGGAACAGTGTGGGGATGACAGACTAGTGTAATGCCGAACGGTGTCATGGTGTCAAGGCGTCTTTTTCATTCTGACACCCCTGCAAGCAGGCTATGGATGGCCAAGCAGCTGGGAATGGACACAACCACAAAAGGTGTACTTAACTGACCAAAGGGACGTTCCATACCATGTAATGTTATTAGTCATCAATAAAAACTGAGGGACAGTCTTTCCAGAATAGCAATTGCCTGGAGACTCGTTGCATCGGTCAGCTTCTAGGAGGTGGTGTGATGATTTTTGCGTCACTTGGGGTAGAAGGGGCATCCCACATATTTCCTTCATTTTAATTACACTACTTTAGTTTGACTTCTAAGTTTTTTCTTGGTTTTCCTTTTCCAATTCTCTCTTATCCCATTCAGGGTAGGGAGTGAGCACGCGACTGGGCTAATGCTGGCCAGCAACTGAGCCACCACAGTGGTTTTCTTTAAATTGCGGACAGCTCCAATTCCACTGCATCTGTTCAAGGATTGCTATGTTTGAATTTACAATGCAGTAACATTCCATGCATATTCACCATACATTAGCCAACATATCATGGGTAGTATCTGGCCAGCTTTCACCATATCTTTGGTCACTGCATAATTATCCAAGCCCCTTCCTAGAATGCAATCATGCTAAGAGACCCTCTTGCAAAGCACTTTAACTTCAATATTACAGTTATCAAGAGAAAGGTCCTTAAAACATTGCCAAATTGCCTTTTATATATGTATATATATATATATATATATATATATCTCAGACACTTTGTCTGCATTTGAAGTTCTGTCTTTACAACAGTTGTTTTGTATCCTTATATGAACTTCTTTCATTAACACCATACTGAAGTGGTAGTAACAGCAATTCAGTATTACTACAATAACTGCTTTTCTGTATAATCTTTCATTGCTTTCCTAATACTTCTTATTTGTTCTTCATTGGTTTCTGTGTAGTAGCTAATCATCTCAGATAAACTAACAAGGAAAATCTAAAGAATGTTTCCTGAAGAAACCTCCCAGATTAGGAGAGTACCTAAAAGTGCAGGCTCTGAATCTTAAGCAGTCTCTCACTTGTATCTTTGCTTAGTTATATCTGCCATCACTCTACTAAGTTTCCCAGACTGGTTTAACCCTTCTGGAGATCCATACAAGTTTTGTCCTAATTGACAAAAATTACACTGAAATCTGAAATACATGGCCATTAGTGAATAATACATAGCATCTTATTCAGTCTGTTTTCCAGCAGTGTTTATGCATTTAGCTCATTCCAAGGGGAACCAAAGAAAAAGGACAATCAAGATGGCCATAATAAGACAATCATATTTGAAAGTCATGTACTTTTCACAGATGATTCACAAGAAGCAAAGGAAATACTATATGACAGCTAATTTATTTTTAATAATGACTGGATTTTGTTGCAGAAGATAGAACCTTCTTGTGGAGTGACCTTCATCAAATCATGTGTAAACACTGAATCTGCTGCAATTAATTTTAAACAACTCTTGCTCACATGAGTTGGCATTTTTAATGGAATGTTTTAATATGGATTCTGCCTTTAATTTGAAAGGCGTTGTACCTAGATTTATTCTTACCCTTTACCATTGTTTAATCTGGGAACACGTCAGATGGGTAAGTGATGTGCAGGATAAATAACACTCATAAAAAGCCTGACCATTACTTCAGAGAATTCTGGATTAGAAGAAGAAGGTAAAAAGCATTTGTCAGCACAAAGAAGCAAGAAAAATATGCTATATAACATGCAGACACAAAAATCCACAGGGAAATTCAGATCTCAGCCCTTCCCCCTCTGCACTGATCTTCAGAATCTCCCATTCTTCAAAGCTTCATTCACTCCAATCCATATTGCCATCACTTCTCCTACTCTGAACTTCACTTTCTCCACAACAGAGATGTTGCTTTCAAGGAAGGGTGAGAAACAACTACAGTTGCGTCAAAGAATCAAAACAATTTCATCCTTCCAATTTCCTTATTATGAAAAACAATGTAACAGAACAGTTCAAAATCCTTGCTGAGAGTTTCTAATCTCATATGCTAAGCAATCAAATGGCTCTTAAAACAGCATACCAGGCCTTAAGAAAAATAAAAATAAAAAAATAACCCAAACAAACAGAAAACTCCAAAAACAAACCTTAAAAGCACAAAGCATTCACAAAAACTCTTCAGATTAAATACAAAGAAAGGAAAACCAGAAAAACAGAGTTCATTAATGTGCAAATTACTTCCATAGGACTTTATTGTTCAGAGCTATGTAAGTTAAATAACACATACATTAAATATCAGTAAGAACATTTTCACTCTAAATGCTTTCAGCTATTTGATATGCACATATTACCTCATGTAGGATTAGTTATCAAACAAACTACTCAGACCAGAGATTTTGCTCCTGTTCAAAGATTAGAGACAACTTAGGATGGAGTTTTCTCAGTGATGTTTTATGTTCTGTGCTAACTCAAAGGTTAGACAACAAAATTACACAGATCCTCCTGGCCATGTAGTCTTTGACACCCTAAAATATGTTATACTACCTTTTATGCTGTTATTGTTCACTGTGATGCTGCCATGCCCTCTGGATATAGGCTCTGAAAGCAACAAATACCAGAAGACAAAAAGCAGAGAAATAGCAAATGAACAGAGGATCTCAGCTAATAACTAAAAATACATACCCTATAGTGGCAACCAATATCTGTTACACTGATAAATTTCTTTAAAAACTATGACAAAAACCATCTGACTTCTTTATTGCATAATTTGGGATGAGCTCTCCTTTTTTTCATATATTGCATTTTTAATCAAATACCCTTATAAATACTTGTATTAACATTTCTTCAGAAAGGAATAGTGGGGGGAGTTAAGATAAATATTGCAAAAAATTTCACTTAGTTGAATGTAACTCTACAGACTTTCTGTACTCTGTCCAGTGGCATACTAAACCAATAAAAGAAGTTGAACACCAAACAGTCCTCATTAGAGGTAACTAGCACAATCTTTTTTCCATTTTCAGGCTACATTATTATTTAAGAACTGTAGACCTAGATGCAACAATCTGTTAGCAATGAGAACTGCCATCCCGGACCTCAAGCTAACTCACTGTGTTACATTCATATTGCACAAATGCATTCACAGACTCAGGATAACTAAACAGCCCCCTCCTTTTTCCCAATATATACATAAACAATTGTATTTAGATTCCACTGTACCTTTCCATCTCCATTGTGTTACCTCAGCAATTTCTCAAAAGCAGTACAAGAACTGACCTCACTTGATTCTCATGCAAGGAACTTGATTTAAACATAGAGTTGGTTGTTTTGACACTTGTAATTGTCAATTGCAGATGATAGAGTGAAGCTGGCAACCACATTTCAACTTATAAATGCTAAAGTTATGGCGAGATTTTCAAAAAGTATAAAGTCTATAAAAATAGTCATCTCTGTTTATTATCTGTGCTACAGATCTGACTATAGAGCAGAATATTATCAAGTTTTCAGTGGAACTCTGCACCTTTATCACTTTCATAGCAACAAGTGTTTGTGTAACATTTTTGCTAAAGAATAGTCATGGGATAAATTTCACTTAGTTTTAACATAAACCAACCTAACAGTAAATTTTGCTGAGTTTGCTAGCTTGCTAAGGTGATATAGCACTCTTGGCATAATCAAGATGAACGGCTGGTGGACATAATAATATAAACCAAAACCAATTTCTAAATATTATACTATTATACACATGAAAACAGAAACTTTTTTAATTTATATAAATTCTATTCATAATTTTCATAGTCTCCAAATAAAATTTAAAAAAGAAATAATCAAATGTTATGGGTTTAAATTCAGACTTATAATAAAACACATAATGCTCAAAGACAACCATGGGAAAAAAAAAATACCACAAGGAGTCTTAAAGCTACTGTTTCAACATTTATTTGTTGCAATTGAAATACAGCTCTCAAAGTCTATGCTTACTACAGCTTTTTTCATTAAATTTCACTTCTCTCCTTATTCCAACCACTGCTCTAAAAGCAAGGCTTCTAAAAGTACTCTTAATACTTGTTCAGAAATTGAAATTTTACAAATTCATATTTTCTCTTGATAAACAGAAACAAAACACCTTGCTAACAAACGGCTAAATCACAAAGGCTCTTATACAACTTTGGGTTTCTTCATGCTGCCAATAATTACATAAAAGGACCACTGATCTCTCCATACACTGTGGTAAACCATAGGATCAAGGAGTTCATGCTACTTGAACTCACCTCCCGCCAACAAGCTACCCATTACTTGGGCTCTGAAAACTGCCTGCATCTTTTGGGAGAGCTAGAAGAGGACAGCAGAGACACTTCTTTGGAGAAGGACAGAAGTGCTGAGTCAAAGTCTGCAGCAATGCCAATCAGTACTTTGTGTTACCAGTCCTTGTCCAGAAACTGAGAGTCAGGGGTTTTTTTAGTAAGACTGCAGAATGGAAATACCTCTCTGCCATCACACCAGCACCTTTTATTCAAACAGGGAATACCCAGAAAAGGTCAAAATCTTTTAATTCTTAACATACCAGCTGTACCCATACTCTTAACAAACCACACATCTGCCACAGCCATAGCCAGAAGCTAAGCCAATTGCTGGAGGCAATGCTAGACAATTACTCAGCAGAGAAGCAAACAGACAAACTAATTTCAGGTCCAAGATGATCCATATTCTAGTAGCTAGTTATGTGAAATTAGAAAGATATGCATTACATTTCTTTATTATACAAGTTATATCAGCTTCTTCGTAGAAAATGAAGAAAAGCAATAGGAATTCACAACACATTCAAAACACAAGACCAAAAGGAATGCAGGATAAATGCTTCACTAAAAAAATAAAGCAACAGTGTAAGCCAGACTACATGTGGTTGGCAGCGTTGCTACTCAACCCAGATTAAAGTTGCAAGGAGCTGGGGGAGGTAAGAGACTTTCCAAAATAATAACATTTATTTTCTTACACAGACAGCACACATGAAAAACTGTGTATTTAGTCACGGACCAAAAAGCTCTTTCATACATTGTGCATCTCTCTAACTTAATCTGGGACTTATAACATTGCTCATTTCTGTTCCCTTTATTCTTTGAAATGCGGCAGTAGAATGAAGCTCAGTCTATCAGAGCAAAGCTCCCTGAAGACTTAACAATGCAGACTGCATCATCCGCAGCCTATTATCACTGCAGCCGCTTGACACAAATACATTCAGCTGCTGAACGCTCACTGCAGGCTTGGGATATGGTCATGAGCCCTCTAAAAGGCGAAACCAAAAGAAAACAAGACAAAACATGGGCTTCCCTTGGATGTTCATCGTAAGAATAAAGGTAAAGTAGACAGTTTCTGGTGGTGAAAACATTCATATACTTGCTGCAAAAAGAGTTATAACTGAATATAGTTAAGAAAAACATGTAAGCAACACCCTCACTATTTTTGCTGCTCATCTGCAGATTTTGGACAAAAAAGCAATTTCTATGTATTACACTGGATGCAAGCAGCCATTAAAAGCAATAATGTGATCAGTAACTTGGTATATAGAAAAAGAATTTAAGATAACTAGTTTTTCACTGTATTTGCATTCAGACTACTGTTGTGTGGCATGATTTTTCCTCTGAAAAAAATAAAAAGTTTTTCAGCAGACATTACTAAATACTACAGATATCTGTTCCTGTCAAACACTGCTTCCCAGAAACCTTTTGGCTTAGAAGTCAGCTGACAGATTTCCCATGAAGTGCAATAAATTTTAGAATAGGAATTTGAAGTCTGCAGACTGTAAGGGGAAAGGAGCCAGAGAATTATGTAATATTAATATTATTTTGTCACAGAATCAGATTTGTACACTAGAAGAATTCACTGTCAAATAATGCTGATATTCAGGGCATCACAAACATGTATTACAAACACATCTTTAATTTAGGAACACTTTTTCCACCTAAACAAAGACATTCAGTAAAGCAGTAACATGTACAATGTTCCAGGGGAACATTATTTCTTTCTGACAGCCAAAAAGAACAACATTCCCTTCTAGAGGAGCTGGTCATCTAACTTTGGTAACATTTCCAAATCATGTACAAAATAATAAGAGGATTATATGCCATAATGCAGGACAAGAACACGACTGACAATCACATGGCTCCTTCTCTTAGGTCTGCATTATTTACATGGCCCAATAGAAAGCTATTTTGAATAGTTAACTTCTAAAGACTTTCACCTTGTGGCAAGTGCAAGGGTATAGCTCTAAACAGGAACTCTGGAAGAAAAGAAAGGAGTCCTGCAGCAACTTCCAATAAAGGTTCCTGCAAGTGTTTACAAAGGCACTTACATGTATGAAGCTTGAGCAGCAACACAGAAATCCCTTGTGCACAAACTCAAGCACACTTAAATTTCTGCAGGATCAAAGCGGGACTAGGCAAGGATATAGGAATGAAGTAACCAGAGTCAAGCAGTACAAATCTGAAGGATCAGATAAACAGAATGACTGTTAATCTTGTACAGTGAACTCACTCCTTTTATCCCCATTACCATACATAACTATACTTACACTGTTGCCATAAAGGTTTGCAGCTTCCATGGGAAATAATACAACTCTACTCACATCATTAAGGTAATGTAACTAATGTAATTATCAACAGTAAGAAAAATCTAAAATTATAAAAATGCCACGTATCTCTGGTATTTTAGGAATAACTTACACTGCAGTAAGCACCTTACTGTCATCATAATTGTACATCCCAGAAAGGCATGCATATAACAGGAAAATTTAGGAGCATATACTTAACCATTATTTACCTTCCAAGGAAATACATAGTTTCTTTCTCAAGGCAATGATGCTTAAAAATATGAAATGTAATAAAATATTGGAAAATAAAAATTACACACAAGGCTGCAATAAAGTTTTTACTTAGTTGCTTATACATAAAAAGAGTGAATTTAAATTTTAATTATTTTTGTTACAAAGTATCATTTGCATTATGAAATAAGGCTACGAGGTGAAGCTTCATGGCCAAGCATATCAAAATTACATTCCAATTTTAGAGCATTATTCTAAGCAAATAACTCCAAAAAGTTTCTACAACAAATTAAGAGGTAAGGCTAAAAATGGCCTGCTCCACTGAGGTTTAATATCTGCTACTGATAGATAAGCAAAAACTATTGTCAAGAGAAGCAAAACACCCTCTTTCTCAATGTGAACCCTATACAGATTTTTGTGCTTTCAGAGGCATATGTTGAAGACTTTACTAATTAAATTACAAAATTTTTTAACAGCAGTTCAGTCGTTTTAAGTAGTACCACTAAAATAATTCAAGGACTGCCCCTGAATACTATCAGCTTTACCAGCTTTACGCTGTAATGAGTCAAAATACAAAAAAGTGTAATCAAGTATATGTAGTAATAAATACATGACATATATAGTGGTAATAGAGCTAGGTTCAGAAAAAACATACTGTAAAAGTTGTCATCATAATAAATATGTGGCATTTTAATTGGATGAAACCCATACAATACGACAGAAGAGTTGAGGAGTTCCACAGACTGCCAGATCAATATCCCAGGCTCAACTTGCAGCTGCTCTTGAGTGTGCACTGCAATTGATGAGATACTTTAATGTCAAGCAGGCAGTTGTAGAACTGACTTTCCATCTGCTGTACCCTGAGCTAAGCACTTGAGTGTTGGTGCTGATAACTGTAACAAGCCTAAATAAAGAGAAACAAAAGCTAGCAAAACTAAAATTGTCACCCCTTTGTAAAATAAAATTTACTTAAGTCCATGTGTTATTATTTGAAACCCAGGTAAAGGTGACAAAAATCCTTCCCAATTAGCACAATCATGCAAAGTCTTAGAATCCATAAAATATGAAATGGGATGTTCAACTCTTGGAATTTTTGTCTTCTTCTGACTGCTTTGATTATTTGTTTATTTTTTATGTGTTGAGAGCTGAAAAGCTTTTGTCAAGTGCTGACTACAAAAAAAAAATAAATGAAATATTTTGAAAGGTAGCACCAAAATCACAGACTAAAAATGCAATGCCTATTATTCCAATTAAAATTAAGAGCCAAAATAATGCTGATGGAAATTGTCTTTGAGGTTTTTAAGAGCATTTAGGCTTATTTCTGGGTTATCACATAAGTTGTAAAAGAAGACACAAAAAAAAATAATTTCTACTATTCGCTCCATTTATAACTTAACCTTGTAAATTTAGGCAAAGGCCACTTTTTTTTGGATGTCTGACCTTTCAAACTGAAATGGGACAGTCTTTAAAACAACTCAGAACTCATAATTTTAACAGATCTCCAGAAGAGCTTAGCTCCTGTACGTACATGAAGAGAGAATAAAAAATAAATTAAAAAACAAAATAAAAAAACCCAACACCCAACTCTAAAGAGTAAGTATTTTAGGAAATATTTTTTTAAATATACCTGAAAAATATAACCAACATATATACATGTTACACAACTGTACTGTGATGTAGCTATGACTAGCTAAGAACATTAGCTAAGGTGAATAAATAGGATGAAAGAAAACAGGCAAATAAAGCAGGGCTTGTATACAAAAAAAATCATCTTCTCCTCCCCCTTCGTCCCCCCCATTTACATTATCAGGGCTACTAAAAGACTTTGCACCTCCTCTCCACCCTGATAAATATAGGTGCCATATAAACTATTTGCGCCTTGCATATCATTTTCTTACATTATACAGAAGTTTTCTATCAACAGGTGTAGTTAACATTTATGTATGTTGTTTACTACAGTGTAGCCAGGTCTTTTATATTTTATAGTGAACACAGGAATATCTTCTGCATACTTTGCTAAAGCGTCATTTGCTTTATCAGTGACCTGGCAAAAATCATCCATTTCCAATAGTATTTCACAAAAAATTAAATTAAACTGAAGAAGAAGTAACTGAAATAAACTTCTTCTACTGGCTAAAATAAGCTGCATTACTGTAAGAAAAGCTATGCTAAAAATTAAACTAGAAACTGAGTTCTTTTCAGGAATTCATCAATCCTTATTCCAAAACTGGTTAGAGGCTAATTTGACCATTTGGAAATGTCTCTTGCACTATTGAACTAATTAGCTAGCATCTTACCAACTACTGTTCTTATTTATACATGCATAATTCTCACACGAGTATTCACTGTGGTTTACATCCAACTTAAAAAAAAAAAAATAGATGCACTAAGAAAGTCACTTATATGCAGCACCCAAAGTATCTGGATACTTCTGATCCACGTGAGCTCAGGTAGTAAAAGTCCCCAGGCTCAAGATGTGGCACCTATTTATCAGAGAATCATGATACTACTAGGATATTGATTATTTAAATTGTGAATTTAAAAGGCACAAAATTGACACAAGTGAAATGCAAACCTGAACATACCGAGCCTTTAATATATACATATTTTACTTAACCTCCAACTTCCTAAATAATGTAATTCCAGAATTCATATAGTTACAACACTATCCTGAAAAAGTCCTGTTCTCGTCATTACTTTTCTGCTTCCCCTGCAGTCTCACTGACACAGCACTGGAACTACTGAAACTACTAGTGATAAAGTAGCAAAGATCAGCTTATAAAAATGCCTTTTGGGGGGTTTTTTAGTGACTGCTAAAATCTCAACATTGACAAGTTTTCCCTAGGATGAAAAAATAAAGACCTCAATACATGGCATTCTGTGATCAAGTTCTCACGTTCCTGAAAAATCTCAAAAGCCTCTCACAAATTTACTTCTCAGAGGTTACCTGAAATACTGTCAAAGACGATATCATTCAATAATCAGGGATTCTGACTCAAAAAATATCACTGCACTAGGCACAGCAGAGAAGGAGCTGAATCCCAGAAGGCTCAAATCTGCATACCAGATGGAACAAACATACAGATGGAGGTGAGGTGGGCCGGAAAGATTAACAGATCAAAGGAATGCATAAGAGAAAAACATTTTCATTGCATATCCACCCTCTCCCAAACCTTAAGGTTAAACACACACAACTGTTTTTAAACCACCAACACGTGCAGGATTTTTCAACTACCATCCCATTTTATTTTTGCTTTAGGGAAAACAATGGGGTCTAATAATTATAATGATAACTAATAACAATAATAATAATAGACTGATAGAATGGTTTGGGTTGGAAGGGAGCTTTAAATGTCATCTAGTCCAATACCCAACCAGGGGTATCTTCAAATACATCAGGTTGCTCAGAGCCCCATCCAGCCTGACTTTGAATGCTTACATGAATGTGGCATCTAGCACCTCTCTGGGCAACCTTTTACAGTGCTTCACCACACTCATCTTAAAAAACTTCCTCCTTCTTGCCTGAATAACAACAATAAACAATCATAACACACAAAAACTTTGATACCACTTCAAGATCTTTCCTTTTCCCTTGGGAAAGCTGAAGATACTTCCTGCCCTCTCTGCCTGGAGACACACAAGGCTGCTGGTTCCCAACAGCACAGCAACTGAACTGCCTCGCTCCTTCACCCAATCTAATGGACTCCTGGACTTTCCAGCCCCTTCTCACCACTTTGCAGGCAAAGATGCTGGGCTGGCAGCCTTCCTGCTTTCTGGCACTCTCTACATTTTTCTGTCCATGGAGCTGCTAGGTTTTCCAGACCACCAATCAAGTGTGGTGCCACATGGGCTTGCTCTGAGAACTGCCTGGCTTTACAGCAAGGCACACAGACTCTGGGATTCTGTCCTCAGTTCCTCTGAATCCAGCTAGAACTCAAATTTCAAGTCACAACAAAAGCTACAGAATTTCAGCAATATCTCTATTCCATCAACATCTCTTTTCCTCATGAAGGAAAATCCCAGTTTCTACATGACTCTGACTCTTGCTGAGATGCAAAGACAACGTTCAGACACCTTTCCTCTCTTACACGCCTCAAAACACTGGAAAAGCATTTATATAAACACAGAAACAGTGCTCTAATCCCCAAGTTGCAGACATCTGCCACTGATAGTCTCTGCTACCTGACAGTCTGCAGTGTGCTTGTGAGCATCATGTGAGCACTGGCACGAGGCACCAGGTCTATGCATCTTGCCAATGTGACTCTATGCTAGGTGAAGAGCTATCTTGTCTTACGTCACTGGCCACTGCAGTCAAAAACAGATCTGTTTTCTGGCTTCCGTGATTCTTCTCTGTTGCTGTGTCTTGATTCTGTTTTTCTAGTGAAAACCAAGTTTTTCTGTTTTGCTTTACCAGTACAAAGTTGTCTACTTGTATTTTATTTAATGTCTCTTTCATTCTTTCATTTAACTTTGTTATTGCATTCTGGAAGCAGAGCTCATCAGTGGAAGCTTAGATATTAAATACAAGTCTACAGATATTTGTTAGAACCTGCCCACGCAACTACATGATTGTCCCTACAAAAGGAGACATATGATATCCATTATAATCATGGAAGTAAAAAGAATGTCTCTCTCCTCGTCTAAGAAACAGCCAATATACAGTGTAAAGTTAACTGAGTTTAATAACCAGGGGAAAACAAACAAACCTCTCCTCAAAAAAACAAACAAACAAAAAAAGGGGGAAAAATGCACCCACATAAAGAAATGCAAGCCTTCTGTGTTGTTTGTGTTTTTTCTTTTTAGCTTCTTTTTTTTTTTTTTTTTTGCAGGTTTTTTTGAGGAGTGGGGGCTTTCAGCTGGGAGTGTATGCTTTTTTTGCTTTGCAGCAGCCATTCTTTTCATCTTCTCTACAACACTTTGACCTAATACTCATCTCTTTTCCCCCCACTCCCTCACAGTTAATCTAGAGAAGATTATAAAAGCAACAACAAGGATGTGCATCTTAATCTTTTTTGGACAATACTGGGGAAAGCAGCTTATAGATCAAGTTTTCTTAGTACAGTGGAAAAGCAGTCTGCTCTGTAGCAGGTTTTAGGCGATTTCCTTAAAAAAGGCTGAGCACACCAGATTTCACAAGCTAAGGGTAAACCCTGGCCACACGTCTAAACACTGTTGGCATGACAGAACTGTTGTAGCAGGGAAGATTAAAGATTCTGCAGATGGCACTCTTCCCCCTGAATCAACACAGACATAATGCCCCAGAATAAACTTTCTGAGCTCTTAGCAGCAGTGTCATCTTTTAACAAAACATTAAAGAGAAAAAGAGAGTTCCATGTACTCTTCATAGGCATCGTATGTTACCCTTCATCAGAGAAGAGTATGTGACATTTGGGTAATGCTTAAGCTCCCCCTTCACAAATTCCTGAGGTTATCGCCACTCTCCTCCATCACAACCCCTAAGTGCCAAGTTATATAACTGTACACTGTTCAATAAGTATTTATACAGCTGCCTTTTTTTTTCTTTGCACTCATATGGCTAGATAAACCTCTAGTCACAGCTAATAGCTACACATACTAAGGCAGCAGCAAAGAAAATTCCATCACCTTTTAAGGACTACTAAATGGCATCCTTGTAAACAGGCTGAGAACAGCTGTATTCAGCCAGCAGTTGCATCCAACATACTGAGAGTCACTTATTGTGTTTTCCTGGAGTCTGTCCTAAAGGCTCACTCTAATGTAACTCATGGAGAGCAATATGGCAGAGGAATAGTTCTGGTAGGAAAAACAAGAATCTCTGCATTCTAACACTAGAAAATCATCAAATTATGTAATTCACTCATATTCTTATATAAGCTTAAGTAACCAGCTGTTAATCAAAGTGATTTGAAAGTGTGACAGAAATAAAATTTAAAAAAAAAAGGCTGAAAATATACTTCTATCTTCAAACTTGGCAGTTTGTCTGTTTAAGTAAGGTAATAACCTAAGATAACTACTTCCTTATAGAGAGCTCAGACACACAATGCTGACAATACAATCTGTATAGTCCACACATAAAGCATTACATTACTCAGCTGAACTGTAAAAAAAAAAAATACAGAACATAATATATACACTTGATTTAACCTCATACACTCAAAAGAAGTTTGTACAGACTCTTACTCTGTTTCTCCTTTCCTTTTCATGTTAAAATACATTGAAAGCTGCCAGCATTTTGTCGATTATAAATTTTCAGGACATTCTAATTTATATATCAATGCCTGAAAGACTAGCATAGTACTTCCATAAAAGTAGCAAATCCTCTGCAAACTACTGTCACATGATTATTATTATTATTACTACTACTAAAAGGAAGATCACTATTGAAGGCACACAGGACCTTACACCTAAAGGTCAAGGAGGGATTGAAAAATCAACATTCTTTCTCAGTACGTCGCTTTCTGACATTTTTCATATATGTAGATATAAATGCATATACATCCATATGGGATTTTTTCAAGGATTTTAGAGCATCCATAAGGACCTATGACACAGTGTGCTGTTTTTCTGGCCCCATTCCGTGATAAGAAAAAAAGTTGGTATGAATTCTGCACTGTATTTTCTTCTTTCAAACTCTCCAAGAGGGGAAGAACACAGTAGCGGAGCTTAAAGAACAGGAAAGTCTTAAACGGTTCATGTTTGTTCAGGGGCTGTCACTGTCTTACACAAAAGTTGTTTGGGTTTTTTTCCTAGAGATGCTAAGGCAAATCAGGCAAAGCATTCAACAAAAGAAAAAGAAGGCAAGATGTCATTATACTAATTAGAGCTGTGAATTTATTTTGGACTGAATACACCAGCTAGTCTAGGGTTTGGTGTTTTGGGTTTTTTCCCCTGCTATAATAACTTGTTGAAAGTAATCAATACATTACAACTGTGAGAGTCTGGCATATATAGTAGTTTTTACAGACATCTGTGAACCCATAGCAGCCGAGGACAGGCTGCTTCCTGGACTGCCCTGAGAAAATTCGTGTTGTTTTGGGCCTTCACATGTTCATATGAAGGTTTTACTGCTCACAGTACAGCTATCTCAAAGAACTATAAATGTATGAGCCCTGTGTCCATAGCACAGAGATACAATTTAGGAAGAACAAAATACAGATTAAATAGAGATTTCCTACAGAGCACAAGATTACAGAGAGAACATCCTGCCTTCACTACAGAGCTTACAGCAAAGAGTTTCTCATGATAAGGTTTGCATAATAAGCAAGTCAACTATTGCCCTACTAAATGAGGGAGAACAACTAAGACATAAATCATAGAATGGTTTGGGTTGGAAGGTACCTTAAAGACCATCTGGTTCCAAATCTCCTGCCGCAGACAGGGATACTTTTCACTAGGTTGTTCAAAGTCCAATCCAGCCTGGCCTTGCAACATTTCCAGGGCTGTGGCATCCAGAAATTTGGTTCCAGTGCCTCACCACCCTCACAGTAAAGAATTTCTGTTGAATATCTAATCTAAACCTACTCTCTTTCAATTTAAAGGCATTACCCCTTGTCCTGTCACTACAAGCCTTTGCAAAAAGTCCCTCTATGGCTTCCTTGCAAGCCCCCTTTAGATGCTGGAAGGCTGCTCTAAGGTCTCCCCGGAGTCTTCTCTTCACTGAATGTCACACTTCTTGAATAAAAGGGGCAAGAGCTACAGCTAAAATTACAGAACAGTTCTCATCAGTGACAATAGTATTAATTTTATTTTTTTTATACTGGAAATACCTTTCTTGACATATCCTACATTTTAATTTCCCTTCTTCATAGCTACATCCTATTTCTGGTTCATAGTGAGTCCCACAAAATAAGTGATTTACATGCCTTGTGCTGGCTTTGCAAAAAAATAAAACATCCAATTTGAAATATTTCTTCTCCATCTACACTGCATGTGCAAGTGCGGGAATGTAGTTCAAGATTTAGTCTTGTTATTTTTATCATTAAAAAAAAAAAGATGCAATTTTCTTTTATATGCAGCACAGTATATTTCCCCACTTCAAATAAGTACTTCTATTTTCTCCAACTATGAAACTTTCAACTTGTGACACCATTTACGCTCTGGTCTGGAACAAAAGGAAAATAATTGGAGCTATCATCCTGAATACACTGATAAATTGAATATTACTGGAAGCACAGTTAAGAAATTGCCAGATCAACTAGTAAGAAGTAGCTTCAAGACTAAAAATTTGAAACAAATAAACCATTTGGAGAGAAAATGTAGACTTCTAGTCTACAAATAAAGCAACTCAGCAAACCTCGCTTTGTCCCTACAACTCATCAGCAGAAGTATAAACAACATTGCTGCCAGTAACCTTCCTCCAGGAGAAACACTTTCAGTTATTTAGTAGACTGTATTCTCCATAACCATTATGCACCAGTTTTGGGAGCACAAGAACAGCCTTTAGAACATTGGGAGACAAGGTCCAGGAAAGCTACTATATATGCAAACACTTGGGATTTTTAGTTAGTCTAATACACACATCGTACCAATGCTCTACAAACTTTGCTCCTCTAACTTGAAAGTTCCATGCAACTCAATCTGGTTTTGCCAATAATTCACCACTGTCAACAACAGCATTGCCTGACCTCCCAGGGTTTTAAAGGAGAAGAAAAAAATAATAGGTTATCAAAGGCCAGCCACGTGCATGTCAAGACACAGCTCTGTGGGGCCAGGTCCCATGGAGTGTGTGGGGCTAGGTGTGGTAGCCAGGGCTTATCCCACCTCCCAGCCCCAAGCATTGGGTATCTCCCTGGGGTCAGTCCAAAGCTGGTCTGGGACGTGGCTCACAAGTAGGCATGGCAGAGCAGGGCTGTGGAAAGGTGGAGTCTTACCCTGCTGCAGCATTGCTAGGGCAGAGTCCGATGCCCCTGGGGATCTGAGTACATGGGCAGGCTGGAAGGAGAGCCCTGAGGGACTGTGAAGGGACAGTAATGTCTACAAGTGCCTTCAGGGCCCTTACAATGTGCACAGGGATAAAAGAACGGATTTAGGGTGGGTTTTTTTCATGAAGCTAAACTCTTTCCAATATTCTCTTCTTTGTAAGACATTCTTCCTTTTTTGCAGTGTTGATTTCCCTTTAATTCTCTTTCTCATTCACATGGATCCTATGTAACAATGGCTGTGGAATCACTGAAGGATCATTCACTCTGAGTTTCTTTATCCTTTTCATCCATTTCTTCACAGAAAAGTCCTTCCACCTTCTCATCTTTCTACTAAGCTCTCAACTTATCCTCAAAAGCCTTCTTCACTTATTGTCCTGGAACAGCTTCCTCTAACTTGTTTCCCAGTCTCCGTTCACTTTCTTTATCTTCCTATTGCTTCCTTTTTCCTGCACCTCATCCAAACAATTTTTCTTTTCTCCAATCGCAACATTTTCCTGCCCTTTTCAGTCTTGAGCCTGCTCCTCGTCTCTCTCTCAACAATAATCTTCATCATGGGTTTTTATTTTTTTTCTTTTTTTTTTTCCCTGCCACTTTATACTTTCCACTGACAATATCATGCACCACAATGGCATGCAAAATTCAGGGGCCATAAAGACAGGAGAAAGTTTGGATAGCTGGTCTTCCAGCTCTTTTATTCCCAGTCTGCAGTGGAAGCCAGAGAGAAGTAGAATAAAAAGTAAGTTCCTCAGTTATGACCCTAGTGGGATCGAACCACTAAATTTTCTATTTTTTTTTTTTTAACATTAATGCACAGTTTTGCATGTTGCTTTTTTTGTGGATTGTTCATTTTATTTTAAAGGACAAGAAACGCAAAAGAATTTCAGAAAGAAAGGGATCAATTTGCCCCCCTCAAAAGCTTGACCTAAACAAGGATTTAGAAATTTAAAAGAAGTTATTGCAAATCAAGCAAATGCCAAAAGCATAGATATCAACAAAGTAAGTTCCTTTGTATCACCATTACACTATCTATTCTATGTTACATCTTCATAATCCAATCATCTTTCACCAATGTAGATCCTTGGAATTGAGTTCTTCCCCACTTCTAACATCGTAACTAATAAGCAGAGGCCACTATATAGTTACTTACATCTTTGTCACAGTCTTCTCATTTTCCTGTAAATTTTGTCATGCTAGGCATTAATTAATTAATTTAATTCTCAAACACATTTACTAATGATAGTCTAATGTTAGATCTCACTACACTGTCACAGACATCCAGCAAGGGAGGAAGAGTGGAGCTGGAAGGAACAGCCCCTGCAGGAAGACAAGCTGTCAATAAGACAGAGAACACCTAACCAAAAGATGGGCTGCTTCTTTTTCCCAAAAATTTTGCTGCCCTCTTAAAGAATGCAGGACATACCTCACTATGAATCACACAAGCAGTGGCATTAGCACTGTCACAGGCATGACCTGTTTGCTACTGCTTTCACAGCAGCTGTGTGCTGAGGGGCTTTAATTCAAGCTGCATTACTGAATGCAAATGTCACCAATACTTACTTCTTCCTTCATATTTTAAGGGGACTAATCCAAGGCTCTCTCTTAAGCAGTATTTTCATAATTCTCAAAAGACCTGACACCTTTACAGCTTCACCTGACACAGATTTTTCAAGTGGATGTGACAGTACACTGAGCCTAACTTCTCCTAATGTTCCATAGTGAACTTAAGCAAGTTCTGCCCAGAAGACACAGCAATTCTGATGGCAACTTAGAGTAAGAAATCACTCCTATGAAGATCTTGGAAATAGTTGCATTATTGTAGTCTGGGAAGAAAAAAAAATCCTAGTGAGTAAAGTGCTCAATGACCAAGAGTTAAGCTTCTCATTATATTTTTTTTTTAATATGAACATCCCTCTTATTAATTGTGACAAACTAAAAATGCTAATTTGCCAAATTTCAGTATGTATGCTATGTAAGTATATTTCTGTTGAAGTTCTGCAACACATGTACCAAAGACATGTTATGTAGATTGTTAAATTTTTAAAGCTATAGAAATCATGAATGCCAAATTCCCTACTGCTCACTCTTTAGTGCAAAGGAAGTAAAAACAATGTATTCTGATTAGATTAGGTTACAGAGATTTTTTTTTAATACAAAATAATACCCTTCTTTGAAGGATCTTGGACACAATCCACTGAGCCTACAAAGGTAAGCTCTGTAGAATTCAATATTTTCTCACTTGCAAATGTTCTTTTCCATTTAGCTGTACTGATTTTCAGAGTGTCAAGAATGTGGCTGAAGCTGAGCAAAGGCCCTCCATGTAAAGAACTTGACATTCATCTGTGCATTGGCATCACTCTCTTGATTTCAGTGGAACTCCTGAATATTGCAGTTAAAGAGAAGGTGGGATGTCTAATGAGGGTAGAGAGTTACTGGAAGTATTCTTAAGAGAAACAACCCTGAACCAGCCTGGCAAGGAGCCTTGCCTCTCCCAGCAGGAATGCAACGAGATGAAAGATGCTGACAGAACTTGCCGACAGAGCTGTAATGAGAGACAGCAATGAATTCAGTCCTATGTGGCAATTTAAAAGAGGGGTGCAAGGAACGTACGTCATGATTTGGTTTTTTTGTTTGAAATGGAAAAAACAGGTAGCTTTGAAAGAAAAAAAATAAACTGGTCCACATTTCTGATCATGCTCTGAACTTGATTCTCTTTTCTTGATTCTCTTTACACTGTTCAGGTCACAGAGGGGCTCGCCCTGCTCAAGAGAACAGTGTGTGTGGTACAATAGCACAGAGAAATAAAAGTCATGGCAGAAGGCAAGTTATAACCACAGGAAGCGTTAAAGGAGAGAGGGAAGACAGTGATCACCACATTAAGATACCTAAGACAGCTAAGCTTAAGAAAGCTAAAAAGTAAATATATTCCATATTAACATGGCAGATATATGTGAACCTGCAGTACACTGTGCAGAATATCAAATTGTTTAACTGAATGAACACTTTGATTAATAAGTATAAATATCTCTGTCAAGATTTCTCATTACAGAAATACCATATATCTAAGTTCAACAGATGATTCTGCCTTTATCAAAAGCCACACTTTGCTTCTTGGACACTCTTAGGCTTCAGAGATCCAGTGTATAATGAATATCAAAGTAAAATGCTGTCTGTGAGGTTTCAAGTTCAAATGTTCTTGCTTATATATCTTATATCCACACAGAGGGAACAGACACAGTAAATTTCATGTTTAATTAATAAAACAGAGAAGATTCTGTTTAGGGACTTTCATTTTCACTAGAAATCTTTGATTTTAGTCAGCTGAATGCAAAATCAACATGTCTGAGTATAATAAAGAAGGACAAGGCCCTCTGGCAGATGAAATTGACTTAATTAAGACTCCATACACCCTAGTAACAGATGCAATTATTAATACATGCAATTGTGCACTTCCACCAGCAAGGTTTTGACACAACACAGCTTTTACACAAAATTTAGAAAAAAAAATTTTAAAAAAAGCTTCACAAAACACCCCAACAGTTGAGCATGTCCCAGAGCTGCATGAAGGTCACAGAGCTCCCTCTCCATTACCACTAATCCCTCTATTCTTTCACTGGTTTCACATATTCACCACCTTCCATTTCCATTGCCTGTCTGGCCAGAAAACACAACAATGCCATGGGAGCATGCTGACACAAATACCAAGTAAATCTTACCATTTGGTTCAATCGATAGTTTTCTAATTGAAGGGGAACAGAGGTCTGCCATGAGGATTATAAAGCAGTGGAATGACTGCTGCACTGCAGGTAAGTGTGTGCTACCTGCCAGGAGATTTGCATTTACAGAAGCCAAGTTTTGTAACACATTTCCTAGCCTAATAGTGTAGCCCCATGCTTCAGACAATGCTACCTCTTGATCACATATATGTATACACACATCCCCCTGTTCTCACATTACCAGATGCACTAGAGGTCTTAGTTGCTGTCAGAGAAAAAACTGTTACAAGAGAAATGCTTCTATCAGACTGCAAAAGACAGCTAAAGTACAAGGCACAAGAGCCTCAACTATTCAATTGATGCATTTCGGAGACCTTTTTTTCCACTCTTCTACTATCCTGTTCTTGCCACCACCAGACAGCTCACAGTATATCAATCTGCCCTCACCAGGACTTCAATGCATCCAATTCAAAACAAAATATGTATTGCCTTTATATCACTATAGTAATAAAGTTCTGACATACCACACACAAAATAAATTTATTGACTCGGTATATTTATTGTGAGGGCCTCAAATTTTCAAACTGCACAATCCATAAAAATGGAAGAAATCAGCAAAATTTTGAAACAAAAATATTACTACCAGTTTAAAAATTAATCAATAAAAATAAAAACTCTTCTTAACCTCTAAAACTCTTCCCAGTTTCTTACACAAACACTAAAAGAATTATAATCAATGTCTGAATTACTGACTATGTCTGGAAAACAAACCTGTTCTATTATACAATTCTTGTATCACTAAGAGATATCTTATGGTTTAGAGTAAATTTAGGAATACTTGAATGCTGCTTTTGGACTGACTCTAATGATAATGATGGTCTTTAAAAACAAGCAAAACAAAACCCACCAACACATTTGGCAAGATACTTAACACAAAATAATCCTAATTTTCCCTGGTGTTTCTCATGGCTTAGTTACTCAGAATCCTAACACCCACCTCTCTTGACCAAAGTTCAGTTCACCACTCAGATGGCGTTCCTCTAGGAAAACGAGATAAACTGCAGCATGTCTGCTATTTGTGAGCCTGGAAATTCTCTAGAGCCACTTACTATTTTTAAACACATTCTTTAGATGGAACATACTGGCATGCTGTAATTTTTTCCCTAATGAAAGGCAGCATCCAACACATTCTGAATGTCACAAACTCATGTGAATTGTTCCTTTGTGACAATGCCATCATGAAATATAGTGCCCGTATTGCTAAGTTATACACAGCTCTTGGTGAGAATCTAGAGAGAATGGCTGAACAAATCAAATACAGTGTATACTTGAGAGAAAAACTAATGAGAACTTGAAGAGTGAGCTCCTGAAGTGACTTGAAAACAAAAAGCATTTGTTTTTGCCTATAGCTGCTTCATAGCTGTCTAGATAACAAGTGATTCATATTCTTTTATCTGCCAAAGTATCAATACTCAGGTTATAGACCTTGCCCATGTGAAGAAGAGTAATTATATTGCAGATTAAACCTTATGAACCTTATTAACTTTAATGTTAAAACAAACATTAAAAAAAGAACTGCATGACCTTGCTGGAAAGGTGCAGTTCTGACAAAGTACAAGAACACAGGCCAATTGGCCAAGCAGAAATAAAAACCTGCAGTCCAATAGCAGGTAGGAGTCACCACATGCCCAGATTCAGAACACAGTTGACAGAGGGCACTTAGTACTCGGCCACAGCATCTGATATTATGCCTAACAGATCTCTGTCAATCCACTCTGTCCACTAAACACCTTCTCCGAGTTCAGTTTCCTCAGCTTTAATCCAGCTCACTCTCATCTGCATGCCAGTCTCATCCAACACACAGCGATTTCACTGACTGATCTGGCTACACCAAAACGATGTCATGAGGACTGCATTGCATCTGCTTCCTACATTTCTCATCAGCACAAGGCACACACACATCAGAAGTGGAGAGTAGGAACATGTAAAGATTGACAGATTTTCAGTACTCATCCTCACCTGTAATAACTAGAGCAGGAGGGCAGCAGTGAGGTATTGAATTTGCATTTCACTGGGACTTGCAGTACTATGTACAGTCAGAGCTCTACATAAAGGAAAACACCTGAAGACATAGTCTTTGCCTCTATCAAAAGCTATTTTCTAATTTTGGAGTCCCTTGAAATAGTTTATTATAACCAAAGGAGAAGCACAAAAACATTTCAAAATTAGATGTTGACATTTTCCACCTTGGGGAAAAAGGTACTTCCTGGTCCCTGTCCCTACCCTCCACACTCCCAATCTCAGCAACAATTAATCAGAAAACATCAATCTCAGATTACAGACCTGTCTGACAAATATTTTAATCACTACTAAGCTTACACACATGAAACCCTGCATTCTCTTCAAGCTTGCCTGCCCATAATTTAACCTGCTCAGTGTCATTCCCAGAAGCAATAAGATTATTTGACTTCACAAAAGCAGTGTTGCATGAAGACATTTATTGTTGTCTTGTCCCTGACTGCTATTATCTCTACTGAAACCTGATATAAAGAAGGGAATGAATTCTGCAAATAATCCATAAATAATTTTATGATGGGATTTCAAAAAACAGCATACTACTGAAAGGATATAATACCCAGATAGTGACTTAATGCTATTATTTCAGAACTAAGGCTGGATGAAGTAATGCACCACTGAAAATATAACTGCATCCAACAGTAGTTTTTTAGGCTTTTATGTGACTTCAGGAGCTAACAGAAATTAACAGGTTTTATCTCTATAACATTGTTTGAACAGATGCAAAGTACAGAAAAAAAGTTTGCAGATCCAGTTGGTTAATAGCTTTATTCTATTAAGAAAGAGTAGAGCTCTCATTAGTCTGCCATTGTTTTCTGTTCTGGAAGAAACAAGCAGTATAATTTGGATGTAATCACACTGGAATCACTTCAATATTTCTTGTCTCACTTTTTATCCCTATTGTACAACAGTTATTAAGGGTGTAAATGCATTAACATTTACCTTTTGTGAATCAGCAAGCAGCCCTCTCTCAGAACAGAGTTGTCTTTTCACAGAATTATACAAAATCGTTATAATTACATCAGTTCAAGAAAGAACTGAAATGCAGCCTGGCTTCAAGAATGTAACTTAAACCTACTGGGCCCTGAATAATATTCTAAGTGTTTTTGTGAATCAAGAACCAAGGTTCATAAAGAACCAGGAAAAAAAAAAAAAAAAAAAATATTTGAATGACAAAAATAGCACAATATCTTCTGTAGATCCTTCAGAGAACCACTGGACTACTCAAGTTCTTTTGAAATTCAGATATCAAAGTATGAAGCTAAGAATTTTATCTCAATATCCCATTTTGGAAAAATTTGATTGACAGTTTCAAATAATACAGTAGATCAATATCAGTAGTAAACACGCCAGAATGCTTTTGATTCCGAAAATACGCAAAAATTTGGATTATTTTCTTTTTTTTAGGTGTCATAATTACATATTAGCTTGAAAAGCATTTCAATATTTTTTTATATTGTTCTCAGTGTACTAAATAGCACCATAGCAATTACTTGAAAAAAAAAAAATCAAGTTCATGACCTGTGATTATGCATGTAGGTAAATGCACTAGCTATGCTTCATAATACTTTTTATAGTTTTCTTCCAATTTTGACAACCTGTAAGAATAATTCCTTTCAAATGAGAAGGAAAAAAAAAAAAAAAAACACCACAAAACCTCACCACCAAACAAATCATAACAAAACCCTGCTTAAACACCCAAGGTATTCAAAAAAACAGATTTTTAAATTCTAAGGTATCTGCTTGCCACAGTACTTTGGAAGACCGAAATACATATCCTTGATTAAGAACTGAGAAGCCTTCCAATAGTTCCTTTTTTCTTGGACAGATGCACATGCAAAGAGTGCTGTGTAAGTCAATTGTTCATTACGTTCACTGTTGCCTCTGCTACGCTCTTTCCTCTCCATCAGACAGAGATGTCAGACAGATCCAATCACTGCAAATCCCAGAAAGGACAACTAACTCTGAAGTGCCAACAGGGATTTGACTAGACTTGTACTGCAGAGATCTGCAGTCTGTTTCATCAAATATTCAGTAAAGCAAAGCTTCCGAAGGTCTTACCTGCAGCTCTTCCTTCTTTCCCCCTCCCCCACCCCCCCTCCATGACTATCGGTCTTTCAAACCTCTGCCAGAGATTTTATTAATGCTTTTTACTACGTTTTCTTGTTGGACACTTAGAGAAGAAGTTCATTGTCTCATTTCTTTTCATGCTCAACACCTGCAAGTCGGCAGGAAAACAGCAATTCTAATGCATACCAACTTCTGTACTGCAGTTTTGTCAAAGCACTACGGGAACTTATATGGTGAGTGAAGCTTTAATAAAGGAAAAACAAAGTTAGTTATCTGATTTTTAAATACAGATTAAGCAAGAGGCTGCACGTATGACATAAGAAAAGGCTGGAACAGCCTCAAGGTATTAACCTTGAGTAGTGGAATTAATTTTCCCTGGTAATTAAGAAGTAATATTAGTTGGTCCACAAACATCCTGACACAGGCCTCTGATGAAATTCACAGCTGAGGACATGCATACATTACATGTTTTTGTATACTGAGTGGGTCTATCAGTCTAAAGATATCCTTACATTAATTTGTGTATACTGTCTGCAATGCCGTTTTCAGATAACTTTCAGAATGTTATTGACATTATTAGAAAAACACTCATACAATGGGGACAATTTTTCACAAGGCCCCCCAGGGAGAGATGAGGTACAGTCTTCATGTCCACTGCTGAAGTCTACAGAAGCTGTACAGATGCCCTGAGTCACTTCCTGAATTACGTTTTTCTCATGAAAAAAGTATCTCACAGGAACATACAAAAGAATGTTTTTGTTCAACTCACTGTGGAGACATGGTAGATCTTAGAATGATTGATATTAATTCTAGGTTTCCATTCTTTGTTTTTCAAATCTATTCATGCTCCTGCTATTTACTTTCCAGTGGCATGCAATTTTAGACAAACAAACTCTAAAAATAATAAGATGCATTGGGTAAGATTTTTTTTTTTTAAAGTAAATTACCAGATTCTAGATTGACTTTCACATCACTATGCAAATAAATATCTCCATAATAACAGTATAATCTAAGAAATTTTGATTTTTTTGATTTTTGGCAGATTTTAAAGCTATACCTACATTCAGCTGTACCTTCCGAATGATTTTATAAACAACTGAGTTTTCTCTCATTTCCACCCATAAGATTCTCATATGAAGTCCTTATTTGGATAGCGATTTTACTCCATCCTGCTGCACAGATTTGGAAAAGATGTGGGAGAACTTGGGATGAAAACTTTCTTTCATCCTTCAGGTGAAGTGGAATGCAGGCAAGTAACACACTATTCGATTGCTAGAACATAAGGGCTGCTTCGATTTTCCTCTCAGCACCCACTGTGATACACATCTGTGCTTCTGCTGTCCATACATATTTAGTATATGCTATATAACTTATTTCCTCCACAGTACTGAAAGCAGCAGCATTTCTCTTTCTTCCTGACCTTTTTTAAGAGAGAGGAAATCGATACAAGCAAATGAAGAATTTAATCAGGTTTTGTAAGGAATATTATCCTTCAGAATTTTTGCCAATAGCAAATTACATTAGTTTGCCACAAGGCCTAGAAAATGAACTATGGAAAGGAAAAGATATTGTATGATAACATCAGTGAACAGACTCCTGACAAACCCATGTATCAGAGATACCATGTATTCAGAGGTCACCAGACGGCTGGAAGAAAATCCACTCATGTTTCTACATCAAAACCAAAATGATTGTAAGTCAAGTCATTTCAAAGGGCCACAGATATGGTTATGTCAACTTTCTCATTTTGTAACAAACCTTAAAAGATGTTTCATTTCGTCATATATTTATTCCTAAGTAACCCTTTTTACTGTGAAAATATCAATGATTTTTAAAAAGGAGGAGACATTTAACATCCAGCTTATTGTTTAAAGTTTGTGACCATTTTTGGATGCATTGCTATGGAATGTTAAGCAACTGTCTTTGTTTCAAATTAAATATCTTGAAAAAATCCTAAGTCCAAACCAAATTTATTTTGTTGAAATCAGTATCCAGGGAACACAAAAGTACAGTAACAATCAAAAGACTGTCTTATTGTCCCAGTGGTACATTTTCTGCTCATTCATTTTAAATCTGGAAACAGTCTTGGGAAAACATGCTAGAATAACTATTTTCTGTGTTACTGAAAGATTTCTGATAGGGATGATATTTGAACAAATATTAATCCTAAACATCCTACTTATAAGAGGGAATTCAAGTTCTAGCTTAATGAGATAAAACACATTATTACCTACTTTTTTTACAACTCCAGCAGCAGAGAAATCAAGTGAGGCAGAAGCCATCTGAAAATTCCTCCCAGAAAAACAACACCAGCTTGTTTAAGTGCCCATTTTCAAAGAAGCCCTGCAGATCTTTCCGCTGCTGACAGCGGCAGCAGCTTTTCTCCTTCAGTCCTCTCTGCATAGCCAGCTGGACTGAAACCCAGGATAGAAACAGGTGATAAATAAAGGGACCTGCTTCTCTTAACAGGAGGATGAGTTATTGTCTAGCAGTTAAGAGTGCTAAATAACAGATGAAGAGTATGGAATCTAGTTCTCTCTAAACCCCTATCACACTTCACAGATAGGGATCCTTGCTTTTACAATCCCTTCAGGGTTGACCAATAAAAAAAAAACAACATAAAACCACCATCTGAACAAGTGAAATAACAGTTAATTCAAAAACTAATTAATTTGGAGGGGGTTCCCCCTATTACTTATTGAAAAAAGAAACCTCCTCATCTGTCTATCTTACAAATTGACTCCTCTTAACTGCAGCTCACTCTGTAGTAAACTGTAAGATTTTCTTAGTTCTGCTTTATTATTATCTCCTCTTTAATATCTTTAATCCATTTTATCCTGTCTAAAATGTGAATTGCATGCTCTAAAGACCAATAACTAGGCTTTTTTTTTTTCTTTCAAATGAATCACCTAGCACAAAGGGGGCCCACATCTTCCACTGAGGTTCCCAGCAGTTACCATATTAGAGAGAGTAATTCTCTCCACATTCCAGATGGCAAGTATCCCAACGACAGCCAGAATCCTTTTAACCAGCACACTAGGGTGAATACAATGATCCTCTTGGGAAGCATTTCCTGTAAAATGTTGAGAAGTTGGCAGATGGGACAGAAGATTTTAAGACTAACTTTTTACCATGAGTCAATTTGGAAGAATTAAAGGTGCTATGAAAACAAGCTCTCTGGAGGCAGAGACTTTCTGAAGACCTCTTGCAAGAGACAATCAAAGTACCCAGGAGTTTCTGGGGAGAAAAAGAATAATTGAACCATACATTCTTCTACATTGCCCTGGTGGTTCTTTTCTTTTTTCACCTGGTACTGTTACAGGGTAAATAGAACAGTTTTTAAATCTGACAGTTTTATCTCAAACACCTAGAAGGAAGACCTAAGTTAATTGTATAGAAAGGATACCTCTAAGACTCACTGTTTAACCTATCAATCTGTCATTCAGCATAAATGTTGCTACAATACACGACGATACTTTCCTCCACTAAAATGTCTGGAATAAAAAAAAGAGAACCTATTCTCAAAAATAAATTTGTTCTTCATTATGTTAGCAATGCTAGACACTAACAAAATTCTTCTAAATGATCATTTGCTTCATCTATTATACCATTTTTTAGAAGACACTACAGCAAAGTTTGCTTCTGAAAATGGCAGAGGGTTTGCATACTTATTTGCAGCAAATGTTTAAACTTGCTTTAGTTAGTAAAAAACCCACCAGAATTTAAAAATGCAAAAAAGTTCATCTTCTCTGACATAGCATAAGGATAACCTAATGGAACATTTCTCTTTCTGTGAGAGCTATAAACCTAACTGCTGGATGTGTACCTGGTAATATTAGAAAATACTGGAAAAATTGCTCCACCATTTTCTAGTACTAGGAATGGGAAATACAAGACACGCTTCCATACACCAGATGTAAGCAAGCGTGGCTACTTGCACAAAAAGATACAAACCTTAAATGCCTGCTATCTTGTGCCCTATATCATGTAATTTACACTTGTGCGAAGTAAAAACTCGTATACTGCACTTATTCTACATTTACTTTCTGTTATGATAATGCTTCCAGCAAGGTGAAAGAGAATGAAATAAAGTTTTAAAAAAGTTAACTTTACATATGCAACTGCACATGCACATGCAATTCCGGTGTCTTTATTTCTCAAGGTTAAATCAAGCTACTGTACACCTTCTATTTTACCCATGACAAAGAAGATGATGTAGAACCTGCCTTCAACTTAAAAAGGCTTGAAGAAAAAGATTGCAGATAAGATAGCATGAAAGAAAGCAGCAGACCAATGCATTAGCACTGAATTAACTGAAGGGAAAGAAAAAGGAAAAATAGCATCTAATCTTACTCAGAAATCGCAGACTTCTCAGAGGGCCAAGCTGTGCATAATAGCTGTAACTGCTCCAATGGACCGCTCTGTATGTGTACAATTACCATAGCATTAGACAATTCCCTCTGGATTTTCTGCAATTAGTATCATTGCATCCTTTGTCTCACACATATGCAGACTACAAAGTAGTTGTTAATTAATTTTATGAGGAAGTATCTTTCCCCTCACCCCAGAAAGAAGCCTTGTAAGAGTGCACAATGAGAGCAACAGACAGAAAGACATTCAACACATTGTTCAACTTCTGGTGTTCAGTACATGCCCCAATGTCTTGCCGTCTTTACTGCACACCATTTCATTCCATCCATCAGCATGTTTTATACCCTGCTGCATGTTTTCTCTATAGAAGACAGCACTCCAGCACCTCACAGCTTCACAAGCACTGAAGAATCCCATGAAGAAGACCCCCCCTAAGGTAAAATGTCATTGCCTTCATTTGCAAACAGGGAAAAGTATGCCAACCAAACTGAAGGTGAAAGGAACAAGCTAATTTTGAGTGCCCAACATGCATTGCCTGGGAGCAGTGCTTTTTGAATACTTACAATTAAATAAAAATTTACATGTTCGAAACAAATCCAATATTCTGTTGCACCTGTAGGCACTGAGCATTTCTTCAAATCAGGCCCAAGTATTCCAAATCAGATAATCAAGAAAACACAAAAACAAGAAAACATGAACATTTGGCCCAATAGAGCTCACCATTACACAAAAGTGGTGGAAGAGCAAAAGCTACCAAACTCTAAGGGTGCACTTGTACATCCTAGAGACAGCTATGTAAGACACAGACTTGTACAGTCTACAACAATTGAACCAATAAACCCTAAAATTCCAAGTTGAAAAGATTTAGTCCAAATTTTTGATTTTGAGAGGAAGGCTAGCAATAAATTTAATTTACCAAGCAGGCTCTGCGTTTGTCTGATTGCAAAGCAAACTATTGGATTTTGCTTATGTAAGTAATTTTCTTTCATTTTTTGAGCATATATAAATGTATCTTCTGCTACTAGGGCTGTGAAGTTTAAGCTACAAATCCACTATGCATTTTCATTCTGGCTATATAGGGGCAGAAGGCAAAAAAAAAAAATTACTTACAAATTTTTGCACACACTTACTTTATTTTTAAAAGAATCTAATAATCTGAACCATGGATCTATCTAGTCTAACACTGACAGACAGACTTAAAAGACAAATTCTAAGAGCTCCCAGGCAAGCTTCATAGACATGCAGACAGAGAGCTAAGCTTATCAGTGTCCTTGTTCATGCAATCACTGATAGTTTTAAAACCAAAGAAAAATCACAACACATCAATTTTGTGCAGGATGTGAACACTGAATTTTCCTTGTTTACAATGTAGATTTGGTACAGATGAGGGACGACAAATAGAAATACACAATTTTGGAAGTTGCAAGGTTTAAGGCAAAGAGAACTGCCTTAAAATATTCAATATTGCTGCTCTTGAATTTTGTGTTGTCTTAGCAAATACAGCATGCTGAAGTACTATAGAAGTCATGTCCAGACAACACAGCCTACATGTTGGTACCCTTCCCACAACGGTCACAAGAGAATGTCAATAAACTTTTCAAATAGATTCAGGGCCCTGGAATTAAATATTTGAAAGTCTTCCATTTCAACTAATGAGTCAGGATTGAAGTCAAATTGATGACAGACAAATAAAAGAAAAATGCTCATCTGAAGGCCTTTAAGGCTGGTCAGGAATTAATAAAAATTTCTATATTTTATTATTCTTTATTTCCTACATCAGGTATCAGTAAGATTAACCACAGTAAAAACCTAACACCTATTTAAACAGGTTAACAGTTTTCATTATGAAAAGAAGAACAAATCTCTCAAAGCACCACTGAAGCCCTCAGTGGCACCCAGGCTAATTTATGCAGAGTATTTGAGGGAAATTTGGTGGACCTAAGAATAAGTCAAACTTCAGAATCAAATCTGAACAGTATCAACCCTTGCTGTGGTATATCTGTCTCCTCCATTCTTGTCTTTAGGGGACTCAACTGTGGAAAATCCAGTCTCAGAAGAGTATATTTCAACATCATACCCAACAGTAGTGCCTGGAACCAAGACAAAAGCAGCCCAAGGCTTGGAAAGAAATCTCAGCATTCTCGGTTTAATATTAGTTGACAGAGGGAGAAAAAACACCACTCTCATTTATGTCAGCACCCAACCTGCTTGAACCATAATACAGTTAACTGCACTGAAGGTGAAGACCTGAAGTCAGAAGGAAAATAGGTCCTGATTTTTATCCAGTCTGGGTTGAAAGAAGCCACACCAAGCATATTCACTGCTGAAACACTATGCAATAAGTGCTAGACAGCACTGGCTTATCACTTAAGCAAACAAAGGCTGTTTCCAATGAAGAGGTTCATCTCTGTCTCCTCAGACTGAGGAAGCACATGCCATAGCACATTTAAGTTTAACCTAGAAGCCTTAGGACAACAGTTGTTGACAACAAGGCAGCAAAAAGAGGGAAAGACCTTCAGGCATGGTGAAGACTTAGCATCATGAGAAGCTGCAAAGGGCTGCTCTGATACTGTCACAGAGAGCCAAAGACAGGATTTCACAACACTTAAATCACTGCATTATTGGTCTTTCTCTGACTATGGAATGCTGTTAGTGCTATGCTCTCAAGCCCCACTGTGTGCCCTGATCACAAGGAAACATGAAAAACTAATGACAAACCAAGCACAGTACAACTACAAAGATGACCATGGCAAAGGGTACAATTTGTGAAAAGGGGCCTTTACATTACTGTGATTTCAGCCCACTTCTCAAGCCCTTGCCTGGCTTAGTTGACTAATAGAAGTGACAACTGCATTGATGTGCATATTTCAAATCACAACAATTGCACATGTGTGTATGCATGCACTTTAAGTTAGTCCATAATGAAAGACTGCATATGTACCCAACCCAAATACACACATTTTTCTTCTCCACTGACACAAACCAGAAGTACTCATGCACATCCAGTAGCTTCACACTGAGATGAACTGTGGGAGGCATCATTAGACAAGCAACAACAGAAAACAAATCTCCAATGTAAATGAATTTATTTAAATTATACATGTGACAAAAGTCTTAATATTTAATGTCTAAATATACAGTTCAAGAGCAACTCTGATAACCTCACTCGCTTTCTCTCTGTGCACCTAAAAATTGAAAATTGAACTAATTTCCACTCTTCCTGTGCTTCCCTCTGTTAACAGGAATTGCTGGGGAACATTCTGCATGTCACCACCAGATTGCCTTGAGGCTTGCTTGTGATATTACAAATCAAAATCAATACCACAGGCTTTTATGGTAGTTGATTGATTGTTGCGCAGATTTGTAGGACAAATAAATAAATAAAATTTATTTAGTCACACTACTAAAAAAACCCTAATAATTCTACCTTTTTATTTTTTTCTTTTTACTATCCTACATAACCTTAACTATGTTTGCACATTCTGATACCTGCAAAAATACTGATGCACCCTACTATGGAAAGATGACATGACTTTTTTAAAATACAAAGCTCATACTAGATTTCTTCTGAAATACATAAATAATAACTGACTTTTATAGGTAAACAGAAAATGTAAACAACCTGAGAGATGTAAACCAGAAAAAAAAAAAAGAAACACAACATTATTCCTATTGACTAGAAGTTGAAATGGATTTGGTATGTAACCGCTTTTCAGTAAATAAACATCTCAAAAGATTTAAAAGAATAGATGAGTGATCTTTACTTGAGAAAAAAAATTATAAAAGCAATTAAAACAGAAATAAACCGTTACTGAACTATGTGAGGAATCTGAAAAGTTAGTTGTCAGAATAAAAGAAGAAATTTCAGGGGAAAAAAATGCCCCAAACCATGATTTAAACTAGATCAAAACCAGAGATTTTATAAGAACAAACTACATCTACTACAAAATCCCAAGTTGTTAAAAATTTACTGAAAGCAGCTGAGATATGCATGCAATAAAGGAAATAGGAAAGGACTATGTCTATTTGAATATAAATTATGGTGATACCACTGCATAGGAAAAATCAGCTCCACACAGACACAAAACTAAACCTGAGACAGGTACAAATGAGACTGCTGTCGTATCTCAGAGAGAGCCTGCAAGCATCTATACTGTTGTAGGTCACGAATGCATTCTAAATTTGTCTTTTGGCAATTAGACATCACTTGAAGATGAATATGGGGGAAAAAGTCATAGGAAAAGAAAGCATAGTTTTTAACTCTGAGGGTAAATAGCCACAGGAATACATTGTCAAAGGAAATTACTAATTCATAACAGAATATTAGCTGCTTAGGGGTTTGGGCTTTTCTTTCAAAGAGGCGTGACTCAGCTTAACTGTGCTTTAGTGGACTTAAAGTAGTCACCGAATATTCAACCTCAGACATGCAAAATGATCTCTCACTAAAGAGTGGAATCACTGGGTAAAATTCTGACTTATGCTGAGACAGGAAGTAAGCACAAAGAGCAACAGCGGGCTCTGTGAGTCTCAACAACCACAGCTAAATCTATCATGTGTCTCAATTCAAAGACTGGTCCAATGGAACTCTCAGAAAAAAATGAGAAATAGGCTCAAGTCAAGAGACTTGAGAATACATGCAGTTTAGGGAGTGCAGAAGTGGCAAACTATGTCTACCATCACCACTTTTAGACAGCTCTTACATATTCAGGATTTGACTTTAAAAACTGGTAGCTACAGCTGCCAGTAAAAATCAGCAGGAACCTTCAGCATCACACAGTCCTGAGAATAACTTCATCTCAGAGCACATAACACAGCAAAAGTCTCAATGCAAAACTGTTTCTGTCCAAGGTACAAAATGCAAGTCTCAGAGGCTTCTGATTGAGCAATCTGGAGATACTTAGCCCTGTTCAGAGCAGTGAGTCAAAATCTGCCTGAGCTATTACATTGTGCTAGGATGTCATGGTTTAGGAGTGGTACTCCCCAAGTCAGTGCCCCCACAAAGACTCTCTAAACCACATGTTGCTCTCTTGCTTCTCTGCTTGTCCTCCCCTTCCACCTGTGGTGGAATAGAGAGGAACATTGGAAGCTCATCAGGCAAAGATCACAGGTTGAGATTAGGCCAATTTACTGGAAACAGCAATGTGATAAGAAAATTAACAGTACTAATAGTAGAAGGTACAAAAAGAAAATATTCCTGCAGAAATACTCTCTCCACCACACTTACTCGACCAGACCAGAACCCTTTCTCCCAAGAAGAGAGTTCCTTTATCCTGCTTTCAGCAATGGCATTAGGTAGTATAGAGTAACCCTCCAGGTCCTAGCCATATCCCCTCCCGGCTACTGCAAAAATTAACCCTGTCCTGGCCAGAACCAGGATATAATATAAAGTAAAACTGAACTGTACTGAATAGCACAAGCCTAAACAAAGCAGAAAAACTAATAATTAAAGATTAATTTTGTATAGAATAGCAACTGACCTCCATTCATTCATGCAACAATCTTCCCATCAGCGCAATATGGACAACACAATACTTTTGGGCTTCTTTGGGGAAGAAAAATAAGAAAAAAATAAAAAGAAAGCCCTGGATTGTTGTTTCTGTGCTTCTTACACAAAGGAATACAGGGATATGTTTCCACAAGACAAACCAGTGGCAAGGATAACAGCAGCAGCAAAGAGTTTAAAAAAGCCAAAAGAGGATTTCTAGGAAAACACAGTGACAGTTTATTACAACATTTCTACTTGTTCACCCTAATATGTGAACTACATTATTTACTTTACAAACAAACTATGGGAACATTTTCCCAAGGGAAACGGTATTTTTTCTTTATTATTAAAAGCTACTTCCTTGAAATCGCCCCTGCTCGATAGTCACTTTGTCCCTGATCAAATGACACAGCTCATTATTTTCCACAGAAGCAGCAGCAATTTAGTGCTGAATTCATGCCTATCCTCCTGAAAACTTGCCAAACCTTTAAATACTGCAGACGCCATTTGGGAATGAAGTACTTACTTCTTATCAACACTTATTGTTTAAATGGAGCAGTAATGTAAATGCATCATTCTCACTATTAGCCTAAGGCTGTGAGAAGTACATTTACTGGGGCGCAGGGTGGGGGGAAGTCCCTCAGGGACATGTGCCTCCCATCAAAAAAATTCACAGCCCAGTGGGTTAAAAGGGGAAAAAAAAAACAAACCAAAAACAAGTGGGAGCCTCTCAAAGATAATAATTCTATGTTTCAGGACAGGAAGTCTGGTTATTTAAAAGCCAAAACTTCAAAATGGCGATATCACTCTCAAGGCCAAAGTTGAAGAATTTTCTGTTCTTTTATCTTAATAATTAAAAATAACACATGCTTTTTCTTGCCCCTAAATATCAATGATATATGTTAAGTATATATTGCTTTTGAAAATGGAATGGAGGTGCTCTGAAAAATCTTAATCTTAAATCTTACATAAGAAAAGGATCTATTACCAAAAGTTAAAAACATCACTTTCTTAAAATAACTAAATAGATATCTAAAAGTTTACAGTTTTTCCAACTGAAATTAACAATATTTTTAGCCAACCTTGTATTATTCAATTTTCTCCCTCAGGACCCCAAGCATTAAGGACCACCAGTGAAAGGTGAGAATTAGTGGCCTCCATTTCAGAACTTCAGAAGCCCAGCGATGCTCCCATACAGGGCATCCTCAGAGACACTTTCACTTACATGCACAGCTAACACCAAAAGCAATTGTTGTTTTCCTGGAGCCACAGCAAGTGCAACACCTTTTCTTTGCTGTCTGAGGACATTCCCTTCATCTCATTGTCTTTCTAACCTCAGACTGGGAGCTTCAAGAAGAGCTTGTATTTGAGTATTTGACTGGGAGGAAGTTAGCTCATTATCACAGTTCATTTTAAGCATATGGAGCAGCAACAATTAATGTTTAGTTTTAATGGAATTATTTCTGGTCAATGTTAAATTCACGACAGTGTCCCATTTTGCTTTTTTCAAAAAACTGCAAGACTGGAATGATAAAAATCATTTTTCACCTCTAAGATTTGGTTTGAACACTGGCACTTGCTAGTTAATACTTTCCAGCACTCAAAGACATCCTTAAGTGCTAAGCACTGTTGCCGTAAGGTTTTCATGAATTTGTAGATTTTTATACTTCTATGTAGTTTCTTGCATTCAGAGCAGCTAA